>OX381720.1:41771151-42437105 GCA_947462335.1 Harmothoe impar | reverse complement strand
TTACATTGTATTGTGGATAATTTACAGTCCATAATGAAATCCCAATGCAGAAAAGACGGAGTGAGGTGTCGACTGCAATAAAACCCCAACAGTTATTGACAGGATAACAGGCAATACTAATAATAACCATTGATAAGAGTATTAATAGTACGGTGTCTAGGGTCATAGATCATCCCAGTTATCACTGTACGTGTGCAGTGACAATAAATAAAAGATATGTTGAGTGCCTTATGGCTATGGCTTACTCATCGGGTGTGATTAAGCTGACAGGGATACAGCAGTGTCTGCAATATACACCGTGTACCTTTCATATGTCTAGATAAAATGTTGGCCTTAAAGAGAGGTATGATCTGTGTTAGATAGACGACACCTGGACTGGGTTCTTCCATATACCCACTGCCCCACAGGGTCAAGACGAGGTGTTATACACCGAGTCGCTGACCAGTGAGCAGTGGGTATTTGGGAGAACCCAGTCCAGGTGTCGTCTATCTGATTTAACCCTCGGGTATGCAATATAACCAAGGTGCGAACCCTTTGTCTTAGGTGTCACCCGTGGGTTAATATTTAATACAGTACGTTGTACAATATTGTCAAGTATGTTACCTGAAGCAAACCTGTTGGTCTACACTACAGGGGTAGGCCTATTCATGATATTGCTGCATACAGAAATAATATATTGTGGGTGTTTGTTTTGTTGTTTTTTTGTCATTTTTTATAAATCCATTACCGAATGAACGATGCACTTTCACTGCCTCGACCACCGTATGCGGGCTTGATGGGGTTTAGATTAATGACTTTGTGTCAATTATCTCCTTGGCCAATTGCAATTACGGCAATTAGCTGAACCGTGTTAGAAAGATAACGTGATGGACAGCCATTTTCTGCCTTTCAATTTGTCATATCAAATTACAAAAGAAATTAATTTATAAATATGTGTACCTCGTAGGGAATCAGTGGGCATGGGGTACTTCCACTGTGGATTAAAGTTACCTGAATTGACACCAGATGGCAGCACTGCATTGTCAATGTTACGCAAGACCTTAACGCGCGGACTAGCCGACCCCATTACGTAATCGTCCATAATATTTCGCTGGTTAGGCAAGTCCTGTTAGGCGGAAGTACCAGCGACCGGGTAACATCTAGTTCTCACATGTCCCACAAGGGGGCACGTCGGTGGACGCTAGTTCGCAGCGGTGGCAATAGGGGGCACGTCACTCGTTGTCCGCCGAGGTTGACGTTCTTGGCCAGCACCCTGACGTATTTACAAAGGTCAAGGTCGCGGGTTTCACTTCCGGTTCCGCTTCCGGTTTCGATTGGCGAACCCTTTTACCTACCCAAACCTCACCCTAATCTATCATAACTACAAAAAAAAGATTCAGTTATGGTTGGCGAACCCTTTTACCTACCCTAACGTCACCCGAATCTCTATTAGAAGTATTTACAAAGGTCAAGGTCACGGGTTGCGCTTCCGGTTCCGCATCAGGTTGCACATCAGGCGGATGGCCAAATGCCCCCAGGGTCCGCGGTTGCTAGAGACAGAGTAGTATACCCGTACCCATAGAGTACCGTACAAGGGTATACCAGGGGTAGCCACTAACGCTGGCCTGGGAGCCAATGGCCCGTAGTTTTGGTTGCGGGCCCATAGTTTTCTGGATATTTACATAGCTACGGGCCCGGGTGGCCCGTAGCTATATCCACTTTTCAGTGAAAGTGGCTGTAGATAATTGTCTAGGCCTACATCAAAACCATATTTATCCTACAAAGTATTGCATGTTATATATCGTTGGAAAGGAACCAGTACCATGACAAATAAGATATGTCGCCTACATTGTACAGATTTCATTTGAAAGGGATTAGCCTACATAGCCTATTCAGTCTATTTCTGCTGAATATCGTAATTATGGGCCCTATAGTAATTTAAACTTGATACACAGCATTAGTAACTTAGCTGCCATCAGGATGGTGTTTCTCCACAAATCTGCGGACGTCCGCAAATTTGCGGACATCCGCAAATATATTTATGGAGCTCTGCAAATTGTGCATTTTTGGTGCTTAAGCATACAAATACGGACCTCCGTATATATTTGCGGACATCCGTATATATTTGCGGACATCCGTATATACTTGCGGAGCTCCGCAAATTTGTGGAGAAACGGGACCCAGGACAAACAAATATTTAAAAAAAACAAATAATAGTGGCGAATTTAGAGAACTTATGACCCCGGTTTTGGAGTAAATTCATGTTTTTATAATGCGATATTATGCCCACTGCATATGGTTTCATATGAGCCTTAGAGTGAAATTAGACTGTTAAAGGGTAAACGACATCATTTTTTGTGTGTGTACTAATTTTGATATCAAAATTCCTGGGCCCACAGCTTTACCTCCGGGCCCACAACTTTCTGAGGCTACGGGCCCGGGTGGCCCATGGTCTCAAATGTTAGTGTCTACCCCTGTATACTACTCTTTCAGGAACAGAGGCCACAGCGGCGCTTCACGTGCATGACGCCCTCTCGCGGGTGCCGCCATTTTGAATGTGAGCTTGCGTGGGGAGCGCTGCGCTGTGTTTACCAGCGGCCAATTGACAGAATGGGTTGTCCCACCTCAGCAAAACACGTCAAACTCCCTCAATAAGACACCAAATATGATGAAATAAAAAGATCCTTTTATGCACTTTTTGTCCAGAGGGGGGGGGGGGGGGCGGGGGCGGGGGAGGTGGGCAATCTCACATTTGGATAGCCCCCGCCCCCTTTTTTTTCACCCAACCCCCTTTCAACTATAGTAACGTGCAGGCTTTTTTGCTAAAAAGGGGCTGAATTTTTTATGTCCCCCCCCCCCCTCAAGACGGGTCAGAATTTGTTTACGCCCCCCCCCCTCAGGAGGGGTCGGAAACGTTTAGGCCTACGTAATGAATGAAGACTCCCTTAGTATATTTTGTATACTAGGCCTATAGGCCCGGGGGGGGGGGGGCACTTCCTATGTGTTCTTTTTTTGGGCCATTTTGGGACAAAAGGGGTATGTTTTTAGGCCAAGAATAGCCAATCAAATTGTCAAAATGTTCCCGTAAAAAGGGATACATCTTGTGGGAATTTGCCCCAAATTTAGGGTGGTATCCCGCTAAAAGGGGTCCATTTTTGGCCAATCTATGGGGGGTATCCTACTAAAAGAGGTCCAATATTTGGCCAATTCATGGATGTATCCCGCTTAAAGGGGTCCGATTTTGGCCAATTTAGAGTATGCTGCCAAAAGGGGGTCCATTTCTGGCCGATTTTAGGGGGCTATCCCGCCAAAAGGGGGTGTTTTGGTGAATTTTTGTCCCGGTAAGAGGGGTCAAAATTCTGGGTGATGTACGCACATGGTATCCATTAATATGAGAGTGGCCCCCCGTGTGCCCCCCCCCCAGCCCCGGTGGGGTTATAGGCCTAGGCCCACCTTGTGCATAGGCTACATTGTAGAATTAAATGAGACTTACCATGGGTAAGGTGATATTTGAAGAGTTTGGATGCAAAATGACATAAATCCATTTTGTGAGTTTTGAGATAAAAGGGTATTTCTAATTTTGAAGAAATGATGAAAAGAAAGTAACAGGCATTACTCATTTAAATTTTTTAAGTTTCTTGGTTGAGTAGGGGAAGATGGGGGAATACGGGACACCTAAGGGTTTTCATGCAATTTCTGCCTTTCTGGTGACCATAAGCAAAATATTTTTTTACCTACTTTTTAAGCATTCCTCTTTTATATTTAACTGTGTTGAAGAAAAATTAGCACTCTTACTTCTTCGAAGTAAGAGTGCTAATTTAATTTTGAGATAATACTTTTAGCAATAGAAAGCAACACCATATATAATAATGGCCATTTTAGACGTTATACATGGAGGAATTAAGAGCCATACACACAAAAACATTGTCTGGTGAGGTGGATTTATGTCATTTTGCAAAAAAAAACTGCCTATGGATTTATGTTGTTTTGCAAAAAAAACACGTATTTTAGGCAGGCCCTATGTACTAGAGGAGGACAGTTTGAATAATTTTTTTTCCACTTTTTTTTTTTAGTTTGCCCTAGCCTATGGCTCTAAGTAGTTTTCTCCCGATTTTGTATTTTGGCGCTTATGTCGTTTTGCATCCAAACTCTTCATTTGATTATGATTTTGTCGAGGGCACCACGAGTTGTGCAGAGTAGGCTACACCCTAAATTTGAACCCATTTGGACACCTTTCATTGGGATAAAAAACAATTTCCCGCCCCTTTGCTGGGTTAACCCCTTAACCCCATAAAATAGAAATAAATCAGCCCCTTTTTAGCCCCTTAATTGTCCCATGTCGATTTTAAGAAATGCCCATGTCGCCATATTGATTCTAAGAAATACCTTATGTCCCATGTCAGTCATGTCACTATCTATTTTTTCCTCATGTCCCATGTCACTAGGACCCCCTTTTATCAGGATACCACCCTGAAAAAGGGCCCTGCTTGTACAGGCCTAAATCATGTAGGGAGCGCCCCCTCCCTCCCCCCCCACCCCCACGGATGAATAGGGCCTATTGCTTGGTTTTGTCATTCCCAGCTAGCAACAATACGTTGGGCCAACGTTGGCAATGGTCGGCACCATCGCGGGCAATATTTTGACGTTGGGCCAACATTGGTCTGCCAACGTTGACACAACGTTGGCAAATTTATGTTGTACCAACGTTGGTAATGGTATTACTCCCAGTGATGTGCCAATGTTGGTACAACGTCAGATAATTCATGTCATCCCAACGTTGGCCCAACATTAGCCCAACTCTAGTACCTCCAACCACTACTAGAGGGAATTAAAGGTTGCATAGGGATATTTCTGCCCAGAAAACCTACTATCTTTCCCAAAAATTGGTCATTAATTGGGGACTATGTGAGCAATATAGTTTTGGAGACCATGGGTATTCCATCTGTAACCTATATTATTATTGATTGCCACCTTTCTTTGTATAGAACAAATTGCTGGCGATATTGTTATAATGACACCTTTTTATTGGTAATGGTAGGGAAATAAGGTCCAAAGGATGGAGTGGCCATGTATCATTGCTTGGCCCTTTAAGCTGACATTTAAAGTGAAATGCAGAAATAGAAATAGCTGTTTCTAATTTGATGATTCTTGACAGCCATGTCTTTAGCAAAGTTAATGTTGAAATAATTATCCAACATTTGAGTGAATATTGATAGATGGAAGTTGGGCTCATGTTGAAATATATTTGTTGGAACAACGTCATTTTTAGGCTCTAAATATGGTTGGTCCAACGTTGGCATGACGCTGGCACAATGTCAGATTTTAATGTTGGCCCAACGTTAGGCCAACGTCATTTCTTTGCGACGTCATGACGACATTCTAATGGACGGACAAATGAACGTTGGGCCAACGTCATCATCTGACGTCAGGCCAACATTAGCTAGCCTACAGTTGGCCCAACGTATCTTTGCTGGCTGGGTTGTGTTTATGAATCAGTAGGGGGTGTAGGACCTTCCCTCTACAAAACATACACATTGGTAACCCTACAAAATGTCTCTTAACTTTATAGCTAGGCCGCCCCTCCCCCCACCCTCGAGACACCCTTGAACATCCCCTCCGCTTGACAATTTTCCACTCCCCCCCCCCCCTTAGAGTAGGCCTATCCCGTCAAAAGGGGTCGATTTTGGCCAATTAAGGGTGGGCTGATTTTGGGAGAAAACTGGCCTTTTTTTCCGGGTATTTTCAAAATGAGCCAGTTCCAGGAAAAAATGATTCTCTGCTTAGGCCAAGAGAGATTTGGAAGAAAATGAACCCTTGCTTAGGGAGATTTTTGGTAAAAATGGACCTTTTTATACCTAGGGGTATTTTGAAAATGAGCAGAGATTTTGTTAAAAATGGTGTCGATTCAGAGGAATTTTGGTCAAAATTGACCCTTGATTAGGGAAATTCTTCTCAAAAGTGGACCCTTGCTTAGGGAAATTGTCCCCCCCCCGGGCTGTGTAAGCCTATTCCAAATGCACCAAGGCCCACCCCCCACCCCCCGGGGAAGAGCTCTAGTGTTCATTTAGTAGGCCTAGTAACAGGGGGAGGGCATAACAAAATATTCTCCTGAAGAGGGGGGGGCACAAAAATTTCGGATGGACGGACAAATGAACGTTGGCCCGACCTTAGAATCTGATGTTGGTCCGACCTTAGAATTACATTGTCATCCTAATATTGACTACTGTTGGCCCAACGTTGGCCCAACTTATCTTTGCTGACTGGGTAGGCCCCCTAGGCCAATGTCTTTAGGGCCAGGTCATTTATTGCCAGCTTGCATGGTGGATATTGGGGGGGGGGGGGAGGGGGCATATATAGGCCTAATGAAAAACCAGCCCTCAGTGGGGGGCGAGGGCAAAACTGGAATTGTGGGAAGGCCTCCATGCTCGGGGGGTGTAAAAAATAACGGTCCATTTAGATACTCGCATATAAAATCCAAACGTGGTCGAGGGGGCCGGTCATTTATAAGTTACAGGGGGGGGCGTAAAAATTCCGACCCCTCATCAGGGGGGGGGGAGGGCGTAAATATTTTGACCTCTCATGAGGGGGGGAGGCATAAAAATTTAAGCCCCTTTTAAGCAAAAAAGCCCCCGGTTACTATAGTTCAAAGGGGGGAACATTTTTTGCCCCCTTCTGCGAGGGGGGGGGGGGGGTTGTGAAACGTTTCACACGCTCTCCAGGGGGGGGGGGGCGTAAAAAAATCTCACCCCCCCTGTAATTAATGACTGGGATATTCTTTTTAAAAAAAAGAGAACTTATTATCTCATCACCTTTGCCAGGCTTTGGTGAAATTCTTTTGCCTTCCTCCCACAGTGTGGAGGTGTCGGGGGGAGGTCAGAATTTGTTGCCCCACCTCACTCAAGAGGGATCAAAATTAGTTTGCCTCTCACCCCCCCCCCACCCCCAAGTAAACACCATAGGCTTAATCCACCTGCACCCCCCCCCCCCCCGCCCCCTTGGGCTTTGAATTGATAAACGATGACCACTCCCATCATGAAACTCGAATCCAACTAGAGTTTCATGCTCCCATGGAGCAGAAAAAAACACTGAAATTAGGTAAGTTCGCCTGCAGATTTTGATAACTTCTGCTCAACTTAAAACGTTTTTGCTTGTACCCTAGCAAGATTATGTGTCAAATTGTGCCCTAACGAAGTCAGATTGTGAAAATATTGATGCGTTCTGTGTCTAAGGTGCTTCGTAATATTGGTGAAATAGTGTATTATAGCGCGGGAGGAACCTGCAGTGTGCCCCAGTGAGCACGTATATTCCATAAAACGATCCCGGGGAACTCCCCGCCCGAGTCAGGATGCCGGTTTCCCGCGGAGCGGGAAAACGGCATCCTGACACGGGCGAGATGGGAAAAGGCGTGCGCGCCTACGGCGCGCACGGAACTACTTTCCGATGTGTACGTCCGCGGGGGCGCATTGGTCCGCGGCTTAAGAGCAACACTCCCCCTGCTTCATTCTACCACTTGGTCCATATTGTCATACAAGGAATCCCCTTAGTTGGGAGATCCCTTTAATATGAGGAAGTTGACTAAGTCTTGAGGTCTTGTAGTATAGTTGGTATTTATTACAAGTTGACAGCAATAGTACAGTAAGTACAATGTAGGTTCCACTCAGTTACACCTATCCACACAATAGTATAGGACTAGTAAGTATGCCCTAGAGTCAAGGGGTCCTGCACACTGTCTGATAGTTGGGCCTAGTAGGGCATAGCCTATAGCCTTGTTCTCAGTCAGTGGAGGGAGCTCCTTGCTCAGTGCTGTCCTTGGGTGAAGTGATGATGGTAGCTGGGAGGCTGGGGTTTATAAGGGGCCCAGCCCTCAGCTTGGTCTAGACAATGTTAGAGGGCTTGTAACTGTCAAGGAGACAGTCACACAATACCCCTCCATAGTCTGAATACCCCTGTTAGTGTACATCAAGGGAGGTGACCCTTATGTTGGTCTGTGGGAACAATGGTCCCCCTAGCTAACAGTGGGAGACAGTGTGCGGGATGAGCGTCGCCTGGCGGCGACGGGAGTGCCGACTGGAGCGCCGCCTATGCGGGCCGGCGCGCACCTGCGTGGGCCGGCGGCGGGAGTAGCGTCTCCCGCCGTCGGCTTGAACACGCGGGCGCCCGCAGCGCCGGGCTCGCCGGGCTCGCCGGTCATACCTGACAGGTGCCTCCCCCTCGGGAAAAAGGACAACTCTCCGTCAGTTGTCATTCCATCTAAAAATTTGGGGTGAATTTTGGAATTTTGTCCGCAATTTTTGGTGGCAAATAGAATTTACCTTTTGTTTTTGATTTTATTTTATTTTATTTTTTTTTTTTTTGTAGTGAAGTACACTTTTTTGTAATATAGATGATGTGAGAGTATGTAAATACCAAAGGTCTGGGGAGAATTTTGGTTTTGTGCTTGGCTAGTCATCTACATTATATACAGTGTAATCTTAACTATAAGGTATGTAAACCTTCTTTGTACCAACTTGGTACTTTCTTAATCACATAGTTATACAGTGTAGCAATACCTTGTGTCTTTATCTGACACTTTTCAAATCGTTGTTTGAATTATATACACAGTATGGTACATCTTTGTCTTAATTCTAAAACATGATGAAAAATGTGTTATCAAGTAATAGGCTGTCTTTGGTGAATAGGTGCTTTGTGGAACTGAGTGGATTTTGATATATCAATGTTCACATGTGAATACAATTATACAGAGTATAATGCAAATTATGCAAAATCTTATGATAATCTTTTACAAACTTTTTTGTTTGATACCAAAAAAACCAAGGCCACTTTTATATAAAAGTAGGCCAACCGGCTTGAAGTTTGTTTTCTTATTTCTAGATAGCGCTTATCTATGGATTTGCGTGATATAGCAATCAGTAATGTACATTTTATGCATAGTTATGTGCTTGTCCGGTGGCGGATAAGTGTTCATAATTGTGTCATCTGACATTTTGCATTACTTAAGTTTGTAAGTTTGTATGTACAAATACAGTCCTTTTTATGCAGATATTTTGTCCTTATCCGGTGGAGGGTAAGTGTTCATAATGTCATAAAAATGACTCGGTATCTTGTTTCTGCAATGATAGTTGAATCTTACAAGATTCTTGGTGTTGGCAATTTGCAACTTGTGGATCTACACTTTGATCAGAAATGTCTTTGCAGTGGGCCGCTGCTGTGAGATTTAAGTCTTTTGTGTAGTATCCTAGGGTTAGTCAGCGGACTATCTCCCTTTTTTGCTTCATGTTTTTCTGTAAATAGTCTTACATAATACAAAGGTATACAGTGTAAAATACAGTGCAAATACAGTGTTATATACAAACATGTTTGATTAGCAATTTAGAGTGTAATAATACAATTTCATACATATAAATGCATGTTTGAGCAAGTTTGACATGGTTAAGAGTACGCAATTGTTTTTGTAAAACTTCAATTTTTCAAAAATTGGCTGTTTCATTTTGGGATATCTTAAAATTGATTTCCTGATACTACTGACACACACTGAGACCTTGCTTTGACCTTGGGATTGTGAGAGTTTGAAAATTTTGCACCTTGAGCAGATTTTTGAGTGGCACCTTGAGCTATTGTGTCATGCGGCGCAAGATGCGTCGTGTGCCGCGGTGACACCGGTGGTTGACACCTTTTGGTGAGCAGATCATGTGCCTTCTCATGGACTTGTCACCTGAAGTGAGGGGATCACTTCAGAGGGTGAACAGTGTCATTTTGGGGTGGGGAGGGGTTATAAAGGCTGTGTAGACCACAGTAGGATCACTTATTCCTTGAGTACCCTTGAGATAACACAGTATGGCGCATATGGCAATTTTGGAGGACGAGTTGGAGGCTGTACCTGAGGTACTTGCATATCTCCCTGAGGCCTGGCTGCAGGGTGACATGCAGGCCTTAGACCTGTGGTTAGGTGATCAAAACACCTTGGAGGGGCTGACTCCTGGTACTCCTTTTAGGAGTATTTTGAGTCGGTATGACTCAGTAAAGACGCGGTGGTTGCATAAAGTCCGGCACGACATTGCCAGTTTTGGTGATGTTTTGGTGTGCCGTCATCACGGCTGGTACTTCCTTGGTGCTGGCGGGATTTCCATGCGCAGGGCGGCATCTCTGGAGCTGTTGGCTCAGGCCCTACGTGATCTGGATGGATATGACCCGCGACTGCTTTTCACCAGAAATGATGGGGTCATCTGGGACTTCCTATTGGCTGTCGGCCTATGTGCTTACACGGTGACAGGTGATGCTGCAGACAGCGCTGAGCATGCTTTGTCTACTTTGGAGGCACGTTTTGTCCAGTGGAGGGAGGAGAACGAGTGGCTCTTCAGTGAAGATACGTGGATTGGATCTCCTGCCGCTGCCGAGTTGGCCGAGTCCTGGGAGGCCTTGGGATGGGGGGACTATAACAACTAGTGGGTGGCATCTATAAATGTCAAAATAAACGGTCCTTTTCAGGGCCAACCAACTTTTCGCAAAAGTTTTGGTCAATCTCAATCCTGTATAATTGTGTTATTCTTCCCCATGTACTTTCTCACTAGTTACAGCTGTAGGTGGTTGGGTGAGTATGGTGAGTACATTTTTGAATGTATTGGTGCTCTCTCTTTGGTCGTCAATTATGATGTTTTCCAGCTTTGATTCATGGGTATCCATGGTGACAGGCTGGGGTGAAATGTCATTTTGTAGTAACATGGCAAAATCTAGATTAGGTTCCCTGAGCGCTGGTATTATGCTGAACCTGGCACGCCATGGTAGATTGATAGTTTCTGGCAGTAAATATGCGGTCTCTCCTTTCTTAGTAGTAATTACTACTGGTCCATTCCATTCAAATACTAGTCTTGGGAGAGGGTACATTTTTATAATCATATCTCTGTATGTTGGGGCTGAAGCTTTTATAATTGTATCAAACTCATGTGGCACTGGACGCAAGGGGAAAGAGAAGTTGGTGTCTCCTTTGTAGACTTTTAGTACTACTGTGGGATTTGTCCTCTTAGTGACTTTTCCCTTTCCACAGTGCTTGGTTGCCATACTCTTTAGATATTTGGTCAGCCTGTAGGCTGAGTAAATAGTGAGTGTGAATAGTATGGCTATGATAAGCGTATGGGTCTCCTGGATAGTTAGAATAGGGGTGGGCCCTGTTCTATTGGTGCCGTGGTGGTGTCCTTCTTGTATAGGGTTTCGAAGGCTTTCTCCATAGGCTTCTCTGTGACAAATCTATATGCTTTTGCAGTTGGCATATAAGCTAGTAGTGTGGATCCTCTGTGCATTTTGAATAGGGTGTATGTGGCCAAAATTGTAGCTATAACCGAAAGTATCATTGGTATGATAGATGCTGCTGGATGCCGTGCAAATTTGTATAGATAGGACTCTATTAGTCTATTTTCCAGTGGCTTTGCCAGGCTGGAGGCATCATCTAGCAGGGTTTTTGCGAATGGGTTTAGGTCTAGTAATGTTGATTCATCAATATTACTTGATTTCCTTAACATATCCAGTGTCATAGGTTGACCTTTTGGAAAAGGTGGCAGATTTGCCTTGGAGTCTGGTCCAATTTCTTTGATTTCATTTAGAGCCGCGAGAAAAGGTAGGTTTATAGTCTCCAAAGCATAGTGAAATGAAATTGTAGTGTTGCATGGCAACCTAGAATTTGGTAGTGAATAGTGATCTATATTCACTGTACATAGGCATGGTACACCTATGATTGAGTGTGATGGTGCTTTGTGAGTAGTAGCTGGTTTCCCATGACACGTAACTGTGTAGGTGGGAGAATTTGTGGTCACTAGATATTCATCTTGTGAAATGGCTACAGCGTGTGAGATAGGTCTCTTCAAGGGTGAGATAGTAAATTGGCACATTTCCTTGACTTGCTGAGCTTGGTTCAAATAAATTGCTACTGTGCATGTAGGTACATGTCTATGGATTCTCGGGCTAGTTTTGGTACAAATTTTGATCTTAGTTCCTGGACAGGTTAGCATATCTGCATTTGTTAGTTCAATAAATAGTGAACCATCTTCAGAGATAGCCAAAAATTTGACATCAGTAATTAATTGGGTTACTCCCTTTGTAGGTGTCTCCTTGGTGTTGATTGGTACTGGTGTAGTTACCAGTTGAAATACTCTGAAGGTGGAGACAGTGGATGCTACAATGATATCCAGGTGGATGTATATGTGCCGTTCCGAATAGGTGTAGGATATCATTCTTTGGGAATAATAGTAGTCAAGGTCAGTTATGGCGACCTTTGATCCTGGTGAGTGTATTCTGAGTGTCATGTCCAGATCATTCAGATGCTCCGTTAGTTCAGCTGGTGGTACTATGTCAGCAGTCATAATGCCTGCTGATAGCATCCTGAGTGCTGATGTGGTGCGCTGCAATGCTTGCAGATAGTTCATTCTTGCTACAATAATGGTGAGTGCATCAGTTAAAATTTGGATCTTCCTTCTTTGTGTGTGCTCGTGATTTGCATAAGTGTTCAGAGATGTGGTCATATTTTGAGCCCATAAATTCATATTTTGGCCTAGAGTGTTCATGGTTTGGTCTAGCATACTTTTATCCTTAACATACGCCTTGACAAATTTGTCTTGGCGTTGGGTGACCTTATCAATTAATATAGCTGCTTCTTTGTCTTGCTTGGAAAAAGCTTCTAGAATGCCGTCTATGTTCTTTATCTGGTCCATGACCTCTTTGACGTCATCTAGTGTGGCAAGACCTATTGCTCCTCTGAAGAGTGGGGCTAGGAACCCAAGTGGTGCTCTTCTGTACCTTCCTTGACTGTTAATTGGATTTGATAGGAACAAATGGATGGATGCTAAGGTAGAGTTAATTTCCTTGTCTGTTATGTCTATTAACAGATCTAGTTCCCTTGCCTGCTGTAATATCTGACTGGTAGAACTGTCGTCATGCAAGGTAGGAAATGTTAGTGCCATAACCTGGTCCAGTATTTTGGTTTCGGTCTCTGGTGGAGCAGGTATATGGTATGGTATTGCCAATATCATGGTTGTGG
This sequence comes from Harmothoe impar, assembly GCA_947462335.1. NCBI lineage: Eukaryota > Metazoa > Annelida > Polychaeta > Phyllodocida > Polynoidae > Harmothoe > Harmothoe impar. The sequence continues at coordinate 42,424,102 of OX381720.1, read as the reverse complement.
TATCGTGCCCATTGACCAATGGTTCAGGTAATGGCTCATATATGGCTCCAACGTTCTGTCTAACGGTGGGCACATATGTGATGGCTTGAGAAGTGGCCATCATCACTAGTAGTAGGATTGGCTTTAGCATGCCTGAAATATAAAATATATTCTATGTCTTAGTAAGACTTCTACTAGTGTTTTTTTGCAATATACTTAGGTTTAAATTGGTTTGCTGATTTTGTGAGCTATCCTTTTTGCTTATGTGAAGTATCCACTTGGCGCTGCCTCTGTGTACATAGTTTTGAGAGCAGAAATCCTGGTTGGTCCCAATAGTAATATAATAATCAATGTAGTGTTTGAACTGTACCTTTTTCCATGATCAAGCTAGTGTTGGCTTAATGTCCAATCTGTGCTAGAGTCCTTTCCCAAGATTGTAGTAACTGGGTATGATATTGTAGAGTGGGTGTGGTCTGCTTTCTGACAGAGTCCCTCCTGCTATAGGAGAACTGGTATGGCTAGGACCAGCTGGTGTGTACCTGACTGCTGCAGGAGTAGAACTGGTGAGTTGGCTATGGAGTCAGGGCCTCTTATGTAGCCCACCCTACCCTCATCCATTGAGGGCCTGGCTTTGTTTCCCTGGTGGCTGTTAACTGCCATCAGTGTTAGCTTGTCTGACTGGGGTAATTATGTCTGGGGTAATTAGTGTGGACTACCTGCATCTGTGGGGGTTTGAATGCCCTGGCAGGTGTGTGGGTCCTTTGAAGGGTAAGGGTGTGTCTAGACAGTAGTCTCTTGGCATAGCACGCTCTGTTTCATGTACTTTACAGGATTTAGGTTCAAACATTTCCATTGTTGCATTCTTTCAAGGATGCTAGCCTTTGATGCAAAAGTATGATAATTGTGGTTTCTTCAAGCTTGGGTTGCTAATCCCTTTAGGTAGTCTCTTTTGGCTTTTTGTGTGTAGCCTTTTGGGTTTCAGACTTCAACCCTGTAGTAATCTGTCCTTTGATTCTACTTTGTGTGCACATTGTTTTGTAACCTATATAGTGTATATTGTCTTTTCTGTCCTTTGTGTGGGTTCATATCCTATGCTGATATGAAAATTCCTACTTATCATTCTTGATTTGGACAGTTGTTGGAAATTTAATTTCCTTCATATAGAGTGTATATACTTATTTGACTATTATTCATAGTCTGTGGGTATAGATATTCCATATGATCATGTCAATATATAAAAGTAATTTACTTAGATATTCTCCCTTGCCTGGAGTTTCTTTTCACCTTGTGGTGGGCTGGTCTGGGTACTATTTGGTTTAGACCAACTGACTCTTTGGTGAGTGTGATTTGGGATTTATCCCTTGTTATCCTGTGGATAAACTTTGAGGTGTGGGGAATGAGTCTGTGTGCAAACTCATTTTTCCTCAGTGTGGTGACCTTTTTGAGCCTATCAATATGTACTGGTCTGGGGACTAGTAGGTTATTTGATAGGTTCTTCAACCTTGCGCTGGTTGGGGTTGGTCTTTCTGCAACAACATATGGTCCCATGAATAGGGGTTGAAGCTTCTTTGAATCTGTGGTCAACAGAATTCTGGGAATGTTGATATATACAATATCTAGTGGAAGTATAGCTTGTGGTGTAAGCTTTTTGTCATATCTTGACTTCCTTCCTTGTTGTAGCTTTTTGACTCTGTCTATTGCCTTTCTTCTAGACTCATCTTGAGACAGTATCATTCCAGATACATGCTCTGCTACTGTTTTGATTTCTTCCTCTATGTTTAGGGCAGTTTCTACAATGGTTTGAGGGTTTCTGCCATGAAGTAGGAAGAATGGTGTGTAACCTGTTGTCTGGGACTCTGTGTTGTTCAATGCAAATGTAATTGATTCTATATACAGGTCCCATGTTTTCTGATTCTGAGAACAGAAAGTCCTTAATGCTGTTCCTATACTGGCATTGAATCTTTCCACTAATCCATTTGATTGTGGTCTATATGGACTTGACAGGTCGTGTCTAATCTTCTGGGTGTTCATCAGTTTCTTAAAATTGCTGCCTGTGTAGCAGGTGCCATTGTCAGTTTGAACTGAAGTTGGTACACCTTGCTGACATATGACGTTCTTGTAGAACTCATGTTGTGTGGTTTCTGCTGTGAGATCCTTTGTGGCATATGCTATGACATATCTAGTTGAATAATCTATGCAAACTTGTATGTGTTTGTTTTTCCTGGCTGTTTCTGGGAGTGGTCCCACAGCATCTAAGTTTAGGTGCTTCATGGGGGTTGGCATATAGTCCCTTACAGTCATTGGTGTTTTGTGGGTGTGCACTGCCCTTTTTGCTTTTAGGCAAGTGTCACATGTTGACACATACTGATTGACATCAGCCATCATAGATTTCCAATATACCCTGGGTATGAGAGAAGACATCATTTTTGAAGTACCTACATGGCCTGCCATTGGTGAGTCATGGAAGTGTTGCAGTATGTTTTCAACCCAAGTTTTTGGGACTACAACTTGTAGTGGTACTGTGTCTGTTTTTCTCCATGATGTAGGGGATATGTGTACTAGAATGTTGTCTAGGAGTAGGTAATGCTGAGCATTATTCCTAATCCTTGTTGCTTCAGTGCTTTTTACAGGTAGGTCACCTTTCTCTAGGTAGTCTATAATGGGTATTAGTCCAGTGTCCTTCCTTTGTTCTTCTTTCAACAGTGTGGAGTTGATTGAACTGTCTGGGATTTGGTCTAACATCTGGTCTAATTCCATTATATGCTGTGCCAGCCTTTCTTTGTCTTTCTCTGCCTGGATTGTTTCAGGAGATTTTGGTGCAGGTCTGGTCTTTGTCTGTTTCTTTGGTTGTTCAACTGCTATGTCTGTGTTGACTGTCTGCTCCTTTGAACTGGCTGCTCCTCTGTTTGTGCTGGTGGAGGCGGCCTTTGTTCTTTTGGGATGGGGGTCAGATTTGCTTTTGTGAGCCTTCTGTGCAGTACCTGCTCTGTCTGAGTGCTTCTGCAAATTGGCTGTGGGTGTGCTGGGTGTTGAAATGGGGGATTTAGTAGGGAAAGAGGATTTGGTTGACACTTTGTTCTTTTTGGCTTTTAGGCCTAATTGCTGAGGGTGGTCATTAGACCTTGTATCCTCTGCAACCGACCGTTTTGCTTTTGAACGTGTGGTGACAACACAAATGTCTCTGTCCTGTTCTTCCTCCATATCCAGCTGTTCTTTTGCAAATCTGACTACCTTGGTGATTGAAGCAATTTTATGCAGTTTTTCTTCCAACTGATTTTCTGATGCACTGTGTGGTGGTTCACGAGGTGTGGTTTTCACCATCTGTGCAATCCTGTTGGTCTCAACCGGGGTAAAACAGTTTTCTGGATACTCTTCACAGTATTCCCTTTCACAATGACAGAACACATAATGGGTGGTCTCTTTTAAGATACCTCTGATCACTGGTTTTGGTCTGTCAATTGCTTTTGGTGGGTCATCTCTGTTGAATGGTATCTTGGTTTGGATTTTAGAGAATTTGGTTCTGGTGGCTGCCCTTTTCCTTCTTGGAGGTGGTGGGGGGTTGGTCATTGGTGGTGCATCTGGATATTCTCTTCTTGACATCACATCTGGAGGAATGTTGTCATCTCCTTTTACGTGTTGTATTGTGAATGCAAATTGTTGGATATCCAGTGCCCATCTGGCCCACCTGTGGGTCAAACCTGTGTTTGTGAGGAGTGGTATTAGAGCTGCATGATCTGTGTACAACTGAAAGTGTCTACTTTCTAAGTAGTGCCTAAAATGTAGTATCCCATATACTACACCTAGTAGCTCTCTTTCTGTTGTGTTGTAGTTTCTTTCATGCTTTGATAGTGTTCTACCTGCGAAGGCTACTGGTCTCAGTACTCCTTCACTACTGCGTTGTGATAGAACAGCTCCTAGGCTCACATTTGAAGCATCTGTTGCTAGACTGAATTCTTTGTCATAGTCTGGGTATCTCAATAGTGCATGGGTACAGAGTGCATGTTTCAATGTTTTGAAAGCATTGTCTGCATCCTCATTCCATTTGAAAACCTTTAGGTTTGTTTGTAGGTCGTACAGTGGCCTAGCAATATTGGCATAGTCTTTGATGAACTTTTTGAAGTATTGGCATAGTCCTGTGAATGATCTGACTTGTTTCACGGATTTTGGGGTGGGAAAAGTTTTGACACTTTCCACCTTTTCTGGGGATGGTTGTAAACCATCTGGTGTGACACGCATTCCTAGAAAATCTATCCTATCTGTGAAGTATTCACATTTTGATTTCTTTAGCTTGAGTTTCCCAATTCTCAGGCTTTTGAAGACATCTTCAAGGTCTGAAAAATGTCGTTCTACATCTGGTGATAGGACTAGAATGTCGTCTAGGTATGGTAGGGCACATTTGTATTTCAGTTTGTTGAGAATTAGAGTTACTAGATGGCAAAATCCTGCCGGCGCGGTAGCCAAACCCATCGGCATCTTTTGATAGACATACTTTTTGTCATTTGCTATGAAAGCAGTTTTGTGTTGATCCTCCCTTCTTATGGGAATTTGGAAAAACCCTTGTTGCGCATCTAGTTTACTGAAAACAGTAGGTTTGAGTGACCCTATCATGTCTAGTGTGTCGTCTGCACGTGGCGTTGATAAAGCTTGGTTTATCATATTAGCATTGACGTGGCGTAGGTCTGTGACTAGACGTTGGCCTCCAGATGCTTTCTGTACTAAAAATGATCTGGATGCCCAGGGTCCCTCTGCACATTCTCTGAGGATGCCCTGTCTGACTAGGTCTTCACAGACTTCTCCCATCTTAGCTTGCTTCTCAGGCGTCTGCCTGTATGGTAGGTAGTGACATGGTACTGCATCTGGTTTGATGTGAATTGAATGTGTATATAGGTGGGTTGTACCTATGTCATTGTCTTTTCCTACAAATACATCTTGATACTTGTGGAGTAACTTTTGGAGTCTCTCTTGTCCAATATCTGTTAGTACACATTTGGGTGGCACATTTTCCATTATGTCTGGCATAATGTCATGAGCCTCACTGTGAATTGTGGCCAATTCATCGTCAGTGTCATCTCCACGGTTTGTATCTGGATCTGCATATACTGAGGCACAGTCTGACTCTGTGTCACTACAATTCTCTTCAGTGTCTAGCACTTGTAGTGTGGGTTCCTCAGTAGGGATGTCAGTATCTGGTTGATGTAGTTCAGAGGGATCTACCTCTGTGAATAGGGCTATTATATCACCCTTCCTCACCTTGTATGGTCGGTGGCTTGTATTGAGCAGTATGATTGGGTGCCTGTTCATTTCTGAGGGTGTTACTACTCCCTTTTGAACTAGGTATGGAACTCTGTTGTTCCTCTGCAAATTGTCTAATGTGCCTACACATCCTTCTAAACATTTGAGGGATGTGACTTGTCCTAGAACTGCTAGTTCTGTGAAAGGAAGGATTGTAGCCTCCCTAACAGCTCGGACTGGCTTGACTTGTAGCTCTGGGTCTACATTGAATTCGATCTGTGATCGTGTTGCTTTTAAGAAATCTGTGCCTAGGACAACTGGCTTTGTGAGATTTGGAATAATTGAGAATGGGAATTCGAATCTGGTACCATGAATTTTGAATTTCAATACTGCTGCTTGTCTTACATGGCATATGGATCCGTCTGCTAAGTGTACATTGAACTTTCTCTTTTTGATTTCTACATCTCGAGATTTCTGAATTTCCCTAAGAAAAGTATCCCTGACACAGGTGATAGTGGCACCGGTGTCAACTAAACAAGGTATTTCAGTGTGTTCATAGAATCTTGCATTTAAACAGCCATTTTTAAGAAGTTCAACAGAAATTTTGGTACTCTCACCCATTTCCTTTTGCGATGCATCTTGTTGAGGTGTGATATGAATCACTGATGGTCGGCTTGATTTCCCAGTGTGCATCTGGGGGATTGTCTCTGCTATACTAGCAATTGTCTTTGGTTGTCCTAGGGATTGTTGATCTTGGATCTTGATGGGGGGTTGGAGAGGCTCACAACGCACTGGCCCAGCGGCGCTGTGGGTCTCTAGTTTCCCGCCTTTGAAGATCCTAGTAGCTGCTTGATCTGTTGAAGCACGTCAGGCTGGATAGCTTGAGGTGGCTGTTGGGGCTGCTGTTGGGGGTTGTAGCCTTGTGTGTTGGATCTGTAGCCATTGTAGCTGTCTCGACCTCTGCTGTTGTCACGACTGCGGTTGTAGTCATGCTGTCTGTCACGACTATTGCTGTAGTCACGACGGTTTTGATCCCGACCTCTGTTGTAGTCACGATCTCTGCTCTGGTCACGACGGTGGTAATCACGGTCTCTGCTGTTATCACGGCGATTGTAGTCGCGATTTATGCTACTATCACGGTGTCTGCTGTTGTCACGACTTCTGCTGTTATCTCTACGGCTGGTGTCCTGACTGTTGCTTTGGTGATCTCGGCTGTTATTTTGGCTGTATCCACCTCTGCCTCGTTGTCCTCCTCTGTTGCTATTTCTGAAGTTTGGGTCAAAGTTTTTGCCTCGGTAGCCTCCTCTGTTATTTCCAGAGTTCCTTTGTTGGCTGTTGTTGGGTTTACCTTGATCCTTCAGTGCCCTTTGTTCTTGCCTCCTCACATGTTCATTTGACATGAGGTTTAGGCTTTGGTCTTCATCCTCTGATGAGTGATCCATTTGAACTGTCTTTGGGTCTGATTTGGCTTTCTTTGAGGGGTTTCCATTTTTCTGTGACTTTGTTTGCTTCACAATCATAGAGTTTACATGTGTCACAGACTTCAGTTGTGCCTGCATGGATTCTATTGTTTCCTGTAGCTCTGAGCCTAATTCTGCTTTTATCTCGTTTTTAATGTTACCAGTGGAGACTGTTTGTTGGTTCTCATACTCCTCTGCAACTTCAAGTATTTTATCCCATGTAGTTGCTTCCCTGTGGATGACTACTGCACTGATGTCGTCCCTTAGACCATGTAGCAGGGCTTCCCTTGTTCTCTCCTCAGACTTGTTGTGAGCTGTGGCCATCTTTTGTAAGGCCATGGCATAGTCTGATACAGATTCTTTTGGATTTTGCTTCCTCAATGCCTTAGCATCAAATCTGTCGTCCTCCTTCTTGAAGTATTTCAGGAAAGCTGCCTTCATTTCTTCATAGTCTGCTGTTGGATGGGCTGTCCTATAGGCTTTGTACCAAATTTTTGCCTTACCATCTAGGTAGTTTGAGAAATACTTGATTCTGTTACTGGGATGGTACCCATATCTGGAATCAAAGTATTGTTCATAGTCTGTGCAGTGCCTCCTGGCGGATTGTGTGAGAGAGGACTGTGAAAATTTTTCTGGCTGTAGAATATCACAGTATTTTTCCTCTTTGTCCCGTTTCAGCTGGTCCCTTAACCCACTGAAAGATGCCTCCCTTGCAACTCTTTCCTCTTTCAAGGCATCTAGGAGTGCTGAGGAGGTGTCAGTGTTAGTCAGGTTCACTCCTTGGGTATTGGGTGCACCTGACTTGAGTGAGGCTAGGGCCTCAGCTAGCTGGTTTTTCATTGTCACTTGTAGATGAGCTTGCATATCAAGTAGTGCTTGAGCGGCTTCAGCTTTTTGGGTCTCCATAGAGTTCTTCAGTGCCTGGTTGGCTTGTCTGAGTAATATTAATTCCTTCTCTTGTTCCTCTTTGGCCTTCCTTAAGGCTCGGCTGGTGCTTTCCTCATGTGTGGTGTGTAGGGCTGTTAGTTCAGGCCTAAGTGTCTTATCCACATGAGTTTCTACATTCTGGGCTATGAGTAGAAGTGCCTCAGCCTCCTCTTTGGCTGCCTGGCCTGGGGGTACTGTCTCATCGTCACTCATACCTGATCCTGGGGTATGCTGACCGTTTGAGAACAAGTCACTCTGTGTGTCCTGGATACTGTCCAGGGCAGCTAGGGTGTCCAGGTGAAGCTTGCCTTGGAAGTCACTCTCTTGAGTGGTGTGGTGTGGTGAAGCTGAGGGTGTTGGAGTGGAGCTCCTGGATGACTCCTTGGAGCTGGGTCTCCTCCTCCTGCTGGGTAGAGATCCAGGGGTAGCTGGTCCTTTGCTGCGGAGGTGAGTCTTGGTAGTCTGTGCTGCCAGCTTGTGGGATCTTGTTAGGAGTTCTCCACCACTTTGTCATACAAGGAATCCCCTTAGTTGGGAGATCCCTTTAATATGATATGAGGTAAGTTGACTAAGTCTTGAGGTCTTGTAGTATAGTTGGTATTTATTACAAGTTGACAGCAACAGTACAGTAGTACAATGTAGGTTCCACTCAGTTACACCTATCCACACAATAATATAGGTCTTGGTAAATATACCTAATAACCCTGAGGTTAGTACTGGACTAGAGCCAAGGGGGTCCTACACCATGTCTGATAGTTGGGCCTAGTAGGGCATAGCCTATAGCCTTGTTCTCAGTCAGTGGAGAGGTCCTTGCTCTGTGGTGTCCAAGTGTAGAGTGAGGATGGAGATGCCCAGTGCTGGGACCTGACCCTATTTAAGGGGGCCAGGCCACCAGCATGGCATCTTGAGTGTTAGTGTCAGTTGACAGTGGTTGGAGGGTTGTAACAGTCAGAGAGACAGTCACACAATACCCCTCCATAGTTTGTCTACCCCTGTTAGTGTACATCAAAGGGGTGACCCTTATGCTGGTCTGTGGGAAACAATGTGCGGGATGAGCGTCGCCTGGCGGCGGCGGGAGTGCCGACTGGAGCGCCGCCTATGCGGGCCGGCGCGCGCCTGCGTGTGCCGGCGGCGGGAGTAGCGTCTCCCGCCGTCGGCTTGAACACGCGGGCGCCCGCAGCGCCGGGCTCGCCGGGCTCGCCGGTCATACCTGACAGTATACTGCCTGTGCCTTACAGAAGTCGCAGCTACACGCCTGATTACATGGGGCGGGAAGCCAGCCGAGGGTTACTTACAGAGAAGGCTCCTCTCGACACACCCCACCCCGGACCGACCAGCACCCCTCTCAGAGCACGTCTCCATGGTTACCGCCAACAAACCCGCAGGCAGTGAACTGTGATCCTTGACCGCGGGTCAGACTACTCCATCATACAGCACCGCCCGAGTGGCTGGTCAGCCCGCTCGGGGGGCACCATACAGCCTGCCTGTATCTGTATACTAGGAAGCAGTTGGGGAAACTAAGGAAACACAAGTCTGTCAGCCTGCAGAGAAAAAGTGGCATATAGATGTGAGGCAACATAACATTTAGAAAATACTGAATTTGAGACAAGAATTCCCAATTACATGTGTGATGGTGGCACATTTTAGAGCCCCTCACCGCGAAGCGGAGGGGACAGGCACGCAATGCGCTTCATTATAGGCTGTGCCAAATTCACATGCGTGGTGTACCTGATCAATGCATAGAAGTATTTTCTAGTCAAATGGCATAATTGCTACAATAAAATCACTGTCAGAACACAATTTCTGAAGCGAAGGTTCTACTATTTCTCACACTGCAACTGGCAAGGATCAAAACAGGGACGGTCTGGACCTCTAAACCCAAAGACATTACCCTATAAAGTTGGGGGATCGCCTAGTGTTTTAATGCAGTATGACACTCGCTGTTATGATGCATAAATGCAGCCCTATCGTGTAACTCACCAGAGTTGTATGTATATGAAAGCAATATGTGGCCAATAAAGGGTTAAGGTGGCTGGATTAGATGCCCTCAGTATTTATTATTTACATTATATTTTTCTATTTCTTACTTTTTAATTTCAATAGCCCTAAACCTTCTATTCACGGGACCATATAAGTTCAAAATAGATTTTCTGGATCGATAACATCAAGGTCTATACTGAGAGTCTATCACAGTGACTCATGCTCAGTCACATGACATATTCACTTAAGGCTTGAATATCTCGGAAAATAGCTCTGGACCCCCTATTTTCTCAGCTACTTTGGAAAGTGTATACCATTATGGTATCATGGACTTCTGACCAAGAGATCGAGCCGCCTTAGGTAAATTCCATGAACTACTGCTGCGACCAGAGACCCCACCCTCAGCCCTAGGATGCTACTACTACAGTTGACAGGTGACACTATATGGGTGAGGTGGTGTGTGGGAGCGGGTGGTAACGAGTACACCTCAAGGAGCGGCTGTTTGCCGAGTGGGTGGTGAGCAGCTCCATGAGTCCTCTGTCAACACCCACTCACACCTGCTCACCTGCCCGCTGATACCCGCCTTGATTACAGCCACTGAGTGGGTTATACCCATCATCTCATTAACCATTTAAGGACGGCATATTGCCTTGTTGCAACATCTGTCAGCATGATGCACCAACGCAGCTTGCTGGTGCTGCATTATGCAAACTCTTCAGGAGTGAACTAACTCTGTAGGCTTTGTGTGATGTTACAATGCAGCACTGGCTACTACTAGTAGTTCCTTGCCAGGACTGCATGAATGCATCTTGACACCAAATGACATAATGCAGTGAAGCACTCTGCGGCCACTAAGAGTTAACAACCCTGATGCCTGGCAGCTTGATTTCATCACTACGCTGATTGTGTAAATGTTATTGATAGCCGCTTTATATAATAGTGAATTGGGCGGGGGGTCGCTGCAGGTGACCGTGATCAAATCTATGAGGTGAAGTTTTTACTCTTTAGAGATGACATGATGCCTGCAGGCTTCATATTCATTCGTCAACATGATGCACTGACGCACACCAGTAACATCAATCATGATAAGCTCACCACCTCCCTTTTAAACTACAGTGTCATGATTGGAAAAGTTAAAGCGCCATTAGAGATCTAGATTTACAATGCCTACTACTTCCCGGTATTGAGGTTCACGTCCACTTCCGGCACCAAGCGCCATCCATGTTTCACACTGCATGGGCACGGTGGTATAGCATCATCACCTTGTTAAAATCTGACAAAGCCTCGTTGTCGTAGCAGACACTCCCCCGTTCATTGTCATTATCACGTATTCAGAGTGAATTCACAAGCGGAAGCTATGTGCGATACCAACGTTATAGCAGCTGGTTATACTGTACTTGATAATGAGCTAAATTATATGGCTATCAAGTTTTCCACTAATGCAGAGTGTTTGTTAAATGACAGGTGGAATTGACCCAGGAAGTGTCTTTTTTCCTTGGTAAGCCCAGGGTTTGATTGAAACTGTTAATTGCGAGCTTGGTGTTAATGTGCATTTATGGTTCTTGCCCTTTTACTGGACCTACAACACTTCATGTTGTTAACAGTCATCATGCAGTCCTTAAAGGGCTAATGTAGCTTGTATGTATGAATAGCTTATAACGAAGCGAGCCCTCGGTCAGAACTCAGGTTAGTCGCCGTCTGCTGTGGCGGTCACACAACGGTCTATATTTGTTGTGGCGTAGGTGTATGTGTCGTGTCGCGTTATGGTGGTGTTGTGGGCGATAAGTAGTTCTACAACCTAAGTCTCAATAATCCTTCTTAATGGCACATGTACTAAACAGGAGAGCTGGGGAATTGAATGCCAGTAGAATTGGGCCAGCTGAAGTCTTAATCACCCATGAACTGCAAATAGGGTGACTGATTTGCATGTAATACTTAATACACAACCATTAGTTAACTAATGAAATACAGCGTCAGCCCAATGCTTCTAACGCGCAGGTGGTATTAAGCTTCTTTGGTCGGTCTCTTGTTTCTCCCCTCCTCTATACCAAACATTGACAATATGCCAAATAGCAACACATACATGCAGTTGGTGGTGTTGAAAATACATTTTTTTAATTGCACAACTGCGATATCATCTTAACCACTACATTTAACAGCGATGGTGTATCAAACATAACTGTGCCTATGGCTATAATCAAACTGTTAGCCCTCGATCTACTGTAACAAAGCTGAATGGTATAGTCGTTAAGTTTAATAAGCAAGTGCATTGTATTTCAAATGACATAAAGCGCATAAACAATTTAGCGTTATTGCATGCCAAATTTCAACAGTGTATTTATTGCAGCTAAGGCGATAGGCCGATGAGACTATAACAGCTTGGCATTGTCCAGATATCAATAGCAGGCGTTGACCCGCTCGGCACGGGTGGCAGTGGGTGGTGAGCAGACCTGTACCATGCAGCGCATGACCAGTTCTCAGCCTGGGTCACGCTCCACTAAGTCCTGTCTCGTTATGTAGCCACACCCTATACACTCTACACTGGAGGAACCAGAGCCTATCACCCCCCCCCCCCCAACACAGGAACAAACATTAACCCTGTATGGGCCGCATAGTGCAATTATACTGCTTTACTGGGGTATTATGATCAAGCATTTTTGGGGGGAAAAAAACAACCAACTTTGCGCCCGTAGAAATTGAGTGGGCCCTACTTTAACCCTTTGTCATCATGTCGGTATTAAAACACCATGTCGTCCATAAAGAGTTAGGCCAAACAAAAAAAAGGTTTGTTTCAGGTAAGGCCAAAAAAAATAAAAGGGATGTTTCAGGTAACATGGGCAGAAAGACTAGGGTCGGTAGGTCGGATTTTTATTTTATTTTATTTTATTTTATTTTTTTAACATGAAAGTACTAGCCATCCTCCGTGGAAATTCTAAAAATGACCCAAAAAGTATAAAAATATGAAATTTTCTTCGAAATTGCTTAAAAAAACGTAGGGTCGGCCCTGTTTTGCTAGGGTCGGTCGGGTGACCTGAAACAAACCTTCTTTTTTATTTGGCCTAACATGGGAGGAAAATGTAGGGTCGGTAGGTCGGATTTTTAATTTTTTTTAAACTTTTTTTTTTAACATGAATGTTCTAACCAACCTTTTTGAATCCCCCAAAATTGACAAAAAAAACGGTAAAAACATAAAAATGTCTTCAAAATTGCATAAAAAAACGTAGGGTCGGCCCTCTTTTGATAGGGTCGGTCGGGTTACCTGAAACAAACCTTTTTTTTTTGGCCTTAAGCAAGGAGGATGACCTGACACTAGCTACACTAGCCTACAGTTTGTACAGCCTTCTCCTTGGCCTAGACAGCTATGCGTCATAAACTCACGAGTCGACTCTGATAGTGCAGGTCGTAGGTGGGAGTATTAGCTGTTTTAACCCTTTTCTAACTCGAACAGTCTCCCAGATGAAGATAGAAGGCTCTTTGCCATATCACAGTGATACAACCTGGTAGAACAGACAATTTTCAGCCTGGCATCACGATGCCTCAATTTTCATGTTTATTTTTCATGATACAACGGTGAAGAACTGGCAGACTTGGTAGCGGTGGCATGATGCATAAATGCAGCACAGGTAAATTACTGCATCGTGATTAGAAACACTATGCTGGCATGCTGTCCTTAAGGCTGAAACCGTTAACACATGACATCCACTACGAGTACCTCTCTGAATGCTTTACATGGGGCTCAGAGTGAGGGGGTGAGGTTGATATGCTTATCGCTTTAAATAAACGATGTGGGGTCCCTCCTCACACTAGCCAGAGCTATAGAGATATGTGAAAGAGACCAATGTTGGGCTCCTTCTTCGTATTAGGTGATAGAGAGTAAAGTCCTTAGTTGTGTCTTCAGCTGGTCTTTATTGTAGGAATCATACAGAGAGGTACAGTGTAACTGGTAGTCTGTTCTAGAGTGGAGGAGGGTGGCCCTCCTCCGGTATGTGTACCCGGCAAGTGCGTGGGCTAAGGGTTTCCCCTTAATGGGTTTGTTACTATTTTGGGAAGGTACACGCAGAGGGTTCCTCATGAGCTGCTCCTCCCAGCGTCACCGTCCGATGACGTGGGTGGGAGAGACTCAGAGGGTAGTCACCATGCACTGATACATTTGATGGGGGAAGGTTACTAATACAGGAACTTCAGTGCAAAGCTATTATTAATGTAGGATAGTGGAATGTTGGTAAACAGAACTTGTTACAATTATAACAATAATATATGATAATCAGAAACGGGTATATAACACCATCCTCCTTTTCAATTTGAACTCACTCCGATGAGTTCCTAGAACAATAATTACATGCATGATATATTGATATCGGTGTGATACACTTAAGAGTCAAATGAGGTAGGGATTCCAAACAGTTACAATTGTTTCATTAAGTCCCTGGTAGAGTGGTACACGAGACCTGACATAATTTGATGTAATATTGCATAAGATATCAATAACCATGATTACACAATCACATAGGTAAATTAGCACTATATGCCAAAGAATTACATAATATTACATAATTCATTTTTATGACAATGCCCTAGAGGAGACCATCGGGCCCTCCCAGAAAAGAAAGAAATTCCAATTTCTGACGATGGACTGCAGTGAAGGCAATCATGGATAAAACCAGCAATTTGTAAATGCCCATGGAGACAATCCAACAACCTGTGGCTACAATGATACAGACAATGGCATTAGGTAGAGCGAGGGAATTCCCTGCGTCAATCAGACATAAACAGCACAGCAGAGATCATAGTAGATCCTATCATACAACCTGAGTAGTGGTCTTCGGTACAGCGCACCTGTTCGTTCTCCGTCCAGGGGCAATAGGCCTCCTGAGTAGTGGTCATGGGCACTCCCCTAATGGGCGTACCTGTTCGTTCTCCGTCCAGGGCTTGCAGATAATGAGGCATAACACAAGACCAAGACTATTCACCACCAGGTTATCCAAATGGCTATATAGCGAAGTGAAATAACCGACGCATGTCGACACACCAAGGTGAGCACAGTTAGGGAACAGTGGGATGGCTATGCAGCATCACTGAGGCGGAATCACAGTTCTGAATTGTGTACCATAAGTCCATGCATGTCTCCCAGTGAGTGGCATTAGACACAAAGTATACCATAACCGTGGCGGTAGCAGTTGGCTAGGCTGCATCCCATCTGTCCATGCACGTCTCACGGGGTGTATGGTACTGGTGAATATTGTAAAGTGCTATCGTGAAGGGGGGGGGGGGGCTTGTTCAACTCTTGAGAATACCAGACATGGCCACTTAAACACAAAGCACCAAGTGGCCCCGATTACAAGTCATCAGCCAGGGCAAACCTACAAGATGCTACATAATATCATGACAATATGAACTGCACTATGCCCATATCCTAGGATTATTAACACAGAGATCCAAGTACACATATATATATGCCCATAATACCATAGCATGACATACATCACATACCACAAGTCACAAGTATATCTGTCATGGACAACCCAATCCCAATACACAATGCATATACAGCAGATAACATAGCATGGAATAAAAGGCAGCCTTCCATTAGTGTACAATATGAATTGGGAGGCCCTGCTAATATATAGCTGGCTAAAACATCCGACTGTCAAGTATGCTTCCTAACAAAAATACAGTATGCAGGAAGTGCACAGAAATTACTTAAGTACACAGGGTGCAATGATGCACACAATGTCACAAAATAAGAACATAATGTGGCACAGGCATGTGTCATCCATACAGCAACATGACCTGTGTCAGCCCTGTCCAAGGGCTGCAGCATTCGGCAAAATCAATAACTAAGGTCATCTGGGTGCAGGGAAAGCCCTTCCTGGAGGCAGGACATTATGCTAGGGAACTCCAACAAGGACACAAGACATGCCCGTGTGGTGGTGGTGGCGGGCATGGGGGAGGGGGGGGTTGGTCAGCGGCATGGCCGGAGTGGAAGGAGGTGCTATCATACAACCTGAGCAACCCGTGACCAATTGGCTTAAATTAAACCCCATGACTAGGGTGGCCGATGATCGGTGTGGCCTGTACACTGTAAAACAGACAAGAAGAATCCACCCTGAGTGTAAGCTGTCACCATCGCAGGGATCAAAGGTGGTGGGGACACTCTACAATACCAAGGCTAATGACTATACTGGTCATTAGTGGTAAGGCTAATGGGACACATATTTAAGGATTCTAGGCGGATAAACTTCCAGCCTCCAGTGAACCCATTATACAAGTGAGGCCAGCCACACTCGTGTACAATGTTTGGTATGTGACTAACGCCAGGGGGATGTGGATCTGTCAATGGGGACAGTGTTATTAGTTAATATGAAAAGGGGGTAATTAGGCAAAGCACAGGGCTTAAAGGATGGTCAGCCAATTGGATGGGGTAAGTACCACAATATAGTGTGCACCAGAATGGGCAATAGTAGCACACCATGATGGTATGATGTGTCAGTGGTGTGTGACTCACATGTAGTGGTGGATGCAGTATAGTGGCTTTGAGTGGGAGGGTGGAGAGGGGGTATGGTGAGGGGAGTGGGAGGAGGCCCTATCAGAGTAATGGGACATTCAGGAAGATTTACGGCACAGGCAGTGAATGGGGGGGGGGGGGGGGGTTCCGATCAGGGGGTGGGTTACTCTGAACATGGTGAGTATAGCGAAATGCATCAACAAATACAAGCAATCTTTACGGGCAGTCTCCAAACAGGACAAAGATATAATACTCACAGTTAATCTTGAAAGGACACTGTTGTGTGTCCATCTTAGAGAAACACAACCTAAACAAGAATATTTTCATCCATGGCAATGAACAGGATTATAAGCAACCAATCCCAAAGGTAAGATTGTCCTAAAAGTGAAATAATGATAATGTCCATGAAAAACTCCTTGAGAGGAATGTCATTCATAGTTCCTTTTCTTGTAAGCAATTAAAGTTGAGTAGCAGTCCTTGTTGACATCACGGCGGGCAGCAGTGAAATGTCCATAAAGGCAATGCAATCTGTCCATGGCATCAATATGGGGTGTCCATCCACGAGCAGGGAGGCAGGGTAGAGGTGGAGATTGACTCCTCACGGGGTTGGTGTAGAGCTAGTATAGAGAACAGGGTGTGTAGAGAATCAGAAGATGTGGTGTGTAGTATATGGGGAATAGCTGGCAGGGCACAACGATGGCTTGGTGAAGGGGAGAGGTACGGCAAGGCAGTAGGGTGGCCAGCTTGAAGACGAAGAGGCCTAAACATCTCACAGCATGATGAGTAGAATCAGGGTGTCACATGGCAGCAACCGTTGCCAGCTTGGCTATCCAGATTTGGAGCAGTGTGCCCATGACCCAATACCAGCAGCGATGGGTGGTGAGCAGCACACTGTGTAGGTCATAAACTCCTGAATGAGGGCACATGGCTCCACGGGTCGCCGCAGTGACAGGCAATAGCCAGCCATGGGGGCTATCTTCATGTAGAGCAACTGGAGCGGGAGCGGCTCGAGGCAATTCCGCTCCGACTTGGCAGCGAGAGGAGGGGGGAAAGGCCCGTCGTTCTCCACCAGTGAAAGAGACCAATGTTGGGCTCCTTCTTCGTATTAGGTGATAGAGAGTAAAGTCCTTAGTTGTGTCTTCAGCTGGTCTTTATTGTAGGAATCATACAGAGAGGTACAGTGTAACTGGTAGTCTGTTCTAGAGTGGAGGAGGGTGGCCCTCCTCCGGTATGTGTACCCGGCAAGTGCGTGGGCTAAGGGTTTCCCCTTAATGGGTTTGTTACTATTTTGGGAAGGTACACGCAGAGGGTTCCTCATGAGCTGCTCCTCCCAGCGTCACCGTCCGATGACGTGGGTGGGAGAGACTCAGAGGGTAGTCACCATGCACTGATACATTTGATGGGGGAAGGTTACTAATACAGGAACTTCAGTGCAAAGCTATTATTAATGTAGGATAGTGGAATGTTGGTAAACAGAACTTGTTACAATTATAACAATAATATATGATAATCAGAAACGGGTATATAACATATGCTTATCGCCACAGCCGGCCTTGTTTGTACGGCCAACAATATGCCGACTACCACAACAGGCAGTCGACCATGAAGACTGGTACACTTCACTGCATTGCTTGATTAAACATCAGTCACATGTCTTTTGTTTACTAGTTGCTTATTCCACAGCAATGCTTGCATCAGCTGAGCAATACGATCTGTACTGACTTGTCCAGCAGTTTAAACCCTAGTCCATGTATACATGTATTATCCATAGCTGAGCTTGGTTTAAGAGCTAAACTCTTTTGTCAGCATGCCCAGGGTAACCATATTGTTGATAAACTCCCGAAGGGTTGCGATGATATATACTCCCCGGCATTACATTAGAGATCTTTGTGAAGTTTTGAAATCTTTCGTTTCAAGGTTGCATCACAGGCGGACAGAGGCAATGTTCTTGTCCTACAAAATGCATCACATACCTGTATGAGGGTCCATAAAGGGTTAAACACCTGAGACGCAGACAGGAAGGAGGGGGTGAGGCCAGCCTTTATGTTGAATCATGCAATAAGGCGGCGCTATTATTTATGAGATATATACCGGTGTTATGTTGCTTCCAATACATGAGGTTGTTATTCATTCATGGTGTACTGCCGTATGCGGTTGACTTGGAGGGGCAACCTCGAGTTATGAAGCCAGCGTTTTGAGTCGGAATCATATAGTCTAGGAATGGTTAGGATACATTTGTGATGCTAATTCTGAATCAGATTCCAAATCACCCATTCTTTAAAAGAAAAATGGGGGGGGGGGGGGATCATGAATCATAGTCCAATACTACATTACAAATGATCTAGATTTATTAGATGCACATCATATCCTAAAACGGGAGGCTATGTTAGTCTCGTTCGATTGGACCAATACCCTTGCAACTGGGTTCCGGGAGGGTTTTCAAATATTGATAGCGGTAGCAGTGCCATCCGTACTACGTACTAGAGCGGTGGCGGCTGGGTTTCTGATCTATATTGATTAATATAGACTGGTACACTTAGCAGTGCCACCCTGCAACTGTAATTTGCAACTCGGATTACTATTCAGATCTTACACCACAGCTACAAATAACCCACAAAGTACAGTTGAAGTGCTGCTTTATTCTTGCCATTTATGTTTAATACTATAATTCAAAAAGTATAAGTTACTAATCATATTATAGTATATCTATTGATCTTATTGAATGGAAATTGTCCCAATGAATATGGCCTTATTATTAAAATGTAAATGACCAGCGTATAACAGGTGTACACAGACTACCGTAAACAACATACTCGGTACTTACGTTTGTCAATGGGTATATGTCGAATAAGTTAGGCTTATAACAGACCTACAGGTGTACAAAGTGAGATCGCACAATGCATACACTTACTCAGTTACTGATGACCCACCTGATGCAAATATGGTCCATGGGTATCATTGTTATTGCATGGATTTTCTCAGAAATATACCCATTAAAAAAACTACAGATTATACCTCATGGTCAGAGTTTGTTGTCAATCTGTACATAAGTCTGGTAGAGCTAAGCCAAGGTATTTAAAGGTTGTTCATTTGAAACATGATTTATTAGTTACAGGTGCTGGGTTTGGGGGGGGGGGGTGTAAAATTTGTTGGGGGGGGGGGGGGAAATTTGCCCCACCACCAATTGCCACCACTCCCTGTAATTAATTATTAAGAAATGAACACTCCCTTAATACTACCGATACCTAGAATCTATGTTATCATTAATAGACCTTTGCTACATTCATCTTCAAGGTGTATACCATCCTTGTCAGCCACCAGTCTATTATACTAGGCCTAGCTAGTACCGGTAATTGGGGAGTGGTCTTTTTTTTTAAACAATGGGCGAATGGCGTGAATGGGGCCATTGGCATTGGCATTGAATGGCATTGCCTGGCTATGTGGCATTGGGAATTGGCAGTTGGGAGGGGCGTCTGTACTATGCATAGTCCAGCGTCCACATTGTAGAAATGTAGTTCTGTACCATATAATTCCATAACCCAGCATCCACGTTGTCAACATGTGAATCCACACACAGTGCGAGGAATATTGGGAGTGACTGAGGAGTGAGGTAGAGAAGGGTAGGATGGGGTTGGCCCGCCCGGTGGGGCTGATCTTCTTTTTTTTTACATACAATTACATTCAACATTGACATTTTTGTAGGATCTATACCTAGAAAAGTAGAAAGGCTAGATCTATCATGATCATCTAGACATCACAATTCACATTTACAATTACATCAGATTTGCCGTCATTTGGTTATGCAACATCAACTTTCATGACTAAGCACTTCTACGCGAGTGAAAAACTGCAGTGTACACTTTAACCCTATATCATGATATATCAAACTGTGAATGTCAGCTGACTGACGTTTGACAGCTGCTTCCAGCGTCAGACTCTGTTGTCACTAGCAACACAAACGGACGCGATGACAATCTCAGAGTCAGACTCAGAGTGGGGCATCACAACTGTCATCTAAACAAAGCCAAAGTCCATTTACTATGATACTCTTAAACAAACCAAAGAATAGTTCCTTACCTTCTGATATCTTTGTTAAGCTAAGTACATCGTCTGGCGTAATAATTTCCTTTTCCAAAAGATCCTCTTCTGACGTGCCATTTTTGTCTTTTCTGTCTTTTGCTTTGGCTTGTCGCGCAAGAAAACCACCTCCTTTCTTCTTGCCGGCACTGGCGACAGTTCTCGTATTCGTACTCATTTTGTGGCACACTAAACAGAGAAAAACAGGTCAAATATATAGTATATCGTGTCACAAAAAGCCTGTGATGTGGAAACGGATTGTAATGCCTCCAAACGCCAAGTTCGTGTAATCAAAACAAGCAGCCCGCAAATATTTTACCTGAGTTGATTCCAATATGGCGGCTGTTTACGCAGGGCATTCTGGGAGGACGTCGCTAAGCGTCTCGACGCGCCCCCTGGTGCGTGGCAGGTGCACTAATGAGATGGCGCCTCTTTTCAGAGGTGTTTGCGGGTAAAGGCTTACAAGTTACAGTGAAACCCCAGGCTTGGCACACAAAGACTAACTATATTACCATAGAATCAAGCTAAGTTTTCATTAGTGAATTAACCCTGTAGCCAGTGTAGGATCAGCGCGTCTTTTGTAGGCCTACAAAAGACATTTTCATTGGAGACAAATCATTTATGTAAATACACCTTTAATGGCTCAGGCTTTTATTCATTCTCTCTCATATCATACACTAGCATACACTTGTCACCAAATGTAATAATGTTGTACGATTGCTCATCTATGCCAACGGTTTACCAGAATTCGAAACCTGAAATTAAAAGTCAATGTACCAGGAAAACAATTTAAAAATGAAACGTTAAAAAATAAAGGAAGTGGTGCATGAATGCAGCACTGGCGACTAGTAGGGGAAGGTTGCCAAAATTGAACCAGCTCCTAAATTATCCATAATTGGACCATCCCTATTTCCCGGGCCTTCATTACAGTAATTGGAACAAAATTTCAGTACTACCACAAGTAGGCCTACTCTCCACACTTATATTATTGTGCTGCGGTCACTAAAAGGGTCCTCTTGACTTTAGGGAGTGTTCATTTTTTAATTACAGGGATGGGGGGTGGGGGGTGGTGATAAGGTATGCCCTAATTGATTTTCGGTCCTCTTGCTTTTATTTTTCTAGTTGATTACTTAAGCTAGGAAACTTTTTTTGAACAAAATACCTTCATGTAGTTAGATAAGGGAGGGTTCATTATTTATGGCAGGGGGGGGGGTGAGCATTTGAGGGGGGGGGCAATTTTTTTTAGGGGTAGGCCTATTCAAAGGGGGGGGCCTTTTTTTTTTACCCTATTCTTAGGGGGGGGGGCTTTATTTTAGGGGTATTCCTAAAAATGTCGCGAATTTAGTACGTTGAAATGTCGCGAATTTTGGTAACGGCCTGTGTTATATTTTACCAAATTATGTCAATATTTTCAAAATTTTCTAAAATTTTCCTCAAACTCCCAGCAAATTTCTCACTGCATCACTTTTGACACTCAGAATAGCCCACCGTTTTGTCAGTCTTCAAAAAAGTGCCGGCCTCATGTAAGCACTGAGGGTATGGGAGCTTCCAATTTATAAGCACTGGGGCCCTTAAACTCAACAGTATGTAAGTCGAGTGTCTGAGGTTTGACTATTATCGCTCACCAGCGAGTATCATGAGACGTTTACACTAAAACACCTTACGAATGGATGTATTTTTTGCAAGGTAGTAAATTGTAGGTAAAAAAGTGCCCATGATTAAATGCATACAATTAGTAGACACCAACATCGTTTTTGTAATAAAGTTGAAAACGTTCCAGGGTGAGGGGGGGGGCGCTTTTTTTTTCAACCTATTCCGAGGGGGGGGCCTTTTATTTCCAACCTATTCCGAGGAGGGGGCCAATTATTTTTGACGTATTCGATTTGCCAAACGCTCACCCCCCCCCCCCCTGCCATAAATAATGAACCCTCCCTAAATATGCAAATACAAACGCCCATTGATACATGTCTCTGTTGTATTTCACAAGTCGGGACTGGGGCAGTATCCCACGAAGCCGCAGGCTGAGTGGGATGTGCCCCAGCCCCCACGAGTGAAATGCATTAGAGCAGTAGGCCTATCATCAATGTAGTTGGCATTTGTGTTCATTTTTTTTGTTTGAAACCATTTGATAAAGGAAAAACACATTTTTCTTAGACCATTGAATACGGCCACATTGTATTCAATGGGAGGGGGCATTGAATACGGCCCTTCCAGTACTTAAGCATAGTAAATCTTATATCTAAAAAGATAAATCAGTTTATTGTTGGGTGAAAATAAAATAGATAAAATTCACTGATGAGTTATGGAAAACAGAAATTCAATGACTAACATGACAAGGTGCCTAAATTCGACCACATACTCTCTATGGAAGTAGGCAGCTCAGGTCCAATTTAGGAACCGGTTCCAAAATTGGACCAGCATATAGGCCTACACAATATTTACTTATCGTTTAACACAGAGGTACTACCCATAGCATATAGGTAAATGGAAAGATATTATGCAGAACTACACACCTAGGGCTACTAAGGGAGGGTTCATTATTTATGGCAGGGGGGGTGAGCATTTGAGGGGGGGGGCAAATTTTTTTAGGGGTATTCAAAGGGGGGGGCTTCTTTTTTTACCCTATTCTTAGGGGGGGGCCTTTTTTTTTAGGGGTATTCCTAAAAATGCCGCGAATTTAGTACGTAAAAATGTCGCGAATTTTGGTAACAGCCTGTGTTATATTTTACCAAATTATGTCAATATTTTCAAAATTTTCTAAAATTTTCCTCAAACTCCCAGCAAATTTCTCACTGCATCACTTTTGACACTCAGAATAGCCCACCGTTTTGTCAGTCTTCAAAAAAGTGCCGGCCTCATGTAAGCACTGAGGGTATGGGAGCTTCCAATTTATAAGCACTGGGGCCCTTAAACTCAACGGTATGTAAGTCGAGTGTCTGAGGTTTGACTATTATCGCTCACCAGCGAGTATCATGAGACGTTTACACTAAAACACCTTACGAATGGATGTATTTTTTGCAAGGTAGTAAATTGTAGGTAAAAAAGTGCCCAGGATTAAATGCATACAATTAGTAGACACCACTATGGTTTTTGTAATAAAGTTGAAAACGATCCAGGGTGAGGGGGGGGGCGCTTTTTTTAACCTATTCCGAGGGGGGAGGGGCTTTTCTTTTTCAACCTATTCTGAGGGGGGGGGGGCAATTATTTTTGACGTATTCGATTTGCCAAACGCTCACCCCCCCCCTGCCATAAATAATGAACCCTCCCTAAGCTGGATATGGGGGAGGGGGTTGTACAATCGCTATCTGCATTATGACCGCTATCTGCATGAATAACACATAAAGGTTGACCATGCAAGCGCTATCTGTTTAAAAAAAAACATGCTATGCGTATCAACAACGTGTTATCTGTATTAAGGATGAATCATGGCCGCCGAGTAGAGAACCCGCGCTGCCGTCACAGGGACTATAATTTCCTCTTTTTCAACAGGTCTAACCTAGATTAGCCCCCTTTCAACGTGTGGAAAACAACTATAAATATCCCGCGGCCTGTTTGAACAGCCTTATTTGACCAGCATACATCTCTTCTCGGAGGATTTCTCGATTCTCACTGTCTCGGAACGACCGACTCGGAATTTGTCCTCTACGCCGCGGCTCTCACGAAGTCGCACATTTCACCAATGTCAGGCGGAACAAGGCCAAAATCGCAGAGAAAAAAGTCTGGCCGAAAAAACTGCTCTGCACCGGACTGTTCTAGAATGGATTTCACATCGTCAGAGGTAAATACACGGTTACAGGACATGTCTCACTCAAATGGTATGGAAAATCCCTCGGTAACCAATGTAAACTCTGAAACAAGTGGCCATGTTGCTACCCCACGAGACCCTTCGGGCCCACTCGGCTTGCAGCCGAATACTCCCGATGTGGCCCGAAAGGGTGACGGCGGGTCCCGAACCACACCATCGGCTAACTCGGCCTCGCCTTCGGATCCCGAAGTGGTCAAACATGGCGGTAAGAATAACCTTGAACATTTGATGAACGAAAGTGCTGAAAGTATCCAGCTTTTCGATTCAAGCAGCCAAGAGCCAGATAATATGCCCTATAGCAAATTTACAGACATAGATGGCAGCAAAATTGTGCTTGATTCTTTGACCGACGATGAAATTGCCGAATCCGAAACCAAATCCCCAGCGTCCTCGCCCACTGGAAAGTGCCCGGATGTAAACAATGCGGATTCGGGTTTCGGTGTCGTTGGTTCACCGGAATCAAGCTCCAGTTTCAACGGATTTGATGCATCTACACCCATCAAGGTAACAAAAACGGATCTCTCTACAACAAGTGCAAATAGTATCCAAATTGTTGACTCATTCGAAGGTACGGATGAACTGTCAGATCCACTGGCATACTTTGAAACAAAAGAACCGCATGCCACTGTCTCTGTTAAAATGGTTACTTCTACAACTTCTCATACGCCTCTCGTCATATCTCACACTGTGAATGATACACCTGTGTCACTTCCACTGGCTGAATGCTCCGACCCCCCTGACTCACACTTTACTGGAGGGATTGCAGAACATCCTACCTCACGGTCACCATTGTCACAGGAGGATTTGGTGTCACAAAAGGATCCCAACCCCTCCTCTGTGTGTTTGAAGTCAGCTCAGCCTGAGGAATGTGACCGGTATGTGCACAATTTATCTACATTGTTGGAGGTATCAGAAACTGGTACAAAGCATGTGTCCTTGGAGTCTCACAACGACTCTCAGAACGACTCAATCATCCAGACAACCTCACACACTTCTCATAGGATGCTGTCTGACTCGGTGGAGTCAGACAGTCTACACTCTTCTCAAAGGATGTTGTCTGACTCAATGGAGTCAAGCAACCGGTATAATTCTCCGGGACTGGGGTCTGACTCAATGGAGTCTGACGGCCTCCATTTACTTCTCCGGGATAGTCAACCAATTGACTCATTAGAGTCAACTAAAATCCGTGCAGCTGACTCATTGGAGTCAACTGCCACCTGTGTCTCTCAGATCTGCATTGTCAATGGATTTGGATTATCTGGGTCTTCAGCATCAACTACTGCAGAACATACACAATCTGCACTAAATGGAAGAGCGTTTTCTCAAGCTGACTCATTTGAGTCAACACAGGAGGGAGGCACTCTTCCAATGTCTCAGGGTGTGCTGGACTCACTTGGGTCAGCCCAGGAGGGGAAAATTTCTACTGCAGAACAAATTGTTACTAGAAGTAAGACATCTGCCCGAAACTCCAATGTTAAATCAATACCGGGTATCGTACCTTTAGTACCCATACCACTACTACAATCAGGAAGAAAGGGTAATAAAGTCACGCATTCCCTCTCTACAAATAAACTGGACACTGAAGATCAGGAGCTGGAATCCTCTCAAAATCCACTCCTGCTTCTGAAAGAGTCATGTAAGAAAACTTATACTGTAGAAAGTGGAAAGAAATACAAGCCTTCTGACACGAAAGCTATAGACATAAGCTCCAGTCAGGTTGGACTAAACACTATGGACCCTGAAATGGACATGGAACTAAGAGAGGAACTGGACTCCGTTGCTTCAATCTCTGACTCCATTTTATTGTCTCCAAATCCCTTTGGCTTCTCTCTTATCACCCCCAACCAGTTAGTGTACACCAGCTGTCTACAGAAGTGACCCTTGTCAAGGATCAGATTAACTCATCTCTGGTGTCCTTTTCTGCTGAAATTCAGGGGCTGAAAGACAGAGTATCTAAGCTGGAGAAGAAAGATATCTCTGACACTGAACGGGAGGTGGAAACCAAGTTGTCCTACCTCAATTCTCAACTGTCGAAAGTCAAATTAAAAAATTCTGATGACTCAACCAAAGCAGGAACGGTTCATACTAAGCTTGCAAATGATATTGCCTCTCTAGAAAGGGCCGTGAAGGAAATCAAGTGCTCCCTAGTTGGCAAAGACAAAATAAATGCCACTGCCGACTTAGAGCTACGTTCCCTGGAGGCCAAACTAGGAGGGGTAACCACAGCTACAGCCAGTCAAAATATTAGAATTGATAAAGCTCTAGCTCTAAAAACTCTCATTGTAGACCTCAGCCGCGCCATGGGAGAGAACTTTGAAACTGCCCAAGGAGAAATAGACGCGGTGTCAAAGAAAGTGGACGATCTGAAACAGGGGATTGTCTCACACCCCCTCTCCTCTCAGCAGATAGTACCCGCTGCACAGCCTTCCGCAAAGCAGGAATCACTCTCCTCTTCTTCAAACCCATCCATTACTCTGGAAGAAAGAACTACTGCATTAGAGGACCGCTACTTTGTGATGTCAAACTCCCCTTCTATAATGAAGGAATACACTGATGCCAAAGGTTCACTGGAAGAGAAATGTATAGAACTCAACACTGCTCTCTGTGATGTGAAAAGTCTGAGGAAACAAATAACTGAGATAAAAAAGGACTCTGGCTCTGACTTGTTAAAATCCATGCAAACTGAATTATCAGAGCTAAAAACCAAAATGCACGCTCTAGAGGCACAGCTGCAGACAGTCACCTCAGACACCATTAAGAACTATGATGAAAAAATAAGAAGCGCTGTACTATACAAGATACCAGAAATTCCTGGTGAACCAAAGAGCACACTGAAATCATTAGTTATGGACATTGCTAACAAACTAAAAATTCCGCTCTCCATGGCAGACCTAGTAAAGGTATCACGTATGAGGAAAGGAAAGGTGAAGTTTGATATCACCAAACCAGCACCCCTATACATTGCCTTCACCAGCCTCTCTGCAAAATCAAGGTTCATGGAGGGTTGTGTCAAAATAAAAGTCCTATATGGTGGGGCCTCTATCGAAAATGTAGAGGACAAGCCTACCAGAGACAAAAAAGCCTTCTTGCTACAGGTGGCAAAACATCTCAACAAGCAAGAGATGGTAGCCCCCTTCTCCTCTACAGAAATCACAATTGACGGGTCTCTGTATGACCTGGAAACTCTTGACAGGATTCCAAAAGAATATCTGCCCAGTTTTCTCAAAACACCCACAGCATTTGATAGGGAGTTGGATCCCAACGACAAGTATGATCAAACCATTCCCACCTTACAAAATGGGATGACACATGATTATGCCACTGCATTCCCTACTCTTCCCCCAGCATCAGCTCCTACATTGGGAGGTTGGCCTACTCTCCAGTCCAAAAAGAACACCTCCTCTCCAGCGGACGACAAAGGGGAAAATAGCAGCAACCATGTAGTTGCGCCGCCTGGCGAATCAAACTCGAACTGTTCTACCACTGACGCGCCCTCTGTCGTCACAACGGAGAACCCACAGCCTACGCCACGTGGTGACATTTTCAGATCCGTTCCGAGCACATCACACAACAACACGTCGTTGTCTACTGTACTCTCTACAGTAGACCAGTTCATTCAGATTAGGAAAACCCCGGCAGGCATAATATATGCCGGCCACACTGCATACTTGAGCAATTTTTTCTGTGAAATTCTGAAGTACACGGACGAATACAATTATCTTCACACTTTCTCGTCAGTAGAACAAGGCTACCAATATTTTAAAGCAAGCTTCGCAGGAGAAAGTGAAAGAGCAGAGTGCATCCTATCCCTATGGAAAGCAGCTGACATCAAGAAGGAAGGCAAAAAGGTAGTTTTCACTGATGTCTCTAAATGGGATGCCTATAAAGCTCAACTTATGTTAAGATTGCTGAGAGTGAAGTTCGCCCCTCACACTATCTGTGGTCAACGACTAGCATCCACCTGGCCACTAAGCCTCTGGGAATCCTCGCTGGATATGCTGTGGGGAGCTGGTATCTTGTTCAAGCATACCCCAAACACTCCGTTTGATACAGGTGCCAGAATTCCCGGGGTCAACCTCCATGGTCGTCTATTGGAGACGGTGAGACTGGAACTTCGCACTGGCATCACTGGCATCACTCGTTAACTCTACCTCTGTTAAGATGGCTGAGGCTACAAGATATAGGTTCACTAGAACAATTATGCTAGGAGACTCTAGAGCAAAACGCCTGTACAAAGACATGAGAAACAACTACTCTGGCTCTTTGACTGTGTTGGCAACGGGGGGAGCCAAAATACTAGACTGCCTCCCCAACATTACCTCTAGACTACAAAGACAACATGTAGACTACCTGCTACTTAACCTTGGTATATGTGACATAACCAAGAAACAAGGCAAACGTATATCTTTTGAGAAATCTGAGAATTCCTGTGTACAGGATGTTATGGATAGATTTGATGAAGTGACTGTTTGTGCCAACAAAGTGTCTCCTTGCACTAGAGTCATTATTGCTACAATAATTGGGGTAGACCTAGCACAGGCAAACAAAGTGAAACAAAGATCTGAGGATCAATCCCGACTGGAAAGAACACTTGTTAGAATAAACTACCAGATAATGGGCAGAAATCTTCTCCAGGGCGTAGCCACCCCCCACCTAGCCTCTCTTATACGGTACAACAGATCATGTAATAACTCAGTAGAGTACAGGTACAACAAGCTCTCAGATGGAACCCATGGTACAAAGGAGCTGGAAAAGAAAACAGCAATCCATCTGGCTTCTACCATCGAAAAATCCATTATAAAAATGAATCTTGCGGTTTCAAAAGGAGCCACTGCTGTGTCAGAAAACTGTGCTCACTACAACAGAAAAAGTAGCTCGGCCCTTCCTGTGACAGACTGTCGCAGGGTAGTATTGATGTCTCAGGAAAGAGTCTTGGACACTACCTCTACTCCTGAAATAAGGCGACAACCAGTTCCTCACTCTTCACACAGAGAGATCTATATCTCTCCTCCTAGGAAGGTCTACCGAATGGCGTCCTCGTCCAGGAGATTAGGGCATCCATCAACACATGGCCAAACCTATCGAGACTTTGATTACACTTGAAGATACAAAGGATCTGGTAGATCTACCTGGTCATCTCTTGAGTTATGTTGTATTGTGACGTGTGGAGTATTCCAGCTTAGGGGTCGTCCATAAATGATGTCACGCCTTAGGGGGGGAGGGGGGGTCAGAAATTTGTGACAAAACGTGACAAGGGGGGGAGGGGGGGTTGGCAAGTGCATGATGTCACGTTTCAAAAAAAAATTGTTTACAGTTTTATCTATTAAAGGCCACCAGAATGAAAGTGAGAGTTTACCGTCCAACGCCCGCATGCCTTCAAAGGGGCCGCATGTAAAGTTAATTATAAATGTAATTTTTCATTATTGACAGTTCTTCAAAAATCGGACCAATATTTTACATTTTTCAAAAATGTTTTTCAAAACTCTCGGATGGTAAACTCTTACTTTCATTCTGATGGCCTAATAGTCTACAGCTAAACCAGTGTAACCCTAGAAATCTGTCTCTGGGTCATTATTACAACTTATAGATTGCATACATGTATAACAATAGTGAAGGTTTCCAATCAGATGTGTTGGATTTTCTATATGGAAAGGCAATCAAAGATGAAGTAAATGTTACGTTAAGAGCAGAAAAACAGAAAAGTACCTGTTTGGTATATGGGAGACCCTGTATATTACACCAACTGTACACCTTACTGCCTCATTTATGATAATCAATATGGGTGCTTTTTAGGGGTGCAGAGGGCCCCCCCCCCCCCCCCAAGGTCGGAAAGTTGCCAAAATAGAGGGTCCCAAGTCACAAAGTCGCTTTTTTTAACCCAAATTCCTGCGTTCAATTTTATTCAAAAGTCGGAGATTCACCCAAATTAGTGTGCTAGGTCACCTGAAAAACTGCCCAGGTCGCCAGGTCACTTTTGACCACTCTGCAGCCACCTATTTCATGAGAGGTGGTTATTCAAGGTCCTGTTTTAGAGGCTACCACATACTTGAATTATGGGTCTTAAGAAAGATTTGGAGTCCCTTTTATATACTCCCGATGCTTATACAAGACCAGCACTATTCAAAGCAGGTGCCTGATTGCGGTGGTACAGTATAAGAAATGTATGAGAAGACCCTATAAATCTTACCAGGGGTCTGATTATGACTACCTGTATCTCACGTATAATCGGAACCTCCACTTTGGTAGAACTGTATATCCCACACCAGAGGTCTGGAAATTGCAATTTTAGTTCTGTACTATACTGCCAAAACCCTTCATGTTAACCACACCTAGACTTTGATAATTTTATAGATCCCACACTGCAGGTTTTGTTCGCATAGGGTTATATGCAGGAATTTACGGTACTGTAAAAGGTGTTAATTTTTTCTTAGAAGCAGTGGCTTGTACTGAGGCTGGAGTCAAACATGCCTCTAAAAGGTACGGCTTATACCTGGGATGAGTTTCGTCAACAATACTACAGTACTAAACTCACCATAATCAGATGCCCTGCTCAGCTTAGGCCAAAAATAAAAGAGGGTTTGTTTCAGGTAGCATGGGCAAAAAATGTAGGGTCGGTAGGTCGGATTTTTTTTAAACTTTTCTTTTTAACATGAAAATACCAGCCGGCAGGCCGGTCCGAAGACCCTAAAATTGACCAAAAAAGGGAAAAAAAACGGAAATTTCTTCAAAATTTCATCAAAGAAACGTAGGGTCGGCCCTTTTTTTAGGTTTATTAATCATTTATTGTCTATTTGAACATGGTTTAAGTACAGTTACAATTTCAAGTCCATGCTGCGTAGTTGTACATGTAATATTCATTCTGTGAGCATGACTTAACATCATAAATTATAAGTTGTCAGGGGTCATGGTTTCACCAATTTTCATAGAGTTGGTGGACATAATCAATCACCGGTATACATGTATCTGATGTTGACAATAAGTGAAAGGCTATGCCTCATCCCTACTCATGACAAGTATTGGGTTGCTCTTACGGCAAGGCCTGTTTTGATAGGGTTGGTCGGGTGACCTGAAACAAACCCTTTTTTCTGGCCTTATAGGATTCCTCAAAGCTAGGGGTGTGTTATACACAAGAATGCTAAAATCTACAGCACTAAGTACTTTATTATTGTACTATACTTATAAATACCTCTCATCTAATTTGCACCCGAAGCAAATGATCCTTCCAATGGCTTCACAAGGTTTCATGATAAATCACACAAAATTTTTAAAAAGGAAGCAATTTCCTTTTTTTGGGAGGGGGGGGGAGAGAGACCTTGGTATTCTTTGATTTTATACACATGAAGCTGGGTTTGAAATTTCTTTGTTGTGAATTATTAATTGTATCCTTTCTTCTCTTTTTAGAAGTGTTTTCTGATATCAAGTATGGGCCTATTCAGTCATTTCCTCATGGTATCGGGGTATTGTTTTCTTTAAAGATCAAAAGGGGGGGGGGTAACTGCTTGTGTGACGTCACGCTTAGAGGGGGGGTCAAGCAAAACGTGACAAAGCGTGACATGGGGGGGGAGGGGGGTCAAAAAAGGCCCAAAAAAGCGTGACATCATTTATGGACGGCCCCTTATCTTATCTTGCTAAGTCCTGACTCATTGGAGTCTAGGACCAAAAGACTCATTGGAGTCTATCTTCATTCATCGTCATCTGGTCGTCCCTCGTCTTCTACTACCAGTTCCAGTCAATTTCAAATTTGGAACTTTGCTGTTATTAGATAAGATTACATAAAATGACTAGTTTGTTATATCAAGTGGCAGCGATGAAGTAATAAGATTGCTGATATTACTCTACTTCATAAGATGGTACTTTCACACCTGACTCACCTCAGCCTAGGTGGTATTAGACTCAGTGGAGTCTCTAGTTCAAATTTCAACTTTAAACTTTCAAGTTCAACTGTGTACTTACAAACTTCATCGCTGATGATTACTGCCTTAGATAAAATGGATCTGTATTATAAAACTGTAACTGCACCATATCTTGTGTCAAGTCAAGCCGCCGGCAAGCCTGCATCGCCGACTCACTACACCCCAATGTTGTGCCGAACTGAAGGCAACTAAGAAGCCTTTTACCTGACGCCTTTTCATATCAATCTTTTATTAGAACTGTTCAATTTAAAATCATGCCTTGAGTGTCAAATTTGGGACGGCCGGAATAATATGCTCAGATTTTTTGTCATCGCTCTTCAAGCAATTGCTAAATTGTAAACATATTTCTTTTCATGTAGAAATAGAATAAGATCATCATATTTTAACCAATGTACTTCAATACGTCGGATTACCTGAATGCCTTTAAATTACTTGTATTGACATCACAGATTGACTTATGTAAAACTGTAGTGTTCCATGCTTAAATAGGAGTAATGCCAGGAATCCTGTCGTCTTGTAAAATAATTTATGCAGCAATCTTCCCTCTATACTGGCGCTACACATAAACTTGTGACTAAAGCTGTGGTTTTCCATGCTTATATATAACAATACATAAGAGTAATTCCCAGCCATCTTGCCAAAATGTAGTATAATTCTTGCAAATCTTTGTATAAATGTATATGGGTTCTTGGTACCACACAACCAACTCCCAGACGTCCCCCAACTTTAAAATTTCTCTATACAACATGTGCCTGTTTTAAATTCAGTTCCCTGGGCAATATTAAAATTGTCTAGAAGTCCCTGATACTGTAAAATATAAAGGCTGCATTGACGCCTATCTGACATCAGGTTAGCTGAGGTGCAGTTTCAATTTGGTTTCAGAACTACTACTACTGTGCCAAATACTAGTTAAGGAATTAAGCTATCTTAGTTGTACACCGATCACCTTTCTTGTTCTTGTTCTTAAAACTGTTAGAAATTTAACACTTCAAAATATTAAAGGGTCTAAAAGTATTGCTATAATACAGTCTGTAAACTATATATTTGTACCGTGCATTGTTAAAAGTATATATACGGTATATATACGGTTTATCGCATATATCACTAGAAGAAAGACAGAAGGATAAAATTGTTTGTTCAAGTTTATTGAATTTGTTGTTGAGAAACTCATAGATATAATAAAATTGTATCTCTATCTCTTGTCATATCTCATACTTATCATATAAAATGTCTCAACTCAAACTAGCCCCGGTTTCACATGCTAGAGGTATTAACTTTGCGCATTTGAACTGTCGCAGTATTCACCCTAAATTCAAAGAGATAAAACATACATTCAATGAATTTGAAATTGTGACTTTCTCGGAATCATGGTTAACTGATATGTATGACGCAGCGTTGCTAAATTGGCCTTGTAAAAATTTCCATAGAATAGACAGGCCAGACAGAGCTGGTGGAGGGTTAATATGTTATTTGTCAAACCGCTATTTTTCACATTCGTCTAAAATACATGAATTCAGTGTAATTACACCTGATATAGAATGTTTGGCTGTTAAGGTCGCGGTCCCTAACAACAAAGTAATGACAATCTTTACAGTATATAAACCTCCAAGAGGTGATGTTTCCAAATTTATTGAACATTTGACTCGTGCTATCAGGAAAACAAAGGGGGAAACCTGGATCCTGGGCGACTTTAATGTAAATTTTTTGGATCATGACCATACAGACACTGTTGAGATGAAAGATTTTTGTCGTGATTTTCAACTTATGTGGTTGTTTCAAGAAGTTACCAGGCCAAATACTAAAGGTGGTCCTGGCACCTGTATTGATAACATTATAACTAATTCCAATTATGTTGCATCTTCCTCTGTTGAAAACGCCTTCATCAGTGACCATCTCCCGGTTACCTGTGTGAGAAAAAAAGGCAGAAATGGTTTCAAGAAAGTTCAAATAACTGGTAGAAGTTATACAAACTACAACAAAGATGACCTAACAAATCTTCTCTCAGAAAAAGATTGGTCTAGTTTTTATGATTCTGAAGATGTCAACTTCATGTGGAATGAAATTGAATCATGTATTAACAGCTATTTAGATGAAACATGCCCGCTCAAAACTTTTAGTGTCAAAGATTATGGTAATGTTTGGATGGATGCAGAAATCCTAGTTCGAATCAAAGAAAGAAATGAACTTATGCACAATTTCAGGACTTACCATAGGTTTGACGACTTTTTGAAGGCCAGGAAAGCTCGTGTTGAAATAACTAAAATGACAAAAAAAGCCCATCACACTTACGTCACAAACAAACTTAAGCAATGTGAAGGTAATGCGAAAAAATTCTGGGCTGAAATAAATAAATTAATAAAGGCGCCAAAGTCCTGTATTACCCCTGTATTGCATGATCAAAAGACAGGAGAAATAATATCAGACACGCCAGGCTACATCAATGAATTCTTTAGTCATGTTGGGGAAGATCTGTACTCTAAGTTAAATCTCCCAACCAGCTCGTACTCTGACCCTGACGACTCATACACTGAAACATTACCATCTATTCCAGTCTTTGTACAGGGTGCTGTAGATTTATTGTTCAAAGAAATTGACACATGCAAACCGTCGGGAATACAGGACATCTCTTCTAAAGTGTTAAAAGATGCGCTACTCGCGATTGTTCCCCAAATGACTCACTTGTATAATTTATCCATTCAAAACGGTATTTTCCCTACTGATTGGGCCAAAGCTGAGGTAACTCCCATTCCTAAGTCTGGGGACCTGCACAATGTTACAAACTGGAGGCCCATTTCAATCCTACCGGTACCCAGTAAAGTGTTGGAAAAATTGGTAAAAGGCTACTTTATGAACACTATAGAAGAAAATGATCTTCTGTCTCCTTCCCAATATGGTTTCAGGACGGGATGTGGTACATCGGATGCCATACTAGATTTAACTGAAGACCTGTTCCAGGCGAGAGACAAATCTGAATTTGTAGCTGCTTGTTTCGTCGACCTATCCAAGGCGTTCGATTCAATAAATCACTCACAACTACTAAATTTACTAAAGGATGCTGGGTTTCCGAGGCATATGCTAGACTGGTTTAAGTCTTACCTCATAAATCGTGCTCAATGTACTAAGGTAGATGGAATTAAATCTACTTTCCAAAATATTACATTTGGGGTCCCTCAGGGTTCCGTCTTGGGCCCTTCTCTCTTTAATTTCTTTGTAAATAGTATTATAAATGTCCCTGAAAAATGCAGCATAAAAATGTATGCTGATGATATTGTGTTATATTGTGCAAATACAGACCCAAAAGTCGCTCTGGAGCGTTTACAATCGGATCTAGATAAACTAGTCAAAGCCTGTTGTACAAAAGGGTTAACTGTGAACCCAAACAAAACCAAATTTATGTGGTATTGTGCAAACAATCAACTGTATAAATGTCCTAAGACTCTCCCAGTTATAAATGGTATAGAAATACCTCTAGTTAAAGCCTTCAGCTATCTTGGCGCAATATTAGACAGGGCACTGACTTTTGAAGAACATGCCAAGTCGGTAAGAGATGCGACCAATTTTCTCACTTTTAAGCTAGGGAAGGTTAGGTATAGTATTTCTGTTGACACTGCCATTCTAATCTTTAAGCAGACTATTTTGCCGAAATTTGATTATTGCTCTTTTCTACTGGACTCCAGCACCCAAAAATGGCAATCAAAAATTGGCAGAATACAAAACAGATGCCTACGATGCTGTCTAAAAAAGCAAATTAGGGGAAATTCCATCTCTAAGTTGCATTCTGACTGTTCTACGCCGCTCCCCGCCCTCAGAAGAAAAGAAATGCTGGTTTCTAAGTTTTTTCTCACGTTCACAGAAACTACCAAAAAAACTAAATCCTAGAACTAGAAGTAGTTTTTTGCCTAACTTTACCCTCAGAAGACCGAAATCTGAATTCTATCGTAAAAGCCCTTTCTATAGAGGGGCGATGGAATGGAACAGTCTGCCCCCAAAAGTCAACCTGTGTGAAAACAAAGCTATATTTAAACTCCAGTTAAAACATTTCCTGGGCACGTACTTCAAGAGGCCAAAGAGGAAAAAACTGAAGGGAAAATGATGGCTCGGGCAGGGAGACCACAAATGTCCGTTCTTTTTTAAGCATAATTGGATAAACTCTTTGCAATTGTATAACAAATAAGTAAACTGTGATATGGAATTCCCAAAAATCTGTGATAAGCACACTGTGATAATAATAATTGGAAACGGCCCAATAATTCTCCTGTAAATATGAACATGTAATCCTGAACATATGTTTAATCACATTGTATATACATCATACCATCTGTACATGAACTGAATTGTTATAGTCTGCTTGCAGCAAAACTGGGTGTCATTATAACCTTCTTGTATACTCGATGTTACCTGAAATTTGTGATCTTCACCCGGACCCAAAAATCTTGTACTGAAAATCATGGCAATAAACCGTTATGAGGTACATAACAAAAAAAAAAAGCAAAAAAAAAAGCATGTATTATAGACGTTCTCGCTCACTACCACAGACCGAATGGCTACATTCAGGGTACCTATCCCCTGGAGGAAAGAATTTCTTCCTAAATTAATGGGCAAATTATCAAAGATTGTGAACAAGTCAAATTTTCTAAAAATGTCCAATTGGGTGAGAAAAGTGTCAAAGACCAATTTTGCTAGAAAACTGGTAAAAAGGACTTTTTTTTTAAAACAGTCCTAATTTCATTGAAATTATGAAAAAGTCAACTGAAAAATTCAAGTCGTGAAAAAACGTGAAAAACTCAAACTTTCTTAAGAACTGCCGGTTGAGGCCTCCTCCAGCTCGTTTTGCCTCCTCGAACTGAAGGCAGCTGTGCCATTTACTTCCAAAGTGTATACGTCACATGTCTCTGGTGAATATGCTTGAATAAGAGCATCAGCAACCAGGATGCCCTTCCCTGACTTTCCAAAGATTGAGCGTGTGAGTGAACTCACAGATGACTCCGGATCAGGTAGAGGTGTGAAGGGAAATGTATCATTTATCATAGTAAGAAAGAGAATGGTATATTGGGAAAAGGGTGCACTGATGTATTAATAGGATTGTTAAAGGGGTGACCCTTCACCTTGATTGTGACCTTGTTCCGACCTAGATATCATTCACATAACAGAGATGGATTCAGCACCCTTGATTTACCCTAGTTCACCATCCATATCATCTATTGTTGAATCGCCGAGATTGAGTGCTTACCCCCCCTCCAACACCCCCCCCCCCCCCCCCACACACACACACACACCAGGGGCGGATCCAGGGGAGGCGCAAGGGGCGCCCCCCCTATTTTTCTGTACATTTTGCTGACCCAATGCTGTAGGTATTACAGCGCCCCCCCCCCCCCCCCCCCCCCCATTACAAAATTCCTGGATCCGCCACTGCACACACATGGGCCGGGTTCGCGCGTGAACAATAGTCTAGCTTCAGTCCATTCCAGATTGGTCAAGGGGGTTCAAGGTCGGGTTATATCAATGCCCAGAACTCATACTAGGGAAGGCCAGTGCTCCATGTCTTTACCAATTGCAATTTCCCAATTGCCATTAGTTGGATATACATGCCCAAAATATATACATATGTAGGCCTATGATGTATATAGATATATGATAATATATGTAAATATAATAGCCATACATATATATATTTATCTTCATTCTGTTTATCCATACATTTCTATTGACCTATTGGCAATTGGCAATTAGCAATTGGCAAATGTATGGTACACTGGCCTTCCATATGGACACTAGACCAGACTAGACCTACACATGAACGACTTCAGTCTAGCTTCAGATGACTAGGGTACTCCCGGGATTGGCGCGCGAACCCGGCCAGTGCCGATTCCCCATGATCAGCTCCCTGACGGCAGAATCATAATCTCCAGGAAACGCTGACCCACTTTGACAGGTCATATGCCTTATCTAATCAAATTCCAGGCGAGCAGGTGGGTGTGGGCAAGGAGATCTGGGCAAGCAGGTGGCTGTGGGCGTCAGCGCCCTGCAGCGCGTAACTGCCGTTCAACATCTTGGTCGAAAAGCGAGTCGATCGGAACATCAGCAGTGACACCATCTCCGTTTCTGTTTCTGTATGTCGGTCGGCCGCAGGGCAGCGTGTGCTACAGATGATCTTGACCCCAAACCTGTTCTCCTTTTCCCGTTCTCCCTGCCCTCGATCCCTCCGGCCCCGATCCGGTAAGCCTATTTTTTGAATTATGCTATCCAACTTTTCTTTCTCACTTTTTATAGTATTTCTAAATCTAATTTAAATAAGGTAGATGTTTTTTTTCTATTATCCTGAGGGTATTTTTAATAAAGTAGAGGGCATTTTTAAATGAAAAAGAGAGAAATACCAGCCAGATTAGGCTAAAACATCATTTCTCTCTTTCTGTTAACATTGGGTTCAATCTAGAGTTCATTTAGAGGGTAGCAATTTAACGGTAGTTAAGAGTTTAGACACAAGAGAGAAATTTGTACCCAAAGATCGCAGCTCAATATCATTGGTCCATTCTGGCATCAGAAATGAATTCCTTGTTAAAAAGTACCCTCAAGTCATGTGTCATACATGTATGTCATTCCATTTCAGGCCAGCAGGTGGGTGTGGGTGCATGTACCGCCTTTTGTCCCCATCAAATTTTTTGAGGTATACATGTAATATGGTGAGACCTTGGTAGTTTAAGGAGTCTTGTCCCAGGCAAAAGTTGGTCGGATAGTACATTTGATGGACTGTACATGTATGACACTGTCACAGCCAGCATCTTACGGATCCCATGTATGTCGCCTATCAAAGCATTACTGTAATCAAACAGGCCATCGGCCACAAGGGTAGCACTACTCATTTAACTAATGTTATTGGGTATTGGACCTGATAATTTACGTTACTTGCATTTTCACGTTAAATGGTGCACTGTTTCTATTCCCTACTCATAGAAATTCACAACGTTGGAAGCACTAAGTTTTGCTGAAGTTATATACATTTATTACTTCGTAGTGACCCGATCAGGGTAAACCTATACAAACGTACATGATCCTTTGTTATCTTAACAAAGTAGAACGCCCTTCGTACACAAGCAAATACATAATAACAAGAATACAAACTAACAAAGTTCGTAACCAAATCCTCTAAAAAAGTGATACATATGTACAGTGTTGCCAGTCTCCGTACTACAGACTGCACCTCCTCAAGTCCCGCAATCGGGCATTTTCATGCGATGGAACAAGAGCAACATCAGACACGTCACGGCATCACCATTTCCAGTATGTTCGCTTTGCGCAAACACAATCATATCTAATTGCATATTATCAAATTGAACTGCAATACTTCACTGAAATTATTTCCAACGAATTGCGACGCTAAAATGAAGTGATACACCTCAATTCTGCTGCGTTGTGTCATGATACTTTTTTTAAAGTTTTAACGTTTGATGACAATGCTCGTTTAAGTTAACCGACTGAACCCGCTTCTCTTTCCGTCACTCTGCTGGCAGTGTTTAGCTTCACACCGTAGACCTCTATGGCAGGGGTATAACTGTTACCTTTCCAGATGACCACACATGAGCATTATATTGTAATTCGTTAATGAAAACTTTCTAAATATATACAATTAACATTTTTAGTATAATAGTATATATGCAAGGTCGACCGTTTTGGTTGGGAATGAACTATTACAAAATGCACCCTTGCCTGGTTGCCACACAATATTATACATAGCTGCCTAGTAAGAATATATGACACTTTCAGAATAACCCTTTCACAAGTAATACTAAAACCTCTGCATCTTGGGAGAAATCTAAATGAACACTTAGTCCGTTTAAAATATGCTATTTCACCTATTAACATACTGAACGACAAAACATGCTTATCATCAAGGCCCTTGGGGTTAACCTAACTGAAGAACACCAATCACTTATGTACAATAGGTAGTAGGAAAATCATCAACTAAATATTGAGCTTTCTGGTTTTAACCCGCCCCTCTGTCAACTTCGAATGGCAGCACCAAATTATTGCCCAAGTGAAAGAATTAGCTTTTAACTTGTAATCATTTAACTGGATTGAGGTTGTTTCCTCAACAAAATATAAGGCAATTAATTTGGCTTTTGGTGTTTAAACATAGAATGTCACATGTAGCTACTTGTACTTGTGCAATTACAATTTTGAAGAATGTTTTTACTGCTGCAGTGTTGGGTATACGATATACTCTGCTTCATTGGCGACAATGTGCGCGGATGCCATTTTTCCCGGCATTAGACCAATTATTAACCCATATTGACAACAACGTTAAGATTAGCCTGAGAATCTTTGTTGCACTAATATTACAAAGTGTAGAGCTTCAACAGGACATATTAAGTCAGATGGACAGAACTGAATTTTACCCTTCATAGCCATTAACGACAAATATCATGTACAGTAAATGAAATGGATCTGCAGAGATTCTAGGGAACATAGAAAATGTCTAGGGAGAAAACACAGTAGATAACATCTATATATACACATGAACGCATACATACAAGCATAACTACATTACTAGTACATGGACTGTTCTTTAACATAGCAAAAAACGCTTTACTTAGTGAAGGATCACAGACTAAAATTAAGCGCAACAGTTCAGGTCAAATGAGGTGTAGCAGCTATGAATTATACATACTTTGCATTACAATACGTTTTGAATAGAATTTATTCGCCGAGATGACAAAAAAAGAATCGACCCATCATGTACATATCGTCGCCTCAGAATACAAAGGTCGTAAGTGAGAAAAAACGATTTTTTTTTTATTCTTTGAGATTTTTCTTTATCCAAAGATTTTTCGACAATTTTTGGAATTTTTCGAATTTGACCTTTTTTTGGAAAGTTATAGCTCAGTATACAAAGGTTGTAACTGAATATATGCATTTCTTCTCAGTATACAAAGGTCGTAAGTGATGTGATAATTATTTTTCCAGATGTTTTTTTCAATAAAACAATATATTTTGTTCTTTTTATTCTAATCATTTCATATTATTGTGATTGCATATGGCCATTCACATCTTTTTACAAAAATATGATCATTTTGAGGCGTTAAGGGAGTGATTATATGGAGGAAATGGCTGAAATTGCTCATTTTAGCAGAAAATTCTGCTGTTGCTAGGCAACAGCACCACCTGTATTCTATTTTCATGTAATATTGATGGGTAAAGATAAATTGGTTTCCATAGTGACCATTGCGGCTACATAACTTAGCATTGAAATACCTATTTAGCGCTTAATCATAGTTTTGAACTAAAGAAATCACTTACGACCTTTGTTTACTGAATAAAAAATACATGAATTTCAGTATACAAAGGTCGTAAGTGACCTGATTTTCCCCTCATTATTGCCATAGTTACTAAGAAATTAGGTAAAAGAGCTAATAATTTTCCATATGACTCATTTTTATCTAGTATAATATACATGCAGGAAACTTTGTGTGCTGTTGTGTCATCTATATAACAAGAAATTAGAAATATATAGCATATAGACTACAGTGGATTTTCTTATTTTGCTTATATCTCAAATCATGGATATTTCACTTACGACCTTTGTATACTGAGGTGACGATATAAACAATCTCTCCCCCCCCCCCCCTCATTCAAACTAAGTTCAATCTGCAAAACATTCTAGCACAACAGGGACTCTCGTCAGAAGCAGTCAAAACAAAAACCAACAATTTAACCCCGAAAAAAAAGTTTTGGCACATCTTATATGAATTTAACAATCATGAACATATTCCTCTTTCACTAAACCAAGATGTTTATAATACGCTTTAGAATAAAGGACATACCGGGTACGATATTGATGATGACTTATAATTCAGTAATTTAGATAATATTTCCCTATTTCAAATGGTTCTAATGTCAAAAACCTGGCCCGATAGTAGAGGGGAAAAAAAAGTTCACCAATTGCTAAATCAGGGAAATCATGTTTAACGGTTAGCCTCGTCAATGCTTTTGCAGAGATTAATTTGTGTATTCGTTGGAAATAGTAAGACAGCAAGATCTATGAATATGTTTAGTAACAGAAGTAATACCCATATTTAATCCTTTAAGGACAACCTAGTTCTTTTAGCACCATGCCCATTTGTCGTCATCATACCAACCCTATGGGTTTATGTATCTTGACAACAAATGAACATGAAGCCTTGAGGCATCGTGCCATCTTTAGAGGGCTAAATTAACTCAGCAGCAGACATTATACAATTGCAGGTTCACCGGTGAAGGGTTCGACCAAGGCCAATGTCTTCATGATTAGCAATGAAAGGAAAACACCACAGGACACTCCCATCTCACAATAAGGAGGCGACAAACTAAAAACGGGCAATCAGTAAAAGATTCGTAACATCAATTTCTATGTCGACACCAATTAATGTATGAGAATTCGATATGAAGAATACCGATAACTAAGAGCTGCCAACCATCTACTCCGGAGCGGACATGTCGCGGAGGCTGGGAGGGTGCATATTGCCCATGTAAATGTTACATGTCAATCAATGTAAACTTCTGTATCTCTCAGAGTGCGACTTTACTCACGCCTATTTGTAAAACCTTACTTTGAACACGAATGAGAAGGATAGGTTAACATTGGTGGGGAATAGGGTAGTATTAATTACCATTTCTATTGCATACGATTCACATGACACGCTACATAATATATATACGTCTGTATAGACTACACAGTGTTAAGTGGCTGTAAATGTTAATAATGATGTGGTGGACACTCGGCCATCTTGCTGCCAAAAAGTTCAGAATTGTGACAGTGCACATTGATACGTAGACGCGCGACAATGACCCACAAGACGCGCTATTAACAACATGTATCGCGAGTAGGCCATGTGCAACGTTAACTTTCTCTATATAGGAGTACTTGACGGGTGTTGCTGCTGATGCCGATATGCTACACCACCACCAGTGCTGCCCTCTGGTTGACGACGTGTGAACTACAAAGTGCTGCCATCTGGGGGCTATGAGGAGAAGGAGGGTGACCTGAGGGTGGCCTTGAGGAGGGAGGTGCCGGCGGGTTTCTTGTCGATACACGGGTCGCGCACCGCCTGCTCCACGATGCTGAACACAAACTGCAGGCACCCCACCTACACAACACAAACAGGGAAAGGTATTAAACAACCGGGATTTTATCCAAAGAATTTAGTTTGAAACTATTCATATCTATATTTTATTTTCAGAGAGGTTTTCGGTAGCGCTGTGATATTGATCGTCCAAACAGAATATTCTTGGTAAAAACACACAATGGTTTATTTAGCATTCCCGCTAAAAGCCCAATACAGACTGAAGCCAGAGTGAAGGTGTACTGTACCTTGATATAGCTGCCATGGTGGAGGAGCGCAGTGCCCTCCCAGCCGGCACCGCTGCCTCCGATTAGACTGGAACTACTGGCTTTACAACTACAAGTGTGCCGCACCTACAATGGGCACGGGGCATGGGGTCAGTACATAGGATACATGCACACAACCATTGCTGTAATCTCTGCATTTCATGCTATATGTATTTGGGTGGAAGAGCTGGACTGTATGTTATACATAATGGTGGTCACTTTCACAACATTTTTAGATTATATATTGAGTCCATGCCGCGATATAGTGATGGGCTGTCTTCAATTTGACGGAGCTTCACACACTTTATTATATCAATTTTCGTTTCCGGCTCACTGCAAAATTGCCCAAGATGCCCTCATTAAAATCGTTCCCGCACTATACAGTTATATGTACTTCCTTATGGATCTCTCCGTAATACTGTAACCTGTATGACCTGTACTGGAGTTTTGGTTTATATATTACTATGGTACACGTAGTAACATTGCAATTGTTGGAACATTAGTGAAGATTGTACTATCAAGCGATGAGTTTTGAATAAGATATATTAAAGAGAATCAATACTCACTACATAAGACATTTCACTAGGACCCACCTCATTTGAGTGTGCACACATGAATGGTTTCGTTGGCGACTCCGGGGCTTCCTCCTTTCCCCGTGACTTGGCGATGAGTTTGCGGACTGAATGAACAACGTTGGTGGGCTGCGGCGCGCTGACAGTTTTCTCTGAGAAGTCGCATGAATACAGCACATTGTCCACTGTCGTGCCATGCTCACTGTAGTTCAGAAGTTCATAATGTCTCGTTGTCTGCAAAAACAAAGGTCAGTGTGAAGAGACAATTTAACCCGCACTATGCCTAAATAATTAATTTCTATATTCTCTCACTACGCCCCTCTAGTAAGGGGAGGCACACAACTATCAGCCATGCTGAGTGCTTTTCTTATCTTGATTGACATAAATACTTTTAAAAAGTTTGTCCAGTTACCGGTTCACCATTAATAGTGAAATGGAAAATGGAAATGGTGCTGCCTTTTATTTTTGTATTGCATGTCTTATCTTGCCTGTAGTCAATATTTGTGTATACCAACGATGGACACCGATGACACAATGTACATAACTGTTTGTGAATAAAAGATTTAAACCCTTCAAAAAAATAGAGGAAAATTGCTGATTTATTTTGTAAAACATAATGGCCATAGAAATGACACCATGACTCAAAAAAAAAAGACAGTGAAAATATTTGTATACATTTTCCCCATATTTTGGCAAAAACATATTTAAATCGTTGGAATGCACACATCCTCGTATTTATCACATGACTATGCCAAACAGGAGGATCTTTCATACATAGATTTAGGCTTACCTCGTCATAGAAGATACAGGCGTGCTT
Source organism: Harmothoe impar (assembly GCA_947462335.1). Lineage (NCBI taxonomy): Eukaryota > Metazoa > Annelida > Polychaeta > Phyllodocida > Polynoidae > Harmothoe > Harmothoe impar. The sequence continues at coordinate 42,379,473 of OX381720.1, read as the reverse complement.
GGGGGAGACAAAGTTACAATGACCAAACTGGATTAGGCAGACGTCCATATCGCCTCCTGTACCAATGGTCAACGACCGGTATGGCATCGGTACTGGTTGCCCCTTACCCGTCAACGGACATAGCAATGACCGCGCACGAACCTCAGTTGAACCAACTGTTGTTAGGGAAACAAAAGATATATTTTAATCATAATGTGATTTCCAGGGACGGTGGTTAACAGGGGATAAGGGACGTCTAAAAATGCTTACTTATTTACGGTAGGCTGTTTTAAAGTACATGAGCAACCAACCCAAACAGGATGTCATGCTGCCACAAGGGACTGGTGATCTAGCATTAATGTATTATGCCAACGAAAGCAGTGTGCAGATTTTACTGCTAAAATGGTTGACACCTGTAGGGCCGCATTGTGCACTACGCCCTTTGGCGTCATGATGCATTCATATATCACAATGACAAAGGGAGTGGCACATTAGCACAGTAGTGTTGCAGTAGCAGTATCAGGGTTGCCACCGAAAAGGAACATTTAAATTCCCTGACATTTCCCCGACGTTAAATCAAATTTCCCTGACAATTGCAACATCAACACCATGTTTTTAAATGCCCTCCAACTATGAATACCTCTTTTTAAAGTTACCTTCTACTTAGCGAGTGGTCATTATTTAACAACAGGGGTTTTGTGTATCGCATGCGCGCAGAAATTCTACCCCCTCCTTTTTGAGGATTTAGATATCTTTTTTCCTTTAAAATCATAGTAAAATACTGACTTTTTCAGAGAAAACAGGTGACTTTTCTTGGTATTTCAAAGATTTTCCCTGACAAAATATCATTTTCCCTGACATTTTGCTCAAAAATCTGAAATTCCCTGACATTTCCCTGGCCTGGAACAAAAAATATTTTCCCTGACATTTTCCCTGACAGTGGCAACCCTGAGTAATAATGGTCCGTACCTGAGTGTATACTGAGGGTGCTGGGGGCCGCCTTCTTTGGTTGCTGCTGTGTCTGTGTACTTTTCTGTGGCAGCAGCTGCTGTAACCGCTGCCAGGCCAGGATCTGCACTAGCCGCTCATCCAACTTCCCTAACTCCACCTCTACAACATATAGACAATAACGTTAGGTTGCTGGGCTAGTTACTTAACACATTGGGAAGGATGGATACAAGTGGCTTTATTTTCATATACTCAAAACCTTTTTTGTTGTTGCCAAATTTGGACTGGAGGCATATACCGTAAATTCCCGCGTATTACCCGCATCTCGCGTATAACCCGCACCCCCAAATCAGGGGAATCCTATAAGCCGTTTTTGAAAATTGAATTTTAGTACTGTTCTATATTAATAAAAACCCTCGTATTACCCGCACCCCATATAGGCATGTTTGGTATCAAATGAAAGCTGAGTTTGGTTCGCGTACAACCCGCGGGTAGTACGCGGGAATTTACGGTACTTGCTCAAGTCGGTATGGTCATCTACCTAAGACTCGCTCCCATTACCCCTCAACGAAGATCTCCCTTTGTATATCATTTTACGCCGTTTCTATTATGTCTAAAATCGAATGCAAGACGCCTTTGGCGGTTTACCTCCAGTTCCGTCGACACAGGCTTGTAAAGTATTGTTCAGGTTAATGATGGCGGGGGAGGAGCTGAGAGATGCCGGCGTCACCGTCTTGGTTTGTAGCGAACCTGCTGCCGACTTGGCTGATAAAAAAAAATCAAATTAAGAGAAACATTTACAATTTAAAAAAAAGTGCTGAACTTTTCTCCAGTTAGAATCTATTAATTTTGTTGTTGTTGTAAAGCAACGCTTTATTTCTTTGTAAATCAAACTTTAAATATTCCTGCAAAACTGGGTTTAAATACACGTTGCATGTACATTTTGTGATATCATATTTTCCCATTTAAGACATCTACCTTGTGCAGGTGTTGTTACAGTGATGACCTTTGACCCTGAGGTGTTTGGCGTCCCAGAGACCACCGTCACTTTGCCTGAGGTGCTTGTGGCGACTTTACCTGTTGTTGCGATGCGTGGTGAGAGTAAGGACGTAGAGTTAGTCCCGGGGAGGTTCTTGCTGGTGGCTGCTGTGGCTGCTGCTGCTGCTGTGTTAACGACCACCTTCCCGGCGGGTGCCGGAGATGCCGTCACCACCTTACTGCCTACAGCACCGGTCGTCTTATTCACCGTGCTTATCACAATGTTTCTGCTCTGTGCACCACCCGTAGAACCAGGAGTGCAAGGCACAGTCAATTTAACCACACTCTGTCCGGGCCCGGTCGTCACCACCTTGTGCCCTGAACCCTTCAGCAGATCTGACGCCTTAAGCACGTCCAAATCGCCGTTTGCTGTACAGGGCGCGTTTGTGGAGCCGGGCTGGAGGAGTGACACGGGCCCGTTTGGCTTTACGGTGGCACTGGCCACTGTGGCACTTAGGGGCCCATTGCCCAGCATGTCCTGAGAGTTTGCACCAGATAGGGAGCCATTTGTGACACCAGGTTTACTGTCGGCGTCCTTAGAACTGCCCGACATGGGGTAGACTGTGGCGATGGAGACGGGTGTCTCGGGTCGCTCCTGTTTGACGGGCTGCACGGAGGCTGTGGGTTTGGAGGTGGTTGACGCTGTCAGAGAGGAGGACAGCGGCAAATCTTTGTTAAGTTGTTGCTGCGCCAGATGGCGGGCAATATTTGTCTGCAGCCCGACCACTGACAACAACCACTGCAAAAGGCAAACAAGAGGACATGTGTTAACTTGTAGTTATGCAAATCAAAGAAAGGCATGTCAAGCTTCGGCATGGCTGCAGAATAGACATGTGCATAATACAGGTATCAAATCTACAATGGACTAGTTTCAACTCTGATAAGATTGTATTGAATGATCTAATTACAACTTTTAAAAGCGACCAAAGAGTAAATGACAGTTGTTTTTTTGTGTAGATTAGCTACATTGTGGAGAATAGTATGAGATGTCTACGTGCTGATACGTATCTAAGTTACCTCTTCTTGTTCCTCTTGTGACGTGATGTGTGAAGATGAGGGGAGGCTGCCCGATATAATGTCGGCGCCCACCTGTTCTGTGTCTGGTGCCCGCTTTAACAGCGGGGCACGTTGTGCATACTGTGCTTTTATTGCTGCTGGTACCTACAGAAAACAACGAAGCAAGGGTTTGATTATCCATGATATCAAAGAAATCACTTTTCAATACAATTTGTGCCTTTTATTCAGTTATTGTTCATTAATACTTGGTTATTTCGTGTTATTAAGTATATAAGCTAGAAAGTCATTTCAAACTCCTAGATTGTGATACTCTCACAGAAACTTATGAACACAAACTTATTTTTACTAATAGATCCTCATTGGGTAATCTTGCACTTACTGATATCCGTTTTTCGCGCCGGTGTTGGACTTTATATCTGAAGGGTGGGTTTTTCCTATGTATCTTGTTCATGAACTGTATTTTGACGGCGTGGTGGTTGACAGGGCCTGTGTACTTATCCCACAGCTTTATCCGATCTGAGAGACGGACAGACTTCAACAACTTCTCGTCCTGTAAGATATTGAGTTTCAATACTGAGGTTCAATACTATAACAGAATGATCATTAGGGAGTGGTCATTTTTTAACAACAGGGGGGGGTTGGTGGATTTGGGGGGGGGACCAAAAAAATTTGGACCCCTTGAAGGGGGGGGACCAAAAAAATTTGAACCCCTCTTGAGGGGGGGACCAAAAAAATTACACCCCTTTTTAGCGAAAAAGCCCGCGCATTACTATAGCTCAAAGGGGTCGTCCGCGCTCATTTTCCACCTGCCATGGGGGGGGGACCAAAAAAATTTTGACCCCTCCCGCGGGGGGGACTAAAAGAATTTCGACCTGCTCGCGCGAAAATCCACCGACCCCCCCCTGTTGTTAAAAAATGACCACTCCCTTAAGAGATGGTCTTGTCTAGGGCTCTTGATCAACAGAGATGCCACTCTGGTAGACAAAATTAGCAAATCATCACATTTTGGTCATTTCACATAGGAAATTTACATTTATTCAATATAGAGTAGTATAGAGCGCAAAAGTAGCATCTCTGGATCAAACATCATCAGTATATATTGTGTTACACATATTAGTCCATTGATTGATTATCTGGGTAGTATAACGTCGGTTTGGCCCATAAATGGAATAATGTTTCAAGGCTATGCTTTTCAGTTTCACAGGTAGAGGATGATTGTATCTGGTATGATAGAATCTATGAAATGAGCTCAAGACAGATATCCAGCTTTTACCTAACTTAAGTTTTTTTTAAACCCTCACACTACATGGTACGAGGGGAAACCCTTTAATATGATGTAAGTCTACGAGAGCATGTAAGGGGCTGTATACTTACCAGGGTGTGTTCTACATGGTTGGGACACATCCAGCGGCCGGAGGGCAGCGAAGGTACCGGGGGATCCAGACAGTCCATGTGGAAGAGCAGCGGGCAGTAGTCACACTGTATCAGGGTGCCTTTACGGCAACTCCTGAACACAAACACAGCCGTTAGCGTTTTCATAATATGAAACTCTCTATTTAAATAAGGTTTTGAGAAATCATCCTAATTAAAGAGAGTATATTATTCTGGTATCTCTTGGACACAACACACGTCTGCCTCTGTGCCCAGTGGACACCCAGTGTTGCCGAAATGACATCGGCACATCGGCTTTTGCCGATGTAGAATCGTAATGGCCGATGTGAGGCCATCAGACATCAGCCAGAATGGCCGGCCATGATCTCAGCTTTCCAACAGTGAAAGAATTTTTCAAAAATACCTATTAGAAGCCAAGTTAGGTACATCCAACTGAGAAGCATCTTTAAAATATATTTAAGCATTTTCAAGGTGTAAGGTGCTATTTAAGAATTATTATGATTATTTATATGAAAAGGGGCCCAATGTGGTCTGTGTAGAGGGCAAATCGCCGGGTGTAAGATCTCGCGACACAGATCACATTGGCCTGTGTGCAAAAAAGGTTTTCGGCAACACTGGGACACCTCATGTGCCAAGATTACTTATAGATCGCCGCATTGTCACGCCACAAAACCCCTTATTATACCTTCATCAATTGTATTACGTCATATTACGTCATATTACGTCATAATTATGATTTATGATTATTAATATTCATATTTATTATTATTTGTAATACGCACAATACTTTATACATATTTTCAATCCATATGTCCATCAAAGTACACCTAGACGTCAGACATACCTATTTCTCACTAAGCCAAGCCAAACTAACCCCCATGCATAACTAATCCATAGATCACAAGCAGACCCTTATCCCAGGGACAATAGGTAACGGTCAGCCCCTCCAGACGACAAGGCACCGACCGGTCACCTATACACAAAACAAATGAACTATATGTTGACCCCAAGGATTAACTGTCAACACATAAAACAATGCTATAAAGCTGGACACCCTTAATCAGTGTGGCACCGCCAAAGCCACTTGAGCCGGCTGGAGACCACCTGGAGGCAGGCGACAAAGCCCCCATGTGTGCATGCTACTTATTATGTAATCCATTACCCATAATGCACTGGACCCAGGCTCCCCACCCGCGGTCCAGCGCACACCACATGTTAAAGCCATGAATATATAATTATCCAATCAAATGTCAAATGTATATTATCCAATGAAAACCACTGTTACATCTACTTCCGGTCACATGGGCACCCCCTCCACCTGCCGGGCACCTGTACTTATACCCCGGTCAGATGGAGGAGGAGATCACTTATCATCTTGCAACCATCAGTAACTTATATACTAAGCCCTAGTGACTGGTACTCTGATATTAATATTATTATTAATAAAAGATACCAAGTATTGAAACTGACGTCTCACCTCATCTTTACGCCATCATTGATGTGGAAGGGTTTTCCCTAGCCACAGAGTGGTAGAGAACCGGGCAACCTTCAGCTACCTGCGACCATGAAGAAATTTTTTAATGCAGAGACACCAGTCCCTCAGTGACCTATCATCACGGAGGCACACTAGGAGCCAGGGACCAGCACCAACATCAGGTCTACAACCCACCAGGAGGAAAGGACCAAGCAACAACAAGCACATCACCAAGTCCACCTCCTGCATCTACAAGGACACAGTAAGACATTCTAAAACAACACTTATAGACACTGTACCTATTATACCTATAGACATAGCTACCCCACCCACCTCTCCCATTCGTGTTGAACCCACTGTCAACATGGCCGGAGACGATCAGGTAGAGGTAGAAAGACAACGAGAGCTAGACGATAGGATATCAAGAAAATTAGATGAGCAACTAGCGGCCCACAAGGCAGAGTTAGAAAGACTCAAATCTGATATCGCCGAATATAGAAATGTCAAGTCGATTAGCGACCTGGCTAGCGCCATTTCAAAAGCTAACAAGTACACCATCCGTGAACCAACCAAGTTCTCAAAACCAGACATTAAAATGAGCACCAGAAAGTGGTTCACAGACCTAGAACGTTTTGTCAGACTAAAATATCCCCAAGAAGATCATCCCATCCACGTCACTTGTGCAGTATATCTAGCTGGACCAGCATACGAGTGGTACAGTATGCAGCCCACTAGCATACAGGATGATTACGATCTTATAAAGAAGGGACTTATCCACCACTTCAAGGATGTCGAAAATGACATCAAGCTATTGACACTGTCCCAATTTGACCCCACCCTACAAACCATGGAAGAATGGCTAAAGGACGCCAACACCCACTTCCAAAACAAAGGGGTGGACATAGAAGCTGCCATCATCCAGGTAGCCACAGTATTAAACGAGGACTACCGAGAGGCGATCAGAGCGGAAAGTCCTACTACATGGGCTTCCCTCTGTAGAGCGCTCAGGTGTGCATACCTCTACAAGAAGACCTCCACACATAAGGTATCATCCCTTTCCAGTAACACCCTAGACCCAGTCATAGCTGCTCAGCTAAGGGAAAAGGACAGGGAGAATGAGAAACTAAGAGACCTTCTACAGAAGCAACAGGAAGTTATGGAGACCGAACATACCGTAGCTGCTATGGGGGGTGGTAAACCAAAACCCACCTACCACAAACAAGCAGCTACACCGACACAGCCTCCATCAGCCGACTTCGCATTGCCACCCAACTATAGGGGGAGGAGAGAAGACTTCGACATCAATTACGTCGACAACATCAGGAAGGCACGCTCAATGGGCCTCATCCCTCCCACCCACTGATTTAAAGGGGGACCCAAAGACATCATAACCCTTCTTCAAACGGGTTCCCTACCCCCACATCACTTCAAACTCATCCAGAGCCAACAACAACAACAACGGTGGCAGCCACAACAGCAATCATGGCAGCCACCACAACAACAACAACAATGGCCACAACAACAACAACAACAATGGCCACAACAACAACAACAACTTCAACTTCAACCAACGCCACAAAACCCCACTCCACAGTACACCATGGCACAGCTCGTCAGCATGATGAACGACCTCACCAAGACGACGGGAAACTAGATTGTCATCCTATGGATAGGCCTCATCAGGATGACAAAACAGTCCCCAACACAGAAGACACAGCATCGCCCATCGACATCACGCCACATTACCCACAGACAATCCACAACGCTGCACCAGTGCGCGGGAAACCTGCCGACGTCCAAGCTACTCTGGAAGTTGTCCCCCCACCACTCCCCGACCTACACATGGAAGAAGGTGAGCAGAGTGTTTTGTTTATCAACATGGTCAATGGCAATATAGATCTACAATTCAAAGATACCAACATCCCCAGTCTAGTAGACACAGGAGCCACCGTCTCTTGCATGAGAGAGGGTCTAGCCTCCACTCTATCGAAACTAGTTCCTCATGAGTTTTCACGAATCAGGTCCAAAGTTTATCTTGCCGATGGAGCATTGTGTCACATCAAAAGGGCTATCAAAATCAAATTCAAAATTCAAGGCAAAACATTCAGTCATCAATTTGCAATTCTTCCAAATTGTTCCTCACCAATCATATTGGGAACAGATTTTCTATCAAAAACTAAAAGCAAAATCAATTACTCCACTGACCCAACTCCAAAATCTCAACCAATCAGGGCAGTCAGAGCCATTTCGATACCTCCATTTTCCGAAATGGCCATAACAGGCCAAGTCACGTGCTACCACTCAGTCAGTCAAATCAATGGTATAACAGACAATTTTGACAGATCTGACAAACTTCCAAATTACATCGTACAACGTTCAGTCGTGACACCTGACCAAAGAGACAGACACCCACTGATATTATTGAATATCACATCTAGAATCTGTAAAATCCAGAAGGGTGAAATCGTAGCCTTATATACAAAAACAGACATAGACAAAGAAAATAATATATTATCGACAGGCTACGACGAGACACAACCCGAGGACAGACAGAGACATAGACATAGACATAGACAACAACTCTACTATCAGTGACAGTGCATCATCAACAGGGTCAGACAAAACATTCTATGTACCAACACCAACATACTCAGAGTATTCTGACTCTGACATGGATCAATCCATGTCAGACGACGAAGATCATATTAATATGGTGCAAGAGACGACAGGTCACGACGAACAAGACATAGACAAAGACATGTACATAGGGAAGGACATAGACATAGAACCAGAAAAAGAAAAATCACATGTCTTCCAAAAACCAGACTGCCTCACAGAAGATCAATTCACAACATTTTGCCAATTAATAGAAGATTACGACGACATATTCGTGGGAAAAGATAATATGATTGGAAGAACCCATCTGTACACCCATAAAATCAACCTGATCCCAGACGCCAAACCCTTACAGTTCTACCCATTCAGAATGGCCCCGCACAAAGCTGAACGACTTGAAATTGAATGTCAGAAGCTGGTAAAGCAGGATATTCTGGAGGAAACCAATACGGGTCCCTGGTCATCCAGAAGTTTTCTTGTAGAGAAAAAGAACGGGCAGGGTTACAGATTAGTGACAGATCTAAGATATGTGAATTCCCAATCCATCAACCAAGCACTTACATCACCACGAGCAGACGACAGCCTAGAAATGATTGGTGAGATGCGACCTGCCGTGTTCTCTAAAATGGATGCCCAACAAGGGTACTTCCAGATACCAATTAGAGAGGACGACAGGGACATCACAGCCTTTCTCACTAGGACCAAAAAGTATAGATACAAGACCATGCCCATGGGACTTGCCAGCAGTGCTCAGGCTTTCCAAGCTGTAGTCAACTTGATCCTACAGAACCTGCAGTACAAATGTGCAATCCCATACTTAGACGACATCTTGTGTTTATCACCCACCATAGACCAACATTTCATTGATTTGAGAAACATATTCGAAGCACTAAGAAATGGCAAACTAAAGTTGAAGAAAACCAAGTGCGAATTCTTCCTAGAAGAACTAGACTTCCTAGGAATGAAAGTCACCACTGACGGTATCAAACCATCTCCAGACAAAGTCCACAAGATCCAGACATTCCCCACACCGAAGACCACAAAAGAGGTGCGGTCATTCACTGGACTCGCCCAATTCTATAGAAAATTCATCAAAGGGTTCAGTGAAATTGGTCGACCTCTATTCAACCTACTCAAAAATGGGAACAAATTTGTTTGGACAAAAGAATGTGAGACTGCATTTCAGACCCTGAAGGACTCTATATGCAATGACGTCATCTTGCTGTACCCAGACTACAACAAACAGTTCCATCTTACAACAGATGCATCTGGTACAGCCCTGGGAGCTACCCTTTCCCAGGAGAAAGACGGCGTTCTACGACCAGTAGCCTTTGCGGGCAGAGCACTCCATGACCACGAAAGGAATTATGGTGCCACCCAAAGAGAACTATTGGGAGTAGTATTTGCAATAGAGTACTTCAGACACTACCTAGAAGGAAGACCATTCGAGTTATATACTGACCACCAAGCCCTCATCCACATGTTGACAAAATCAGATAACAAAAACATGTGGGCAAGGTGGGCACTCAAAATTCAACAATTTCAATTCAATATCCGACACATAAAAGGCAAATTAAATATACCATCAGACGTTATGTCAAGACGAGACTACCCACTAGACAAGACACCAATGACAGATCCTCCACCAAAACCCAAAGCCATAAGGGTGCAACATAGAATTATGTTTGAGGATGACATACACACACAGAAATTCAAAGAAGACGAACCACCATTGACGCTACCAAAACGTCTACCTAAATCAATCCTGAAGAGAAACTCCACCCATCACTTCTATTGTGAATGTATGGAGGAAAACACAGAAGACATAGAAGAAGTAAAACGATTAACCCCCAACCTCAGAGCAAATCCTGACATCCCAAGTACCAAATTACATCATTTTGGGCTTCCACAAACAGAATACAAGGGACTGTTAGCAACCATAGTGGCCTCGGTACAACAGGAAGTGGATTCAGCTGCACGACCGGTCCCAGGCCACGCCCCACAGCAGCTGACAGTACCCTCTACATCCCTAGAAGCCCTATCAACATTCATAGAAAAAACTCAAACAGAACAAATAGAGCAGGTTGCGGCGACCCGACCGGTCCCAGGCCACACCCCGGCACCGCAACCTAAGAAAACCACAGACAAACCAAAACCAAAGAAGAAAAACGAGAAGCCTAGAAGAGACGCCACAGACATGGCAAAACACTTGGCCAATCAGACTAATCATCTGATTGAAATGATAGAGAGCCTCTCCGACCCACAGATCTCCATACTCAACCTCAAAAGAGAACAAAGATATAATCTACACACGAAAGCTATCATCACATATTTAGAGAACGGACAGGTACCCAACGACAAAAACAAGAAGGAGACGGAGCAATTTATCAGGATAGCTGATGATCACATCATGCTGAATGATATTTTGGTCCATATCAACACGGTGCTATGGAAGAAACACAAGGAATTCTCATTCCAACCTGTCATCCCAGATGACATGAGACTCCCCATCTTGAAGCTTTTTCACGACCTACCAATGGCAGGCCACGCTGGCGCACAAAAAATGCTGTCGACCATGCTTCCCAAAGTATATTGGAAAAGCATGGCGGCCGACGTCCAGAAATTCACAGCGACCTGCCACGTCTGTTTGAAAGCCAAAAAGATGAACCTAACCAACAACCTGCCAATGACGGCCCATAGTACCCCTTCTTACCCATTCCAGTTTGTCCACATAGATGCCATAGGCCCACTACCACCAACACCAGGAAAGAACGTATACATTCAGGTAGTGGTCGACAGGTTCTCTAAATTCTGCATAGCTTACCCTACTACATCATTGGACGCGGAAACAACTACTGCAGAATTCATAGAAAAGGTTGTTCTGGCCGAGGGTATACCAACATACCTCCAGTCAGACAACGGAACGTCATATAAAAATTCAAAATTCAGAAACATGACATCTTCCCTCAACATAAAACATGTCTTCAGCTCGGCCTATAGACCAAAATCGAACGGCCAGGCTGAAAGATATGTGAAGACGCTGTCTGAAGGCATACGGGCCTACTGTGAGGAACACCAGGACACATGGGATGTATTCCTACCACACCTCGTGTTCTCCATCAACAACACAGAGTCCGCCACCACTGCCTTCACACCGTTCTTCATTATGAAGGGAAGGAACCCAAACACCATAATAGACAACAAACTCAATCAGGAAGAAGAGAAAAGTCTAAATCTCCACATCATTGACAAATTAAAGAAAATAGACTACACATACAATCAGGTCATTGAAAACATCGAAAAGAGGACAGAACAAATGAGACAACAACACGACAAAAAGGCAAAACCTACAAAGGTGCAGAAAGAATCACTAGTGTATGTCAAGGTACCCCGACTGATGGATAGAACAAAATGTTTGAAACTTCAGAAAGTGTACTCCGGTCCATACATAGTGTGCAAATTCGTCTCAAAAACATCTGTCCTCCTCAAATCTGTTATCACAATGAAGACAATGAAAAACCCAGTCCATGTGGATAGACTGAAACTCGTACGTCACGTGAGAAACAACGACTTCATACACAGACTCATTGACCCGAACGACGACCTCATAACCAAATTATGGAAGAAAGACGGAGATTCATATAAAGCGAGACCAGCGCTTCTACAAACCAAAAATATATATAAAGCAAAGCCGGCCCACTCCAAGGTCAAGAAGAGGACACCGGTAGGACTAAAACCATAATATAAACTATAGAATATATAAGAGGAAAAGAGTTATCACCTATATTACATTAACAACAAAAAGCTCACTATATCATCGCTACTATTACAAAGAGACATCAACTGTCATATATTATCAACTTTAATATCAAAAGGATCGACACTGACTACTACGATTACTATTATCACTACTACTATTATAATGATTCACAAGAATCACGACTTACACACCGATCATCAAAAGAAATACTGGAAATACAGTATTTATCACCATAAAGCGCACAAGCTTCATCAATTATTACTATTATTATTATTATCCATTTATACCCATTTCACCACACAAGTAAGTGGCAGGGCGACTCCATATTATTGCTGCTCCTTTAACAAACTGACACTTCAAATAGAACTATTATCAACATGTCAAAATCCGACATGAAAGGACAGTTTGCGCACTCTTATTAACCCCCCCCCCCCCATAGACCAGTGGAAAAGCGGTGTATGCAGGCGGCCGCCCGCATGCATCGCAGGTGTCAACAACACCAGGAGGATGACCGCAATCTGAGCCCTGGATGGCGCCACCACTGGAGCGCGCAAACAAAAGCTCCACTTATGGGAGTGTGATAACGACCAACATGGCAGGGTGACATAGCCACCACCCTGTACCCAGACCAAAGGGTATAAGTTCCCACACATCCCCCCATCTTTCCACAGTCACCCAGTGACCACACCCCTACACACATCGATTCAGTCAGGAGCAGCCCACAGTTAATTTGGTAGATCCCCGCCAGTACTGCGCACTTACACTCATCCTTCACCAACTATCGACTATCAACTATTACTACTACAAACGATCGACTACTACTATTATTACTATCAAATCCCAACAACTCGGGAATCATGAGGTATACACTCTACCTCCTATTAATCATCACACACATCATCTACACGGCAGCACAACCAATAGTGAGGCAAAATATCGGCCTCATCTATGAACAGCTGCCGGGACAAATCATCACCGGTCATGACCTACACGAGGTCATACTGGCCATCCCCTACAACATACCAATGGCTCCTCGTCCGAAGCCACTCATCTACAACACCATCAGGACTCTTCAACTGACATCATTAGGACCCCATGACAGCCATGACGCCAAGATGTTACAACAAGCTGCTGACCTCGACCGACTACTACAAAACGTAGATATTAACATTATTAAGACTTTAAAGAACATTGCACACTTCCTCTCGGATCCTATTACCAACAGGCCAAAGAGAGCTATCCTAGGATTCTTAGGGGAGCTTTTTAAATCAATCTTTGGCCTGGCAACCACTAGAGACATGGATTCTATCATCAACGTCATACATCACCTAGACGCTAGAATTGGTACACTGGCCGACGTCAATGTTAAAACTGCACAAGGATTACATGATGTCACCCAGCAACACCAGCAGTTTCTAGACACTTATATAAAACAACAGGACGTTGTACAGGAATCTCTACTCAATATTACCGAATCCATAGACTCATGGTCTGATGATTTCTCCACGACCCTAACCTCCATCCAAGCCGACCAGGATCGTAGGATTACCCAGTCAGCCATCATATCGGCTCAGGTAATTGTCCTAATGACCAGGATCGCCTACCAACAAGGGTTATACAAGGTGGAAAATTCTCTCAGATTATTGTCCACTGGAATATTAGCACCAGATATTTTTTTTGAAACGGTTTTATTTTATCCTGGTTACAAGTATCAGCGATGTACTCGCTGTTCTACCACAAAATAACCAGTATGGAAGTGAAGCTTCTTCCACTGGAGTATGTTTTACAATGAAATTTACAAAATCTCACAATTCAGCGCTTCATAAAGAAGAATAACATGAATAATATGTAAAGTGAATGAAGTACATGTAATGATCCAACCCACAGAACTAGCACTCAAGCTAGCCACCTTAGACACACAACTGAAAATTAGGAACCCAGGATCCGAGGTAACCATTATTGACACCGCATATTACTACTCACAACCAGTTGCACTATACACCTATTCCAAAACTCACTTATACATTCATATTAATGTTATCATTTCTGCCACAGACGCAGCATTTAACTTATATCAAGTAATTACAACTCATGTCCCCATTAACACCGAAAATACGACAAGTTCTGGATCTACCCTATTACACACTGACAAAACTTTCCTCGCTGTCAACGAGGCAGAGACATTGTACTTAGAGATGACAAACGCAGATCTGCTTACGTGCCAAGGCTCGATACTGAAAGTATGCGCTAGGACCATGCCTAGAATACGCAGTGACCAGCCAACCTGCCTCATGGCGGCCTTTAAAGGTAACCAGCCAGACATAGCCAGACTCTGCACATTTCAAGTACACCCTCTGAGACCCATACAAACCCGTGCTATAGCTATTGGTAAAGACAAATATTTAGTAACTACTAACAGGGAGTACTACCACGTCATCTGTCAGCACATGACACCAACTACTAAGAAAGCTTCGGCCTACGCAGTTATTGGTGTCCCATGTATGTGCCACTTACAGTTTGACTCATTGTACCTCCCAAACACCAAAATTCCTTGTAATGAATCTTCTTCAACACATTTTCTAATGCACGCGGCCAATACACCCATACTACTTGCACTCACAAACAATCTCAACATCACAGCATCATCACTACACCACGACCCAATACACATACCACATCTACATACACAAGCCATCATAAAATCTATGACAAACATCAGCAAGTTATCATCAGACATTACATTGGACTTGGAACCCTTCACTAGGAATATCTTAATAGAAGCCACCAACGCAGCAGACATCTTAGACCGACCCATCCAGGACACACCCATACGAGAGAACATAGCTAGCTTCTTCGCTAGCCCTGTATGGAACTATATAGTACCAGTCACTTGCATTCTAAACGCCGTAGGATTCTTCTACTTATTATATGTATCCAAAGGAAAAGCACTATTCGCAACCATCCCAACCGTTAGTGCTCGACCCAACAACATCTCTTGGAAATTTATTAACCCCATCCCCCAGAGTGAAACCAAAGAAAATCACACTATCAATCTAGATCAATACGTTGATGCCCATAACATTTTTACCCTAATATTTGTAGCGTTAATCGTATACGCTGTTATCAAAACCATATTCAAGTGTAAAAACAAGATTACACGTCACTTTGGAATGACAAACTCGGGACACAAAACCAATCCTACTATTACGCTCAAAATTTACCAAGGACACATCAATCACAGCATCCCACTACTATCCCTACCCTACGAACGTGACTCTATTGTTAATGAATTTATACCAACCCTGACGGCCATCTCCGCCCTGTCATGCCCATACCCACGCATAAACATGACATGGAACGGCCCCATATCATTCAACATCAACGGAAAACAGAAGTCATACTATCTACCCAACCACATCATACTACCCCTAGCGGCACGGTTTTCCATCATACCGGCCTTGAAAGACGACACCACCACCACGGGATTAACCCTTAAGACTATTGAAATGACTACATCCCTACATCCGACTGAAACCCAAGACAACATTGACATTGACCCCGACAGTGACAACACTACGTCACTTATCAAAAACCCAAAAGACATGACCACTACCGAACTATTGACAGCCATTGTTATGAAAAAGAGTGAGACAGGAAATGAAACATAAAAATTTATTATAGAAGGTGATAACTCAGAACGAACTTCCTCCATTGCCCCTCGACATTGAGAATGAATATCAAAGATCAAGTATTGCCAAAGATCATTGCATAAACAAAATACACTGCTCAAAACCTATTGTTATACATGTACTATCATACCATACTAAGTATTACACATGGCCTATGTAAACGCTTAGTACATCTATATTATTATTGAAATGAATTTCTTACAGCTTCCTATTGTATGAATTGATTGTATTATAATCTAGGACGGAAGCGCGACATATAGAAACAGTACGTCACACTACTATTACCACTGTACCACGACTCGTATTATGTAAATAATTGGTAAGGTTAAAAGCTTCCAAAAATGTATAATCATATAAATAGAACAGAGCGAGACATATAGTACCAGTACGTTACCATTGAAATATCATTAATTTACCACTGCATAACATGTATGTACAAAACACCGTATAAACCTAGAAAATGTGATTAAGAACTTAGTCATAGTCATAGCATAAGATAGATATATCAAAAACCATAAAATACAAAAAAAAAAATGTTCATACAAAATACTTTTGAAGCGTGACATAACTCTTCCTCTACTACTTCTCGGCCTGCACGAGGGCGTGCAGGAGTTGTATTGGGGGGTGCTGTCACGCCACAAAACCCCTTATTATACCTTCATCAATTGTATTACGTCATATTACGTCATATTACGTCATAATTATGATTTATGATTATTAATATTCATATTTATTATTATTTGTAATACGCACAATACTTTATACATATTTTCAATCCATATGTCCATCAAAGTACACCTAGACGTCAGACATACCTATTTCTCACTAAGCCAAGCCAAACTAACCCCCATGCATAACTAATCCATAGATCACAAGCAGACCCTTATCCCAGGGACAATAGGTAACGGTCAGCCCCTCCAGACGACAAGGCACCGACCGGTCACCTATACACAAAACAAATGAACTATATGTTGACCCCAAGGATTAACTGTCAACACATAAAACAATGCTATAAAGCTGGACACCCTTAATCAGTGTGGCACCGCCAAAGCCACTTGAGCCGGCTGGAGACCACCTGGAGGCAGGCGACAAAGCCCCCATGTGTGCATGCTACTTATTATGTAATCCATTACCCATAATGCACTGGACCCAGGCTCCCCACCCGCGGTCCAGCGCACACCACATGTTAAAGCCATGAATATATAATTATCCAATCAAATGTCAAATGTATATTATCCAATGAAAACCACTGTTACATCTACTTCCGGTCACATGGGCACCCCCTCCACCTGCCGGGCACCTGTACTTATACCCCGGTCAGATGGAGGAGGAGATCACTTATCATCTTGCAACCATCAGTAACTTATATACTAAGCCCTAGTGACTGGTACTCTGATATTAATATTATTATTAATAAAAGATACCAAGTATTGAAACTGACGTCTCACCTCATCTTTACGCCATCATTGATGTGGAAGGGTTTTCCCTAGCCACAGCATGATCTCTGAGCGTCTTTCTGAGGTCACCTATAATTGTATTAAGTGAACTAGTTAAGTACTTACTTGCTGCAGAGGAAGCACAGCTTGGCGGGGAGCGGGACCATTCCGTTATCAAGCTCGTGAGCCTGCTTTTTAGAACCCCAACGACCGTCCCGGTACGGCAGTTTCCGTTTGCTCGATCCTGTAGGCAAAGACGATACACAGATATGTCAACTCTAAATTTGTTACTTTATTCATCATGCATTAAAAATGTAAATATTAATTTTCAAACAACTGCTCTAGGAACTTGGACCTGTCCATAATTTTTGCGAATATCTTGTGCAATACAACCCACCATTTTTGAGCCTTTTGAGAATTGGAAATGCAGGGATGAAAGTGACCAATCTCAAATAACTTTAAAAGTTCAAATTGAGGCCCCTGCATACAGGTCCTCTATAGCGAAGTACAGGTCTTGGCGACACAAAAAAACAACTTGAAATAGCTAAAATCTTAGAAGACTTTCATCCCTGAAAACGGCACAAAGAAGACACAGTAGCACCTACCTGGCAGCTGGAAGGCACAGCCCACTTCTTTAGCCAGCACCATCTGTTTAGGATTCATCATGCGGGCGGCCTTGGCCAGTTTGAGTAGCGGATGTGTGGGTTCGTCCTCGTCGTCAGAGTCGGAGGGCATGGGTACGTCCATGTCTATGATGGAGGGTGAGGAGGTGTGCGAGCGCTGCCACGACACCACCTGACGCCGCAGTGAGCTGCTCCCGCTCTTACGGCTGTGTGAGCTGCACGTCGACATGGCATCCTCATCCTCTTTGGGCTGCAATGGTGACAGTTGATTATGCTAAGGACAAGACCACAATAAAAGTGCATTTTCTGTTATTTCTTAATTCTTTTGGGCGAAATGGATGACGTCTGAGCATGAAACACTTGTTTTATTTTGAAGTTTCATCAATTTCTTATTTCAATTAAACAGTTGATATTCATTGATTGTTCTAAGATTTTTTTTCTCTTCATCAAATACCTTCCTTGGCAAAAAAATGCGTCAACGTCAAGTAATGAGTACTTCTAAGTATAGATTTCCTGATTCACCCACAGGGTCACTTAAAAAACCTATAGACAATCTATAAAGTGGTGTGTCTTACCTCTGGGGGCGGTGGTGGGCTGACCTTACAGCGGTGACACAGCCACTCTCCGGGCGGCACATCCTCGTCTTCGAGCGGAGGATCACTGTTGATAAAAGGCACAATGCTGAATTATAAAGCCAGTGGGACATATATATGTATCACAGATCAAACAATGGCAGCTAACGCCTGTGCTAGTTTTTTTTACTCCCTTTGTATGAGATTGGAGGATGCGACTTGAACAATAGGCCAGCCACCCTCAATATGACTATTGTGTCAATGTTTTGCAGACAGACTCTGGAGCCAGGCTAATTGGGTTACAAATGCTTCTCAAAACATTTTTTTTGTGCAAGATCAGTCGTGAAATGGTAATGTTTAATAATCTTTCAGTGGTAAAGGCTTAATTATTACTGCCCCTACAGAAAAGAGTCTTGTGTCACAGCCGAACTCACGCATAAGCCACAACCGAGTAGTTTGAGGAAATCTAGTTTGTTTTTTTAAACACACTTGTATAAGCCACTGCCTATAATTAATTATTATAGGCGTACTTCTGTCTTCTGATTTATAGTACTTAAAGGTAATCATCGTGTTTCACTGGTGCATAAATTTTAACTTTTATATTCATAAAGTGTTCAGAGACGCCAACATAATATTCCTCTTTTGTTTAGTGCTGGTGGTTGTCCATGGTATCTGATGCCTGTCAGGGAGAGTGGCACGTAAACCCGCATCCCTGAGAGTAATGCCAACAGCGGCCATGCGGCGACACACCGACACCTACTGCTGTGTAAATATTTACTGAGGCGCGACCTGACCGGGCAGCGATCCACTTGGCCTCCACACCATGCCCAATAGGACACAACAACCACAGTCTGTTTCACAGAGTAGCTAATATTACTACCATTAAGTCTGCCGTATAACCCACATCTTGCATATAACCCACACCCAGTACTAGTATTTGAGTACTATAGTATCATAGTTCATAAAACGCTATTATAACTCACAATTGGACTTGAAAGAAGCCTATAACCCGGTTCTGATTTGTGTACAACCCAGGCCCAGAGCTGTATGTATGCACGACTATATGCTACTCTATTGTGCAGATGATGGTCTTCCAAAGTTCTATATACTCCAGACAGAGCAACCTTGCCATTTGAAATCTTTTTAAACTTAGTTTCTTTTTATTGTTACTTCACATCACTTAATACTACCCGGTAGTTATGTACCGGTATTAAACTTATTCATTATATTACCATTCTCCATATTGCAAGACAGCATGCGAGTCAGAAGGTCTTTATCCTGGCCGGTCTGCACGGTTTAAATGTCCAGCAAAGGTGTCACTCTACTATTAACACAACTCCAAACCATTTTCATCAACTACCATATATAACTTTATAAGCTACCACAGGCTCAACATGTCCAGAAGCGCTCAGAGATCATCTTCCCCCGTTGATCTTTGCTCAGAATGACCATTCCTTAGTAATTGTTGGTTAGCTTTGTCTACACTAGAAGGCGCCACATATTACACTGCCTCTTGAAGAAGATTTTGAAGACACGAGTTCTCAACCAAATTTGGTGTTTCTTGTCCAGATTTATAGTATGAGGTCCGGGTAGTTCCCACGACAGGGCTACCAGCCCTTCAAATTCGTAATTTGTGTGACTAAAAAGAAATCGACATTTTCGCAATTCTACCTTTTAAAATTCGTAATTAAATTTGCATTCTTGCTTGCAGCTCATTGAAACATCAAACCAAGACGATTCAAAAAAGGGTTCTTGTGTATAGATATCCACCTTCATAATGTTTTTTAAATTTGTTTACACCAGCAGTACAATAATGCCTATTCATATGAATTGTCTTATCAAAGATTTCAATGGAACATTTTGCACTCCAGTAAATCCCCCGCGTAATAACCCCAGGTGTGAATTATATGGTTTTCTCAAAGTCTAGGTGTGGTGTGGGTTATACCGTACGTGAAAGGTGGGTTATACGCGAGATTTAGAGTGCCCGATACCAAATTTTTGTATACAAACGTGCGGCTATTTTCCCTCATTTTATCTGTATCTTGTGATAATTTCAGTATAAACTGGAGGCTAGGGGTGCCAATAGTAAAATGCTCAAAAATACGTTGGATAACCCACGGTTATACAGGATGGTGTGGTAGCCTTAATGGCTATAATCAACGAATACACATATTATAGTCCAATACACATAGGCCCTGTCATGGCATGTAAACTGCAATGAGCAACTGAAGATACTTATGTGAGCACTAAAATGCACTCATGCTGTCATAGATACAGAGAAAGAGTTCTTGTAAAAAGGCGTTTATATTCATTCATAGCCTAGGGCTGTAAAATTTTACCGGGCCTACCCAAGAGTTTTCTATGGGAGCACCTGTCAGAATCAAGCGACCCTATTTAAAGGCTCAGGCTATTAGTGTTGGTCACTAATTTATAGCAACACACTAATTTATAGCAACACACAAACAGATGTCATATGATAAGCTTATATTTATCAAGGACCCTGGTCTTTAATCTAGTGGTTCGATTTTTTTTGACAGCACGCCCTAGACATTTCATTCAAAATCTATGACCCTGCCCTTGGTTGTGGTGGATCCGGGGGTACGGGTAGGGGGGGGGGGGGGTAGGGGGAGTGGTTTCTTGCGAATCTTGATTCTCGGTGGATCCCAATTTTCTAAAAGTAGATTGCATTGCGTCACCGTTCCGTTGTCTAGCCCTAGCAGTTTATTCAATGGAAGGAAACAGCTGCTCAGTAGGCCATGTACACGTACAAGCAAAGGGAGAAGAGGAGCATCGACCCACTTACTGGCATTGCATGTGGAAGGCGGCCGGGCAGCGGTCGCAGCAAATGAGGTCCCCTCCTTCTTTACAACTGTCACAACAATCATGATTGACAGAACGGCCCTGTCTCCGATATTCACGAGTTCTACGTTTACGTTGTGGCAGGTCACTTTCTGGCGGCGCAACCAACTTCTGGATTTGCTGCAAATAAACAAGATGACATGGTCAGAATCCAACAGAAACCGAAGAAACCCAAACAAAGACTGCAAACGCTAGCGCAATTCGCGTCGACATTCAAGATGGCGCGAGCTAGAACGAATGGCAGCCAAAGCAGAACGATGAAATGTTTCCTTACCTCCATGAGCCCTCCAGAGCAGTCCAAATCGTATTCAACAGATGCCATTCTGTTGCTTGTAGGGTCCTTAATGGTATTGAACTAGCTTCCAGTGAGGTGTTTTGATTATGGCAGACATAAATGCGGCAGAAGTGGCGAGAAAATGAATCCCATATCCTTATTTCGCCTCACGACGACAACTTCCAAGGGTCTACCCAATTGCTATTCACCTCCACTTTATGGACAAGATCACGACTGAATCAGCAAAAAAATACTTCAGCACAATTACACATCCCATGGGGATAATACTCCTTGAGTTTGGTGACACTCCGATTAGATCCCTTTCCGAAATTTTAATTTTTCTAGTCCGTCAAATGGTAAAACCCTGGAAACTTGGTCTTGGCGCAAAATGTCGGATAGCAGCCATGCGCATGCTCACGAGCTAAAACGTGCTCAGAGCGCACGCGCAGAACGTCAACCAATCAGCGGGGGGTCGACGTTTTGTACCTCCGCTAAAGAATTTGGAGAGTTACAATCGGGACTCCACATGGGCAAACTCAAGTGCTACTCAAAATACCACATGGGCTATATTACTCGTCTAGAGCAAGTAGTATAGGCATACAGAGGGCATAATACTAATGGTAATAAAGAGTGCACTATTACTATACCCTATTTATTAATAATATTAGGAGGAGTAGGCCTATAGCTAGGCCCCTAACTAGAATTTAGAGAGGGAAAATGGTCATTTATTGATTGCAGGTGGGAGGGGGTTAAAAATATGGGTATTAATTTTGAGAAATACCTATCACTCCTGTCTAAATGGAAATTCCTCACCACATTCTATAAAATAATTCATCTGTTATTAAAATATCAGATTGGGCCTAGATCTATACCGGTACCGGTAGCATAGGTTTATACAGAATGATCCTCCCCGACCAATTGATGACAAACCTGTATGTTATTTCTCAATATCAAACCTGGGTAAATAAAAAAAAAAGAATTTTTTATGTACCAGTAGTCTTCATACTGTACAACATGGCCTGCCGGACTAATTTTCTGACTCACCCGTATGAATTGCTTGGTCATCAATAAATGTGGTCATCAATAAATAATGAAAAGTCGGGCACAGGTGAGTGCTTTCACTATTACGGGTCTAATACTACTGAGTGCTAAAGATTTGGTCATCATTCTAAATATTTAAGAAAAAAAGCGAACACATCAACTGCCAGGAAAACAATTGTTTATTCGTTTTTCATTAAGAATATCATCTGTTTCAAGTTAAAATATGAGAGGATGTCGATACAACTCGCCACCTGTTAGAAATAAATTACTTCACCTTTTTTTGGCATACCTCTTATAATTCCGTTAAAACAAACCGCTGATATACACTGCCCATAATTTTACAGTGACTTGACTCGTCGACCAACTGCAATCGGTTGCTCCATCGACAAGTTTGGTTTATATCGTGGAATAGCCACAATCAAACTCATATTACATATTCGCCTAGTTCCTCTTCTTCCCCTTTATATATAGTAACAGGAGAAATTTACATAGGGAAAATGAAGGGGTTCCATAAGACAGCAACTCCTACTGTACATGGTAAACGGGTTTCACAGTTTGGTGTTGATCAACTTACATGCAACTTTAATATCAAGAGAATCCCCATGTCTCAGTGAAAGAGAAAACTAGCATGGGAGGGATTAAAAAGGGATCAGTTGGTGCACCACAACCATTGTAGCCCTGGAGAGCGTCACCCTCCCTCAGCTTTGGGCGTAGGCAGCACAACGTTAAGATCAATGGGACGTCCAATACCTTTTCTAACATGCAGTTTTGCTTTCTGTATACATGATATAGAATGTGGTTATACTTATATTATCACCTACCAAGAAACCAAACAAACTGTCTCTTACGCTTGTTCCACGCCATGCACGTCAGGTTTCAGAACGTTCGCGCGATACACAGAAATCAATTGTTACCATAGTGTGACTGCAACCACTCTGAAGTGTTTTAGCTATTGAATAAACCTCTGGTATATGAAGAAAGTAGCGGAAAAGGCGCTCAGCAGGATATATGGACAGCTCCAGACAGTATTGGGTATAACATAGAGCACATGTATCTGGACGCGACATAACTCACGCTTATAATACCCATGGCATACATGAAAGATACCAAGATGGCTACTGCTACATCTAAGGAAATTAACCGGTCTCCACATTACATATCATACATATCGACTGAAACTTGACCTCCAATGCCTTTTTGATACATGCCTTCCTGAACCCTTTAAGGACGGCATGATAGCTTGAATTGATGCATCATGCCCTTGGTCTTCATGATGCATGAATTCACCCCTGGCGAGTAAATCGCCAGTGCTGCATTCAAGCATCATACTAACGTCATAAGGTTGAGACACTCCAGGAGGTTCGGCATGATGACATGACGACAAATGTCATCTTTTAGTAACATCCGTCCTTAAAGGGTTAATTGTTTAATGTAAGCATACTGCTTTAATACACTTTGCTGTCATGATGCATTAATGCAGACCTGGCAAGTAACCCACCATTGCTGCACAGATACACCATGCTGGCCCAACAGGTTCGATGCACTTCTGATGGGTTGGTATGGTGCATTACCCATGGCGCTGCATTCGTGCATCACGACAAATTAACATGAAGCATCATGCCATCCTTAAAGGGAAAACAGCATCATTATATTCCTAACATACAATCATTATTCAAATAATCACCTCTACAATGTCCTCAAGTGTCCGATAAAATCAAAAGTTGCCTCCTGGGAAACCAACACACCAAAACCAACACATAAATGGAGTTCCATTATTTCCCTTAAGTCGCATAACCTTGGTTGAACTTATTAGTCATACAAGTGACAAATCATACATCTTCCAGATTACGGCGTTTCGCTTCGCTCGTTTATACAGGTTCACTTATCGCAGTGTAAGTTTCTCACACAAGAGTACATCCACATGTAGGTCAAATTAACTTTGATAAGCCTTCCATGGCACTTTTTAATGAATGGATAAATTTGCGCTATACTATATTTAGAATGTCTAAGATCTAAAATCATCACATCATGCAATTGAAGCATCAGCTAGATTTAAGAAAAAAAAATTCTGTAAATATTTGTTAACGCCAAGAAAATGTACCAAAGGAAACTACTGCTATCAAGGCTATTTTGTACCTAGCATGTGTACAAGCTACATTCTCATGTATGCTATGAATTCTGTAATATTATTCCTACGGCTTCTTTGTGCGGAAAGGCCTTCTTACACGTGGTTGTTAGCAAGATATATGTAAATATATATATGCATGTGTTGCTACTTATGAGACATACAAGTTTCACAATTATGCAGTTACTCAATTATTGCGCTCCAGGGATGTTCTAAAGAAACTTTTATAATGTAGTCAAAGTATGGAATACATTGGTGAATACAGCCTCCTTCCGAGGAAAAATCAGTAGTACTAATTAGAGATTTTTCATTTATCACAATCAGGATTTCAAAAAAGAACAATGCTGATGAAATTACCGATTCGTGCTACGATACCCAAATATGCCGCATTCACATTTCTTAGGCACAAAGGCAGAAGATAATTATCAACAAATTTCACAACTTTTTGAAAACCTAAATGCAAAGGTTCCAACTTTGCCACACAGTAGAGGGAAAGGAAATATTAAAGAGTATGAATTAGAATCTGGGCTACACGATTATGTACTACCGGCTTATAGTTTTTACAGCTTTTTGCTTTATATCCCCAATACTGATATGAATGATTACAGAGTTGTTGATATACGCGTCATGCTGCTTTAAGATCTCAGCTCACGAGTGGTCCTCCATCATGCATTTGAGACCATAACGGTAGAGCTAACAACCTTTGTCATTTTGTCGTCGACTCTTCCCTCAGAAGTGAGTCACCGTCCGGGGAACAAACTCAGCCCTGAAACAGACAGCAGTACCATACATATAGACACATTATTCCAGTCACTACAGCACAATGTTAAACGCTGTCTGAAGAAGATTGAACTCATGTCTCTGACGCACAAGTTACGATTCACCAAGGATGCACATATCACAATTCTTATGCGTCTCTTTATTTACGCAAAGCATGCTATTCCTTTTACACTCCTGTATCACATGTCTTGATTTCCCCATAGACGGAATTTATTCATGTTTCATGATAATTATTTGATTATACGATTCCTCATGTTTTTTAAAACTAGATCCCAGATGGACTGACATGTAAAACATATGACGAAATAAATTCTTCAATTCAAAGTTTTCCTGTCATGTCCTTTGTGCCTGGATTAAAAACGAGGGAGAGCAGCAAACGTGCTAACAAATATGTCTAGATTGATACAAATGTCTGTGAAGCTTTTACAATATCATTGTCAGAGCTGGCATGGTTTCATGCTGCTTGATTATACAATTTGCTGATAGATAATTCTGGGAAGCCCGCATTCGCTACAGACGCATACATTTAGTGTTTGCCACCCTCGGATTACAGTCATCTATACGCGCACCAACTTGCCACTGAGTTGGGAGTCGCTGTGCTAGGTGCATGGAATACAGATCCATTATATATCCTGGTGTTTATGGCTCAAGGAGGATATGGTTAAACTTAAAGGTGTAGGATCGGGGCAGGCCAAGTAAAATTTGGCACAAGTACAGGACCTGCGGATCACAGTGCACATTCTACACCCACTTTTACCGACATTATCCTTCGTTATCTTGCCGCTATCTTAGTATGTACCGAGCCCATATATGTATTGCAGGGAATCAAGACATGAAACATAAAATGCCTAATACTTCATCATTTATTTTGTGAATCATTACAGATATTATCAGTGCTATTTCTACCAAGGTTTTGTATGAATGATAAGCCTAACAGACTCCTGGCCTGCTGTGGTCAATAACGACACATTATTAATATCATCACACACAGAAACCTGGCAGCTCAAGTTCATTTCCTAATTTTGCCTCCCTCATCATGCTGCAACTTTTGTCACAGCTTAAAAAGGCAACAGCTATAATCTTGGTCATGCATTAATTCAGCCTACATGATTACTTGTCATGACGATAAGCTGGTCGATGAATGACAAGGGATGAGACACCCCTCAAGTAGTTAATATGGGCAATGGTTGATGTTTACATCTCGCTCAATTCTCTTGTCCTCTTGAAGACACATTCGGATATACATTTGCATTGGGAGGGATCGTGTGTTACTTAACGCTAGCGGAAGGCCCTGAGTGTATGTCAGGCGACTCATGCGCGATTGCTGTCAGACTTCGGTATCAACACTTGACTCCGCCCACCTTCTTCACCCTCGACAGTCGGTGAACCCCCCTCTTTCTAGGTAAAGCGGGGAGTCTTTCAGTGTAGCGGGGTGTATGGTATGACAGCGTAACCTAAAAAATCTAAGGCATTGTCTAAAGTTATAGCATCTGCAGGTGCGGGGGTCGGTTTTGGGTTCCGGGGAAGGCGTGTTGGTGCGTGGTGTTTTTGGTTGCTATGGCTGGGGAACGTGGCTGGGTCTCCTGGGGAAGACTAGTTGTTGATGTGTCCATAGCTTCTTCCTCTACGCTAGCCGCTGCTTGTGGTTTCTTGCTTTCATCGTTGAAGGCAAAGCCATGTCTCGCAGCATTACTGAAAGGTATACGTAAAAAAGGGTAAAACTATAGGAAGCTGTTCAGGCAGGGAATTAACTTTAATAATCGTCTTTCTTACTCTAATCATTGGCCTTTAGCGTATTTACAATGGCTGGGGAAGCCCACTGGTACTCCAAAGACAAAGAGATGCGACAAACTATGGTTTTTTTTAAATCAATAAAGAAGAATGTTTTAAAATAGATAACATTTCAAATGTTAAGGTTCTAGCAAGATACCTCTCCGTACTAAAAAAAATATTGAAACCCTGATTTATTTATGAAAATTATTTTTGTATCCTGCAGAGATATTATGTATCAGCAAGCATGCTAAAGCAGCTAGTTCTATATTAATTCAAATAAGTGCTTTAGTATTTTTTCTTAAATTTTGATTTATATTAGATTATAATATGAACACAACTGTATGGACTTGTATCAAGAGATTTTTGTTTTGAGAATGAAAAGAAATTTTACTATTGAAACACAATTTTTAGCAGTGTAACATTAACATAAGATTGAGCGTGTGAGTGGCCTCACAGATGACTCAGGGTAAGCTGGAACTGGAGCTTATCATCTACTTAGATATAGTACTCCCTTATAATAATTCATTGGTCAATTCTGGCATCAGAAATGAATTCCTTGTTAAAAAGTACCCTCAAGTCATGTGTCATACATGTATGTTATTCTATTTCAGGCCAGTAGGTGGGTGTGGATGAGCAGGTGGGTGTGGGAGAGTAGGTGGGTGTGGGTGTGCAGGTGGGTGTGGGCGACAGTTGCAGGCTGCAGGCATGTACCGCCTTTTGTCCCTATCAAAAAGCGAGTCGATCGGACGATAAACGGCAGAGATACGGGTGGTACAAACTTGTCTGCACACATTGACGTCTTGTGAAGTACAAGAAGTACCAGTAGCGCCACTCTTTGACGTGGTGGCATCCGCTAGCCTCGCTTCCACCTCTCCTGGTTCATTTAAATTGAATTTAAATTAAAGAACCTAGATGTTTTTTTTATTGTGTGTTTGAGGGTATTTCTAGTGTAGAAGATGGCATTTCTGCGTGTGAAGAGAGAAATATGGGACAGATTGGCAAAAGTTGTCATTTCTATCATTGCTTTAACACTGGAGCCTATGTACCTTTCATTTAGAGGGTAGCAATTTAAGAGTACATAAGAGTTTAAGGAAAAGAGAGAAATCATTACCTAAAGATCGCAGGCGAATTACAGCAAGAAGGAAAGACATTTTAAAAAAATTTTCGAAGGAAACATCTGTCCCCCGACCTTGCCCATCTATCCCTTTGGTCCTCTGATGTCTATCTATAACACAGGCTGAATGATAGACATTCTCCTATGTAACAAAAACGTCTTAAACCTTGGTTGGGTCGTTTAGTATTACTCAGTTACCCTGAGTCAATAACAGTCTACGTGAAAACATGACTAAACCCAACAGGACAAAAAAAGTGGTGATATGAGAGGAGATATTGATTTAACCAAAGTTGAGTTAAAGGTTCAAACTCAGTGCCAGTGAAGATACTACATCTTTGTGCCATGTTTTACTAACAATGTATTTGTGCACTCATATCTCAAAAACAGGTGTACTGAAAATGGAGAACTGCAACTATGATGTGTTTTGAAACATCTGTTGTTTGTAATACAAATATTTTACACTTTAACAGGATACGTTGGGTTTGGGTTAATTACCACAAAACCAAGAAGCAGCTGTTGAGAGTTTCAATTCTTATTGTTTCAGCTGGTACCCCTTGTTATATGAGTGAGAGGCTATCCCTATGATTTATTACTTTGTAATGACTCAAGCGATTGATATACATTACTTTCTTCTGATACAAATTGAGACATTATCTAGTATCTCCCCCCCCCCCCGATTATAAATAAATACTTTCCAATTTCAAGTGAAACATTGTCAAGAGCCCCTTCTCGGGGGCTATAACCTGAAACTGCCTTTGGAGCTTTCTCAAAAGGGCAATGACTTATTCTAAAATTTTAAATCCGTTTCATGTGAAAAGTCTCTAAGTATTTACACCACTATAGGTAGCTTTAATAAAAAGAAGTCCAGTACAGATAAAGATCAAAACCCATCTATAGCTCACTAACATGCTATACATTTCGAAAGGATTCAATACAGAGGCACCTACTGAGGGATTACTACAGCATTGGGGAGTATCAAAACTGTAAAAGGGAATATACTTGGGGTATTGGTACACAAAATTAATAAAGACTCCCCTCATATGAACAAATAATGATAAAATATGTGAACAAAAATTAAATACACTTTAACTTTGCATGCTAACAACATTTTACCACCCATGCTACAAACGCGTCTTCTTAAAAACTTGACACAAAGTGCAGACCAGTGGACCCAACCCGGGAAGCGGGATCTTAAACAGGTGTTAGCTTACGGCCCAAAGGGTACTTACAATCTAGACCTGAAAGTACAGAAATAATTAGCGGATTAATTTTTAGGGTCAAAGGGTGAGGTCTTAATTAAACCAATGCCAATATTAAACACTCAGAGGTTCTGCATATAAGGCAGCAGAGAACGTCGCCGACAAAAACTGAGGCTGAACAGATGAGCATCTGCCATCACAATGTCAAAAAACATGGTTCCATGTTTTTTGGATGTGGCAGAGGTATCACACCGATCTTTATGTATCCTTATGATAGGAGGGCAATATTCAAGTATTTGCTGTATTTGTGATAGGTCGACCCAAACTGAAATAAGTCAATAGGAATCACAAAGGCATTTGTTATCTGTTAGTGGAACAATGAGAGAACTTTTATTTCAATGAATAAAATGCACACAGACACTGACACCTCATCTTAAAACAGTAGTGTTAATGGTCACACCACTTCATTGTTGTCTCCAATGGTTCTTTTTCAGATAGAAAGCTCACACAGTTTCATAAAGTTATTATATGTACATCAACTTGTTTCCTACCTGCACAA
Source organism: Harmothoe impar (assembly GCA_947462335.1). Taxonomy (NCBI): domain Eukaryota; kingdom Metazoa; phylum Annelida; class Polychaeta; order Phyllodocida; family Polynoidae; genus Harmothoe; species Harmothoe impar. Next base: position 42,349,205 of record OX381720.1, on the reverse strand, counting down.
GAAAGGGCTATAATAGAAAACCATTTCACAGTGATGAATAAAATCTATTGGTGTAAAATAATGGCTATAGTAAACAGCTGTCCTACAGCAGAAGGGGTATTTCGCAGGGTGCAAAAGTTGTACCTTTCACTTGGTATATGGCACACATGTTTTTACCCTTTTTTTGGCGTAATGAAATAATTTATCAATAAAGTTAGTGGCCAACAAGAAAGAATGATCCATGGATCCTTTTCAGCTTCATTAATCACATGTGATAATATGATGCTGTTGCAATATTTAACCAGGACTTAAAGTCTAAAGTATGTAGAATTGTATAAGATATTGTGTGCATAAAGAGCTATCTTCTCTGGAAAATGTTTATCTATTTTTATTTAGTTTGTTCAAAAGAATTTGCAATGCTAGCATCTAACATCACCATGGTGTATTATATAGTAATACATATTTTCCATCTTTCTCTGTGTGGATCCTGAAGTTTAAACTCAAAATAGTTCAGAGAATCAGGTTGCTTCAGATCTGAGATACAAAACACATATTTCTTCTCCACACAGTGATATAACCTTTTCCCGCTTTAAAGACACCAGAATTTCCCTGGGACTAACCATTTGCGATGTATTCAAACCTCCCCTTTTCAGACTGTATTCGTATAAATCACAACTAGAGGATTGTTGATGCATATGTTCATCTTTGTGTATGCACAGACTCTATGCAAAAACGTATGTTGATGCAAGAGTAAGGCCCTTGTATGGTACAGGTCAGCAATGGGTTAGAAAGCATAACTTAGATGACCACAACCATCTGTCCGCTGCTTATCCTGTTGACCAGTCTGAATGTGTATATCGACAGAAAAGTGGAGAAGCATATAATTGGTTCATGGAGATCAAGTGTGAAATTTATTCGGGTATCTTTTTAAGGAGTCGATGAATATCTATGTGACCCACCACCTCAGCTTAGAACCTATGATTGGCTTATTTATTGTTGTTCGTCACATATCCCTTTCGGAATGGAATTGATAATTTATAAATGCATTGTTTGCGGTATCCTTTTCAACAAATGTACAACTTGGTGTATTGGTACTCTATACCCCTAGTCTTACACAAACACTCCACTTGACCCATCTTCCTACTTAATTAAGGTAATCCTAATAATTCAATATATCCAATATATTGCATATTTACCCAAGGCTACTGGTGTGCAATAATAGGTGGTATCAGATTAGTACCCTAGTAAACTTAATGCCTTCAAAGGTTGGGAATACTTTTATCAGGGAGCCAAGGTATCACAAACAAGTTTTTGAATGAAAGTGTTTTCCAATCTTGATAATATGGGCTCTTGCTGGATGTTCATGCAAAGTACTGCTTTCTCTTAATACATTTAATGCACACCAGTGGATCCTAGTGCAAAGGCAACACTTGAAGAAAGTTTAAGGGGCATATATGTGTACTTAATGTGTTTTTAGACTAGACCTAGGTTATCTTCCATGTGCCTTATCAAGATAAGCAGGTATGATGGGTAGACCACACAATAGGGGGGTAGGGATTTATTGCCCAGGCCCTGCACCATAAAGTGCAAGGACCTGCCGAACAAAAGAACCATACCTGGTGCAATAAGTTACCGCGGGCTCATTCAAAATACCACGTACACTCTGCAGGGGCGAAGGCTTGGAAAGCCGTTGCCACCCGGCCAAACATCCCAAAGTCGCTGGCGTGAGTGACCCGAGGGCCGGGTTCTTGAACACACCTCAATGAAAAACAATGAACAGAGACTAACGAACATGCACTCCACAGCTGTGGTGGGCCTAGTCTTGGCAATCCTCTTACAGTATACGTTTTCTCAATATTATGTCAGGTGGTAAAACTGCTGAGAATCAACATAACTGACCATTTTATCAGATAAATTTGCAACTTGACCTTCAACTTTCACATGATTTAAATACTGACATGTCAAAGATGACATCTTCAAAATTTCACCATAACTGTGCTATAATCATACTTACTTCGAGCATTAAATTGGGGAGTAACTTAATTGTGGCAGGTGTAAAGAATTTCCATCAATCCACATTCACTCTCGGCCTTTTCAGGGTTTCATAATATGCTCAATTAGTACCAATTAGGATAATAATTTTTTCCTAAACTGAATGACCAGTTGTTCTTCCCTGAACAACTGAAGTTCACTTGACATTAGGGCAATTTCAAAATGTGTTAATATATACACAAGATATCTCAAGGCAGGAGAAATTGGCTATTTGAGTAATACACCAGGTATGGAAGCTCCTATTTCACTTTTCTATTCCTCAAATTTTTGTTTTCACTTTAGCTATAAATATTGCACAAATGACCTATGAGTGTTTCAACCTTGACTTGATACTTACATCCTTGTAGAGACAAGTGATGCTTACTTACATTATATAATTATCACTATTCAATGTGACCAAAATGTGTGACCAAAATAGAACTATCATTTATCAAATTACTACCATTCCATTCATTGCTGTGCATTCCCTTTCTCCATTTAATTGTGACTTTATTTTCGTGGTGCTACCCTAACCCTTTTTTGGAGTAGGTAGTTTAAAGGTATAAGAATAGTCCCTGAACCAATGAAAATACTGGTATGTCATCAGATAATACAACACATTACCTTGATGAAACCGTGATTCATTGGAACTGCTTGACTAAGCAATTATCCAAAGCTTGATCAAGTAAATATTTTAGGCCTCTTGACTCAAAACCATTCATTCTAGGGCAAGGTTGCAACTAGTGTTTTAAGATTTTTAAGTGCAATTACCAGGTAGGTTATAATCTATATGTATGTTGTAAAATATTTCTATACAAGCGTTACCATGCGTGTGTAACTTAAACGACAAAGGGAACAGAGTGGCTAATTCTAATTTGTTCTGTTTTTGATGTATGTACTCTTTTCTGGTTGTGTGTGTGTGTTAAATGCTGTACAATTTGCATTGCAGGAACATTGGGATGAGTGAATGGCTACAATAAGAGAGTGGTCATTTTTAACTTCAAGTGGTCAATTTCAAAGGGCTAGGACCAAAAATAATTCAATGTTACTATACATGAATAGGGGTAATCCAGAAAGGATGTGGATCCCTCCCACACAGGAGGTGAACTGTAACATTTCACCTAAGTTGAAATGACCACTTCTTCAGGGCATCATTAGGTCTCAGGGCTCATGAAAAGACATCATTAGGCCTCAATATGTATACCCAGAGCAAACATAATGTGATGCATTCACCAGGACAAAGTGGTATTTGTTGTAGATGGATAATCAAGCCATATTATTTTCCATCTTAAATACCACATTGGTTTGTATAAGTGTGATGTTTCTCCTTAGCAGGTGGAGGGCTAGGTGTAGGAGTAGCACTATAGGGACCTGACAAACCTGAAGCAGAGGGGTAGTTAAGGGAGGCATTGGACACTCGAGGATTGGAATCAGACTTTACGATCCAGCTTGGGAATTATTGACGCTATCCACAAAGCTATTCTGACTTACACTATATGACCTCAAAATATAAATACAATCTTTCTGTACAAAACATTTTTTTTGGAAAAGGAATTTAGTGTGAAAATTATCAATGTAGTGTAAATGAATGAATTATTTACAGGAATTTATGTTAAAGTTCCCAAACTGAGAAATTTATGGAATTGCTTAGGTATGTGAGTTTATCTAATATCAAACAAAGTATATATATTATAATGGTCATAAAGTGTAAGAAGGAATCGCTCCCAAATAAACAACATGAAGCTCTTATCATGACGACAGGAGAGAAAAATGGAAAGTCACCTTAGCACATGGGGCCCTTTGCGGGGAGACCGTGGTGACTTGACTGACAACCACGGTTTGTTTATCTCCTCCAAGACAGACGGCGCTACGTAGGTGAATCCCTGTAAGAAAATGCAGAAAATAGTGAGCATAGGTAGAAATATTACATATGAACTTAGATGATTACATTGTGCTATTCATGCAAAAAGTATGAAACTATTGCAAAGATTTAAAAAGTAGTAAATTGCAATATTCGAAAAGTATTAGACTATTTTAACAATTTAAAAAGAACTACATGTATACTGCAACAAGGGCCACTTCAGTTGAGCTTACAGTTACTGGTACTGTGTTAAAATAGTTGTAGAAGTGTTTAAAACGTTATTGTATGTATGCATGATATTTTTCACACAAGATGTTACGGACATTGTAATTCAAACTACAGTATATACTTACTAGGAAGATTTGGTTGACACTATCGCTCAGTGCAGAGTCGTCTGGTGAATCTACTGGTGTTTGTCGTGTGAACTTTGTATCGAATTGACTAACATCATCCTCAGAACTCTGTTATAGATAATAGGATTGTCTTATAGATATAGGACAGGCATAGGCCAATGTTATTTTCCTTCTTCATACATGGATCTTTTGTGTCTGATTATACATGTAATTTGAATGATCATATACCAAATAATTTCTTTCACAAGATTGATTCTGTGTTCCATTAAGGGAATTTTAGGGATGTAAGTTTTTATCAAAAACAACTCTCCCTCCTTTATCAAAAGAATTACTCTACTAGCTAGTGCGATTATGGTTATGATGTCGGATGAATAAAGTACAAAGATGAGCTTACAAGGACGGGTTTGAAAGGAGGGTCTAGGCGGCGTTGAAGGACTTCCTGCCAGTTCATGTGACGGAAGAAGGGATGAGCCTTGATTGGAGATGCGTCCTGCGCATTAGCTCCCAATCGTTCGTTCACATTCTTCTTGAGCAGCTGTGTAGGAGGAATGATGAGAATGGCGAATTTTTTAACAAACATTGCAGGGGCAACAAGATACATTGTATAGCCATAAAATATGTTGAGACCTGAATTTTTTTTTTTTTTTATAACAATATTTAACTTAATTGGCTGGATATTTAAGATTTTTACAAAAAATGACATACACTATTTTACTTATCTTATACTCATGCATTGTACATATTGCTTGGCATAGCATGTGCCAAGTCGCTGTTGCTAGGCAACAAGAGGGTTCTGGGGAAAATGTCAATAGTTCCAATAGAATCCCCCAGGGTCTGTATACTGGGGGCAGGAATTGTGCCTGTTGCTAGGCAAAGAAAGTTGGCAATAACAGAAAAGCCAGTACACTAAATGACAGAAACATACCTTCTTTATGAGACTTCTAGCCTCATTTGTTAGATATGGAGGTAGATTCAACTTTGCCTTCAATATCTGAAATAGAAGCATGGTGGTGCTAGAGTAAAGTGAACTGCTTGTTATATTTCATGGTTCATCGAACGTCATTGGCAATGACATCGCTGTCATACAAATAAGTACATGCAAACTTTACTTCATAACTGATTTGCTTATGTAAGGGCTTTTGAAACTCGACCATATTTACACAAAATGACATGAAGGTTAGGTCATTTCAGCAAAGACCAATGTGACATGCAAGAGTAGCAATATAATATATTGTTTGTCATGCAAAAGATGCAAACAACAATATGTGGGACAGACACTGCGGAGAATGATGGACCGCTTTGAACCCCATGTTGGTAACATTACAAACTCTAAAATGGGAACGCAAATGGGTGCACATTTTAACAGTAATGGTCACCAAGGCCTGAAAGATGTGGAAGTCCACATTGTGGAGTTCATACACCGAGCTCCACGCTCCGACTACGCACAAATACTGCGAAATAAGATCGAACGGAACTGGATGCTGAAACTCAAGACCCAAGTTCCTTTTGGTTTGAACCTAATTGACGCTCCGAACTTTTAGGTGAAACGACATCACACACCAAGGGTGGGTTCCCCTATGCCTCGTCGAAAAAACTCGTTGTTACCGGGACCCCACTCACCTGTAGACCCATAGGGCCTACCTGTGATAATTATGAGAAAATATCCCAATAAAATTGGCCTAATCTCTTTATCAATCACCCCTAAATGTGTTGTCAAGTGGGTATAGGATTGCAATTTAGACAACCTCCCCCACATGCTAGATCTCCTTCAGATCCACTGGCCTGTGGATAATTCCCTCTAAATAAAATAATTTATTGGATGTAAAATAGTGATAACATTACAAGCCTAATTTATCACCATAAATTAAGACGCCTGATGAGGCCCTAGGGGCCGAAACCTACACAAAAACATCACCCAAGGGCAACCTACCCTTGGATTTACTAAACAAATGTTGGGACAGTAAATACCTATCTATGGAGAGTGTAATTTCACCCAGATAGAGAGGGGCTTGCTGATTGGCTAGTCTCCCCTTGTGATGTCACTTCCTGTGTCAAAGACAATGGTTGTCAGGGAGATCACTATAGCAACGTAGTGGGCCAGAGCTTTGTTTTGCTCATTTGATTAGGTAGCGTCATGGTGGACGGGAGTCTCCCCCATTCGTCATTATAGTTAGGTCATTTCAACATGAACAGATTTAGATGGAGAAATCATTAGTTAAGAGTGACTCTGTGTGAATGATTTAATCAAATATTACTAATCTATTCATAATCTTATTTTTATTAGAATAATTCTACATTTAGTAATGCTTCTTACCTTGTCTATTGTTTTCTTCCTATTTTCTGCAGTGAATGGTGGCTGTGAGCAAAGATTGAGAGTTCAATGAAAAAACATTGTATTACTTAATTACATATTCTATAGTGGCATATCAAGTGTATTTTTTTGTAAGACATATTTTCTATGGTGGGATCCTGATGTATACATGTATGATAATCATTATTTACCGGTTTATTGATTTCACTTAATTTTATTTCATAAATCTAAGCATTAAAATTTCCTTTCTGTCATGTAATATTACAAGAATATATGAAGGTTTTGATATGATGGTAGAATCTAGTACTCACTGCTCCTGTTAGCATGTCATACATCAATGCCCCAAGACTCCACCAGTCTACAGCCTTCCCGTGTCCACTGCGCGTCAGGATCTCAGGAGCCCTGAAGGGTAAATATAGAGCTTAATTCAAATATTCCCATTATCTATAGTATCGAGCCAGGAATTTGATATAAATATGTATGTTAGATTTATCAGCTGTAATTCAGTCCCTATGAGCAATCTTATATATCCTGTACTTCACTTTATATATTTGGAAAGACTATTATAAGTATAATGTTATATGCCATCCATCTCGCTGTCTACGTACATGTATTCTATGGTGCCGCAGAAAGTGTGCGTAATGATTCCCTCATGAATGGACTCCTTGCACAGCCCGAAGTCTGTCAACTTCACATGTCCTGAGAGAAGAGGGTAATGACATACTTAAGCTTACAATTCTAGTGTCATCAAATTTTAGTACATTGTATTTGTATTATCTAATTTTGTATATACATTTATGGTAACAGTGGGCCTTCACAAATAAAAGCCAGTTTTTTCTTTTGTTTAATACATTGATCTAACATTTATATTATTGAAAAGACACCTATGTTCTTAACAATGCAATGCTTTACTTTTTTTTAAAACACCACAATCATCATACTTTACATTACACATAATATAATATTGATGTTAAACAGATATTTCAAATCATATAAGAATTCATAACTTCATAAAACTTACCACTGTGGTCTAATAGAATATTCTCAGGCTTCAAATCACGATAAATGATCCCTTGACCGTGTAGATGCTCGATGGCAAGTGTGATTTCGGACAAGTAGAAACTGAAATTGAACTCTTATTGAACAGAGGGAAGTCAAATGCAATACATAACAATTAACTATAGTAATATCAGTTTAATTTTGCAAGTCCCCTTTTTTTCACATATCGTATGTATTCTTTCATCATACCTATTACAAGGTTTGAACCCTATTAGAGTCTCTTTAGTATGGATAAATGTACTAAGATATAGTACTCAGTATGTATCATAAACTAAAACTTACCAGGCAGTATCTTCCATAAAGATTCCTTCCCGCTCAAGCTGCATGAAGAGCTCGCCACCCGATAAGTACTCGAGGATGAGGTAGAGTTTACCACCCGTCTGGAACGCGTAGATCAAGTCCACGATGAATGGGTGCTGAAAAATCAATGAACCATACTTAATACATTTGTCTGACTCTCATCAGAAAAAAAATCACTTATGCTCAATCATTAGGTTTTACAGCTGTAATATTTTAGTATTTAAAGAAATGGATAAATCAAAGAATAAAATCTGATTTTATAGTTGTACTTTTTGACATTAATGTGTATATATGTTAGTTTTAAAAACTAACCATTTCAATTAAACTAATATAACCTTTTCTTTTTAATAGTAATGTTTAACACTGTTGAGTTTGCAGTACTTTGTAAGACAATAGGCCTACCAATAAAACAGACAAGTACTGTGTTTTGTATTATTAAGAGTAAGAAATGAACATACCTTAACTGATTCTAGAATGCTTCTCTCTGCCTTTGTGTGCGCTGTATCTTTAGCATTTCTTACTATTGTAGCCTGAAGTATAAAAGGGGCATTTTGAAAACAGCCGAACATACAGTTCTGAATTATATGTAATCACTTCAAAATACATCTGTACTTTGAAATCTTGCATACAACCCACAGCTTTACTTTTTGAGAAAACCCTATAACCCACAGCTGGGTCTAATTTTGGCTACTTTAGTACTGTAGTATACTTCTATAACCCCCACCTCTAACCATGGGAGAACCATATACCCCACACTGGAGGTTTGGTGAATGCAGTTAAAGGCAGGAATTTACTGTATATGCATTTATACACTGGATACAAATTATGTCACATTTTCTACAACTACCACTGAGCAGTTGACAGGCCAGGATAAATTCATGCATAGCCAACAGAACAATGGTTTGGATAAAATACATTGTAGCAGCAGACCTTGATAATGGACAACAATACATAAGTAGTAGACCTTGATAATGGACAACCCTATATAAGCAAGTTTTTAAATGTCACACTTCACAATGTATTAGTTCAGGTATACCTATCAATATCTGGTATCCCTTAGATGAGTGGTGTTATGTGGGTCAACGTTTTAGCTATACAATACTGTTTTATCTGTATATTTGCTACACACTCACGAAATATAAATAGGTCAATGTCGAATTCAGTGGAACTGTATACTGAAGTAATTCTTTAGGTCATCAATTCTGCCTTAACGAAACAAGACTTGTGAGGGATCTTGCACTGCCTTAGTATGGTTTCTGGGATATTATTCTACTTAAACCAAATGAAGTTGAAGCTAATAGAAGTATGGTACCTGGCCTCTATACTTTTCCTTTTATCACAAAACCTTATCTGTCACCCTCTATAGTTTCTTCTCTTCGTGTCAATAATGCTGGATAAGAAGCCACATATCTCCATTCAAGGGTGCGTTCTTATCTCAACTGTTTTATTTCTTTGTTTATTGTTCAATAAATTTAAGATGGTATCAATGATATAGGTCTAAAGTCTGCCTATATTATTGGTCAAGAGTCTAAACTCGACATTAATGATCAGCTGATCACGCAGCGACTGAGTGAGACTGTATCCAGGGTTATACAGATGGTTAAGAATAGATAGCATATGACTGCCTAAGCAATATGCATGGATGGGTAGGGGGGGGGGAGGGGAGAGAAACATAGAAAATATACCATAGGTAATGAAAACCTTTTCCCTACTGAAACAAATTGTCTCACTGAAAGAAATCAAATCTTTATGATACAAGTAAATGACTTACCTTCTTCAATACTTTCATTGCAAATATTTTACCAGCTTCTTTGCCCATGATTTTCCTAACTTGAAATACCTGTGAAAAGCAAAAACATTTTACTGCAAATAACTGGCACAGCATTTGTAATTGTAGCTTTAAAGAAGTGTTATCTAGAATAGATTGAATACATCGAAGAAGTACTGTAAACAGATATTTTTGCATGTATAAATTTCCCAACAACACAATTGTGTGTGTTCAAATAAGGGGGTTTCCGAAATTTGGCACTTTAATTAATACTGGATAAACATTCATGCTGTACATATTTTTGCGGATGTAAATTTGCTAAAAACATATACAGCGCTACATAAAATACGTTTACAGTATCCTATTTGTAGATAATTCAATGTGCAAAATTTGCCGACACTGTTATTAAGATTGGTAGATGTTGTAGAGGTTCAAATACCTACCTTTCCATAACCACCTTTTCCTAGTAACCGTAGTAACTCAAAGTCGTAAGGCCCCGTTTTTGGTTCACCGGGATTTACAGTGCTAGCGGTCAATTCTAAAGTCTCTAAGTCATCGCCGCTGGAAAATTGATAGAAATGTACATATTAGATTATACTGGTATAGCTACATCTTAATAAAAACAATGCAGTTTTAAGGTTGCATGAAAATGGTATCTTGAGGCCGACCGCTACATCTTTCATAAAAACATATCAAGATTTCCACTATTAACATGTTTGTTTTTTATCTTTTAGGCTATCTGGTAGTATCTTGCTTTAGTTAAGCTCACATCAAATAAGGTTGGTCAATGGATTTCACTGACCAAGTTTGTTTTGGTCTGGCTGACCATAGGGTTTTATTATTTCCTGAGCTACTGTGTGCGAGAAATGAGTTTTCCATATACATTGTAATGGCATAAAGTGGTTAAACAAATGTATATTTGTTTCCACTTCACAATTTCTTTGCTCAATATGAAAAGTATACTTACTGCATATTGAAGTCTGGACCGGCCTCAAGGAACTTCTCCTGTGAAGCAAAGAAAACAATCAGTTAGGAAAGTGGTTCATTATTGTGTTATGCTAAATTGGCCACAACATGCCCCTTTTTGGCAACGCTTGTATTTGAGAAAGTTAACTAATTTCTCGAGTATTTTATCCTATTTTCTTACATTTATAAAAGATTATAATGTATATACATTTACCAGTACATTTTTAAAACATAGTGAACTGAATCTCTATGATGTGTCCTACATTACAGATAACATTTAAGTGATACAAGTGATCAATACAGTTGTGTATCACTTTGATCAGTTTGATAATTCTATCGTAAAGGTATGATAACGTCGGGTCAGTGGGGGACAGCTCTGTAATATATTGTTGACTAAAGAGTAAAACCATGTATGACTCGCGTGCTAGCTGTGGCTTATACAAGAGGTTTTACAGTAATTGATATTGCCAACAGAGGCGGAAATTGGTTCTTGAAGACATCTCGAGAGTAAAGTTAAGTTAGTAAATAAACAGGTGATCGCCAATCGGCCTATGGATCCCTCATTGATAGCATGAATAGAAGTGCTACGGTAGTACAATCTGGTTGGTCCTAACCCTTGAAGGTTGACATAATGCCTTGAGGCCTAATGTTCATTTGTGAATTGTCATGATGATGAACCAACACAGTGCCAGCGAGTAACTCGCCTGTATGTCTTTGGTGCATCATGCCGACCCTTTGGGCGTCTTATCAACCCATTGGTTCAGAATGACGAAGGAAGAACCATTGGCGAGTAAATGTAAGTTACTCATGCCAGGGCCGCATTTATGCAGCATGTGCTACCCATGAAAGGGTTATGGCTCCTGGTAAAGTCAACAAGTCAATAGACTATAAGTGGTAATTCTTAGTTCGGTTGTCACTATTAATCATGACTTTCAGTTCAACTACCAGACGGACAAGTACAGAGGACTATGCAGCTGGCAACCTAAGCCAAGATGGCTGCTAAGATAGCTTCAAAGGGGCCCTGATAAACTTAGACAACCAAAAAGCCCCCAATAAGGGGAATTGTCCCATAAATGAATAATGCCATTTTAATAACTGAGAAATCTGTATTTCTAAATGTTTGTGAAAAAAGATAGTTTTGGCAGAATTGAGTGGTGCCATGTCCCTGTCCATAGCTATTATAAGGGGGAGAGTTCTCTACAGTAGAAGCTGACTCTTGAGGCTTCCTTATAGCTCTACATATTTGGTAGTTATCAGTACAAGTGTCCAATTATTTGTTTAATGTTATCAGCAATGTCCTTGAAACCCATATCATTGCGCTACCGGTACATCACAATAAACGTCCCTAGGACGCGACTGTCTTCTAGGGTCCGACTTTATATATGGAGGATTTGGGTGTCGCTTACAGAGTAGAGTGGATTAACACACGGCATAGTGGATCATTGGTCTATTATCTCAGCTATTATGTCAAAAAGACTGTCAGGTGATGTTGGGGGCATTGTGCCAGCTCGCTACCTTCTGATTGAACAATCACCCTTATCAGGTGTAGGGGATGCTGTACGCCAAGGCTGATGGGTTATTTCAAATTTAACGTTCCGTTCATTTCTTGGCGGATTTAAGAAAATCAGAAGACAAGCAGAAGATTTTAAATCTTTAGCTCCAACTTTCTAGACAGTTTAGTCACCGTACACTAGATGTATCACTTATTTTGCATAGAGAATCGGTACAGGCACCAAATATACAAAATTAAGATACCATTTAGAGTGAATGTCTCCCCAACGCCCAACACATAGGTCTCACGCCTGCCCCCTTACTCTCACCCTATGTAGATAGTGATAAGGTAAGATGTGCTAAAGTGGTGCTTATCATGGGCTAAGTGCCATAACACAGGGATTTAGTCACCGCAACAGTCACACCATAAACCGGTGCATCCGTACTCGGTACCTTTCGCCTTCTAAGGTCGGCCATTATCTCTGTGTTACGACATACCCTTGCCAATTGTGCCTTACATTACAATTTGTTTATTGCACGACTAGTCCCGTACGGGACTTTTTTCTGTGTGTTCAATGCATGAATGCTTTTTGCACTGTTGCAGGTTCTTTTTTCATTATGGCAATTTTTTTTATAATCATCTCTTATCATTTAGTTGCCGTTCCTGTAATAGTCTTCATATTACGGCTGAAGTGCACAACTTTGATGGGGACCCAATCAGAAATGTTGGTACAGTGTTACATGTAGGAATTTTGGTCCATGTATTGCACAATTTTTAATGGTTTTGACGGCTGTTAAAGGGTAAAGTCCTTATAAAGTTTTTGAGTTTTTTAAAAATGAAGTTTATGAAGTTTTTTTTCAATAGTTTCTCATGAATTTCCCATCTTTCTTTTGTTTTCACATATTTGTGATTACCTTTTGCCATTTGGGCAGCGAAAGGGAATTCACCGTTAAATGAATTCAGTCAAAATATTTCTTTTTCCTACTCATGAGAAGACCGTGCTACAACCAACATTGGGTACACACTGTAATCTATCACCTTGGCAATCAGTCAAGACCCTTACTTAAGAGGGGAAATCCCTGAAGGAAATTAAGGCCTTGTCACTTCAAGCCATGGGTATTAAAGTAGTGTACGAGAGTATTTTGCAATCTGTAGTCCATATCATGAAATGCGATCATTACAAATATCAATATTTGGAGTTTTGTCAAAGGTAGTAGGCTTACATAGTTAAAACTAATCTTAACCCACGGTGGAGGGCTAAGACAAAGCATTTCACACCGTGGTTATTTTCACATAACCGAAGATTAAGTCAGATAACCCCCTCGTTACTGGGTTATGTAACAACGAGGTTTCAAAGTTTGAGGATTATCATTCTAGGATATCCACACCAAAGGTGTGGTAACCGGCTTCCAGTGAGGGTTCTGGTTCATCACCATGGTGTAGGTGAAGCAGTGTGCTGTCCTTAAAGGGTAAGTCTACAGGAGTCATGATGCAGAAGTGTATCACTGTGTAGGTGAAGCAGTGTGCTGTCCTTAAAGGGTTAGTAAACAGGAATTTAGATGCAGTAGTGTATCACTGTGTAGGTGAAGCAGTGTGCTGTCCTTAAAGGGTTAGTAAACAGGAGTCATGATGTCCTTAAATGGTTAGTCTACAGCAGTCATGATGCAGTAGTGTATCACTGTGTAGGTGAAGCAGTGTGCTGTCCTTAAAGGGTTAGTTTACAGGAGTCATGATGCAGGAGTGTATCACTGTGTAGGTGAAGCAGTGTGCTGTCCTTAAAGGGTTAGTGTTCAAGAGGCATCATGCATGAGTGTATCACTGTGTAGGTGAAGCAGTGTTCTGTCCTTAAAGGGTTAGTCTACAGGAGTCATGATGCAGGAGTGTATCACTGTGTAGGTGAAGCAGTGTGCTGTCCTTAAAGGGTTAGTCTACAGGAATCAAGATGCAGGAGCGTATCACTGTGTAGGTGAATCAGTGTGCTGTCCTTAAAGGGTAAGTGTTCAAAAGGCATCATGCAGGAGTGTATCACTGTGTAGGTGAAGCAGTGTGCTGTCCTTAAAGGGTTAGTGTTCAAGAGGCATCATGCAGGAGTGTATCACTGTGTAGGTGAAGCAGTGTGCTGTCCTTAAAGGGTTAGTGTTCAAGAGGCATCATGCAGGAATGTATCACTGTGTAGGTGAAGCAGTGTGCTGTCCTTAAAGGTTTAGTCTACAGGAGTCATGATGCAGGAGTGTATCACTGTGTAGGTGAAGCAGTGTGCTGTCCTTAAAGGGTTAGTCTACAGGAATCATGATGCAGGAGTGTATCACTGTGTAGGTGAAGCAGTGTGCTGTCCTCGAAGGGTTAGTCTACAGGAGTCATGATGCAGGAGTGTATCACTGTGTAGGTGAAGCAGTGTGCTGTCCTTAAAGGGTTAGTCTACAGGAATCATGATGCAGGAGTGCATCACCGTGTAGGTGAAGCAGTGTGCTGTCCTTAAAGGGTTAGTAAACAGGAGTCATGATGCAGGAGTGTATCACTGTGTAGGTGAAGCAGTGTGCTATCCTTAAAGGGTTAGTCTACAGGAGTCATGATGCAGGAGTGTATCACTGTGTAGATGAAGCAGTGTGCTGTCCTTAAAGGGTTAGTCTACAGGAGTCATGATGCAGGAGTGTATCACTGTGTAGATGAAGCAGTGTGCTGTCCTAAAAGGGTTAGTCTAGAGGAGTCATGATGCAGGAGTGTATCACTGTGTAGGTAAAGCAGTGTGCTGTCCTTGAAGGGTTAGGCTACAGGAGTCAAAATGCAGGAGTGTATCACTGTGTAGGTGTGTAGGTGTGCAGGAGTGTATCACTGTGTAGGTGAAGCAGTGTACTGTCCTTAAAGGGTTAGTCTACAGGAGTCATGATGCAGGAGTGTATCATTGTGAAGGGAAGCAGTGTGCTGTCCTTAAAGGGTCATGATGCAGGAGTGTATCACTGTGTAGGTGAAGCAGTGTGCTGTCCTTAAAGGGTTAGTATACAGGAGTCATGATGCAGGAGTGTATCACTGTGTAGGTGAAGCAGTGTGCTGTCCTTAAAGGGTCAGGGTGAAGTTCACGAATGCACCCACCACCTCAGCCTGCTTAGATTTACTAATGCTACCACACTGCTGCCAGGTCACGCACCACTGCCTGCCGCCACCTCTCCCATACTAGGCCTATGGTTCATGTTCACTATGCGGCTCTATGGGACGCGCTACCCCTCTCTCTGAGGCTACGGAAACCCATACTGACTGATAGTAACCGGGTCCATGGGACATGGAGCCGGTTAATAACAAGTTACTCGTAAGCTATCTAATACAAAGTACGATTTCTATTTCTTGAAACGGCTTCCTTGTTGAATAGTACTGTCAGGTGATGTCATTATCTGATGTTGTAGAGTCCCATTTTTACTTTTTGTTTCACCAATCCCCTTCAAAATAGTTCCTGGTCCATTCAGTGCTACCTGGAATTGTCTCACAGATACAGACCTCTCTTGCAGACAACATTTATCTATACAAGAAGAAACTAACTAGATTACCTGGTGCAGATACTCCCTTCACGACTACCGGGTACATATTGCTTCCTTGATCTGGTCATGACTTTTGTTTCTAAATGCCCGGTATTGATAGAAATCCTTGCACAATCATATATATATATATAACTTATAAAGCCACACAAAAAGGTTTCAATCGCTATTGCAGTTATATAGGATGCAGACATGAAGGATTGATTTGATGCGCCAATACAACGTTAGTGAGTTACGTGGCCCAGTCGGTGGCGGTGCTTCGTTGGAGCATCATGATGACTAATGGAGTATAATATATATGAAGCCTTCAGGTATCGTCAAAGGGCTAAGAGAAGAGTATTGCCATTACCCAGTATCACTAAGTTGTGCAGTCATTATCATGGATTAGAGATGGGTATACATGTACATATTACCCATTCCCAGGTGGGTGTTTATTGTAAATCAATGCTTACACCTGAACAGGGGCAGGGTATCAGGTCAAACTTTAACATACTGAGGAAGTTTCAAATTTGAAGAACGAGAAACTATCATGTGAACTGTTGTCTTCTATATGTTGTCTTCTTCACATCATATAAAGCTCACGGTTTTTACATCGTGGCCTATTTCGTACTTGATATCATGACCTCATGCTATTTTTATTTCACAACCTCATCTTTGCACCTTGTTAAGTTACACGTGTCCTATCAGTATCAATTATTGATATACTTGATAAGTTCACCTTCTAACCCCAGGTGCTTTAACCTGGATCTATTTTGGGGACACATATAAGAGTGATTAACTCTATATAGAGAATTGGCACCATTGTATATTCAATGGTTCTGATGTTTACCGGGTAGCTGTGATTTGAAGAAGTAGTTCCAAATGGGAGTTCTAACTTCCCTGACTTTCCCCTGGCTATCACAAAATAAAGTCAATGTTTTTTTTTAGAGATAATCCCACATATCTCCAGAGGATTCAGAATTGTTCCAATCCCCCTTTGATCTCTAGTAACATATGCAGGTTTTTCGGGGTCTTACATATCCTATGAATGGAAAGTCATAAAATGAAAGGAACATACAAAACAAAAGGCCTCCCTAAGAACCTCTCCCCTCAGCAGGTAGCCTAACTTAACGTGCTAATCCGCTACATCATGCTGGTAGCAGTTGTGTACAGTTCTCTCTTAACCCTTTAAGGGCAGCATAGTGCTTTAATGCACTATGCCCATTTGTCAGCATGATACATGAATACAGCTCAGGCGAGTAACTCGCCTGTGCTGCATTCATGTATCATACCGACCATACAGGACTTATACGGCACTCCTGAATTGGTGCATGATGCACCAATGCAAATCTGTCGAGTTAGCTTTAGGCATGATGCCGTCCTGAGCGGGTTAATCCTATGTACCGATGTGGCAGGATAAGGCAGGTTAAATAGCATTGGCTTGTGTTTGTGTTTATACCTAGAATGGCTAATAATCCCATCGGAAACAAGTCAAATCATGCCATTAGAGCAAGCGACAACAATATGTTTTTCTAGGGACTACAACCATTGATTGCTAAACCCAACGGTTCTGCACTTTTTGAAATGGGATTTTCATGAAGAGGGTGATGGAGTGAGGAAATGGACAGGGAGTGAAAGGGACAGGAACGGTAAGAGAGGAGCGGATGAGAATTTTTAGAAGGAGAGGGAAAGATGTAGAGCAGAGGGCTCGGGGATAGAAGAAGAGAGGGAGAATTGGAAAGGGGGAGAAGAAAGACTTTGGAGGAAACGAGGGAAAGGGTGAAGGGGATAAGAAGGAGAGAGTGATAGGGGGAGAGGGTGAAAAGTAGAGTGCCAGGGAGGGAAAGATAGAGAGAATGAGGGAAGAAGAGGTAGACAGAGCAGACCTACAAGATTAAGGATCCTGATATGAGGTGGGGGTGCGGTCGCATGAAGGAATTCACAACCACGACCATCACACTACACGTCATGGGTGTGGTATGGCGACATGACTTTACTCACTTGGTCGTCATACGTCATGTTGACACCACTGTCGGCGGACGTCCTTGACCCTGTTTGACCTTCACTCCAGGTGTAGCCGCCCGGGGTGGACCAGCTGCTCCACACGGGCCGGTTCAAGGACGCCACAGCCTCGCCTTCATCTCCACCGTAACCATGACAACCCGCAGGCTTCTGGACGTCAAAATGGTGGACAGATCCACCAACTTTAACGTCATTGTTCATGGCACACTGTTCATTGCTTCTACTATTCTTGTGTTCCTTCTCGGAGCTCTTTCTGCCGCGCCGAAATATGGCGGCGTTCCATTTAGAAAATGTTGTCTGCTTCCGGTTTGGGGTTTTCTTGTTGTTGTTCTGAGGCGCTCCCACAAGTGACGGCCGGGTGTGCCTCGTTTTGGATCTACCCAGCATGCACTCCTCCTCCCCGGGTACTACTTCAGTTTCCGGTGTTGTCGGTGCATAGGCGTGGTCATGTCCAGACCGGCTCTGCCGACACGACAAACCACAACTGACTAGAGACAACATAGTGAGGCCTTTGTGATGATGATGACAATGATGATGACGCTGATATTAATATAATTACTGTTTTTTTCCCCTGTGTTGATGATTTCTCGAATTGACCTTCCTTTGGGGTAATATCCCACTGTAGTCCCCTCAGTCTAAGTCCTTGTAACTTTACAGTGTGGTCTGCTACTACATAGTATAGTACACTACTACACTCAAAGTGTGGGTGATGGTGATGAGAGGTGGGAGGCTGGGGGAGCACTGTCTCTGTAAGGCCTTACACACCACCTATACTACCACTGGGGACACTTCAATATGTAAATTAGGACCAAAGAGAGGCTGTCCCAGGATGCTGCTGTCGGGGGGCAGGTGAGGTGAGGATCCCGTGTACTACACGTACTGGCTGCACTCTGGGGGCCTGGTGGTGGTAGGAGGGTCACACGGTGCTCCAGGGTACACCCCTCAGTGGATGCTTTCAGTAAGCTAGGATGGTCTCCTCCTGGGTGTAATGGCTGTATGTGGAGGAGGGGTGGTGAGAAGTTGGGGTGTAGTGGGGAAGAAAGTGGTCTGTCTCAAGCTCATGTATCTGACTCTCGAGTCACTACCACACTTCAATTCCCTCTATGGCTACTCACTTTATGGAATATGGCACATTACTATACTCAATGTTAAAGTATAGCAGTATGTGCTGTGTGTATGGCAGTGTAGTCTCTAGATCTAATCATTGATCGGTCTGGTCCATTAGTCCTGTCCTACCTCCTCCCCCTGATCCAGGCACCACCTCCTTACACCTCCTGCTCCTGTACAGGCTCCTCCAGGACTGAGGGCCCTGTGCTTCTGGTGGGTGGGACGGAGACCCAGCTGGAGGTGTAGGGGGACCCACCTGCACTGTATGGTCCATACTCCAGTGGACACCGGTAGCCGGCACCCAGGGCCCTGAGCCTAGTTCCACCAGCCACCACTAGTCCACCTGGTGGCGCAGTGGGCCCTGAGGTACTGTCAGCCGCTGGGAGATTGAATCAGAAAAACGTTTTAAATTCATTCTGCCAATTTCTGGCAAAATCGCCTGGTGCCTTTAAAACACACTGAATTGTCCTTTAACTTAAAGCCAGACCACTTTGGAAGAATATGGTGCGAGTGAATGATTTTTTCTTTTTTTGGGGGGGGGGGGGGGTGTCAATGGATTTTGTAGATGGAAAGGTCGAGCGACAGTTTGCTTTCCCCCCCCCCCCCCCCGGCCTCTGACAAAAGTGCTCATGGAACCCACAATTTTTGTTATTATTGGTTAGATCCGTGGGAATCATGAGAAGAAAATAAATGAGGTGAGCGAAGTCCATTGACAATTTTTTCCCCTCCAAAAAAAAGATAAAAATCTCCGTTTGAAAACAAGGTGTGTGAAATACATTGACCAATTATTTTGTTACATGCGAGATTTGTGTTAAATGTGATAATTTACGGTTGTGTTAAAGAAGATCTCAGAGACTGTATGATACTTCAGCTGGGATTCTTGACTTCAATTTATAATTGGTAAGGCCTTGGTCATAGAGGATGACGGTTGGGGCCCAGTACCCGGGCTCAGAAGCCTGTGGACAGCATCACGACATTGAGATAAGGTCGCTATTGTTCAACCAGGTGTTGTATAGGGTAGTGAGAGGCAGGGCGGATAGCCAATGTCACCACTCTGCTGTAATAGCAGATAAAGCCTGTCATCTATAGTGATTTAGGCAATAATAGAAATACGCGAGAGGAGAGGTCAGTTTCTGGTAATAGGCTGAAGAATCTCGGATCGGTCCGATTTAACATGATCTGTTTCAAGCCCTTTAATATGACGGTCGGGCATCAAAAATAGTCAGTATCACTCGTTTTTTTCTCTCCTGGCCACCCGACCCTACCTAGAAGAACAGGGCCAACTCTGACTTTTGTATGCATATTTTCGTCAATTTTAACAATTTTTAATGTAAATGATCTTTACGGTTTGATCTGCATAGACTTGTAGACGACAGCATTAGTCCATTTGCATGGAAACAACACCAATTTCTCTAGCGCCCCTATGATGGACAGCAATAATTGAACTTTTTAGTGCTGGTATTGCAGGCAACCACCGAGTGCTAGGGTTGACATGGATCCTGGATGTGGGCATATCCTGGTACGTTTGTTGTGCCATAATGGCTATAGTGTGCTTACAGCCAACTCCCATGTGGTTTTATTCTCTGGTATATCCATGAAAAACTGGGCATTCTATCATCTATCCACTTTTTCTTTCTGAATACTTTTAGTGGCAGAAATCCAAAACAAGTTATGCCATTCGATGAAAGCCAAGTTTTACAATACAAATAAATTGTATACAAATCATCATCATCTGGAACATTGGATTCACCCAACCCCCTCACTTCTTCAAAGATGTGGCTCCCTCCCCAACATGAGGTGGGAAATCTTCAGATCTTGGTCACCTCTCTATAGGAAATCTATATATTATCGGTAAATATAATTTGATAGGGATATCTAGAGGAAAAAGTAGGAATGGCATCTCTACTCCTTTCTTCTCTATTCTTTTCTGAGTTGGGGGTGGTGGTGGGGGTGGTGGTGGTGGGGTGGGGGTTGAGTAGTAGTGTAACTGCCCATACTCCTTGGTCCTGATGCCTGTGTATACAGCCCTACAGGCTTAGCACGAGGTGCAGGAACTGACCATGCGTGCAGGTCACGTGTGGGGTCAAGGGGTCACCTCTTAAATACACCCAATGTACTTTTTCAGTCCAGAGTCTGATCCACTATAAAGGTTACTGTAGTCATAGTATAGGCACGTGATGTGATGGTCGGGGAGGTGGAAGGGCAAAGGAGAAGGTAGGGGTGGAGGAGAGTGTTATTATTTACCAGCACACCAAAAAGGGAGATTTCCTTCCAACATAGTACAACATATGAATGAACTATGTGTACACATTAGATTACCTAATATTTAAACCACACACCCTCGCAAGATTAAAGCGTTTAAAAATAGCACTCTGAAAAAAAGATCCATTAACTTCTTTTGGTGTAGCATGAAGGGTAGGTTTTGTTTTGGTTGAACTCTGAATAGAGTCCACCTGGTCCGGCATTACACATTGTTGTCTCGTCTTTGTTGTCTGAAGATACCACTGTTAATGGGAAGTGTGTACCATCATAAGGTTTGTTATCAAACATACATTTTAGGTGTCTATGTTTTCATTATTTTTGTCACGTAGTGGCGTACACACAAATTATCAAAGTGCAAAGATGATTCTATATTTTCCCACGATTGCGAAAGTGGCATTGAACGTACTGTCAATTATCATGTATAAGCCTATCTCGCGCATAAACCGCACCCCAAACCTTGACTTATAAATCCCTTAAGCCGGACAGTGAGTCTGTCTAGGCTATTTCAGTATTATACTGCAAAAACTTGTATAAGCCATACCCTATAAATGCAGGTTTGGTATAAAATTAAAATGCCGTAAAACTTTATGTATAACCCCCAGTGCTGGTTATAATCTTTGCCTGAACTCAGAGTGCGGGTTAGGCAAAATGTTTTAGAAGTAAACTACTGTAAAACTTTGCGTATAGGCCACGGCTAGTACGCAAGTCAGATCGATAGCGCGGCTTATAGGAGGACGCAGTCAAGGTGTGGCATACACGCGAGATTTTAGATATACATGTATACTACAGTACTAAAGTTGCGATAATAAGACCCCCTGTGAGGCTTATAGTCAAGGTGCGGCTAATACGTGACTTAGGCTTATAAGCGAGGTTCTACGGTACTGTAAATACATGTACAGTATTTAAGTGTCCACAATCAGTCTGGTGGCTCATATTCTACCGGTAGTTCTAAAGATCAAAGAACATTATGTTTATTATATATACGTGTCTAATAGATAATGTATAAAATTGATAAATCAATAAAACCAGGGGCTCATGGCACGTCTATCTACAGCCCTTTAAAGGCTGTATAGTGCTTTAACGTATGATGCATCCATGCAGTTCTGGCCAGCACTGCATCCATGCATCATGCCAAGTCTACAGGATTGGTTCACTCTCGCAGGTCAGCATAATGTATGTGTGCACCACTGGTGAGTAGACCCGCCAGGCCTGCATTTATGCATCATGGCGATAAAATGCATATCACATTTTAGCTCTTTGCAGACTTTGAAAGGTTAAGACAAGAGGCGTGATAAGGGAATTATCTGAAACTATTTACATATTGAATCCATGTCGATTGGACTGCCAGGGCTGGCCTTCTGGTCTGGGATCCCGTCTGGTCTGGATTATCTAGGTCCCCTTTAGTAGGATCCCCTTTCAATGTCCGTGCCATGTCTACTGTAAATCATACAACATCTAATCCTATAAGGGCAGCATAATGCTTGTATACACAATGACCATTTATCAGCATGCTGCATAAATGCAGCCCTGGCTTGTAATTCATTATGTCCCCCCGCATTGGGTCGATTTGATGCAGCAATGCAGTGCTGGCGAGTTACTCGTACACGCCTCGCTTGGTGCATCACTACGATATATGAACACGAACAGTGCGGCATTATACCATTCTTAATGGGTTAACAGATTAGATTACTCTAAGTTATAACACTCCTGTCATTATCTTTCAAATTTGCAAAATCATTTTAGTCTTAAGAGTATCAGGATAGGATTGAGGTCAAGGGTGGTGAGGTGGGTGAGGTAGGCACCGACATTATAAAACCATGCAGCCCAAATCATGGGTGCTCAAACTAGAATCTACAAGAGTTTACGGTAATTTGCCATGCTGTCAATAAGTCATAAATGTGCACTTTAACGATAGAGTATCAGGTGAAGAGGGAAAGCATGAGGACAATGCCCTATACTGTGGGCGCACATTTTAATACCAGACTGATAGGGCTACAACCTGACGGCCAGACAATGGCAATCACACAGTGATAGCCCCAATCACACTCTTAATATGACAGCTCACTCATCTTTGAAGTAGCTGTGACAATTTAATGAAGTACCGGTACTCTATATATTAGATAGTCTATGTGTTTCTTTGTGGTCTTTTCTGATTTGAGAGATGTATAAAAATGCACCCTCGTTTATTTATACTGAATAAAGAAAGAGCTTTTACAGCTCGGAATACATCCTTTTCCAGGTATTACAGGTTATAAAGGTACAATTGATTACTTGACTAATTAGACCTGTTAACCTGTTACCACTGCAGCTTCACTAGGATGCTCTGCGACACATCTCACTCTGATAATCTCTTCTTAGGCTAGCCTCACTGTGTGGGCCTATGCCCGCCTAGTCGGTCTCACTGCCCGGCCGATAAGACGGACATCTTGAAATTTTGGTCAAATTTCTGTGGGAATTAACATAATCAAATCAAGAAATTCCAGCAAAAGAGTAGGAAATCCTGCAATACGAGAAGCAGGAAAAGTGGCATCTATGGGCTCACCCCCACCTCTTCTCCCCACGGACAGTCATCTTTGATGATCTAGATAGGACACACACACTGATATCTCTCCCCTGTCTGGACATGGTGCTATAATGCAGGAGCCGGTATGTTACTATCTGTACCATCAGATAGGTGAATCACCATCATATTAATCTACAGGTACTAACCCTTTAAGGGTAGCAGTCCAGCGTTCCCACAAACATTTCAGATTAAAGTTCATCAACTTTCCCTTTACTGTATAGCATTACAGTGTTTTCGCAAGTTACGATATTTTCTTTTTTACAATGCTGACTTTTAACAAGTTGCGATACTTTCTTTTTTCCCCATGAGTTTTCCTGATCCACGTCAATATTTGACGACATTCCCTGACCCTTTAAAAAAAATAAATTCCTGATGACTTCCCCTGACCTATGGGAACCCTCCCTTGTCGTAATGATGCATTCATGTATCCTAACACAGTAAATTGCTATGCGTCCCTTAACTGGTTCCTAACAATAGGTGACATGTGGTGCATGTAGTTCTGTGGTCCACAACTGCCCCTACCAACGTCAGTAGAGGATATAGCACCTGTCGGGTCTCACCACACAAAGTGCACAAACAACTCACATTGTTATGTAGATAAACCCTCTAAGGATAGCAGCTTCAGTGGTAGCAAAGTGGCGAGGTAACTCGGCGTGCATCATGCCAGTGTTAATCCCATATGGTTGTCCTGATGCATGAATGTAGCACCAGTGAGTTACTCCCCAGGGAAGTATGCCATAGCGTGTTAATGCAATACAGTATGAGGTCGACTAATAGCACTATCTTTTCCTTATATGACAGCCATGGCGGGGGGGGGGGGGGGGGGGAGCTTATTAAAATAGATTTTTGAGGCCGAGTTTTCCCCCTCAAAATGATTTTTAAGCGCCCTGGGCGGTCATTATGTCGAATACGGTATGCCCTTTTCCTCACGATGTATGAAAGTAGCCCTGACGAGTAACTCGCCAGTGCGGTTTAACATTCGGGGCTGCGGGTGGGGGTCAGTGGAGTTTTGCTCTCACGTGGCAAATATCTTACCCCCCCTTCCCCATTTTGCAGGGCTCAATTTTTGTGGCCAGTCCCTATTATGCACACGATTTTTTCGCTATAAAGGGGTGACCACTCCCTAACTTCACCCACCCACAGCTGATGGAACAGCAACTAATGAGCCACCTTTCTTAAGCCATCCTAAGCATACAGAATCTAGAGCCCATACTTCAAATCAGTGTGGCAAGTGGCGATATGTCAGAGCTTGCTTGTGGAGAGAAAACCAACTTTTTCCCAATAATCTTCTCCCCTTTTAACAAATTCACACGAGATGCTATTTGCTCTCAATGCGATTACATTTTTTTTTTTTAAACAAAAAGTGAAAACGTGCTTGCCTCATCGATTAAATTGTCCCCACTGCCTTTGACATGACCCAGGATATCATTCCTACGTAAAGCTAACAAATCCTGGCCACTGCCCAAAACTGTTTTACCGTCAGTTCTTGCCTAGAAAACAGTTTCTACGTACAACAGACCCAGCTTTATTTGATACCAAACTTCCCAATACATGGTGTGGCTTATACGTGTACAAGGGGTTTGCTAGTATATTACAGGACTTGATTAGCAGTAATTATCAGACCCCTCTTACATAGCACTTAGTAGACGGTGCGGCCTTTAGGCAAGAATTTACGGTACATATACATGTATATGTATTATTTGACCCTTGGCACCATCACTCACTTAACACCCAATCTGGTTATTTACATTGTGCATTAACCTATCACCTCAAGTAACCACCGGGGTGTAAATATACACTCAGCTGTTAGACAGGTCTCCCTTACTCCAGGCCACTCGCCATCTAATCTACGGCAATCGGTGATTATGACGAGGCAGCCATTTTGTCCCAGACATTGCTGCTTTCACTTTAAGGACAGAATGATGAGGCGAGGCTTCATTTTGGGGCGATTTAACATTAATTGTATGAGATGGAGCTTCCAAGCCTTCCAGAGTCGAATCACTCACCCCCGATTAATGTCATCTAAATATTTTCTCAGTGAATCTGTGCATTCACAGGGGTGACTCTCTTCCCCAAAATTCCTGCAGAATCCCATGCCTCTTTATATTATCATTTGTCAGTATACTAAAGTAGTGCACAAACATAGTGCTGGCGAGTGGTGCATTGGTGCATCATGCATACATGTATCCACTTCAGAAGAGTATCAACCCTGTAGGGTCAGCAAGATGCATGAATGCAACACTGAAGTGAATAGCTCCTCACTAGGGTTGCATTCATGTATCATAATGCGTTGAAGCACTATGCGGTCCTCAGAGGGTTAAGCCCCTATAGGCATGTAGCTGGATACATGATCAACCAATGAGATAACTCCTTGGCCTTCACTGCGGAATTCTTAGGGTGCATTATGTAACAGCTTGTACCCATACGACCGCTGGTATCAGTGCTCATCTCGCCAGTTACAGGCTTAAGTAATGGATGCGCCCACAGGACGTCCAGCTTGACCCCTATAGTACTGGTGTCACAAGGTGAGGTTCACACCAGGTCGCCTGCTGTCAACCACCAAAACATGGCACCTTACACTCTATTCCCACCCATCAATTACCCACATATCAATATGGATTAAATCTTTAATGCACTGTAAACTTATATAGGGTATAATGCATGAATATGGGGTACAGCATTCATGCATCGTAATGATCCCATGGAATTCATATCCCTGAAGGGGTTGCGCGGGCGAGTTACTCGCCTTACTGATACTTCCTCGCTGGCGCCGCATAGGTGACTTAAATACTGATAAATATCCTGAGCCAATACACGGTCAGTTTATACACACACTAATACGGGCAACATAGTGGTTTAATGCACTATGCCCTTTGGAGGTCATGATGCACGAATGCAGCGCAGGTACGAAACTGGCCAGTGGCAGTGCTGCATTCATGATGTCTTTATACTATAGTTATATGCTGCGTCGCCAGTGCAACATTGGTACAGTATGACAACAAATTAGACATCATCCACACCCAGTGTCCTTCTGACTATGAGTTGCTGATTTGACAAAGAAATGCTTCAGATCGCCTATTCACTTATATATTAAGCGGTCACATACAAAGGATGCTTAATACAATGATGCCTATCGGGTACTTTTTTTTTTCAGTGTTAGCAGTCGCATAGAAAGGATGTCCCATACAGGCCATACAGGGCATCCTTTCTACATGACTGTCCACTGTTGTCTTAAAACTAGTTCTGATTGAGTAGTGGCAGGGTGCAAAAATTATCCTCGTCATATTCTTCTGTTGTCTCAAAACTAGTTGTCTGTTGTACGTGTAATAGGACACGTCAAGAGGACACACTGTTACGAGAAAGATAACGTATACCTTTGTCTTCTTGTCTCTGTTTAAAAAAAATTATTATTAAAACCTTTTTTACTCTGTCTGTAAAAACATTTATCTAGAAACTTCAAACATTACCACGTGGACCTATTGTTGTGGTCAGATTCCTTAATGATAAGACCTTCCCAGAATTGGGCCCCTGTAGTCACTCATGTCCGCATGTTGAGGCACTCAGTGACGCTGCATCATACAGATTCTGTCACACTGTAGGGTCTGGTCGGCACGTCGCACCAATGCAGCACAAAGTTCAAGTTCAAAACTTTAAAGTAATTTATTTGGCCTAGACAGAGGTGCATTCTCTTTAATATTGTATCAAGTGATCTCCATACATCAACGGTCTAGAGGGGCATTTTTTGCTGCATTCGTGTATTAAAAACAATGTATAGTGGTGGAACTAATCCTGAAGGTGCAAACCTAATAACTAACAAAGATTATCTGATTGACCTGGCAGGGCCTAATATAAAAATTTTAAAACTGTTGGAAAATGTTTTAAAGTCACAATATAAGGTATTTAAAGACACCACAAATACAGCACTCAATTGAAGTATTGCTTACTAACTGCGACAAAGCAAAGGGAGGAGGGGGCATGCCCCCTGGAAGATTTTGAAAATCTATAAACCAAATGCTGCATTCTGATTCTGCTCATCCGTTGACAATTTGAGTAACTGACCCCCTCCTCCTGAATAATTTTCCCTTTCCATTGATGTATCACATGCCTACACTTTATCTTAATGATTGAGTTAATGTCCATGTTTACAGCTGAAAATTGGGATGAAGGTAGCTACGGGCCACCTGGGCCCGTATCAATTTAAATATTCAGAAAACTACGGACCCGGACCCAAAATGACGGGCCATTGGCTCCCGGGCCAGCGTTGTGCCTCTACATGGATTAAATTTGACAAGGGCGACACAGCCATTTCCGGCCATTTTAAAAATCGACGGACAGAGGAGAATATGGGATAAAAATCGATCTGCAGGAGGTTTTATCTAAGTTCTTATATACCTAAAAATCATTACGACGACATGGCCCTCCGGCGCTTATTCACGACGGTACGGTAACCTGCACCCCAACTCAGGAAAATCATATAACCCGCACCCGGCCCCGGGTATGCTGATTGGCACTTAATTTCTGTTTTATAGTAAATATACAGCAGTCCAACATTATAGCACTCCAATGCACTATATGGATATATATCTAAAACTGGACATCGACATCCATGTAACAGAAAGCTATATTTATTAGAAGTAGAAATCCATGAATATCTATATGAAGGAGAACACCATGTTCATGCCTATATGTCTGTGTGTATGTACATTTCGAAATTCAAGATTGCAACCATTGATTGAATGCCACCATGCTTTCAATGTAATCTCGAATTGCAGTTGCAGTAGTTTGATACTAATAAAAAAAAATCTATTCTATTTTTCTTTCATGAACAGTTGGCATCCCATAGATTCAAGATGGCTATCACTTATTGAATGTCCCGATGCTTGAAATGCAATCTTGACTTGTAGTTGCATTAATTTGATACTATCAAAAAAACAAATCCTATTTGATTTTTCCTTCATTCAACCCATTCAAGATGGCTACCATTTAGTAAATGCCACAATGCTCTCAGTGCAATGAAGAATTGTAGTTGCATTAATTTGATATCTATATAAGAACATTTCTATTTGATACCTTTTTCAAACACAGTTGGCACCCCATAGGTTTAGGATGGCCACCATTCATTGAATGCCACAATGCTTTAAATGCAATCTTGAAATGTAGTTGCATTAATTTTAAACTGTTAAAAACATCCAATTTAGTGTTTTTTTTCATGAAGAGTTGGCACCCCATAGGTTCAAGATGGCCACCAACCATTGAATGCCATAATGCTTAAATGCAATCTTGAGTTGCTGTTGCATTAATTTGATTCTTAAAAAAAAAACTTTCTTTTTTTTCTTTCATGAACAGTTGGCACCCCATACATTCAAGGTGACTACCAGTCATTGCATGCCACAATGCTTTAAGTGCAATCACAAATTGTAGTTGCATTAATCTGATACTAATAAAAAAACTAATTCTATTCTTTTTTTTATTTATGAACAGTTGGCACCCCATATATTTAAGATGACTACCATTCATTGAATGCTCCGATGCTTGAAATGCAATCTCGAATTGTAGTTGCATCAATTTAATGCTAATAAAAAACAAATTCTTATCAATTTTTCTTTCATGAATATCTGGCACCCCATAAGGTGGCCACCATTCATATTAATGCAAATAGAATGCTTTAAGTGCTATCACGACTTGTAGTTGCATTAATCTGATACTAAAAAAAAAAAATCTATTTGAATTTTCTTTCATGAACAGTTGGCACCCCATAAATTAAAAATGCACCCAGCACCCAGGTCAACAGCTATAGCGATGACTCTGGTTTCTCCGTATGGGCGGCCATGTTAGTTCTGAGCTCGCATTTTATCGTGAGACTTAAGCAGTGACCAGACCCTCACACACCATAGCTTCCGGGGAACAGGCTACAATACGAGAGCAGAGCCAAGGTCTCACGAGATTGCTGGTGTCAGTGTACACAGAGTGGCTGCGGGAACAAGTCCGATCCCGGTAGAGGCCTATACACAGACACGTGTACCTCCCCTGCCTGTTCTCCTTCAATGCACAGTGAAGAGGGTGGGAGGGGGTGACCATCAACAGTGCACAAACACTTTGATTGGATGACAATGCAGTTTTTATATTACAACCTAAATTTGTGCAACGAAAATCATCAAGAAATACTAAGTATTTTTTCCAAAGAATAGCTTTTCTAGAATGGCTCGGTATTCAGGAATCCTACTGCGAATAAAAAAATGTCAAATTCTAATTCTAAATACCTGAAAATTGAGAAATGCTGACGTTCACGGGTTATGTAGGAAATGTACTAAAAACAGCAAAAAAGGGCAACAAAACCCTAATTTTCTCAAAAACTGTTCAGTAGGATTTTTTCTAACTGAGGTTCCACTGTTTTCTACCCTCATATTACACATTGGCATAGAGAATATATTGACACCTAGTCAGGATTTTGCGCTAGGAGCAATCTGTGAGGCGAAAAACAGCCAAAATGAGCCACTGGTCTGAAGTATAAAACTGGGCATCGATCACTATAGAGCTACAAAGAGACAGAGAATCGATGTCCAGTAATAAATACCCTAGTATAACTCGTACCCCACATGGTGGGTATTATAAAGAGTTATACGCGGGAATTTACACTATTAATACATGTAGTACACATATATATCCAGTGCACATATATATCCATATTACTCCTTTAACTTCTAACCTAGGCAGCTTATGCTTGGAGTACAGTAGGTGTAAGGTAGTAAGGGGATGAACTGCTAATGCCACACCACCTAGTGCTATACATGTGAACTACTTGGTCGATACTGTGTACAGCATACACCACTCACCCTTTGGACTCATATAGTTTCACCTGGATTAACTCAGTAGACCCTAACGGTACTAAGGCATAGACTCGGAGCGAGATTGGCTATATCTGTAAGTAGCGTGGGTGTCCAAGTTAACACCACTCACCCTTTGGACTCATGCAGTTTCACCTGGATTATATTGTGTATATAAATATATTTAGGTATGTCACACCATATTGCGCCAGGATATCTTTTAGTGTCAATCTTCTGTTTGGTTCTATTATCCCTTATAGACTGTACATTGGTTTAATCTGCTATGTCTTTTGTCATCATGATGGTTGACTGCAGTCCTGAATTCAGGTATCAATGCCGACCCTTTGGGGCAGATACACTACTGAAGGGTCGGGATATATGATTGCAGGCATGGGGAGTAGACGCGCCAGGTCTGCATGCATGCATCATGACGACCGAGAACGTAGCGCATTATAGCACTTCGGAGTGTATCAAGCCTGTCGGGCCAGCAAGACGCATGAAAACAACACCAGCGAGCCAATCGTCCAAAGCCTAATTTAATGCATCAACATTATTCCTGACAACAAAAGGTTTAATATTCTACCCTGTGTGTGGAGTAACATGTGGTATCATTTACAGCTACCTTCACCATTGAGATTACCATTGAGATTAGCATGAGGCTATGTGAACCGACCTCAGATAAGAAGATAATCCCTTATCATAAACCACGTGACCTCTACTGTCTGAATACAATGACCCTTGGTGAACTTTGGCCTTGGGGTCATCTGGTGAGGTGGTTGGGTATACTTTTGTTAAGTTTCAATCCAATGCCTAAAGGCTAAACAGGCATTTATAGATATAGGGCAAAACATCTACACCCGGTACGCTATACGCTAGTGTACATAGGGGCTATGGTTGAGTTTATAAGGGTGTAGTAGGTGGACTGCAGCGACATAGTGATAGTGGTGGTAGAAAATGGAACTGCCCTAAAACCTCACATAATTATAAGCCACGGCTAGTGCGCGAGTCAGATAGGATCGCCCCATGAGTTTTT
Source organism: Harmothoe impar (assembly GCA_947462335.1). Lineage (NCBI taxonomy): Eukaryota > Metazoa > Annelida > Polychaeta > Phyllodocida > Polynoidae > Harmothoe > Harmothoe impar. The sequence continues at coordinate 42,317,768 of OX381720.1, read as the reverse complement.
GCTATCATAATACAGTACAAAAGTCACCATAATCAGATTGCTGGTGCGGCTTATAGAATCGGCCCAAACTCTAGGTGTAGACTGGTGTGCATGCGTCTCTATAGGGGCCAATCTGGACGTCCTATGGGCGCATCTATTACTTGAGGTTGTAACTGGTGACATAAGCACTGATAACAGCGGTCACATTGGTACAAGCTGTTACATAATGAACCCTAAAAATTCTGCAGTGAATGCAGGGTGTTATCTGATTGGCTGATAATGCATCCAGCTAGATGCCTATACTCCCGTTTCTCCCCCGTTGTAGGGATGGGTAAAGAGCTCGGCCTGGACCCTTCCGGGACTTCTCAGGTCGAAACAACTAAAAGCAATTTCATGGTGTGAATTAAATTTATATATAGAACAAGCACATTTGAATGGATGAGTTTTCTACTTTCTCTCTCTTTGATTTGTTTACATTTTTTATGCTGATTCACTCCCTTTAGAACAGTGTGTGCGGACGTAAAGTTACCACTCTCCTGGACAGGAGTTTAGGAAGTACTCCCGTTGCTTAGTTACAGTGGGTTCAAGGTCATGTCAGATAGGAGTGACGGAGCTTTGGACCTGTCTCAATAAACGTAGTGTTGAGGGGGCGTCCAGTCTACTCTAGGTGCGGCTTATACACGAGGTTTTACGATAATTGGGAACTACTATAAATTCATGTACTGGGGTTCTGTAAATATCCACTTTATTTCTGCTGTATACCCCACATCCCCACCTTGGAAGAACCCTGTATCTCTGTTTTTTGTATAACCGTTACCATAGTATCATACACGGCAATTCACATAAATGATGTCCTGGGGAACAAGGCAGTTACGGATCTCTTGGGAGGGCTTCCTATTGATGGCTGCCCCTATGAGTGATAAGTCATGGTCGTATGTATACATATTTGCGTAATTGGTTTTTGTACAGAGTACAAAAAATATAGTCAACTGGGTTGATGTGGTATAGAGGTACTATTAAAAGAGTAATGTAAAAGGGGTGTAAAATATACTAAAGAGTAAGTAAACAGTGAGGGTGTAACACAAAATGGCGGTAGGTGTTGATCTTAAAGGCAAAATAATAAGGCATTGGCCTGTTTGCCACCCCACCCATGGCATTGAGAAGGTATGACATTGTTATAGGAGTACATAGACAGAGGTCCACAATAATCTGCCTGATACTTTAGTAACAGGTTTCTCCACGAGTGGGACCTTGGGTCGTATCACACGAAGCGCAGCCGAGTGTGATGCGACCCAAGGTCTCACGAGTGGAGAAACCATGAGTTCAGACTGATTTGAGTGGATCTCTGAGTTTATTTCATGTGAATGTTGATCAATTCCATTTTAAAATGACATTTAAAGATTGGTTTCACAACTAAACCGTGGAGAATGGAGCTGAGGAGAATGAGCATCAGTTTCTCCACAGGGGTGTGGAGAATGGCCGTTCTAGTACTCAGGCATAGTAACTTTATTTCTCCACATGGAATGAAATGAAGGTGTTCTTTACTGACATTAAATACTGCCAGCAGTATGATGGGTGGCTGTCTGCCCTGTCCTATATTATTAGTCATAGTCTTGTTGGGGGACAAGATGGCTGCCCGCCTAGGGTGACCAGTGACAGCATGGGGGTGGTTTGGGGGTCAAGATGGCTGCCTGCTCAGGGTGACAAGTGACAGCCCTAGAGCATGGTGGTGGTCCTGCAGTGTTGGGGGACAAGATGGCTGCCTGCTCAGGGTGACCTGTGGCAGTCCAATGCCATGTTGGCGGTCCTGTAGTGTTGGGGGACAAGATGGCTGCCTGCTCAGTGTAACCAGTGACAGCTCTATAGCATGGTGGTGGTTGTAACCCTGGGCTGACTAGACGTGGCATTGTTTGAGTTATGTAACCGGATTCAGGCGACTATCGGCCACACCAGGGTCAGAGAGTACACAGCAGCTGGAGATCCTAAAGGCAGACCAGGGACTCTGAGGGAGAGTCTATTCTTGTACTAACGAGGCCCCCCTTACCCCTTTATACAGCAGCTTCCACCCATTAAGTTAACCCTTTAATGGCAATATAGTGCTTTAATGTTCGTGTCATACAGTACCCAGATCATCTCAGCTATTGATAACATGGTACCTCGCCATTTTTGGAATAGTTTTGCTATGAGTTGTTCTTGAGGTTGTTCAACACATACCGGTATATACTTTTTTTCTTTCCTCCCTTCCTCGCCTCACCATGGGATTTCCTATTCGATTTGAATACACTGTTTTTTTTCTTCTCCTCTACACACAGAATAACTCTGCGTATACAAAATGGGTAACCCTCTTTCATTATAAATGACTTACCTTCTTTTTCTCGAGATAAAGAAAATGAAATCGAAAACTGCTGAACTAGTTTATCTGGTGTACTGTACAAATTGTAGTACGAGGTGGGATGAAACCCGCCCGATATAGCTCCATTGTCATACAGACCGACAAAGAGTTTGTATATATTATCTACGTAAATAAAAAAATATGCATCATTAAACGATAGACGTGTATATATATATATATAGATTGATTGAGTAGTTTAACGTCCGGTGGGGGCCTATGTGGCAAACCAGACTGTCATATGGTTAAAGGGTTTCACTCGTTTTGGATATATATATTTAGAAAGCTACTTATTCAATACAGCAGTGATTGGATCTATGTATGATCGAAGCTATGTGATGAATGACTGGCATGGACATAAATTCAAATACACGGGGGAGAAACTATAGTGTCAGTCACAGCAGCTTTCCGTCCATAGAATATAGAATAGAATAGAGAATAAATGTTTAAAAACATGTCTGGGTCTGAATATATTAACCCCTTCAGTTGATGTACATCGTCTTGCGAACCTACCTATACTAAGTGAGCGCAGAATTTACCACACTAAGTTGTTAGCTTTTAAGAGAGTCCATAGTGATGGTCTGTACTTACAGAATGTGGTTAGGCCAACTCGTGCGAATGTTGCACCCTTGTTAAATTATGAGACGATCCATTCCGCAGCATATGAAAAATGCCCTGAGGTGATGTGCGCTAGGCTTTGGAATGAGCAAACTGCTGATCTTAGGTCATTAAACATCCAATGTGATTACAAAGACAAAGTCAAAGAGGTGATGCTAAATACTATCCCTAAGTAATTTAATATCTATATCTATTCTGTACCTTGATGTATAGCAATTAATTCAATTTATTTTGGGGTGACGCAAGACTTAAAACATGTTCTCTTTGTCGCATATTTTGTCCTATCGTTACTAAAGAAAACGTGTCCTTTTTACATGAATCTAGCCCATGGTAAGGGCATAATATTATCTGTTGATAAGCCCTTCCCATTACTTTATTTCTCAATCCAGTTATCATTGAGTACCGGTAAACCCGTATGTAATATACACTCCTTATATTGAGTCACCAGAATGGAGGAGCACATGTATGTCATACATTGTAAAAACTTCACTCGGATCATATGTGAGAAATAAAGTTGAAATATTGTTTAACAAGAAAAGTGGCTTTGTCCACGGTCGGGGTTGCCCATAGTAGGCTACACATGTAGGCCTACTGGGGGGGGGGCATGTTGTCTGGGGCCCTTGATGGGGGGGTCCCCATGTCGCATGTCGATTTTAAGAAATGGCCATGTCGCATGTCTATGTCGCTTAAAAATGCTCATGTCCCATGTCGATTTTAAGAACTGTCTATGTCCCATGTCACTATCTTTTTAAGCCTCATGTCGCATGTCACTAGGCCTCATGTCGCATGTCGAATTTAAGAAATGCCCATGTCGCCATGTCGAATTTAGGGGTCTAGGGCCATTTGTCTGTAGTAAGATCGCAGATCACCATCAGTCCAACTCCATCATAGTGCTTTATAGGCCTATATCAAAAAAATTAAAAATATAAATTTTCCGCCCCTCCCCCCTCCTTCCCAGTCACAGAATCTCCGCCCCCTCTCGAAACATAGGCCTACCAAGGGACCTTGGTCTAGGCTCAGGCTTAGTGGCACTAGTTTTGGTGCACCCTGCATCGCCAAATAAAAATCGACACGGCGACATGGCACTTTTCTAAAATTCGACACAGCGAAATTAGGATTTTACCGAGGGCACACTTCGTGATGACGAGGTGATTATGGAACATGGCCGCACCAACAGTTTTATTTTCAATACCACAAGTGGCCCTATGACGTCATAGATTGGCCCGTGACTTTTTTTAAAACATTTAAAAACCGTTTGCAGGAACAAACTTCATACAAAACTTTATATATTGGCCTAAACGTGTTTCTCAAAACGTTTTTTTGTTACCTGGGAAGCCTACGGCGTTATGGTCGCACCCGTGACATTATTTTGACTGTCATAATCCGCCCTGTGACGTCACAGATGCCCCATGCAGCGGCCAGGCAAAACGAAAACATTAATAGGATTGCCATGACGTTGCTGAGCAACGTCAGGTCGCTACGCTCCAGGCAACCCCCCAAAAAAATAGATTCCTAATTTCAATACCCTCATTTACCCTGCATTTATACCTGCTGCACTCTTTTGAGGTCTTTGCAATTAAACACGGCGCCACTCACTCATCTATAATATAAATGTCGTTTATTACTATCACTGTATCAACGATACAGTAAGGGATCTGTTCTTGTCCCCCCTTGACTGGGCATCACCTTTGATCCCTGATGCTATCTGGGTCAAGGATGAGACTGAGAGTGATACTACGACTAGTACAATTATTATTACACAGGCCTCGACTTGTTTCCCAGTGACTTGCTTATCTACACATAACTACCATGTTCTATTCTACATGTATAAACAACCCTGAGGCTCTATACCAGTGTACATAGCACTATGTTTAGAATGTATTACTGCGTATTAAACTGTATTCTTTCATTTTTAGGTTGGAAGTAGGGTGACTGCAGGATTCATTTCTTATAAATGATGAAATCAGTCCTTATTAAGGTTAATGTAATACCGTAGGTATATACTGCTGCTATTAATACCCAATTCAGCGTACACAGTGACTCATTGCATAAATTCAACACATAAAATGGGGGACCCATGATCATATTAGTTGCAGATTACGATTAATAGTGACTTTAATGGAGCATCCATCCCATTTTTGAGGTTTACAAACTTCACGTCAACAAAGTCTATCAATTGCTAAATACATTATACATATTATATCCTATTGTGAAATATCAATTATATGGGGTGAACTTGGTGAAGTGCGAACCCGGGACACATCACATACTTGTCCCTGATTAAGTATCAAGACACATTGCCTCTCTTCTTTTTATTTAACTTTAAGCCAAAAAAGTGAAACATATTCACAATCGACCGCCCCCCCCTCCCCCAATCAAAATCAAAATCAAAATGACAAATCCATCCCTATCAAATAATTAGGCCCACATATATATATATAATATGGCAATGACAACACCATGTCCATGGCCATGGGGGTCTTGGAAGGTAGAGAAGAATCCATCGAAGTTAGACTCGCACAAATAGATAGATCCAAGCCAGATTTACGGATTGATAGACTTTGACACACTTAGATACCACGGTATTTGCCAGCACACAACCACTGCCGACTTGCCGTCACTCATAGCTACAGCCCAAATTCCTCTATTATCGCTCATAAGTTCAGATCGAAATTCACTACAGTAGAAATATTTACACTACATTAGCATGTAACTCAGTAGTATTTGCGGGATTGGTGGTTCTCCGATTGAATGAACTTGTTTTTGTCACACTGGATCCTAATCTTACTTTATAATCGGCCAACACGCTAATCACTCGTGTCCCTGCTGTCGGCAACCGACGGCGACGGGACCACTTCGGTCAGATTCGACTGTTGATCTTCTTTGTTTCTTTTTATGTAAAAGTTCCCCAATCCATCATTTCCCAACCCTGAACGATTCTATAAACATTAATTGAGACACCACGGCAGTTTTAACGGCGTATATATTCTGTGGGAGAGTAGATTAGTTGGGAGAGAGATTTTCCGACAAGTAAAAGAGCGAGTTAGTGCGGGCGGGGGGCCGTGCGCCGGAGCCGGCCGCGACGTGATCGTCGACCGGCGGCGGGTTCACCTACCTCCACCCGGTCCTCCACCTGGATGATATCGTCGTCCGAGAGGTCATCGCAACCAGACGTCTCGTCGTGTAACTCAAGATCGAACACCCCTGCCATTTCATTTAAGAATTATGACTCCCGTGCTGGATATTTCCGCTTGGAATCTGTTGCAGAAGTCGGGAAACCCGGCGACAACTCCACAACTTTTTGGGTGTGAGGGATTCCTGATGACGTCACGCAGCTCACGTGACCACGCTCCGAGCCAATGCGAGACGGCGTCTCGGATTGGAAGGCGAGATTCCCGGCACGTGTTATACTCACGATAGGATCGAACGTTTTTTGGCACAGAAAAGAGAGAGAAATATGGTGGGGAAGACCTGGTGGATGTTCTTCATGTGGTTTTTACTTGTATACTTAGGGAGTGCTCATGTTTTAACAACAGGGGGGGTGGTGGATTTGGGGGGGGGGGGGGGGGTAAAAAATTTGGACCCCTTGACCGGGGGGGGGGGTTAAAAAATTTAGACCCCTCTTGGGGGGGGTCAAAAAAATTCAACCTGTTTTGAGGGAAAAAGCCCGCGCGTTACTATGCTACAAAGGGGCGCGAACTCGCGCGATTTTCGACCTGCCGGGGGGGAGTAAAAAATTTCGACTCCTCTAGGGGGGGGTGAAAAAATTTCGCGCGCTCCGCGAGAAATCTCACCACCCCCCCTGTTGTTAAAAAATGAGCACTCCCTTATGTCTGGTAACTTTCCCGAACGTTGGGCTGAGGATAAATAAGCCCATTAGGGGAAGATGGGGGAATACGGGACACCTAAGGGTTTTCATGCAATTTCTGCCTTTAGGGTAAAATGGGGCAATATCGCGCATATAAGCCTAAAATTATGCCTAAATATTGATTGCAATCACCCAGAATAATAGGAAAAGAGTTGGCAAACATTTTTCCAGTTTTTGCAGACATTGTATGTCCCATGTCATATGATAAAGGCAAAACGTTATTATATTTGTATAATATACTTGCTCTTAGGGCATGGCAAAAAGAGGTTCTACTTTGGTTTTTCTTCAGGGTTATATCACGCACCACAGGGTAATATCACGCACTAACAGGGGTTATATCACGCACCTGAAGGTCATGCCCTCTATTTCATAAAGAAAATTGTAAAAACATATTGTAACGAATTATATTATTTCTTAAAGGCTTGTTTTCCATGGGTCTGGTGTTATCTAAACAAATTTGTGATCCCTTCCTATAGAATTTGAACCATGCTTTCTTTTTAATGTTTTTAAAATATCTAAAATTATTGGAAATTAGCTAAAATGTAATACCATAGGGTAATATCGTGCACCTGCTACTTTCATGACCCCTACAGGGTAGCAAAATGTAGTTAAAGCTCGTTTTTTCATTTGGTCGAATTCTGGACAATTTATTCTCACTAAAACAATTTTTTGAATTTTCCCTAACCCATATACCTTTCCTGTGACGTCACAAACAGAAAAATGCGTGATATAGGGTTGATTCAGGTAAAGTGGGACACCTAAGCCATACTCTGACTTTGTGTGCCATTCACACATTTAGTACTTATAGTAGAAAATGTCAAACACATCAAATAGTTTCATTATTTATTCCTTTAAACCAAAATATAAAAAATATATGAAATACCTTAGCCAATGTGCCCTAAATAGCCCATTTCTTAGAGATGCCATTTCAAAATTGAAGCGTCCCACTTTACTTGTATTTTTGGTAAAGTGGGACACTCGCTTCATGTAAAGTGGGACAATTGATAAGAATCGACCCCCATGCTTTATAATCCATATGACAAAAATGGTAAATGTCAATTTTTGAAGGTCAGATATATACTTTGATGGACTACATCAAAAATATTAAGGAAATTTATGTAGGGTCCTTTACAGGATGAATCAAGTACACAGAGTATAAATGTAAAACTGCCAAAATACTGTGCATCTGGGCTTAACTTTGGGCAAGGCCAGACTACATTATCTGACATGACAACATATTTGTACCCTAACTGAATCTCTATCCTCAAATTATTTTACATAGTGCTATATAATGTTATGCACAATTATATAGCTCATACTCTTAATTGTAAGCATCTAAAATGAAATGTTTTGTTAATGAGGTAGTAATGCAGGAGCATTCCAGGGGCATATTAATCACTATAAATAACTGTAAATGGCAATAATTACTATAAATCGTAAGAAAGTAGTATCGGTTAATGATTTCTATGGTTTTAGCCTCAATGTATATCAAATACCAATTCTAAATGAATTTATTAAAGATTTTACCATTTAACATCATAATGTATGATTTAAAATCATTAAAGGAAAGAAATCTCACAATAATTATCTAAATTATGATGGAAGGCAATGGTTCGCTGATGGAAGTCAATGGTTCGCTCATCTAAATAATGATCATCAGTTAAGGCACTTGATAAACCACAATCTGGAGGACTAACAAAGCCCAATTCTGGCTGTTATACTTAATATTTTGGTATTATTTACACAACTAAGTATTGTAATGATATTTGCTATGATATTTATTCTCCTTATAAATCAAAATATAGGCATATCTGGTAATGCTACTCTGAGAAAGGGGATTAATATAGTGTCCCACTTAACCTGAATCTGCCTGTCCCACTTTACCTAACACCTTCAGCTAAAGTGGGACACTTGCATTTAAGGTCTCAGTGTACTTCATTTCCATATCTGACTAATAAAAAAATATCAAGATGTAAAGAAGCAATATATGTATTTAATATTTACATACATTTTGAAATATCATGTTACTATTCTTAGTACCACTACTAACAAATAATTTTACTATTTCTTATGTACTTCCAAATTTATAGCGGAAAAAGCTCTCCACCCATATCATGTCGAAATTTAAAAGGTATAATTACCTCTTAACTTGCTGAGATAGGTACAATTATAAGGGGTCAAACATATATTTCTAAGAAAAAAATACGATTTTACACCCAGGGAAGAAATCAACCCCTAAAAAAGGCCTTAATGTTTAAATGTCCCACTTTACCTGATGTCCCACTTTACCTGAATCAACCCTAACCCTATGCACGATATTGCCCCATTTTATGGTGACATAAGCAACATATTTTTAAGGGCGACATGGGACATGAGGATTTAAGGGACAGGCGACATGACCATTTCTTAAAATCGACATGTGACATGGGGACCCCCCCCCCCCCCCCATCTAGACCCCCCTTAATGATTGTCCGATCGACATGCCGTAAAAAATGGCATATATAGCCTAGCCAATGATGCCCTCTTAAACTCGGCCAAGGTGGAACACTTTTCCTCTTTGAGAGACGTGAGGGGGTTCGTTCGAAACGATCTTGTCCACTGTCATTAAGAATGTTTTTTATAAGTAATTTTCTAATAAATGATTAAAAAAAAATTAAAAATGAGAAAAATTAATTTCAATTGCAACCCCTTCTATGGTAAGCAGGGACCTAAAAGTCTGGTTAAAATTTTGGGTTATATCGTTATAATTGTTGTTATATTGCTCACACCATTGTGTTAGGCTATATCGCCCACCCATTGACATACAGTGCATTTGACCATGTGGGTAATTTCGCTCATCTGTTTTCACACCCAAAAGTTTGAAAACAGGGTGTCTCACCCCTAATGCTCTCACACCTGTATAGTGAGTATCAAAAACATTTTATTATGGCTCCAGATGGGTCAATAGCGACTTGGCGTCCTGGGGTCTTTTGGAAGCGACTTCCGACCTAAGGCAATAATATAGGCCTAAGCGACCTGGCGACTTTTGGACAACATTTACAATAAATTAAAGGGTAAAAAAACACGACTTTTCGACCTGGACCCCTTACTTTCAGCGACTTTCCGACCTTTAAGGGGGGACCCCTCTGCCTCTGCCCCGGGGGGGGGTACTCAATTTTTTTTTGACACGGGTGTGCGGCTGGCCCTTTGACAACCCTTACCCTTGGTGAGGGGGATTTTGGTCAGAAGTGACCCTTGGTGAGGGGGATTTTGGTCAAAAGTGACCCTTGCTGAGGGGGATTATCGACAAAAGTGCCTAGGTTTTAGCAATTTTCCCCGAGGAGTCGGCCATGGTGTATGAATTTTGGTCAAAAGTGACCCTTGTTACAAAGAATTTGGGCAAAATGTGACCCTTTTGGGGGGATTTTGTTGAAATCTCTGAAAAGTGACCCTTGGTGAGGGGAATTTTGGTGAAAATTGACCCTTGGTGAGGGGGATTTTGGTGAAAAGCAGACCCTTGGTGAGGGGGATTTTGCTCAAAAAGTGCCCTTCCCAGCCGCACACCTGTGTATACAAAATATATGAAGTGCCCCCCCCCCCCCCCCCGGGGCCTCTGCACACCCGTTATTGCTAAACAGTCCACACACAGAACTGTGCCTATTGTTTTTACCATGGCAATATTTGCGTGGATATGAACGAGCGAATGGGTGAATGAGTAGCATGTCAAATTCTTTGGCAATATTATCTTTATATATTAGACAGGGGTGAACCTCTGTTTTCTTTTGTTATGAGCCTCATAACGATCTATTGATATGATTTTGAGCACTGCATTTTGGTTCAGACAATACAAATATAACATATCAGTACAGACATGTCCAGTTTTTGCTGCAAGCAGTCTCTAACAACTCGGGTATAAGTGAGGCAAATCGGGATTGACGCGTTATACGTCCGATATAGCAGGTCCACCTTTCATGAGCTTTGGCACCTTCTGCGTCTGGCGAACGCCAGTGGTTGTACACCAAAGCACAAAGGGGTTGGTTCGCAGCGCCAGGGGCATACCTCCACCGTTGCAAGTACGCTAGGAGTTTCTAACTTAGATATCACAGTTGCTAACTCTGATGTCTGAGTTCCTAACTCTGATATCAGAGTTCCTAACAATTATGTCAAATTTGATAATTACTCTGATATAGGAATTTTAAACTCTGATATTGAAGTTTAAAACGTTTTAACAGTCTTTGCAAAAACATGCAGGGCAGTGGCAATGTCCACCTAAAATGCCACCGGTCCAGCAGATTGACAAGTGTAGCAGGACCGAATGTGCAGTCACATGTTGGGCTTTTCTGGGTTTCTAAACCTGAAATATGTTGGTCAATATGCTGTATAAAACTATATATTCATCCTGATTTGGCCATATATATAATTACAAATAAAAGGTACTTTTGATGGACAGTACCATTTTACAGTTAAAATGCATAAATCATCAGGTATCTTGGTGTGTGTGGTCCTACAAAAATGTAGCCCGTCAAGCAACAAGAAGTTTTGACAAAGGCTGCTCTTATATTGAAATTTTAAAGTCTGATATCAACGATTTAAACTCAGAATTTGAAACTTTGATATCGAGGGTGAACAAATGGCTTGCCACAGTATGGATGTCCGATAGTGAAACCCCAAGGGCCAAGAGTGAAACCAGTCCCTGAGTTCCCGCCAAGTTTGTACGCACGGACGGGACGCACAAGCCATGGTATTGATAATACAAATACCAGAGAGATACCTGAAAGTTGCCGACATGAGCCTCCTGCTGTATCCGCGTCTCAGAATAACTGAGAATAGTGTTTATTGACTATCTGTTATAATATCAATCTATACAAGGTATTCGTTCTCTGACAGTGTGATCAAATTTAATTTGTCGCTAAGCAATTCATATGGGTGAGTCAGTAAAATGAGTCCCAGAACACCATGTACGTTATGAAGGCTAAATAAAAAAAGAAACAAAAAACAACAACTTAGGAATGACTGATTATTTTACATGTATAACGGTAACTTCTTTCATCTACTCTTCGATCACCCCCCCCCCCCTCCCCCAAGTAATGTCAAGATTTCTTAAATGCACCCCATAAGAATGCTTAAATGCTTCCATATCGAAGCTAAAAGAAGGTTTTATTTGGCTGAGACAAAAATGTTACATTAGTTAAGAATATACAGTACATTGTATAATGCATGATTAAATTGAAACTAAAGAGCCATCCTTTAGCAGGTTAAATGGCATTAAGTTTAAACACTCCTCTGAGGTTGCCACATAGTTATCATAGATATAGAAATTAATTTAAACGCCCCTCCGAGATTACCACATAATAAATCATAGATATAGAAATTGATGTACAAATATATATCAATTAGATATACGTATAGTCAGTGTTTGTTGTTATTTCGACAAGTTAAAATATTCTGAAATGTTGCATAGTTCAGTTTGCGGTTCTGAAAAATCAGACGTTCATGCTTTTGTTCAAATATAATTCACCGCCCCCATTGCTCTCCTTTTTGAGTTTCAACCTTTTGCGTTTTGAACATCAGGAAAACGCATTTCATGATAAAAGGATGATATAAAACATGTAAATCGTTTGGTTGAAACAGAACGTTCTTCATAGAATATGATTTTTAAAGTTATTTTCCCAACATACACGAATACATGTACTAAAATTAAATATTTCTTCTCAGCGTTAACATACAGTTACACATTTTCCCTTACAGACCGTTTCTGAACAATAACATGCATGGTTTTTGTGCAACCCTTTCTTATATACACTCAGGGGTAGACACTAACGCTGGCCCGGGGGCCAATGGCCCGTAGTTTTGTGTGCGGGCCCGTAATTTCCTCAGAAATTACCTTCCTATGGGCCCGGGTGGCCCACTGGACTGGCTGGAGAAAATGCTAGGGAAATTTATATATATGTACATAGTAATGTCATATGTCGTTAAAAAGAGAAAATTACTGGGAAACCAGCCATTATGGTTAGATTTTGATCAAATTTAATGAGATACTTCTGACTTTCTCTTTAGAAAAAGTTAAATAATTATTGCTGGCCCACAGTTTTAGGTGCGGGCCCGTAGAGTTATGAAGCTACGGGCCCAGATGGCCCATGGTTGAAAATAGTAGTGTCTACCCCTGTACACTTATGAAAACATTGGGCTTGTGATCTACAGTTCTCAATATCCATAGGTGGTTCCCGTATTGCCAAAGTCAGCTACAGCATGTACACAATAATCCAGGCAGTCCTCATCTCCTTCACTACAGCCATAGGCACACAGGTTACGGATGGTGCCCACGTAACCATTGTTAGAAACCTTTCTAACTTCATGGTTTAGACGTTGGAGTCCATTTAGTACATCCTGAGGAGAAAAAGGAAAATGTCCATATAACTATGAGTGGCTATTGCGCCCTGCAGTATGGTCCCTTTTCCCAGTCCGTGTCACATATTCTTAGAGTTATATAAGGTAATGGAGTGCTCAGTATACATGTATTAGCACCCCCCCCCCCCCACATTTGAGTGAAAAGGGCAATGCATTATTTAGTTCAGAAGGAGAAGGACTTATCTTAGGGCCATTTTCCATCAGCCGATTTGGGGTTGATCGGCAGGCAATCGGCAGACAATCGCCAGGTAGAGCCACAAAAGTTATACTGTACACAGAGTCGAGTTATTGTGGCTCTATATACCTACCGCTTTTCTGCCGATTAACTGCCGATTGCCTTCCGATCCCCCCCCCCCCCCCCCAAATTGGCTAATGGAAAATGACCCTTATTGCATGTGGCTGATTCCATGTCAACTCAACCACAATCTTCCCGGATGACCATCTCCAATTTCCATGTTAATTTTTCTTCTGATTGCCCTATATAATTATCCATATTGTCCCCCCCAAATTTCTAATCAAAATTCCAAATAGTTTCTGAATTTCTAAGTTATGGGATTTCCTATGGTAAATGAAGGCCGGGGGGGGGGGGGTTCAAAAGCATGTTTAATTTTTTCCCCTGAAAATCTATATTCAGCTTACCAGCCATAGAGGAATATTTCTCATGCGTATTATACCAATGATAATTTTTTCCCCCACATTGTAATGCTACAAATGCTTAGAACTTACTGCATCGAAGCCGTTCAAATAGTCAATGCGATTGGGCAGCAGCTGGTGGTGCAGTCTTGGTGCATCAACTGCTGCCTTCAGGTCCAGTCCAAAGTACAGGTTGTGAAGGGCAACCTGTAACACAATTGTACAAACTACTATTAATCCTCTATCAGCAACGTAGTGCTATAATAATATGAGTTGATGCAATCCCTGATGGTTGACATGTTGAACAAATGCAGTGCTGATGGGTTACTTTGGTGCAGCATCAAAACAAAAGAACGCAGACCTTGAGGTATTGTGCTGTCTGTTAAGTTTTTGACCGGGTGCCAATTTTGACTGGGTGCCAGCTTTGACCGGCTTGATAGAAAATGGTTTATTTAAGGCAGATGGAGATATAAATGGGCCAAAAAGGTTAATTCATGTTACAACACTTACAATTAGTAATTAGTAGCCCATTTATATCTCCCTAAATAAACCATTTTCTATCAAGCCGGTCTAACTGGTACCCGGTCAAAGTTGACACCCGGTCAAAGACAAAAACATTGGCCCGATCTCATGAGACACAGCCAACTGGTTTCAATATGAGATATACTCAGAAAATTCCTTTCTAAAAATTAGTGGTTACCATGCCCTCAATTAAAATGTTGACAATGTAATATGATATTTATAGGTTTTCAGACACAGTAAATAGAAATATGCATCTATGTTTATAGATGTATTCAAATAGGGATAGATTTGATAGCCTACACATAAATCAATCAATTTGAAGTAACCCAAACAATAACAATTATTTGAAACCTTTAAAAATGCAGCTAGAAATCTTAGCCACTTACATATGCTACTGAGCTTATTATTCTAGGCCCTCCGGATGCCCCAGATATGTAGGCGACCTCGCCATTGTCTGTCAGGAATATGATGGGACTCATTGAAGACATGGGTGTCTTTCCAGGCTCAGGGAAGTTAGATGGCGAAGCAGCAATACTGTAGATATTGGATTTTCCCGGAACAGAGAAGTCATCCATCTCATTGTTGAACATGATTCCAGTTCTAGAGCCATACACTTGTGAGCCAAAGCTGTAAAGTGACAAAAAGTAATTAATGCTGAGCCAGAATCAACTTAAAATAACTGAGGGTTTCATCCTGACATTATTGTTGTAGGTTTAATTGTTGTTTAGGTGAGACAGCCACTTTTTTTTACACCTTTCCATCATTGTACTTATTTAAATAACCAGTGCTTATACAGCCCATGACAGTAGCCCATAGAAGAGTTCACAAAGTACACATGTATACATAGGTATGGCACCATTCAGAATAGAGATCAATCATATCAATTAAGATACAAGTTTAGGCCTATCTACTTTCATATATATATGTCTGAAGGTAATAAATAGATAACAAGACTTTAGAATGCTCACATGAAATTCACATTAGCCATAATTGACACAGCACTGCCACCATTAGGCCAATTACTAACATGTGGATCTTAAATAGTATAAAATAGTAAACTGAATTTAGTACCAACTAACCATCATAATGTGGCAGATATTCCAGATTTATTGTATGTTTAACACATAATATGCTATGAGGTGTAGTTCGAAATGTTATCCAACAGTTACTTTTAATGCTTATATTGTATGTTAGTGCACTCACTAATAATTCACACTTGATGTAAGTGACACAGCACCACCATCTGGAGCTAGGACAGTGATCTGGGAAGTTCCTGCATCATCCACAGTGTGGTACTGGTGCTCGTAATAGTCCAAGTCCCTAGTGCGTGTTGTGTCTATCTTACGTCTGATTCTATCTATGTAGGAATCATCAGTCATGTTCTTCATGACCTGTAAAATAACAAAGTTAATTCCTAATTATAACCTTTAGGGGTACAGTATTAACTTAACCCTATCAGAATTCAACTGTTTTATCAGAGAGGTGCCAATTTCATAGTCTAAAATTCAGAACGGGGTGTGCATACCCCAGAAACGTTCCAGAACAAAGGGTCTCCCAATGCTGATCTCTGGCCAAATGCAAACTTGAATGACTCCACAATCTTCTGGTATGTCAGTAGACTTGTTTCTGCATCCTTCAGGCTTCCATTGTTGAAATTAAATCCTAAGAAAAAGAAGAATAGATATAAACATGCTGTACATTTGTAGCTGGTGATATATTTAAAATTCAATATTGCATGCATTACTCTCATAATTGTATGCTGTGGGAACATGCATTCTGAGTAACACATGAATTTGCAACACACGTTTGACATTTACACATTTTTGGCAATAAGTGTACACAATGTGTTACAGAAAACGTGTTAAAAGTGGCTCCAAAAATCCGTGTTTAAAAGTATGTAAACACAACACCTTTCTTAGAATGTATTTGAGATTCCATATTGTAATACCTTTATAATCTCATTTTTGGCTAGAATCACAAACAGACATACATATCATCACTGCTTACCGAAAATTGCTATGAAATTTTCTTAATAAAGTATATAAATTTCAGAATTTCCACATTATAGCAAAAAACATGAAAACGCAATATAGCAATGGCAGGTAGACAGGCTATTTATATATTCTACTCACCGTCACAAAGTCTAAGTAAGTACTGCAATACAACACCACTAGAGGGCGGCTCTGGTGCATACATAGTCAAACCAAGGCTCTTCAGTCTACCTGTGATAGGTTTTCTGATCCGAGTCTGGTACCGTATCAAATCCTCCTTCACCATCTCTCCACCTTCATGGGAAATCTTATAAATGCTTATCTAGAATCTTTATTGAAGTTTTATGATTATGATTAATGTTGGTTGCCATGGAAACATGATTTTCATTCGAAATCAAATTTAAGAAAAAAATTGATAGAAGGCTCACAAGGTTTTCTATGCTGAAAACAGGATGTAAATACCCTTTTAAAATCAAAATCTGTGACCAAATGTTTGAAAACGTTTTGATATTTGTTAATTAGCATAATCTTATAATTATGGTAATTAGATAGAGATATCTCTTAAACAAAGAAAGATAGAGCTTATTGGCATTTGAGATTGGACAGTGGCAAATATATTCAAGGAGCCAATTCTTAAAAAATGTTATATATCACTAGAAAGCTGATGGTCTCAATTTTATAATTGAGTCTTACCTTGGAGGACATTTTCGATCGACTGTACATTACTATGGGTATTTCAATGGACAGCATTAGGTTGGATACACAATTCTTTCTATAGCCTCGATTCTACATCATGGGACAAATGTTTGATTTCTGATTAATTCTGAGCAAATTCAGTAGTTCTCTTCTTTCCTTGAAAAACAAAGGAACCAATTATGACAGTAACTACTTTGGAAGTTAACATAAAGCAGGGTCAATATAAATAGCGTGTACATGCACGTTTAATCAGGCAGTTTCATTCGTATTTTTTTTTGGTCAGAGGTTGCTTACCACCTTCCTGGATGTCAGCGATTATGTCATCAGCAAGGGATCCATTATAGAAGGACATGGGGTCATCAGCAATGATCTTCAGGGTTCTGGCAAACCTTGGTCTCTTCATGATGTCGCCCACTTCATAGAATCCACCACCAGGTTTCCCTACAACTCTCCTAAATGAAGATACGACTTGGAGATTGTATGTCTGGCTTATGTTGTGCAAGGTATATATCTTTTGAAAAATGCAAGATCCAAAAATCTCGGAACAGCACATTTCTATTGCAATATTATTATACTGAAATAATAAAAAAGTCTATTCATAAGAATGATGAGATAATTTGGTGGAATACACAAACATATTTGGACTATTAGAAATAGAATGTGCTGGCTATGTTTTGTTGTAAGTTGCCCCACAAATGGCAATAAGGTCATGTTGACAAGGGATATGTTGCATAAACCTGATGCAGTCTTGAAATTTTGACCCTCTAATGATTATCATACTGCTAATGTTGTTATGCTGTAACCTATATTTGTGCTCAATGTAAAAGAGCAGGTTTTCCGATGAATCAATATCTACTATTGATGCATGCCTTCTAACCTTAGGTTTGTGTTGTTATTCTTTATGATTCTCTCCTTGTAACGCTGGATTGCAACATGTACAGATGGGTGCACTTTAAAACCACCCTCACACAGTTTGATAGAAGGGGTGACAAGGTCGCGCCATGGAACTCTGCCATACAACTTCCATGCTGTATAGAGCCCATGGAGCTGACTTGGCACTCCACTTGCAGTTCCAGCTAGAACAAAGAAATACATTCAAACATAGTATACATTTTTATTACATGTCTGATACAGCTGTCTCTATGTTAAAGCATCCATATATGTAAGTATCACCCCCCCCTTTGTGATGTAGGTATAGTACTGTCATACCCCACAACCTGTGGCATCATTCACAGGACATAAGGCAGCATCACAGAAAGATGCCATTTTCTGCTAGAATAAAGTGCATAATGTAGATTTGACGTATCTAGCTTACAGGTATAGGCGATTTATTACCAACAAGATAGAGAACCGGTTAATTCATTTGCATATTGTTTCAGTCATTGGCTCCTGTGTGGTCTCACACGAGGCTGCAGGTTCTAACTAATCAAGAATGACGTGAAAGGATCCAACTTCATTTCATGCGGAGAAACAAAGTTATTATGCCTAAGTACTAAAATGGCTGTTCTCAACAACCCTGTGCAGAAACTGATGCTCATTCTCCATGGTCTGTTTCTCCACAATGACATCACCAAAATAGCTATGAAACCAATCTTTAATGTATAATTTGGATGAAATTAATCAAGCTTTACATAAAAGAAATACAGAGGTCCACGATAATCAGTCTGAACTCCTGGTTTCTCCATGAGTGGTGCATTGGATTGCATCACTCCACCATGAGAGAAACCAGACAGATGATCGTGGACCCTCTGTCTATGTCTTATTTCGTAAAACTGATTTTTGTCTATGTATCTTTGCTTCTTTGAGTACAGATGCATGCTGACCATATGGAGTTGAGATGTTCCTGAAGGGTAGGCATGATATCAGCACCAATGCAGCATCGGCAAGTTTCTTGCCGGGGTTGCATTGGTGCATCATGATGACAAATGTTATCTTTAGGGATATGTCATCCTTAAAGCGATGCTTACTTTCAGTTGAAGAATGGTTTTGGAAATATTCCTTGTAGCCTGCAAGTGGTAAGGCCTCCCTGGACAAAAGAGTGTTTATATTCTTGGTGTTGCTCCCTTCCTCCCTGGATTCAGTAGAATAGAATAAATGAGAAGTGCATGTATACAGGGAAATGTGCATTATACACATTAACTTAAATGACAATCTATCAATAATTAAATTAATTGATTGAGTGATAATATTGGGAACTACTGAACTATCTAGGACTAGATAGTAAAATGTATTGTAGCTTAACAAATGCATAGATGGTTGAGTACAGTTGAGGATCTTTTATTCCTAGGCATACAAAGCTTAGCAGACCTCCTATGTTCTTCTGTCCACTACAGTAAAATATATCTCAGTGCTGTTACCTCTGGTGTTATGTATTGATTAGTGTACTAACTTGTCATAGACGACCATGAAACTGCCTCCTCCGATGCCTTCGCCATGTAGAAGTGTACTTCCAGTGCAGAGACAAGTAGCAACAGCTGCATCAACTGACGACCCTCCCCTTGCCACCAGTATGTCCCTGTTGGTATGTTATAGTAGACATGTCTGTACCCTTTAATGATAGTATAATACCTCAATTCTCAATGATCATGTGTCATCATTATACACAACGCAGCTGTGGTTAGTAACTTGCATTGGTTCATCATACCGACTCATCTGTACTGTATCAACCCTATGGTCTCCACATGATGCACGAATGAATTACTCACATGGAGTCTTGAAACGTAATATCATCCTTAAAGGGTTAACATCCTTCTTTACAATTCATTGCTACTAAATGTGTATGACTTCATAATTGCAGAGTTGAAACTCACATTCCAATTTTTGCACAGACATCAACACGTGCTGTGACAGCAGCCTTGCGATACTTCTTACCGCGGTACTTTTCATACTTCATGGAGGCGTCATCTTTCTCTGGGGCGGGTCTTGGTGTGCTCTGTGTGGTGGGTCTTGGTGTGCTTTCCGCATTGGTATCAGCAGACTTACCAGGTGGGTTACAGATGACCTGACCATCAGACTTTTGAACTGTAGCTCTCAGACCTATTGCAACACCCACCGCCACAGCGATGATCACACCCGCACCAAGTATGGCAAGTACAATGATTACTGATTGCCTGCAAGGACACACAAGAGATTGACCTTAGCGGATGCCATATAAGAATGACTGAAATGTTGAAAATAAAAGTTCTTTCAATTGCCTACCTGGTAACAATGGGAGTAGAGACTAAGTATCCGACATAGCAGAACAATCTGCTGTAAGAGTGCAGCCTTCTTCTGAGTTATTTATATCCAACCAATTTGCATATGGAATAACCATCAGCCCAAACCCATAATATGATTGTCTCGGCATGTATTCTCGTCTTATTCACACACCACCTCATACCATCATCCCACTTCTGCCCCCAGTAACACCGCTCCCCGGACAGCACTGCTAATTGGTCCTAAACATATGAGCTGCACAAACCTAGATTTGACCAATATATAGCCAAATATGATTTTAATAAGCCTACAATGTATTTTAAGTACATTTCAGACGCCCCTTTATTCTTTGAGCCTACACATGTAGGTCCTGCAAGGCTATTTTTATTTCTGTAGGTCTTGTTTGCAGAATCAAATATAACAATAGTCAATTATCTCATGAGCAAATATTTTTAGACGTCTGATTATCAATGTACATAACAAACAAATCAATATAGATGCAGTTTGGAGTATAAAAAAAAGTTAAAAATTAAATAAATCAAATTAAATCAAATAATGCCAATTTAACTGTTTTCTGAGGTGAATAAAACCATGAGAAAATATTCCACTGTTTATCTTTTCTCATCTAATGCTAGGTGAAGATGTAGGGAATAAGAATAGCGCAAGTTGTATCACATCGGGTGAAAAGTATGGATATGAGGGGTGGCTAGCAGTTTTTATGCAAATTCCAATTAATTGACTTAATTACTTTTTTTTAAGATAATAAGAAAAAAAACACTTTATATATACTGACACCTCTATTAAAACTGCAGATTTTATGCTCTGTCTAGTGAAGTATAGGGCTACATCAAAATTCTGGGATTATAATGTCCATTTGGCCTGTGGTCGCTATTTAAAAAAACCTTTTCAATGTATATAAGAAGTATTCCCTATATGCTGGAAGCTAGGGAAGAGGCAACATAGTTGAATTCTCAAATTCGGGATAGTATCTGGAATGTTCAGAAAAACAGATGAACCCTGAAAGATTTTGAGACTTTGGTCTTCGTTCATTCTAAAAGGGTCGCGGGACCATAATTCCAGGGAGAAATGAAATTCTACTCTTAATTGCTGTATCTCACAAGCGTTTGTAAGTATACATGTAGATCCAGGGTAATTTCATTGAGATGCTATAACTACTATATAGAAATGTTTATAACTTTAGTTCTAGTTGGGACATTTAGCCTACAAAATTCCTTCAGTTTGAGAACCCCAAATTTTCTGGAATCCACTCTCGCATATTCTGAGATCTCTGCCACACATCTTTTAATAATGATGCCATAATTGTTAAGAGGTGGCCTCAGAGTGTGGAGGTTGTGTGAACGGATACTGATTTAAACAAATCTAGATAATGACCCTTCAGGATGGCTGCAATCATCACATTGATGGCTTATGATATAGCAGTTCTGAAATACCTCGCATATTAACACACAATTCTGGTTACTGGAATTGGATAAAGACTAGAGAATATGGACTTGGGCCAAAGTTAAGAGAATGGCCAAGGCCAAGGCCAAAAAGATTTGTTTCAGGTTATCCTACCCTACCTAGCAAAACAGGACCGACCCTAGACATGTTTGTCCAATTTTGAAAAAAGAAACAATATTTTTGGCCATTTTTGGGGTATTTTAGAGTCCAGTGAGTTGAAGCTCCACGAGTTGAGGTGGTGAGTTGGTGAGTTGGCACTGGTTCGCAAATAAAGTAACAAAAAGAAAAGAAATCTGACCTACCTACCCTAGATTTTTGTAACCTTGAACACACCTTACAAATCCTCTCCCAACAAGCAGGAAGGCACCAACTGCCCGATAAACAACCACAAAACTACTAAGCCTGACCCTGACAGGTGGCCTGCGTGTATGAACCGCCAGAAAACATGAATGTTGGCGGTAAACCACTTTATCATGACTTGTAACAACGGCAGACAGGGGGAGTAAAGCAGTAAAACAACCCTTTAATATTTTATATTCATATTTTTCGATATTTTAGCAAATCTTTGGTAAGGATGAACCAGCTCCTACTTATTTCAGTGGTCTAAATACTTTTCTGACTTCAGGAAATTGCCTTTTCACAAATAACCATGTCCAATATCTTGTTATATTCCCACTTACTGGATGAGTCAGTGATGACCCGCAAGTCGACGCTACCTACCTACCCTCATTGTTAAGACCATGTTGCCCGAAACACAACTTTTCTTTTGGCTTAGTAAGAAAGTCATACATCAAAATTATGTAGCACAGCAATGTCAGGATTGGTCTACTTTCTTTTTCTCTAGGTTCAACTACGTCTATATCCTACTTACTAACCCATGCAGAGCAGAGGCATTGGCTCCTCTGTTAAAGTGTTATATCTTGAAGTAATTGATAGCCTTATAGTATTCTAATGTAATCTTTATACTTGGACCCAACAGAGAAAATTGGTGGAAATTCAATAAAAAGACACAGACTAAGGATTTTTATTGTAGGAAACGTTTGAAGGCTATATATATATATATATGCCCCCGTCAATAGTCTATGAGATCAATGGCATCTACACTGGGTCAGGGAGAGATAGTGTTAGGAACTAGTAACCGTGTGAGGCCCCTAAGTCTCAAATAGCCCCTATCCCTCAAATATTTGTGGGATAGGGGCCTTTTGAGACTTAGGGCACACCTGAAGTCCTTAAATGCATGTCAAAAAGTCCCTATCCCACAAATATTTGAGACATAGGGACCACATTCAAACAGCTCCTATCTCACAAAGATTTGAGAGGTAGGGGTCATTTGAGAGATAGGGACATGTCAGGCCCCTATCCTACAAAAGATTCCTAAGTATCAAAACCCCTATCCAGCAAAAGCATTTGTAATCAGTTTTAAGGACCATTTCTTACTTTTACAGTAAGAAGGCATGCTTCACAATAACATAATCTTTTAAGGTTCAGCCAAAAAAAATCCCCCGCCCTCAGGCAGGTTGAAATTGAGCGTGGTTGACCCCTTTGCGCTATGGTGATGCCCAGGCTTTTTTTCGTTAAATAGGGGTGCAATTTTTTTGGTCCCCCCCTTCAAGGGGTCCAAATCTTTTTCCCCTGCAAATCCACCAACACGCCTTGTTGTTCAAAAATGACCATTCCCTAAGGAGGGGTTGACATTTTTAAACCCCGTTAACACCCACCAAACACCCTGTAATCAATAAATGACCATTCCCTTTCCTATCAAGGGAGCAGTAATCTACATGTATTATCAACGGCGGCGGCTGGTGAAAAGAATTGACCCCTCTTGAGGCGGGAGGGGTCATTACTAAGGGTGGAATTGTT
Organism: Harmothoe impar; assembly: GCA_947462335.1. NCBI lineage: Eukaryota > Metazoa > Annelida > Polychaeta > Phyllodocida > Polynoidae > Harmothoe > Harmothoe impar. Next base: position 42,294,169 of record OX381720.1, on the reverse strand, counting down.
AGGCTAGATAGTCTCAAAAATGCAAGATAGTCTCAAAACATACATCAGGCTAGATAGTCTCAAACTTTTGAGACTATGTTGCAGGTGGTAGTGGGAATATTATCTGATATGCTATAAATGATCTATCTATTGCGCATATTTAACCAAGGGGACAATTTGGAGGGATAGTGGCTTTTGAAGGATAGGGACATGCCAAAAATATTTTTATTCACATAGGGCCTAGGCCTTATGTCTCAAACCGTTTTGATGATAGGGTCTGTTAAGCACATAGGGACTTCACCTGGTCCCTATATCTCTAATGGACAATCTTTAAGGGATAGGGGCCTTTTGAGGGAAAGGGGCCTCACAAACAGCCATATATATATATAATCTGTGTACTGTACATTCAACTATTTCAGTTCCTTCTCAATTTCGATGGGAAATCGATCGACACCTTTGCCCAGTTTGCCTACTTCCAAACCAGGTGAAACCCACTTTCGCAACGAGATGTATGATATCTCTTTTTGAATGCAAATAAACAAAGCGTTTTTTTCAAAAAAGCTTGCATGAATTGAAGGATGTGGACTGCAAACATGAGATCTTGCCTCATCTGGAAGTCCAAACATTTACCAGCCAGATCCCAGGTATGGGCTAGTCCAGGGTGTCCAGATAAAACCTATTGGAGTCTATTTGGGCTTGCTGGCTGGTGTGTGCATATTCACTTACTACCAATATTAGTGTTGCTGAAAAATCATGCAGAAAACATGAAAGGTGAAGTAAGATGAAGAAGAGGAAAACTATGAACAACCTACCTCATTATGGTGATGTCGCCTTAGTGACTGTGCTCTGCAGTGTCATCCACGTCAGCTCTGTATAGGATTCAGCTCGGTTCCAGCTTACTGCACAAGATAAACTCTCTGGAATGGGGGCAATGTCTTTTAACCAGTCAACTGTGCCATGGGCAAGGGCAATCTTTGTAAGGCTATGCTACATTCACCAAACAATTCTAGTACATTACACCCACCTCCTATATTAACCCTTAAGGTGGGTCAATATGATGCCTTTTTCGTCCACTGCGCCGTTTTCTGCGCAGGTACATTCTCTAGTTTGACCATAGAACACCAGGGCACCCTTGTTTCAAATTGGCCTAAGTAATATCAAATGGTCATAAAATAGTTTATGGATTTTCCCTGACTGGGGCGAGAACCACCAACCTTTGAATATAAAGGCATCCATTCTACCACTGCGCTATGCAGTCTGTGCTGGTTGTCCTCATTGGAAGTCATACATAGGTAGCCCTCAGTATATTTCTATTTCTTTTCAACTTTTTTATTTCGATGGGCCTAAACCTTAGAAATATGTGCGGGACCATGTGTTGAAAATATATTCTCTAGATAGAAAACATCAAAGCCTATACTCTGGGAGAGTTATATAGAAATTTAGCTACTTTTCAATACAATTTCATGTAGATATGTGGCAAAACACTGTATAATCCATCACATAAGACATTAACTTAAGGCTTAAATATCTCAGAAAATAGCCTGGGACCCCCCTATTTTCTCAGTTTCTTTAGAAAGTGTATGCTATTATGGTCTCATGGTGAAAACCTGACGAAAATCTAGCTACTTTTACATCAAGGCATTGACCCACCTTAACCTCACCCCCCATCCGCCACACATGCCCCACCCCTCCTCCCCCCAATGGATTTGTACCTGGCATACTTCCCACATACTGTCATCTTCTGTCATACCTCCACATACCTCCATCATAACTAACCTTGGGGAATAGTACAACGTCTGTCACACATCCTTAATCACTCCAATATATACACTCCTGTAATACGTCTATCATACATCAGACGTATTACTGTCCAGGTAGTAAGCCTTATGACATAATTATTTATCTCTCTCTGGCCAAATCATGTCATATCATATTATAGAAACAATTCATGTAACTGAGCACCATATACAGGTTTACCAATAATTGGTCGGGGGAGATCATTCTGTATCTTAATAAGGACCCAATAAAAAGAATTATTGGAGATTTGGGAAATCCATTTAAAACTTCCATATAAACATTCACCAACTGTGCCCATATGAAGAGGTGTATCGAGGGGATTGATGATAACAATATCAAAATAATAAGAAAATATACTGTTTAACTTCTAGGCCTCATCTGAGATGGTGTGTTATGTTCTATGTGAAGCCTGTGGACAATACGGTACACAGCACTGCTTTACTCCCCTCGTCTGCCTAACTACCCCCTGTCTGCATCACCACATTATGTAGGCCTATGCCTCCCCCAAGTCGGCTTAAACTTTACTACCGGTACCCCAAATCTGCCCCACTACACCTTGTATGGCCCAATCGCCCCTGTCTCAGTGTCTGCCTTACTACCCCCTGTCTGCATCACTATACACCTTGTACACTGCAAAAAAGGTGCTTAGGTTTAAACATGTCTAAGTCTAAACATGTTTCAAATCTAAACTATTTTCTAGGTTTGTGTCTTCGAATCCTTCTGTTTAGAAATTAAACACCTTAATTCTAAACACCAAACCAGTTATGTTACATATGTTTAGATGTTTAGTATTTAAACGATATTGACTCAAGGTTGTGTATGTTAAAGTGCAATACTATAGTGATGTATACATTGACTCAGTGAAGTTGGGGCACTAATGGGAGTCTCTTCAAGACACCATGCGGAACACAAATAGCATGAAACCTAGTTCACCCTTATTCATGAATGTAAGCTGTATCTTAGTGCTCACTGACGATACACAACATCAATATACTACTATACAGTTGATGTAGGGGGGTCTAATGGTTTTGGCCCACTCCCCCACCCCCCCATGCGTTTCAGTTCTGTGATATCTATTCCGTCCTGGTCCACACCTATTACTCTATTCTATACAGTCATGTATTTCTAAGACAACAATGTATTAACTCATGTTTTCTCTTGTCATATTATTTATTAATGGATGTATAAACTTATATAAACAACAGTTGCAATTAAACAGCATTCTATTGAGTAGTCTAATTGTTTAGTTATCATTGAAGCTTTTAATGGCAGTATAGGCAAGATAAGTTAATTGCTGACAAACTAGGACAATAATAGGCACTCCTTGTAGTAGCTGTTGTACAAATACTGAATCATCCACTTCTCAAAGCTCAAGTAAGTGCTGGTCCTGTATTAACACGGGGCAGTATTGCTAAAGTGGGTGGATATGGTTATCAAGTTTGTTTTCAATTCTCAGAAAACAAGACGAAGAGATATAACTTTTCAGGTAATTCATGTTCGATTCATTCCCTTTTACTGCAATTTCAGGGACTTGCTAGAAACAGTGGTTAAAATATTACAGTGTACATTAATCAACAAGGTAGTTCTAACTAACACAGAGTAATCTGTTGAATAAACATTCCTGACAAATGTTTTTCTTTTTGTTAAAATAACATTTCCTCAAAAAAAGCTTTGAAACTAATTTCTCTAAATGTTAAGGTATCTGTTCAAACGTTTCTCTACTACAAAGACTTTCTGGACATTAAAATACTGTGTTTAGAGACAACACCTTGAAAATATTGACATAATTTTTTCTTGCTGGGTTTGTAATCCTTGCAGTTCTCAATATCCATAAGTGGTTCCCCTATTGCCAAAGTCAGCTACAGCATGTACACAATAATCCAGGCAGTCCTCATCTCCTTCACTACAGCCATAGGCACACAGGTTACGGATGGCACCCACATAGCCAATGTTAGAAACCATTCTAATTGTATGGTTCTTGGCCTGAAGCCCTGCCAGCACATCCTGCAAAGTAAAATAGAAACACTGATGTAGATTGTGCTGTCGCACTAGAGGAAAGTCGGTATCTCAAATAGTTTTTGAAAGAGAATTATGTAAATGGCCTATATAACCCGTTGGAACCAATCCTTCAGTGCGGGTTATACAATATTCTTGAAGTCTAGGTGTGGGTAATACGAGGGTCTTTACAAGTATTGTACAGTACTAAAGGAGCGATTTTCAGACCCCAAGTGAGAGTTATGGGATTCTCCCCAAGTTGGGGTGTGGGTTATACGCGAGGTGCGGGTTATACGCGGGAATTTACAGTACCATACAATGAAAAAATATCTGCCCATTTTAGTGCACCTGCACTTGTGTATTCCAACCTCCTGTGCCTCTTAAAACTGCACTAATACAAGACATGCACTTTTTAAGATCGAGTTTCAGCAATTAAAATGATTATGATGGCCTCTAATCTGCACTAAATGGGCCCTGCGATAACTTGAGGACCTGCACTAAAACGGACAGATACAGTATACAAGACTGGACAGTACCTTATCAAATCCATCCTCGTATCTAATCTCATTAGGAAGCAGCTGGTGGTGCAGTCTTGGGGCATCAACTGCTGCCTTCAGGTCCAGTCCAAAGTACAGATTGTGAAGGGCAACCTGGAACAGAATCATGCAGATTCTATTAAATTCATAAAAGATACATCTTTACTCTTATAAATAAACTTTAGAAATTGGTGGCCTCATTTATAATGATAAATGTAACCATTAACATTGATACAGATGTGTATAGAAAATATCATGGAATTCAACATGTATGAGATTGCACATTACTTACATAGGCTACAGAGCTTATTATCACAGCTCCACCAGAGCCTCCAGATATATAGGCAACCTCGCCAGAGTCCGTTAGGAAGATGATGGGACTCATTGAAGACATGGGCATCTTTCCAGGCTCAGGGAAATTAGATGGTGATGCAGCGATCCCGAAGGTGTTGGATTTACCCGGAACAGAGAAGTCATCCATCTCATTGTTGAACATTATTCCAGTCCTGGAGCCATATACTCGTGAACCAAAACTGTGGTATGTGAAATGGAATAGTATTAGATAACAATAACGTCTAATTATACAATAAGAAAAGCAATAGAAAGCAATATAAATACTCACACAAGACTTATAAGGTTAATAAGTTTTTGATTATCCCGTGTTTCACAACCTTACAAGTAATGGCAGCAAGAACCAATGTATCCTATCCATGGGGTTCTATGTATTTGTATACACTGTAAAAAAAATTCCGTTAAAATAAAGGAGATTCACTGGCACCACTGATTGCCGGACTTTCACCGTAAAAATAACGGTCACCGTTGTTTCAAATTCTCCGTAATTATAACGGTGAAAGTCTGGCACCCAGTGGTACCAGTGAATCACCGTTAATCTAACAAAATACAGAACATCACTGTTATCTTAATACAGTGCCTAAACAATAATATATGGTATTTGGTATAATTCAATTCATTTATCACAGTGTTATTCTGTTCATTTATCCTCCTTTACATAACTCCATGCCCTATATGGTTTCATGCCCGATTTGGTACACAATGTCCAATCAGCAATATCATCTTAGTATCAAGACTTCATGCCTAATCATTAGGAAATAGTCTATGAGAGCATTATAGAATGCTTCATGACACTTTGGAATGCCAGTCCATGAGTGGAAGTCACTCTAAGATGGCTATATGGCAAACCTTACAGCTTCAAGTGTAAATATATTTCTTATTGCCACAAAAATGGTGTTCATAGCATCTAGGAAAATCTGCTCACGAACCAAACTGACACCTAGTGTGATAAAACTGGACATCAATTAAACATAGCTTCACTGTAAAATAAACCTGGTTTCACTGTGAAAATAAACTGTGTTTCACTGTATTGGATTACGGATATTCAAAGTAAAACATATCAATTTTACATTGCCCCTCCGTAATAAAATATATACAATGATTCACCGTAAAATCTGACAGTGATTCTCTGTATATACAACTGAAGACTTAGCTTCACCGTAAATGAATAAACGGTGTATCACCGTACTGGATTACAGATATTCAAAGTAAAATTGGTTGACTTTACACTGCCTCACCATTATCACATTTACAATGATGCACCGTAAAATTTTACATTGATTCTCTGTATATTCAACAGAATATTTTTACAGTGTAACAGGCCTTTTACTAAAGCAATACATGGTAGTAGTATGATTTTAAACTGAATTTGGTACCAACTAACCATCATATTGTAATAGATATTCTAGATTTATCATATGTTTAACACATATTCTATAGGAAATATCCATGTAATCGGCCTTGTGAAATACGGCCCGAGATTCATCTATAGTTCCAAATGTTTTTCAAAATCATATTTAATGCTTATATTGTGTATATTAGTCAGGGGTAGACACTAACACTGGCTTGGGAGCCAATGGATCATAGCTCTTGGTCTGGACCCACAGTTTTCTCAAGAATTACCTTCATATGGGTCCGGATGGCCCATAGTAGTGCATGGGGAATATTCTAGTCAAATTAATCTTTATCAATAAAGCCATGTTACATGGCGTCAGGAAGGGAAAATTGCAAGGAGGGCGACCATTTTGGTTAGGTGTGGCTCTATATTAAACAGTAATACTTATCTTTAAAAAAGTAAGATATATGTGGATCAACAAGGGAAAAGGGACCTCCGCGGGGGATTCTTAGTACCAACTTTAGCCACCAGGGGGCTCCATATAGCCAACAATGTTCAAAATATCATAAAAATTGTTCTATACTACTTTTTGATGGAGAATACAAAAAGCCACTTTAGAAAATTCCAGCTTTAGTGAAAACCTTCCATATTTGGAATGTAAAAAGAACGTTTTTGGGCCTAAATTGGTGTTTTTGCACTTTTTGATTGCCATGGAAACATAATTTTCATTCTAAATTGAATTTTTCAAGAAATAAATGATTACAGGCCCCACAAAGATGTCCATGCTGAAAACGGAATGTAAATCCCATTTTAAGATTAAAAGCTGTGACTAAATGTTTGAAAAAGTTTGGACATTTGGGAATTTTCATAATTATGCTAATTAGATAGAGATATCTCTAAAACAAAGTAAGATAGAGCTTATTGGCATCTGAGATTGGACAGTGCCCACACACATTTAAGGAGCCAGTTCACAAAAGCTAGAAGTGGTACCTGCTAATGAAATATATCACTGGAAAGCTGATGACCTCAATTTTATGATTGAGTTTAACCTTTGGAGGACCCTTTTCCCTCGACTGTCCACATATATTCTGGGTCCACAGTATTAGGTGCGGGCCCGTAGACTCCTCAGGTTATGGGCCTGGGTGGCCCATGGCTGAAAATGTTAGTCTCTACCCCTGTTAGTGCACTCACAAATAATTCACACTTGATGTAAGTGACACAGCACCACCATCTGGAGCCAGGACACTGATCTGTGAAGTTCCTGCATCATCCGCGATGTGGTACTGGTGCTCATAATAGTCCAAGTCCCTAGTACGTGTTGTGTCTATCTTACGTCTGATTCTATCTATGTAGGAATCATCAGTCATGTTCTTCACAACCTGTATAGGAAAAGAGTAAGGGCAGACAATGCTCAATGGTAGAGTAGTTGAGCAGCCCTACCACCTATAGTGGCAATGTTAAGCTGAAGGACCAACTTTGAAGATTGTATCATTGGATTTATTAATCCATAACAAATGAAGGGCTGCATTGTGCAGTAATGTATTGAGACCTTTGGCCATAATTGTAGCCCAAGTTTCTTAAAGCTGGGCCGTCAGGGAATAAGTTCAGCATTTTCCATACATGGCCTAAAACAACAGTTCCACCAGAGGGCAGCAGTGTTTGGACAGGGGACCATGAGCATTGTCCAGCTACAACATATTCACCCTATCTTCTGCCTGTAAGAGCTAAGCTCCCAGCCCTTAAGAGCCCTCTTGTGAATCAAAATTGAACTATATCCAAAAGTGCTTTTGGCCTCACTTCAACCATGACGGTCAAGCTTTAACTTTCCTTTTTTTCATTGGTCTCACTCAGCTTACCAGTCTTGATGATAATTTTACTTTTCGTCCACCTTCTCAAAATCTGGCCACAAGATTGTTCTCCAAGTCACTGATAATTTAAATGTTCTGTGGCTTGCTCTGTAGTGGCTATCCAAGGTTAGTCATATATAGGGATATCGGTCAGAGTGACTGATATTCAAAAATGACTGAGGCAAAACAAAGTATGACTAATCCCTCAAAAAGACTGAGCTAAAAACTCATAGAAATGGAAAGCCTAGGTGGGCTGATTAATACTGACCAACTTGATAAAATCACCAACCGTGGTTGGTCGGACAGGGAGCCAAAAAAAGACTGACTAGGTTATTCACTAGTGACTGAGTTATTAGCCAGAACTGACTAAGGTCAGGATATTAGTGTGCTTCTACATTTTGCGCCGCTTATGTGTACGGTTTGAAGGAGTGCATGACTGAGGCTCCTGGTGGGGATTCCTGAACTGCTGATACCTAAATATGTTAACTTGTTCACGACTGGTGCAATACAGAAGCATGATGCAAGTATGGAAACATGCTTAGTTTTGATACTTCTATATTTGTCACATTGCTCTCATTAAAACCGAGTCTTCTTTAATGGCCATACATCCACTGTTAAAATGACAAAACCGTTGGGTCAAGTTGGTTACCCCCCCCCCTGGGGCACATCGGGAGAACAATTGGGGCCACACCATGCGTATCTCTCAGGTGTTTGTTTGATTAACCTACCTCAGTTATGTTCCAGAACAGTGGGTCTCCCAACGCAGACCTCTGACCGAAAGCAAATTTGTCTGATTCCACAACTTTTTGGAATGCCAGGAGTCTTGACTCTAGGTCTCTCAAGCTTTCATTGTTGAACTTAAATTCTGTAAGAGATCAGAAGGCATCACCAATCTTTCATAAACTGAACATAGGCCACCAAATATACAATTTAAAAAACAGTGTGTAATATATTTTGTTGCAAATGATCAACAGTGGCGGATTTTGAGGGTATGGAACGCGGGGGCGCGCACCCCCTCCTTTCTTCCTGTAGTTAAGAGTTTAATTATCATTTTTATACTCCAATGTAGCCTAAAAATAAGGGGTGTGCCCCCTCCTTTTGCCAATGAAAGGGGACACGCCCCCCTTTTGTCAATCCTGGATCCGCCACTGATCGAATACAATATGTGTGTTTAAACATTGTTATTTCCACTAAAATTATACTTCTGAACAATATATTAGCAAGCCATTATCTAACCCAATAAAACACCTTAAAAACCCTCCACTGCGAGGATAACAAATAGCCCAGAACAATTTTTTTCTAGATTTCGTATAGGTATGCCAGTGGTAAAATTCTTCTATGGGAGACAACAAGGTAACTATGTCTACTCACCATCATAGAGCCTTAATATATACTCCAGTACAACACCACTAGAGGGCGGCTCTGGTGCATACATAGTCAAACCCAAACTCTTTAGTTTGCCTGTGATAGGTTTCCTTATGCGAGTCTGGTACTGGATCAAATCCTCCTTCACCATCTCGCCACCTGGTGTGGAAAAGTGGAAATCTCAATTGATGCTATTTTGCCACCTTAACTCTTTATAAAGAGCTGCACATTGTTTAATCCATTATGCCTTTTATCATCATGATGCATGAAAGCAGTCCTGCATAGTTACTCACCAGTGCTGTATTCAAGTATCATGCTGACACTAGCAGATGAATAATGGGTTAATTAGTAGATATGCATAAGTTTTTACATCATGTTGTTAGTATCATTACATTTATTAACTACATAGCCAAAAATAATTTTCTCATTTCAAGAAAATGAGATAGATGAACTCGCCTGGCGGATGCAAGTATTCAAAAATAGTATTCTAGTAGTTATAGTAGATGTGACATAAGTCCTTACTTACCAGCCTCCTGGATATCTGCAATTATGTCATCAGCAAGGGATCCATTGTAGAAGGACATGGGATCATCAGCAATAATCTTCAGGGTTCTGGCAAATCTTGGTCTCTTTATGAAATCACCCAGTGTATAGAACCCACCACCAGGTTTGCCTACAACTCTCCTGAAGGGAGATAACACTTGCAGATTAGTACTGAGATTGTATGTCTGGCTTACATCATGCAATGCATTTATCTTTTGAAAATTACATGATGCTAACACCAGAACCACTCTCAGTTCAAAGTCTCAGAACAGCATTTTTTTTTTGGAATAGGCTTGTTACAGAGAAAAGCAGGGTTTATCATTCTAAGAATAAAAACAATTTATTCTTAAGAATGATAAAATAATTTTATGGTATGTATAAACATATTTGGACTATTAAAAATAGCATATAGATGTGCTGGCCATGGTTTGTTGTAAGTTGCCTCGCAAATTACAATAAGGTCATACTGACATGGTAATGTATATATTATTGCAAAAAAACATGATGCAGTCTGGAGACTTTGTCCCTCTAATGCAAAAGAGGAGGTCTTCCGATGAATCTAAATCTACTAACCTTAGGTTTGTGTTGTTGTTGCTTATGATTCTCTCCTTGTAACGCTGGATTGCATTATGTACAGATTGATGCACCTTAAAACCACCCTCACACAGTTTGATAGAAGGTGTGACGAGTTCGCGCCATGGGACTCGGCCGTACAACTTCCACGCAGTGTAGAGGCCGTGAAGCTGACTTGGTACTCCGATAGCAGTTCCACCTAGGAGAGAGTTGGGATAGCTTAAGAATATAAACAAAAATCTATATCTTCAGTTTCATGAAGGATAAAATAACAAAGTCCCATATAGCTTAGGTACAAATTCCAATATCCTAAACGAAAAAGTGCTGTATATACAAATTCCTTGCATATGTCACCTGCAGAAAGGCAGTTTCTCAGCATTATATTATCATGAATATGTATTTGATTCAGTTACCAATTTGTAAACAGTGCCTTAACCTGGTAGGCCAATAGGTATAGCACTGCCACAAGTCTCTATGCATCATATTAGGGAGTGGTCATTTTTTAACAACAGGAGGGGTTGGTGGATTTGGGGGGGGACCAAAAAAATTTGGACCCCTTGAAGGGGGGGGGGCCCAAAAAAATTTGGACCCCTCTTGAGGGGGGGACCAAAAAAATGGCACCCCTTTTTAGTGGAAAAGCCCGCGCGTTACTATAGCTCAAAGGGGTCGGCCGCGCTCAATTTCAACTTGCCTGAGGGGGGGACCAAAAAAATTTCGACCCCTCCCGTGGGGAGGACCAAAAATATTTTGATCCGCTGGGGCGAAAATCCACCGACCCCCCCCTGTTGTTAAAAAATGACCACTCCCTTAGTCTCACTCAAGGCTAATAATGAGCCAAAGACAAGTGTTCTCAACTATGACTTTTCTAACCAGAGTAAATGATGTAACATAGAAGATTAACATGTAGCAGATCTTAAGGGGCACTTGACACGTGGTCACATAATATGCAAATGAGGTGATGACCTAATTAGCTCAGAATATTTTTGGAGAAATCTTTTTTTTGATGCACAGGGAATGATTCAAAAGATAAAGAAAGCTGAGCCGGTGCTGTCAATCTTTTCCGTCGACTCCCATAAGAAACAACGCTTTCACGCCGATACATCACGTGACCATGTTAATATAAAGCTACTATTTCAGCTAATTTTAGGTGATTCTCCCACATTTCAGATTGATTATATGGATTGATCCATATAATTGCATGCAGGTATAGAAGGTTAGAAGGCTCTCATTTAGCATATTAAGACTACAATTATTATTGTCACAAATGAATCACTGTTGGCTCGCAGAAATCAAGTACAGTGGCCCAGGAAGCTCATTTATTTTTGTAATATTGGAATTGAAAATTTACTTCAACTTGCAGAAAAGTAATTTGACTTGAAAGTGAAATTACAACTTCATCCATCTACTGTCACCTATCAACTGTCGATTCAAGCAGACCAACTTGTGACTGGCATCTTTCAACACTACATGAAACGAAAAACAAGGTGTCTGGTGAACCTTTTTTCTGCTTCAGATTATAGCTTCTTATAATCAATATTTTTTCAATGTATTATGCATCAGTTCGATTTTGTTTCACTTCATCTCCTTTTAAGTCAATTATTAACACAACCAAATGCATTATATTTGTTCCTGTTGTGTTTTGATAAATAAATACTCGAAACATGGCGCCCCAAGAAGTAGTTGCCATGTCCTAGACAACATAACCACTCAGGTAACCAGCCCCAATTCTATTTGATTGGTCCTCATGACTTGACGTTTAGTCTTGGACCTGTGTGTAGGTATGTATCCAAGTGGAAGGTGCAGGGGTGAGTGCACACAAGTGCCAGGTGGCTGACTACAATCCAAGGATCCTATGCAAAGTAGCCATGTGTTTCCAGTCCTGTGGTCATGTTGACACAAAGGTAGGCACTTGGATAACTTTTCCAAATTGTGTAGATTCCGTATTTTATTGTGCCATGTTATTGGCCACACTAACAGCTTTCCAGAACATATTTACTCATCCTTCTATCACAATTAGAAGTGGAGAAATTGACCAGAACAGGGAGGGTTGTGGAAGCAAGTGCCCACTATAGAAATGCACAGGGGTACCTGTGAGAGATTGGCACCACTAGAGTGGGTCTATAGCAGAGGTTAGAGTTGTAGCTTGCACCCAATAATAGAACAGTGGGGGGCAAACAAAAGCCACGTGGGTGAAACTTTACAGGGTATATGAATCATATCTCACACAATAATGATCACATAAATACATTATTAATTGTTGTAAAATTAATATATGTTTCGGGACTCTCTTGTATATCATATGTATAACTATAGTAAAAACAACAGACTATACTACTACCCAGGTACGCAAATATATCAAATTTCGGTCTAATAAATCTATCATGGTACAACTACCTAACCACTTGGATGCCTTTGTTTGCCCCCCAATCATCACCCTGTGACGTAATACCAGATGAAACTCTAACCTCTGCTATACTATACATGTAGTTGGTGTGTGACCATGCAGCCACTATACCAGTTCTCTACCTGTATGGATCTCTTTAGGCTGTTATAATATTTGAGGGTGTGTGTAATACACTGTTGGAAAGCTACAATATTCTCCTTTCCATATTGCTATAAGATATTCTTTAATTCACATAAGATATATATGAAACACCCTATTTACATCTTGATGCTGTACAATCCCATGTCATGTAGGCTAGAGCAGTACTTGCAGTGTATCAATTTGGGCAGTCTAGAAAACCCCTTGGGGATCCATGTAGGAGGCTGTCGATGGGTTCACACAATCTTCTGATATGTTAGGACCTGGCTGATTTGTTTTTACAGTTGGCTGGGTAATATTTCAATATTATCTATGGGGTAGAAAAGGACCATCACTTTTCGCAAACTGTCATTTTCCCCCTTTGTTATAAACCTATGTTAAATGCCCACTATGAGATACTACTCTTCAAGGGCTTTCCAACATGCTTTTCCATAGTGTCATAGTCCTATCAGGAGCTGAACAATCTGAAAAACCCTGAACCTCATCTCAGGCAGACTCCTAAATGCAGAGCCAATTTTGTGTGTCACCCATGGCTGCACTTTGAGACCACTGCATTGCGTATTTCAGAGTGCCTAACAAAGGAGATGGTAGACAATACAAGAGTGCTGATATGTCAATAATTGATCACTAACTAATCAATTGGCCCCTGGATGCACAGGGTATATCCTAATTAAAAGATAAGTGAAAGCTGGCATGTTTGTAACATCCAAATCAGTTCGGATTGGCCATATTGGCCACATTGGCCACACTAGTCCCCGGCAAAAGTCTTCTTCATAGTTAGTAATCTTTATTATCCATCTGCTTGGTGAGTGTAATGACATCGTTTTTGCACTTGCACCCACCTGTGTTCCATTCCTCTATGACCCAATTACCCTCACTCTAGTAGGGTTGATTCAGGTAAAGTTGTACATCAGGTAAAGTAAGACAATTAACATTGAGGCTGTTTTAAGAGGTCGTTTTCTCTCCTGGGTGTAAAACCTAGGGTACTATACTAATATTGATAATAATAATACTGTATCAAAAGCACTATCATAATCATGTTCATTCTTAAAAGGTCTTTCATTTCGTATTACTAATATCATCTACAACATGTATTTCTCCATTCAAACACTTTATATATAAGTGTCATGTTCAAACATACGGTTAATTAAGCCATAACTCTCTACAGTAAATGTTTTCAATTTACCAACAGTTCATCTATAACTGTAATATTACTATTGTACGTAATTACCAGGGAGGGCTTAGAGTCATGGAGGCCGATTGTCATAGGGCCTATTGTCGGGGGGGGGGGGGCAATCGTCATGTGGATAAAAAACTGAGGGCCTGTTGTCCCAGGGCAGATTGTCAGGAGGGCCCCTGACCCGGACACCATGTAGTTCCTCTTATTAAACATATATTTGTTTCCACATCCACGACCACGTAGTTAGTCTGTTCCAGGGAGGGGGTGTCCGTAAATGATATACTACTCTCTCTATACTTTACAATAATAGCTCCGGCATCCATAACAATCTCATACACATCTCATTTTAACATAGGTAGTTTAGGTATTTATAAATTACCTACCTACAGTAGAAGAATGGTTTAAGAAATATTCCTTGTAGCCTGCAAGTGGCAGAACCTCTCTGGCCAAAATTGTGCTTATATTCCTGGTGTCGCTCCCTCTCTCTCTGAAGAAGTGTGAAGGAAATGCAGTTGGATGAAAATTCTTCCTAATTACTGAACTTACTGAAAAAACATGTTTCTATGGAATACACTATAGGTCTACATATATATGTATCCATGAACATCCCATTAAACCCCCACCTTCTCTACAAAGGCCCATAGGACTCGTCCCTGCTCCGCTCTGACTGAGGAGGGGCAGCAAGAAGTGGACCTTTGGGAATACAATTCAGTCCAACCATTTAGATCAGGTTGCCAACTGTTCTAAATACTCATTTATCTTCACTGTGTATCCCCTGATCTACATCTCATTATTAAATAATCCTTGATGTGTGTACTGACCTGTCATAGATAACCATGAAACTGCCTCCTCCGATGCCTTCACCGTGAAGCAGTGTACTTCCAGTGCAGAGAGAAGTAGCAATGGCTGCATCAACCGACGACCCTCCTCTTGCTGCCAGAATGTCCCTTTGTGTCATAATAAACATGTCTAATTTACATATTCCAGGTGGTTTTAAGCTTTTTAGAGATGCTTCAAGAGTGCAATAGGTGTAATGGGGCCCTTTTGTTGTCATGATACATGATGCAGCATGCACTGACCGGGGAGTAAGAATCTGTAAATAACTTTCCAGGGATGCATTGAATTAATTCTGCCGTCGGCCTTATCCAAATTGTATGGGGTTGAATCAACACACTCCTGAAGGTTCAGCAAGATGCACCAATACAGAGCTGACTAGTTACTACGTTGGTGCATCATGACGACCAATTAACAATAGGCATCAGACCACCCTTAAAGGATTTCCATAGGACACATCGTGGGAGAGTGAATCTGACAAAGGATGATTTGGCAAAACCTACTTGTATTTCCCAGAAGATATTATAACACAGCCAATAATATCAAATGAATGCATACATATTGATCTTAAGAAAACATTGACAATTCTTTATTGTGGTAAGTTTCATCCCATGTCCCATTGATGCAGTTTTAGCTAAGGGAGGTGGGCACCATCTGACCTCAACCAATCGTTTATAGTCTACAATAAACTTTACTTTTATACAATTACATACCCATGGTATAGATCAACTAATATTGACTTTCACTAGTTCTTAACATTCACTGAACTCACATTCCAATCTTTGCACAGACATCAACACGGGCCTGGACAGCAGCCTTGCGATACTTTTTGGAGCGGTACTCTTCATACTTCATAGAGGCGGCATCTTTCTCTGCGGGTTCTGCATTGGTATCAGCAGGTGGATGACAGATGACCTGGCCATCAAACTTTTGAACTGTAACTCTCAGACCTAATGCAACACCCACCGCTACAGCGATGATCACACCCGCACCAAGTATGGCAAGTACAATGATAATTGACTGCCTGCAAGGAAGCACAACAGAGATAATATTAGAAATTATGACATAATTTAAGAATTATCAGATTGAAGATGGTTCATAATATTTCTCTACCTTCTCTGAGAGTGTCAAAAACATACAATCAGTTCATCATATTAATTTAAGGTTTCATATTCCTGTTTTGTTTGGGCTGGTTTCATTTCTTCATCATTTCTGTGTCAATTTGTTGAATTACCAACTTGTGAAACACTTCTCATGTCGACAAGTAATTAACGACCATAAGCTATGCATCCATTTCTACAACGATATTCTTATTGTATACAATCTATGCATCTAGTTAGAGTTTGCAACATTAAATCTTATGTTGTATCATATGATAACATAACATAACAGAGGAATCTGTGCCAAAAATGGAAAGTAGAACAGGACGGTAAGTAGACCATGCATAAACTGTTCTGACGGGAATGTTGTAGTATAGTAATACTATAAGTAGTAGGGGCAATCTGTGAAAATCATTTTACAAGGATATACCGATATAATCAGGGAACCCAGTAAGGGAAACTAATTGTCCATTGCAACAACCAAGAAGGAAATACTTTACTGTTAATGTAGATATTTTCGCTGGTATAAATCTGATTTTCTAATTCCGCAAAAATCACGAAAATATGTAAAGTGCGAAAATATCTATGTTAACAGTATCTGTATGGAGTAAGAGCAGTTTGAAGGTTGGAATTCAGTGCATATTAAAGCCCAGTAGTATAGCCAGTAGCACCAATCAAGTAGACGGTGAATACGCTGATACTCTTTAGGCTTGCTTTTTTAGTTAGCACTTAAACCCGCAGGTCTCGGTACCCCTCCAGCTGCAGTCGGAGTGGAGTCGGGACAGGTACTCAGTGCTATATATAGGAGCACTGGGCCTTTAACCCAGGTTGCTCATATAGGGGCTTTGGTTATTTTATGTTGTAAAGGACTCATACGGGGGAGGGGGGCACTGACTCTTTGATGTTGACTACCCACTGCCCCCCTACAGCCCCCCTTTTTCACACAGAGGAGTCCTGGCAGTGTTTTGACGGCCCCCCCTTTTCAAGTAAGGGAAAATGTGCGTAGTGAACGCCCCTTATTATGGAGAAAGTGAGGTTTGTGGTCCAGAAAGAGCAATGGCAAACTCACTAATTAGCACTGCAAACTTACCAATTAGCACTGCAAACTTACCAATTCACCCTTTCTAACAATCAGACAGGGTTTTGTAATTAATTAGTGCTGTGTAATCTCAAGAAACCATCATCCAGAAAGCCTTATGCCAGACCTGTAACTAGGGGGGGTTTGTCGGTTTGAACGAACCCCCCCCCCCCCCACAGCCCTGATGGACCCAAAGAGTTCCACCCTAGCTGGTCTGAAAGTGGAGATAATTGGCTTGTAAATCGGACAGTTATTATGGTCTCTGTAGAGTAAACCATGAAAGTACGGTCCATTTTGTTATACGGCTCATTTAAATCATAGTTTTGAGTAGAAATAGAGCCATTATTTGCACATTTTTTAATGAAAATCCAGCAAGTTCCACCATTGAATTTCTCTAGTTCCACCTTATCAAAAAACAAACCACCCCACAAAGAGGGCTAGTTACGGGCCTGTATGCCCTAATTCCCAATGGGATTAGGGGTGACCGCCCTTCCCTCTTAGCCTGGGAGTGGAGGGACCGCCCCTTCATTTTAGCCCTACTGACATTAGACCGCCACCGCTCCGGAAAGTCGTGCAGCGGTCGGTACCCAAATCATATCTCAGTGCTACCCCGGGGGACTCATGCATTGGTCAAATGGACCAACTGATATTCAGAAATGACCAAGTGTCTAATGCATAAATTACACCACATGGCAGCAAAGTTTGTATCAAGGAGACTTTCCCAGAGATCCAGACCTATAAGTGGCCTATGCATGTTGAAATAATCATAATTCCCAATTACTCCATGCATATAAGATTTTACAATTCAAACTTACAATAGAGTTAACAGAAATATACCATATACATTAATAACCCTCTGAAGGATGAACATGAACACCTTTTAAGTGTTTAGTGAAATATGCATATGTCCACACTTCCACAAAATGCTGCTTTGCAATATACTAGAGAATGTTGCTCATGGGTTGGAAATGTATGTGATGTGCTTTTCAGGAGACTGCTGCATGTGGCTTAACATTTTCTCTGGCGATTATATAATTACACCTTTGATTCCAACAAACAATTAAGGTTTGCAAGGGTTAGTCATGTTGACTAACGAAAGTTAGTTATGTTGATTTACAGGGATGGTCAAAATAACCAACATGAATACACCTATCAACCTATCATTCATAGAAATGAAAAGACTAAGGCGGATTGGTCAGTATTGACTGACCTGCACTGATAGTCCTAGGTTCCCTATATGACCAACCTCTCAGTCACTAGTGCCTAACCTAGTTAGTCATTTTTGGCTCCCTATGACCAACCTAGGTAAGTTATTATTGTCAGGTTGGTCAGAACTGACCAACCCACCTTAGTCTTTTAATTTCCAGGGGGAGCCACTGAGTGGTCATCACAGGTGGCACCAACTAGTGGTTTACAAATACAACACACCAATGACAAACCTAGGTTAGCTACTACTGACTGACCCCTCGGTCATTTTTGAATATAACTTTGCCATTGTGACTAACACTCAAATGACCAACCTAGGATAGTCTGTACTGACTAACCCTTTCAACCTATGGATTTTCAGTGTGGGTTGGTTTTCTAGGAAGCAAAAAAATGACTCAGGAAGTTGGTTGGTGCTGACTAATGTTGTTAGCATAAAGAATATCAATATAAGGCATCTGGGTAGGGCAGTCAACAGGAAAGTGCATCGTGTTTCACAACTGCTTATGTATTTGATATCTCATAGACGGGCTTTCATGACTACCAGCCTTTCATTGAAGTTATGAAAGCCCTTCTATGAGATATCAAATTCATCAGAATCATTTCTAAGGAAATAATTTCATAGACAGAGCTCACAGTTCACATATACCACCAATGTTGGGACCTTGTACCATTGATTGCAATGGTTCATAATTATTCACACCTTTCAGAAGTAAATAAGTTACTATTAATGAACCTGGGAAACATGCCAATATGGCCATCTTCAGATCGAAGCCCTTTGCTGTCAAGAAGGGTTGATACACAGCCAAAGGGTCTGCATTATACGTGACTTCAGCCCTGACAGGGCTATACATTTATTATGAGGAAAAAGGCTCTAATGTGTGAAATCATGATGCAATGCTTAAAAGGTTAGGAGCGATCCTATTTCACGAAACACCATAGTAAATGGGAACATTATTTACTCATCATGAACATTCTAATTCCAACAAAACACCTATCCTTCCTTGATCATGAATTATCGCTCATCCTCAAGAATACTATAGATCTTCCCACTATATATGGGACCCAAACTTAAAGTTTCCCCTGTATGTTTTGAAGAGTCATTGATAACTTTGCAACCCCTCAACCTACAATAGTGATCCAGGTATCAGGTTAAAGCTAAGATAAAAGGCAAAAGAATTCAGGCATTGACACTCCCATATTTTGAAAATCATGTGACCGGTTGCCATGGAAACCATGACAAATTTTTCTAAAATTTGGGTTTTTTATCTACCTGTCATCACTCTGACTGCCATTACAGGATAACTGATTACAGTATGCACATGGGAAGTTCACAGATTGGGTTAAACTAAATTCCACTTCTTTTGAGCCTATTTTGATAAATCTAGCACCTTTATTTTGGAAATTACGATCCTCTAAACAGATTTTCAGAATGAGGCAAAACAAGCTTTATGCCTGCCATTGGACAGAATATGTGATAATGTCTTGAACCGTTATGCTCAGAGACCCTATAGTAGGCGCAAACCCAAGCTTGTAGTGAGAGCTACAATCCTAAAGGGGGGAGGGCTAGTGGAGAGGTTAGTAGGGCCTTGTATTGGCAGCCAAAATTAAGTTTTTGCCATCCCACTGTGTTCTACTAAAGGGAATCTGACCATTGGGTCTACGAAACATGCTTCCAAGAGTTAAGTATTGCCTTCTTGCAAAAGGTGCTAAAAGAATGGGTAACCAATTGTTACATTTTGCCTTATAACTAAAGCAATATTAGCCCATTTTTTCAACTTAAAACAGTTTTGGAAAGCAAAAACAGTCTGCAATATAGCTGCAAACTCTGTGCTTTATGCTAATAGTTTTAATTATCTGTTGGGAACATATGATTCTTCAGATAGTTACAAATCTAACAGCATAAAGGCCTTTTTAGGTCAAAATAACCCCCATTTTAGGCTGTTCCACCCCCATTTTAGGCTGTTCCAATCATCCACTTAGCTATAAAAATCAGAATTTGTCCACATATTTAATCAATTATGCTTAGAAATGATGTGCAGGGCTTCTACTGCATGATCAAAAAAGAAATGACTGGCAAAAACACATGCAAACTGATAATTCCCTACAGTGAATACAACTTGATTGCTGAGTCCCATATATGGTGGGAACATCTATAGATCTTTTTCAATGAATACCATCTGTGAATATCTTACCTCATGTTGTCGTTGGGTCTCAGTCTTAATGTGCCCTGCTGTGTGTAGTGGATATTCTGTAAATGTGTTCCAGATAGCTGCACAGGTTAAGCAGGTTTTGCAGGTGTACATACCTAGGACCATAGTGACTTTTTAACCACTCCTTAAAGCATCTGTCCAAGAAGTCTAGATAGGCACCGAACCATCAAAGAGATTTGGGTCATCCCTCAGAAGGCAATTACGCAATTACGTTTTACGTTCACCAACAGCAACTACATTGAAGTTGGACTGCATAGCTCAGAGTAGTGCAACCTAGATGTCAATTCAATTCAATTCAAAGTTTTATTTCAGACTCAACAACACCAAAAAAAACAATTAGACATGTAACATAGATACAATGAGAAAAGAAATTTAATCTGTGGAACATTAAAATGAACGGACATGTCTCGATACCAGCATCTCCATATATGCGAGATGTACTGCATATAACTTGTGGGGCAACACATAAAGCTATATACCAATCTTCTAATTGTAGCACCCTGTGGAGGGAGACCACACACAGTAAAAGTGTCTCCAGCCCTAGCAAATCTTGGTATAGCAAGTAACATACGCAGTGCGTCATTGTAGGCCACAGGTAGCTCCCACATTGAGGCTCTCTTGTATTTACACCATAACTGGCCTGTATACAGAGGTGTACAGTATATGCTAAACAGCTGTATTTTACATCTATGATGCACATAATTATGGTACTTCCTAATATCACTATCATCCCTGTGTGTATTGGAAGAAATATGGCCAAGGTAGTTGACCTCATCACATTCATCGAGGTTTGCATTATTTAGAGTGAAAACAGGCACTCTCATCTGTTTGCCTAAGATGACCGATCTATCATTAGCACACTTTTCAGTGGATTATATTTAATATCATTGTCTACACCATATTGACCACAAACGTACAATAAAGATGAAAGTCCATGACTATGAGTAAATATTACCAAATCATCAGCATGCATTAAGTGATAGACAATGTTTGGTCCATTCATGCAACCTGTATTACAATCATTTAGTTTGGATGATGAATCATCCATATAGATATTTGAAAGGTGAGGAGAGAGAATACCCCCCTACCTAACACCATTTCCAACAGTAAATTCAGTAGAAATAGCACTGCCCCATCTAATAGACTTTCTGAAAGGTATACCAGTAAACTATTATTCTAACTGTATTCTAACTAGTATTCTAATTGTATGTTCTGACAATGTCTGACACACTTCTAGGTTGTTGGGGATGGGCTCCCTAGTAGCAAACACAGTGTGGCTCCACCTGGGGCCCATCATGTTTGCAAGTGTGGCCCGTAGTGGGCTAACCGATGGGTTTAGGGCGCTGAACTTTGGTGTGGCTCCAAGCGGGTTGCCCACTTTTTGCTCAAATCAGGTTTTGGATGGGCTGCCCACCTTGGGCTCAGATCTGGGCTCAGATCGGGTTTTGGACAGGCTGAAAGTGGGCTCAGATCGGGTTTTGGACAGGCTGCCCACTTTGGGCTCAGATCTGGGCTCAGATCGGGTTTGGGACAAGCTGAAAGCAGGCTCAGATCGGGTTTTGGACAGGCTGCCCACTTTGGGCTCAGACCTGGTTTTGCTGCGCACCTTGGGGTCAGATTGGGTCTCGGATGGGCTGGATAATTTGGTGCCACAGCACCACCTGATAATTATGTGTTTTAGAATCTGTTCAATCTTTCCCCAATATTTTCTTGTATTTGTTGAATAAGATATCCTAGGTCCTGCCCATCAACCCTGAGACATGATCATACTCTTCCTGTCCAATTATGGAAGCATCAAGCATGCAGGCCTATTATCATCGGTTTTAAACCATATGCAGCATAGGCAAGTGTCTATGGTGTACATTGGCCTTCATACCTACATGGAGCATATGAGTTTGGTTTTAAGCAAATTCTAAGGCCACACTGGATAGCGGCTTAGAGAACCTCCTTTTCTTCATTCAAATATATAGCCTTTTTGCTCCTATAGCTTGCTAATTATCAAAGTATGGCCCGCCTACACGTAGTGAGACCCACCAACAAATCACTATAATATATGCAACATACAAGGGCCTGGATCCGCTGTAGGGGATCCTATAGGGCAGCCAACACATCTTATCACCCACATGGTACAGATTTGTCCTATAAATAGAAACAATAGTCCTTCCCCAACCACCTTGTACAAGTTAGGGAGGGCTGTAATTGTTCTGTAGACAGACTGGCTGCCATGGATGGAGTTGTACAGGTAACTCATACTGTGGCTGTTGAATATCAGTTTCAGTGAGCTCTAAACGAGACTCTTTTATTACAAAGTATTACAGAGTAATGTGATGTTTTCATTTGTAATGGAACCAAAAAGGAGATAATTTCATATACAGGGGACTGTATAAGTAGATGTAGAGAGCACTTTCGACTTCCATATAATATTTATCTCATAGCAGTTCAAAAAGTTCTTCAGCGGGTGATTTGCTTAATCACAGTATTTGTTGTATAGTAAAATTATGTGTCATTTCTGTGACAACCAAACCATCCATCTAGTTAGGTGTTGCTATTATTACTATATATTTGTGAATAGTATTATTTATCTCTTTGGAATAGCCTTAAGCTGTGTGACTTTCTCAGCATCGTTTACATGTGCCACTGATTGACCCATTTGATAATAGATGTACAACGTGAGACCATCAGTAATATCATTAGTCTGAATTACTACTAAATTACTAAAGGTTCTGGTAATAGTAACTGTAAGCTAAGCATTATTAGCAAAATGCTAAGATAGAACAGAAAGTTTAGGCACATGCTTTTCGCTATGCTTTGGCTCAAAAGTCAGTTCGACCTCCTAACTTTTAACTAAGATTTCAGAATCGTGTTCTTCTGTGTAAGGACTTGGCTGTCAAGTATCATCAGTTTAGAAGAAGCCATCCCTGTATTTTTAATCCATTTCAATCTGAGTCCTAAGTGGCTCAAATGCCTCATCTTTGATGTGAATTTCACTTTGAATTCCAAAATCTGTTCTAAAATCGACCCTAGACCCTGTTAGATCGATCCATGCCTAATAGGAACATTCCATGAAATAATTATCAGAATTATCCAAGGATGCAGCCCTGGCCACTTTACTCACCATGCAGGGCTGTATTGCATTGTGACGATAACGGGATTAATCCATTAACGCAATATGTGGCCCTTAAAGGGTTGACCCACATTGTAATATCTATCTGATACAGGAATGTTAATATCCATAGACACTTCCATCAGCCCGTAGATCAGCCGCAGCATGAACACAAGTCTCCATGCAGTCCTCGTCCCCAGGTATACACCCATATACACACAGGTTACGGATAGCACCAACGTTACCATTACGAGGAACCTTCACCAATTTATGATTCAGACGTTGAAGACCCCGAAGTACATCCTGTGCAAGAAAGAATAACATAAATGGAAATGATTTATTGCGTTTTGCAAAGAAACACCTGTTTTTTAGATGAAGGCAGTTCTGAATAATATTTAATAGTTTTTACCCTAACCTATAGCTCTGAGTTTTGTCCCGTTTAAAAATAATAATTTTGGCGCTTATTGCGTTTTGGGACAAAACTCTTCATTTAAATTAATACAACATTTATACAACGATGATTATCGTAGTGTTTTCATGAAAAGTTGGGAAAGTATTTACATGAAATAAGTGTGAAGTGCATAACAGATCGCTGCCATACAAAGTCCAATTTCGCTTACTGTTGTAGTGCCCTAGGGGAACTTAATGTACATATTTTATTTGGAATATGAATTTACCATCTAACTTTGTATTTCTATTAAGAAAAGGCACCCCAGTACATCAATGCAGTGATGGCAAGTTACTCAATATCGCACTGCCGTTATATTATCATGGGGCTGACATAACCAAAACATACCTCATCGAATCCATCCTCGTATTTAATCTCATTGGGAAGCAGCTGGTGGTGCAGTCTTGGTGTGTCAACTGCTGCCTTTAAGTCCAGTCCAAAGTACAGATTGTGAAGGGCAACCTGAAATAGGAGTACTGTAAGTTATCACATAAATATAAACCTAATCGTATGTAAGCCGCACCCCAACTTTGGGCCAAATGTATTATAAGCTGCACTGGCGATCTGGTTATGGTGACTTTAATACTGTGCCGTAGTAGCTATAATTCGTGTATAAGCCGCACCCTAACTGTGAGCAGATCATATTTATAAGCTGCACTGGTGATATGATTTGCGTACTAGCCGCGTCTTCTATGCGAGAATTTACAGTATCTTACATCGGAAGGTCACCATGAGAAGAACTATACAGATTCTGTAAACCTCTTACTTACCCAGTAAACAAATAACGTTATACACCATTTTAAAACGTTATATATCGTTTTTCTAGGCTCTTTAGTATGGCATAACGTTATGTAAAGTTTACAACGTTATTTTGACGTAAAATAACGTTAGCTGTTAGCTGGGTAAGCCAACCAAATGTAGGAATTCTAGTCCTAATTTGATGTTTGTACATATTTTTTCCAGTGAAGGATCAGAGGAAGGACATACAGTAAGAAAGTTCAAATTCTGATAAACATGTAGAACAATTCTGAAATCTTTATTCAGAATCATACCATCATATACAACACATTAATACTTGACTCCTTGTACATGTAGATGTAGTGATAATAACGAGTAATATTGATGGTATTTCATATTTAAATGATCGTATTATCATGTAGCCCTGGATTGATCAGTCAAAAGTAAAAAAGGCCTAAATTATATATATGTCATTTAGTTGTCCTTCATGTTATTTTGGAATTGGATGAAGTCTTGCCTAAAATTCGAAAGTTTATTTTATAAGAAAGATAAGTATACTTACAGATGCTACTGAGCTTATTATTCTAGGCCCACCAGAGGCTCCAGATATGTAGGCGACCTCCCCAGAGTCTGTCAGGAAGATGATGGGGCTCATTGAAGACATGGGCATCTTTCCAGGCTCAGGGAAGTTAGCTGGTGATGGTGCAATGTTGTAGATATTGGATTTCCCCGGAATTGAAAAGTCATCCATTTCATTATTGAACATTATTCCGGTTCTAGAACCATAGACCTCAGATCCAAAACTGTGGTAAGGAACATGGAACATGGAATTACATCAAAAACAAAAAAATTATATCAACTTTCCATACTACAAGCAATAGCCTACTGATTGGTTGCCACCAACAAAGGCACCAAGGGCCCTAGCTCCCCCAGGTGGGCAGGTGGTGAACTAGGGAATGCACTTACTCCACCTGGGGAATATATCCCAATGTTGCCGTGCAACATTGGCACCATATAGAGGAAATATACACAAATATAGACAGATAGAAAAGATGAATAGATTTAGAGGAATTATCATTTGTAAATCATTGGCATTCTGAATTAAAATGCAACAAAGAAGAACCACTATTCATTATGTTAAACTGGCAATGTATTCGCACTGGACAACCCTAGAGGGCATTGCAGTGACGACCAGGTCCTCCCTCTGCCCCTCCCCCTTGGCCTACCCCAGTACAATGTACCTTATAAGGGCATAGTGGGCCATGCACCACACTTGAGTAATAAGGGAAACCAGTCGGTCCTATTTATGGGTGATTGGGGATCAAACAAACGCACTGCCCTGTGCTGGGAGCAGTCAACAGGGTCAGTACAGGTAAAACCAGCCAATGGGGAGCAGTCAGTGCTACATGTCAAATCTCACTAGATAGTTATATATATATATATCCAAAGTGGTTACCAAAGGAAGATAACTCATGTCACCGGTGTATGAGCTTAATGGAGGTGGTAGAGGTAAGTGACCCCAGTCTACAGTAACCTTTGATTGGTATTCTTTTATTTATACTGAATATGATCAGGCATCAGTTTTGCCATGGTTTAGAAGTGATCCCCACTGGCTGATTTTACCTGGACTGACCCTACTGACTTCATCCACGACAGGGCACTGCGTTTGTTTTATCCCCAATCATCCATAAATAGCACAACTGGACAACTCTATCACCCTGCTTGTGGCACCTTCTTGGTCACAGGGAGAGGTCATTCTTTGGAAAGGGGTGGTGGGGGGGGGGGAGCTTTATACATTCTGTCTGCTGATTATTCGGGCACCCCCTCTATTTTGCTCCCCAATTCTCTGCTGTGCATGTAAATTTGCTAGGGGAGGGGTGGGGGGATTCTTTTATCCATCTTTCATTGGGGAGGACATGTTTTTCTATCTTATGTATTATAATTGAGGCAGAACCCTTACCTCCCAACAATGATCACTCCCATAGACCTTGAGTGAGGAGAGAGGGACAAACCTAAGCCGCTATAGCCTGTTCAGAAAGCTGATAATTACCCCCCCCCCCCCACCACTACATGGTACAAATGTACTACAATTGTAGCAGTGTGAGGCCGCTCTGGGGTCGTTATAGTAAGAATAGTAGTGGGTGGGAGGGGCAGAACACAACCTGTGGGTGGGTCCTAGTGTGTGGTAATCATAGCATAGGGCACGAGATGGATGTGCTCTGGCGAGGACAGACCCCCTTTAATCTCAAGTGCACTCCCACATAATATTTATTATAGCAGGGTCATTGCCATGTAAACAGCATACTTTTGATAATAATGCACTTACTAATAGTTCACACTAGCCGTAAGTGACACAGCACTACCATCAGGTGCCAGGATACTGATCTGTGTAGTTCCTGCATCATCCGCAATATTGAACAAGTGCTCATAATAGTCCAAGTCTCTAGTACGCGTTGTGTCTATCTTAAGTCTAATGCGATTGATGTATGTGTCATCAGTCATGTTCTTCACAACCTATTCAGGAACGATAAATCAATATGTATACATACTTATTATAAAGGCTTAGGTTAGTTATTAACTGGAATAGCCAGAGTTAAATGTGTGAATAAACAAGGTAAATGAGGCACTAGTACATCTGTCCAATCTTAAAATCTGTCCAATCTTAAAATCTGTCCAATCTTAAGATCTGTCCAATCTTAAAATGGATAATCTTAAAATGATTAATCTTAACACAAGAGGGCGCCACTGTCATAGTAGAATGTACACTGCAGGCCCCCTCCTACATAGCCTAAGTAGGATGGTAGGCCTACATCAGTAAAGCTGAAGGCGATTGGGTAAGGTTATGGGTGTGTTGCCATTCCCCCCCCCCCCCCCAAAAAAAAAAAAATATATATAAAAAATAAAAACGGGGGTTCGAGCTCCTGCATGATGTATGTATACAATAATAATACTAGTGCTAGTAGCCACTAGTAGCACCATCTTACCAGTATATGCAAGGAGGTGGTGGGCAACGATAATCTTTTTAAGATTGGTCATTTTAAGATTGGTCATTTTAAGATTGGTCAGATTTTGTTGTTGATGCTCCCACGTGAGTATGTCCTGAAGAGCGTAAAAGAGAGAGATCTCCACACCCCCATCATTCAAAATAATTGTTCTATAGTACTTTTTGTTGTGGAATACAATAGGCCAAAATATCAAAAGCTGTTACCATAATCTGTATAAAGGACGTATGGTAAAAAAAATGATGCAGTCC
This sequence comes from Harmothoe impar, assembly GCA_947462335.1. Taxonomy (NCBI): domain Eukaryota; kingdom Metazoa; phylum Annelida; class Polychaeta; order Phyllodocida; family Polynoidae; genus Harmothoe; species Harmothoe impar. The sequence goes on along the minus strand of OX381720.1, from coordinate 42,266,155 downwards.
TCAGACTTTGACCAAAAGGTTGTGCTTACCTGAGGTAGGGTGGCCAAACTCTTTTTGAATAAAGGTACAACATGCACATGATACAGACCTACTTAATAATATAGCCCCAATATTCACATTTCAGAGATTATTTGCCCTCTGGTGATATGATAAATAGTGAATTAACCTAACCTGGTTTAATCTCCCCTACCCCTCTACACCTTCTGACAGCTTTCAGTTTGTCCTATGCCTTCCATTTTGATGAACCACATGGTCTTCTCAGTGTAACAGTAATGCCCCCTAGGGTGCATTGGCTAACACTAATGACTTTACCTGTAGCCCGATAGAATGTGCTGCCATCTGTTATCAAATGACTATCTGAACTGGTTAGAATTACTGCAGGCTGTGTCTTATGAAATTGGTACAATTGAAACGTCTTTGAGCGGGTGACGTCCTTGACCAGGTGACATCTTTGACCAGCAAGCTTTATAATCGCTGAAATGGGGCCTATATAGATAGAAATAGGTGGACATTTGTGATATTTAGTGTTATAATATACTTTAACCTTTTCCACCCATTCTTTCTATATAGACCCATTTCAATGATTTAGCATAGAATCGGATATACACAGGGACACATAAAAGCTAAACCTTCCAGCCACCCTACTTACCTGAGAGATGTTCCAGAAGAACGGATCCCCTAATGCTGACCTCCTACCAAATGCAAATTTGGAAACCTCAACAATCTTCTGGTGTGTCATCAATTTCGTGGCAGAGTCCATCAAACTGTCATTGTTGAACCCAAACCCTGATGGGGATTTATATTGAAATGGTTCATCGCTATATACATGCATGATTCATTGTTTAGAGCTGTCATAACAGAGATAGCAATATGAACTTGTGTAAAGAATTTTGCTGTTAATGCAAAATTCATATTTGCCGTTTTAGGAATATCTACTACCCCAGATACAGCAATAGATGATACTTGCCTTAGTCATATTTCTATATGCGTGTTAAGATGTGGCATTGCTTCCAATGAATGAAATGCAAATGGCTAGCAAAAATAGCCTGACCAAGCCCCAACTCACCATCACAAAGTCTGAGTAAGTACTCCAGTACAACACCACTAGAGGGCGGCTCTGGTGCATACATAGTCAAACCAAGGCTCTTCAGTCTGCCTGTGATAGGTTTTCTGATCCGTGTCTGGTACCGGATCAAATCCTCCTTCACCATCTCCCCACCTGCATTTCGAAAAAGAGAAGTTTCTTGAAGGTGAAATTAAATGTGGAATTTTTGTCGACCAACTGGTCTAATTCTTAGTTTTGGTGAAATAGAATGTATAACGCATATGAATAGAATATAACTTGTGTATTTTTCTTTTGGAAAACCTAATGACCCCATTCTTTAAAATTATCAAATTAGATCTATGACTTCATATATGTGACAATTCACTTACCAGCTTCCTGAATATCCGCAATTATGTCATCAGCAAGGGATCCATTGTAGAAGGACATGGGGTCATCAGCAATGATCTTCAGGGTTCTGGCAAATTTTGGTCTTTTTATGATGTCACCAACTTCAGCGAAATTACCATCAGCTTTCTGTAGGACATTCCTGAGATATAGAATGTATGAACCATAATCTAAATCTCAATTTGTAATGCATGGGCTATCATTAGGCATAACTTAGCCATATCACCTCTCAGAACAGAACACAGTCTAGTAATTTTGATTGAATAAGCAAATGAAGGTAGTCTTCTATAATATCAGACATAAGGAAATTCCGACCCCTAAAAACTAACCTTTTCTATCCAATTTATAATTTCCTCACTGTCAAGTCATTTACGTACTGTGCAAATTTCATCGATTTAATCTTACCTAAGGTTGGTGTTATTTGTCTTGAGAATGCGACTTTTCCTAACATCAATGCCTGTTTTTAGACTTTTGTGCACCTTAAAACCACCCTCACACAGTTTGATAGAAGGGGTGACGAGGTCGCGCCATGGGACTCGGCCATACAACTTCCACGCAGTGTAGAGGCCGTGAAGGGTGCCTGGTACTCCAATAGCACTGCCACCTGCATACATCCCGCATATTACTCATTAAATCTATTGTATTCATGTGCAAATCGATGGATTCTTTGTTGAAAACGCAGTTTGGATTTTAGAGTTGATTGAAGAGAGCATCTCATTGATAAGACATCTAAAAGTAAAATGACGGTTTGGAAAGGAAATTTTTCTTAAAGAATCGGGCTTGGTTGAAGACTGCTTACCGAAGACGGAAGAATGGTTGAGGTAGTACTCTTTGTAGCCTGCAAGAGGTAACACCTCTCTAGCTAAGAACGTGTTCATTTCCATCTGGTCACTTCCTCTCTCCCTAAATCATAATGGTATAAAAACACGGTGTGGCAAGATTTCGGCAGTTCAGCAATTATGGCAGTTCAGCAAGCAGTATTGTCAGCTATGATGCATTAAGGTATTATGCCGTCCTCACTTAACCTCAATAAAAGTTTGTTAGACCTGTTGTTCTTACTCAAAATGGGAGGCATTTGTGATTTATGTATCAATATAATCATTATGTGTAGGAGAATCCAACCCATATTTCTTTTTAGTTTTATTCTAAACTGTAAAATTACCTGTCATAGACAATCATAAAATGGCCGCCTCCAATGCCTGCAGACTGAAATATAGTGCTGCCGATGCAGAACATTGTAGCGACGGCTGCATCTACCGCTGATCCTCCTCTACCCACAATGACATCCCTGCAGGCAAATAGAATGAATTGATACCATCACCATTTACTTGGGGGCCGGAAAAACAAATTGTTGATATCTAACTTTAGGTTAATGTGGAGACCAATACTTTGTCTGAGTGTCGTATAAGGGTATTTTGAGGGGGCGATTTTGAACGTACTGATTCTGAATCTGCCATGTGTAAATTTAAGTAACATATGTGTCGCATTAAGGTCAAAGGTCACAATTTGATGTAAAAATGAGACTGAAATGACTGCACACATGAAATGACTACACACATTTTGAAACAAATATAAAGACATCAAGGGTGAAGCTTATTTATCTTAATGTATCTGATTCACATCTGTCCTAGACATACTGTTGATGTAGTACCAGTACAAGTGGTTACAAATAAAATCGAATGAACTATTTGCTTTTAGTGCTATTACCCTGCTTGAAATTTCATTTTTGTTCGCATTATGCGTGAATGCAGCCCTAGCATCATGCCCATCTTTTAGGAGTGCATCATCCCCGTAAGGTCATCATGATGGTTAAATACAGCACTGGCAGTATGCGACCCTTGAAATGCTAGTGGATCATTTGATAAGATTAGCTATAATGCAATTACATTCTAATAAAACAAAGACGTTATATACTTAAATTTCTCGTGCATATGAACTGAAAAGTCAAACATGTATTTTACCAATATGGGATGATACACAATGTACCTGCAAACATGAAAAAAGAACAAGGATGAGGAAAAGCTATGATTACAAGAAACATTTGCTGTACCAATGATTATCAACAGTTTTCAACCAAAGTCCACATCCACATTCTCAACTCACATTCCAATCTTTGCACAGACATCATCACGGGCTTGGACAGCGGCTTTGCGATACTTCTTGTAGCTGTACTCTTCATACTCCACGGAGGCTTCATCTTTGGGTTGTGCTGTGCTCTGTGTGGTGGGTCTTGGTGTACTTTCTGCTGTGGTACCAGTAGTCTTACCCTGTGGACGGTTCTCCAGGGTATCAGAGCGGCCAGCTGGATGACAAGCAATGGTGCCTTCAGCCTTGTCAACTCGACCCCGTAGACCTAATGCCAGCCCCACACCGACAGCTATTACAACAGCCGCACCCACTATGGCAAGCACTATGATCACAGACTGCCTGCAATGAGACAGGTAGAAATCGTATCGTTGAGTATTTAAAAATTCATAAGCACTGTGCACTGATAGATCTGTATGGTCGAACTGGGCTCTGGATATCCTATGACTGGTATAAGCAGTGTTTATAAACTCACAGATTTGATATAATTAAGGTTCAACACTGTAACTGTACATGTAAGGGCCGCTCTAACATGCTATGCCCGTTGGTGGCATGATGCATGAAGCAGCCCCTAGCGAGCCAGGGCTGCATTCATGCTGCCCATTCAGGAGTGTATCAGCCCCATAGAGTATCACATTAGAGCACTATTCGCCACTTAAAGAATTAAGTGATAAATGATTATGATAAATGACCTACTTCATTACCTTCTAGTTGTACCAATATTGTCCACCATAGCCTTCAGTCTGATAACACAGAACTATGAACACCAGCTAAAGCTGCTTCTCTGCGAGACAGAACATTGTTCAGTGAACCTCCAACACTAGTGAACCTGGACTGTGCAACCCAGCAATTCTATACGCACGTCCGTGATAGCTCTCCGACAAACGTTCTGAGCGCAATATTAATCCTTTCTTAAACTATCTTAATCTCATCATAAACTATCTTAAAATTCTTACTAATCAAATGAAGATGGCGCTGTCGCAGTAACAGAAAACGCCGTATGAAATCTTAACGCCATCACGGGATGCCGCCTATCAGCCGCATATATACGGTAGGATATATCGAGTATGTTGCATAATTCCATGAACAGTGAGTTTATACATATCATACATAAACAAATGTATGGGAATCATATCTTGTTGAGTGTAGATTCATGAAAAATGATAATAACTAATGAAACATATTTTCCGAGCTGTAGAGCTCTTTTCTATGTTTTCAGTATATACATTTCTACCAAAAATACACGGACCTGAGACCCCTCCAAGCAGCCTATGTCTTCCATTGTCTTCCCACATATATTTTCAGTGGAATCTTATGCAGTTTTACAGTATAACTATATTATGATATCAGTGTACATGAGCAGTACATGTATAGGCTAATCAGCTGAAAATGTGGCCAGGTGAGGGAAAACGTGCCTCTAGGGGGGAAATGGCTTTTCAAAGTTTATGTTACAGGCTTTAAAATGAGATATCTTGAGCTAAAATATCCCAAGTAGATTTGCTGTAACTGCTTGTCAAACCGGGGTTGGTGTGTACAACTGAAAATGGCAAATAAGCTCTAAATCCACTATATCCTATTATGAATACTAATAATGTAAAAAATACAGTTTTGTTGAAAAATAACCAAAGACATCAGATGTTTTTATCATAAAATTGGTTCTAGAGGGCATTTCTGAGGTCTGCTTTTGATTCTGAGTCTCTTGTGAAATTTTGAAAAACATTTGAGGCAAAAAATTCCCATTTGGAATAATGGCGTGTTTCCATGGCAACCAGAAAATGCCATATATGCCAATTTTCCATGTTTCCATGGCAACAAATGTTCCTTTTGCATTCCAAAAATGGAACATTTTCAGTGGAGATGAAATAATTCTAAGCATATCACTGGATTCCCCATGAAAAATTGGTCTCAAGCATTTTTTTAGTAATTTTTCATTGGTTTACCCGTATACTGCCCCCTGGTGGCCAAAACCAGTACTAAAAATCCCCCCCGGAGGCACGTTTTCCCTCACCTGGCCACAAATGTACAACAGAAACAATTATATACAATAATACACCACGCCGCTTTTGTAACCCCCTACTCCTTTTCTGGTAAACATATGTCCAAATTGTCACTAGGGCCCTCTTTCCTGTGTAAGAAGCGATGGTCTTGGCAAGTTTGGAAGCCATATTCCGACAATTTTTGACACGGCGCTATCTGACCACGGCGCTTTTCGTTACTGCAACAGCGCCACTAGTAGTGGTAAGCCTACACAGTCCATTGTAGGATAGGCTACTTAACTAGTATGCATGGGGGGGGGGGTCTGCCCCCCAGCCCTCTTTTTTTCTTCTTTATCTTTTAGATATTTATGTTGTAGGATATATACTAGAAAGGTAAACATCAGGTACCATAGTGTGGGCATATGACACTAGGTAGCAGATAAAAGGGGTGGTATCAGATCATATATTAAGATTTAAGATTATAGGTTAAGATTGGAAGATTCTTTATATTTGCACTCCTCTGATGGTGGTGCGGGGGAGGGGGGACGGCTGACAGTGACTGAGGACCAAAGACATAACGACACACTCGTGTTCCCATAACCTTTAATACTATGCACACACAGAAAAGTGAGAGTCATTGTCGCTAAAACTACCCTCACCTGAGGGTCAAGCGCTGCCTGACTCTCAGGTAAGGGTAGTTTTAGCGACAATGACTCTCACTTTTCTGAGGCTGTGCCACTGTGCACAAAATGTTTACATTTTACAGAACTGGTGTTATAGAACCACTGTATTGGGGTTCATTATGGTAATTACATATAACTGCGATATGTGTCTCCTTGTCTAAAGGTGTTGGAATTTCAGGTAAGCATCTACCACAGATATAAATATTGATATCTAATTTCTCTTTTTGAAATGGAGTGGTTAATTTAACTATTATACAAATATTCTATCCCTATGCCACAGTTATGTTATTCATTATTCTATGGAGGTAGAAAACCTATTATATTACCTCTGCATTTTGGAATAGGTTCAGGAGCAGACCCCTTGCTGTACCTGTTTGGAATGGCCTGGATAAATAGGTGTGATACAGTAGTATACCCCCAGCCCCTGCAGGTCTCAGAGAGGGAAATGAAGTTTCTTCATATTTTAACCAACGTACACCTATGCTCGTCGGGACAGACTCTCCTGTGAACGTGGACAAAAAAATCTTTACAATCTTAAATGCGATAATCTTAAATTCAATTATCTTAAAGACATTGCTCACTTTTAAGATTATCGCCTCAGTAAACCCGCTCGAAATGGCGCCACTAATTCTTACCATTTTTCTTTTCATACCCTTGTTTATTCACTGTTGGTAGTACATCATTGTATCATATCAGGGGCTCTGTCCCCGAACCCCCTATTCTTTCGTTCTAAAAATCACTGAAGAAAAATCCATGAACTTTTTTTTTTACTTTCTCAAAAGATTGTTTAGATCATTTTGATAGGGGGTCCCGAGCACAAGTTTAGGGCAAAAATGGTCTAAATCTCATATTTAAAGCCTAAAATAATGGGTAAAATGGCAAAAGTCAATGTGTTGAGTTGTCATATTTTATGCCCTTGGTTATTTTGAGCAACATGATATCATCTATAGTATTCCAAATATGATTCATTGGTAAATAATTGCAATGTACAAGCTCACATTACTAATCCCTGGTAGTTTAATTGAAGAGTGAAGGCAGGCTTGCGTTATAAAATTTATTATTGTGTAGTAGTATAATCAACTTTAGAGGTTGTATTTAATAGTGACAACCGTACATGTAAGTATTAACATACAAGAGTAATAACACAAGTATAGTACCGGTAAGACGTACACAATTGATTGATATAAAATAGGTTGTAGAAGACCTGAATGATTTGATTGGATAAAATTAGATGACATTGATAATATACTATTGTAAGTGATGATTAATTACAGGAGTGGGTGGGTGGGAAATAGTTGGTGTTGAATGGGCGGCGAGAAGCCGAGGAATGAGGAGGGTAGGGGGAGTGTGAGGTGAAAGGGGGGTATTAGTAGGTGAGAGTGGGGGATGAGGAGTGTTGGGAGTTGGAACTACCGGATAGCAATGACCATTCACTTACGCCTCTAAGGTGCAACTGAACTCACCATTACTAATCCTCCGTAGTTTAATTGAAGAGTGAAGGCAGGCTTGGGTTATAAAATTTATTATTGTGTATTAGTATAATAAACTTTAGAGGTTGTATTTAATAGTGACAACCCTACATGTAAGTATTAACATACAAGAGTAATAACACAAGTATAGTACCGGTAAGACGTACACAATTGATTGATATAAAATAGGGCCAAACCTGCCAAGAAATTGTGGGTGAATTGTGGTTGTGAAGGGGTGGGTGGGATGGATGATTTGAGTTTTGATTTTTTGAGATTAAGAACATGGTTAATATAATGTCTCAGTTGAGTGCATTAGAGATTGCACGCTGCACTTTCGATTTTGGGTCTCTTGTTATGTACGCTTTATACGCATCTGATGACCATCCACCAAAGTCCTTTATAGCCTGATCACTGCAGCCTGCTCGGTGGGCTTCTGTGGCTGTTGCTTTTCAGAGTGAGTCGAGGCTGAAGGGGACGACTGGAATGTTCAGTGACGTCAGGACGCGCCTCCAGACCCCGTTCATGTATGTTGTTGGGACTGGCAGCCGAGTGTCCGGGAACATGAACATGGGGTTTGTTGTTGCTGTTGTTGGCGTGTCGCGTATGACTTGTTGTAGCGCGGCTATTGGGCAGTACTGATGTTGTTGCGCTGCATGCAGTGACACCTCCTTGACTTGGTCGTAGTAGGGGAGGTTCTTGCCTGCTTTTATCCTGACGAGTGCAAAGTCCTCCAACAGCCGCACGTCGCCTCTTGTGAGGTGGTAGGTAGAGGAGAACATTTTCACTGATGGGGGGAGTGCCTCTGATTGACGCAGAGCACCGTTGAAGATCAGAAGGATGATGGCTGTCTGCACTGTGCCTATGGGGCCCGATTCCAGCGCTCCCAGTACCCTCCATGGGAAAGAGGAGCTTTGGGCGGGGCGCATGTCTTGTCGCGTTTTATGGCATCCAGGGCCGCCAGTACCTTTGGGTGGAAGAATGGCTGACTGGGGACCCCGATGCCCGACATGTGCACGCGGATGTGTGCCATTTTGTTGAGCACTGTCCTTGGTGACTTGACTGTCAGCATTGTGTACTCTATGTATGCTGTCATCTCCTGGTAGGTGGGTGACTCAGGGTTGAACTTCATATTGTATGCAAACACCATGTAGTTCTTGACTGTGGACTTTCGGTTGTTGAAAGTCCCTCTTGCCCTTGCTTTTGTTTAACGTGAGGCTGCTTTCTGCTGTAGTGAGGCGAACACTGGATCTGCAAGATATGGAAGGTTGTATGTGCTTGAGAAAGAAGTCACAGCAGTCCACAATGTTCAAGTTATTTTCTTTGATGTGGCGTAGGGCCTTTTCTTTATGGGAGTCAGCCGTGTGGGCCCTGCTAAGGTCGTCTGCAAAGTCATTTTGTACACCTGGTATATGATCATATGTGACAGATATATTATACAGTGCTTGTACCATCCAGGCTGCGCGGGCACAATCGAGGAAGATTTTGTCTTTGCCCCGCCCCGTGCTGAATACCTGGACAGCTGCTTCGTTGTCACAAAAGACATGTATGTGTCCCCCCTAGTCTTTGGAACCAACAAATATGTGTAATGCTAAGACGACGTTGGCTGCCTCGAGGTGGCCGATGTTGTCCACCCTGTCGTCAATGTGGGCCACCTGCGCGGCGTATGCCGACCTGCCATTACTCCCACCGACTCCTGTTAGACAGGCGTCAACTTAGAGTGTTTGAGTGAAGTGTGAGGACGTCATGAGGCCGACCCCATTCCACTCCTCGCTGAACTCCCTGAACCATTTAAGATCTTTCCTGATTTCCCCAGAGAATTTAACATATCGGCCATTGGATCCCGGAGGGCCTCCAGCAACCGAGCTATGAAGAGGCGTGCCGGTGCTATGCATTTAGCTATGTGAAGGAGGGCCCCGAGGAGGCTCTGGAATTATTTCTTAGATGTTGACCTGCGCTTGGAGAATTTTTCGACCTTTTCCTTTACCTGATTTAGTTTTGACAGGGGTATGGAGAGTGTCATTGATTCAGAGTCCATCATGATTCCGAGCCAGACGACGGATGTCTTTGGCTCCTGGGCCTTCTCGACGGCCTCTGGGAGGCCCAGGTCCTTGAGGAGCTGCCTGGCTGTGTTGAAATCCTGGACCGCCTTCTCCCTGTTGGGCGAGATAATGATGATGTCATCAAGATACATTTTTGAATACACATTCTTATCCTGCAGCATGAGAACTATTGCTTCAGCCACGCGCTGCATGTGGCTCGCGCTGGCCCGGGCCCCAAATGGGACTGACTTGTCTAGGTAATATTGGTTCCCCCATTTTAAGCACAAGAGGGGGTAGTCCAAGGGGTCACTATTCAGGTTCTTATAGGCCCGACTGATGTCGAGGCTGGAGAGATAGCATCCAGGTCCTTGCCTAATGACCTCCTGACTCACTGCCTCGACCGCGGGGAGGCTGTGGGTTTGTTGTTCCCCGACTACAGTGTTCTTTATAATGTACGCGTTTTTTTAAAAGTATTTATTGGATCTAATGGCATAAAGCCAAACCTAGACTTAGGCGCATTGCCTTTCTTCCGTCAGGACCCCTAACTATTTTACAATCATTGTTGACGGTCTTATGGATGCAATAATATTAAGCTATGGAGAAGTAAAGTATGGTACAGGGTTTTCCATATTATATAATATACATGATGGTTCTTTGTAGCATGAGGTACAATTAATAATAATAATAATGAGATGAGATGAATGGTACAGTAAGGCATTATGACATAATTACACCATGAAACAAGCTGGGTAATCTTGTTTGATCGCTTTCTTGAAACTGACTTCTCCTTGGGGAAGCTCATATCTGTGATTATACGCCTCTCCGTGCTATCCCTCTTGGAGCGTGTCATGATCGGGGAAATGTGTGACCACTGTGAGAAGATAGGTGTGTCATAGGGACCCTCCAGTCCCCCGAGGCTGATTTCTTTGTTAATAAATTTGTTGACACTATCCGGGAATTCTAAAGAGCTGCTATGATTCGGTGTATATATGTTTTGTGATACCGGGCCTACATACCCAAGTGGGAAGCCAAAAGTTGATAGGAGTTTTTTCCAAGTGGGTAGATGAAGGTGGGTCGGTAGAGGGATGCGAGCGCCAAGGGCGTTGGGCAGCCCTGTGGCCTTCACCTGTGTGTATATGTGCCGGAGGTTGGCACTGCCCCTATTGTCGGCCATGTCTGGCCAGTTATCGATTCTGTGATTTTTGAAGGCATAGGGGGAAATGTCAACTTCGGGGTCTCTGGTATTTGTGTAACACATTTCACTAATACATTCAAATTCAATACTCACATCGACGGGGCCCGTGTTGTTGTTGGGCGCCGGGGCCGTGCCGGGGATGTGGCCCGGGTCGTGGTTAGGCCTCAGCTCTCGATCCGGAAGGTAGGCGCCGCCATGTTGGACGCCGGGGCGCTTGGGAGTGGAGTCTGCCCCGCTACCCATGACGTCACACGCAGAAACATGGGGGCGGCCTTGTTTATCCATGGGCGCCGCCATTACGGGGGAATCCTGCGCTGTGACGTAGAGCGCAGGAGCTGCAGGGAACCCCTTCTGGCGGCGCGTGTCAATGTTTATATGTTCATGGATTGCACAAGGATTTGACTTGTTTACAGAGAAAAGAAAGCATGTGGATGTGTCGATCGGTGATGTGTCGGGCGGGCTGATGTATGAAGGTTCAGCAGACCCGATTATGCATTTTTTGAAGCTGGTGGTGGCTTGTTTTGGTCGGTGGGGGCCCGCCAGTTCCCTTGGTTGGAACCTGTGGGCTGCTGCGTCTGCGGACCAAACTGCGATCTGCCGCCGTTGGCTTCCATGTATTTCCGATCACACTTATACCGACTATGAGTGCACAGTTTATCGACAGTGGCATAGCAGTATGAACAGTAGTGGCTCAGGGCGCCGTGGTGGCTCGGGTTGCGGCATCCCTGTGCGGAGTTGTATGCTGGACATAGCTCAGTATGGCCCTGCCTTGTGTTGGAGGGGTTGGAGTGACCCGCCTGGTGGGTCCGTTGATTCCCACCGCTGTAAGGGTAGAGGGACGCTGGAGCAGAGCAGTACATGTTGCGGGCCTGCTGGATCCTGTGCCAGTCCTTCCAGCTGATGCTGTCGAAGATTAACTGGGACCAGGTAAGTACCCCATCCCATGATCTTTGTTTAGCGTCTTTGATGACGTCACTCAGGTGTTCCATCATGTACTTTTCGTTTTGCAGGGGGTATGCGTCAGACCTCCTTATCAAGGTCTGGAGGGCCTCTATGTACTCCAGGGCCTTCATGGTGTGTCTGGCATCCAGCTTCTGGCGTAGGGTGGTGCAGCCTGGACGGTCAAGGTACATGTATGGTTTGGCCAAGAATTGTTTTTGAAATGGGTTGTTAAGAAACATGGCCTAACCGTCCGTAGGTTGCGAATTGTAGGCGTCTTTCATGAGCTCGTGCGTGATGAACTGCTGTACTCCTGGTGCACGCCGCAGGTCTGCATTTGTAGGGAACCTGTGGGTGTTGTCCAGAAGGATAGGGTGGCGTGAGGCGCCGCCCTGGTGCAGTTGGGCGAAGGTGTTGTCGGCCGTGTCACGCCGGGGGGCCGTCTACCTGTGACGAGGGGTGCTGTGGGCCCGGCTACTGGACCTCGACAAGTTAGTGTCGATGATCAGGTCCAACTTGTCGTGTATGTCGTCGACTTTGGAGCTTATCCTCTGGACGTCCCCCTCCAGGGCGTCGACCCTCATGGAGGTATTTGACTTGTCATGGCTACCGGTGGCGTTGGTGTCATGGCCGCCAGCGGTTCTGACAGATGGGATTGTCTTTGCACCGGGGGGTTGGATGATAGGCAGGAGGGGGAATTACGGGCTCGGTTTCGGGCTTTTTGGTTTTAACTTTATAAGGGGCCCGGGTTGGCGCTCGCCCTCGTGGTTGCCTTGCCCCTGGTGACCGGACCTGTCTTCTTGGGGCCCATTTCTGCCGGTGAATGTAGAGGTTATAATCCAACTCAATCCTGACCACATATACACCTCCTCGTGATAAAAAGGGTAAACACCAGTTTACGTAATTGTCGTCCAGTAGCACCCTTCAGTTCACTAGGGTGATAGTGTCGGACATGGTTGACATCATTGTCATTGTCATTGTCTTGGTCATGGTTAGCCGGACGGCCGTGTCAGTTGAAGGCCTCAGCTAAGGTATTCCCAATACGGCAGTAGTGTAGGGACACTAATATTAGTATTGTAATCGAACGCCTACAAGGTAGTTCGGGCGGCCGGAGCCAGGGGGCACCCCTATCGGAGGCGGACAGTATATAAGCTGTCCTCACCCCCTTGCTCTGGCAGACCTTCTCAGGTCTCTGACTGTGTAATATATAGAAAGTTATTTGAAAGCCAAACATACATTGATCGAACCTCATATACTTCAAGGATTAGCATTGTTGTACAGGTGAACGACTAATAAACCCTGTGTTCTTGCATCTCTACATGAAAACTGCGGTTCGAGTCCTTATTTAATCGAATTACATAAAGACGAACTCTACACTGGTGCCGTGACCAGGATTTTTATGTAGAAGATAGCGGACTGACCCTGGCAGAGGCTCAGTCAAGGAACGGGGGGGATGAAGGATCGGGAGCCGAGCTGGAAGATGGGGAACTGGACTACACAGTCGCCCAAATAAATGAAATCTGGGATATTGCCTCTCGAATGCATACCCCAGAGAATAAAAAATCTCGAAAGAGGAGTCTGATTTTTCGAACTCCGGGAGAATTTCCTCCTACAGTGCCGAACACCAATCCGTTCAGAGGGAACCCATGGGCGGACATGCTTCCCTCCGAACCGAACCTCGGACATATGGAACGAGATTTGTCTAGAAGAGGTCGACAGGTCCCTGATTATGACGCCTACTGCGAGAAATTGAAAGCAGAAGAGGAGTCAATGAGGGATCGGCATACAGCCATGATTGAAGATTTGATCCGATTAGCCAACGAAAAGGCAAGGGTAATCGCACAGAACCAGAAGGAAGCAGCGGAATTGAGTGAAGTAAAATCCAGAATCCAAGCGGATAGGAAATATATAAGTGAACAGTTGGCTCTCGAAACTTCTCAGTTGGCCAAGGTCCAACAGAAGGTTAAGATTGCTCAACACAGTCTGACCGAGGAGCAAGCACAACTCCAGAAAGAGAAGGAAGAGGCTCGCCGAAGTCGTGATCTTCGGGATACCTATGAAAGCGAGATCGAACGACAATCCAAAAGGGTCAAGAAAATCAAGGCTGATTATTCGAAGGAAGAGAAAGCCGGCGAGGCCCTACGGGAACAGTTCGAGCAGGAACGAGAAGCGTTGAAGCAAGCTCGAATCGACATGAAGACTGACCTCGAAAATATTCAGAAAAAGAAAGATGAAATCAATGATACCTACCTGGCTTATCAGAGTCAGATAGAGGAGATCCGCAAAGAAGAAGAGACTAGGAGGCGGGAAACAATGAATGAGGGAGCCAAGCTACCTAAACACGTTGCATCCACACCTAGTCCGATATTGAGTACAGTAGAGCCCATCGAAACACGGGGGGTTGTTTCGGAGGGGAAGTATGAACGAACCCAGGGAGGGACTGTTCCGAATGAGACTTATCGTAAAGTCACGTATGGGGGAACCGAGGAGAAGGAAATCTCTAGCACCCATGATATCACGAGCGAGGCCCCACCCAAAAGAATGAACCATAGTTACGGCTCTCTGCATCCCTTTGCGGATGACACGCTGGCAGGACATAATTATACGGTACCACCACCACCGATATATAATATAACCTACCAGTATCGGGCACCATTACCCGGAGCCGGATCGAACGAAGGACATCAGTCCTATAACGAAGGGGGAGGATCGATTCCGAGCAGGGGGACAGGTGGTGCTCCGAACCCCGGAACGAATCCGGGAGGAGGAGCCGGAACTGTGCCGAACCCTGGTTCGTACGGAGGTTACCCCCCCAGTCCTGAACGAACTCAGCCAAATCCAAGAGGAGGGGCACCAAGACCGGTCCCTGCCCCGAGGAGGTTGACAAAACGATCATCTATGGGCCCGAGGGTTGCTGCCATAGTGGAATCCGATCCTTGTATACAAGGAATGGGGATAGACTGTTGCAGTCGGACCCGGGAAGATGAGTCAGAAATAATGGAATGGAGCCGGAGGCAGTCTGATAGACTGGTATGGAGTCAGAACAGTGCCAGGAAGCCTGTTCGAACTCCCCGACGGTTCAATGGAGAGAATTGGAAGGAAAGCTACCAAGACTTTTGCGACGATAACCGTTATCATGGGTGGGACAAGGAGGCTTCCTTGGGTCCTCTCATTAAATGGTTGAGTGAGGGTCCGGGACGAATAGCTGTAGATGATTGGCGAGAGACGTATGGGGAAGATGGAAACTATGACCAATTGGTGGCAGCCGCCACACACATTTTTGGGGTGCTGTCCGCGAATGATCCTTGGTCGGAGTTCCAGGTACGAACACAGAAACCAAAAGAGTCTCCGAAAGTATTCGGACTAGAGCTTCAAAGATTATTGCAAAAGGCTCGACCTTATTGGAGACGGGATGATGAATATTTCTTAGATGAACTATTCACACACTTCATAAAAGGACTGAGGGATCCGTCCCATGCTGAACTCGTCCAGAAGGAATGGGGGCGAGGATCCTCAATGGTAGACTTCTTTTTGGCTATCGATCAGCATGAAAAGAAGAAACGACTACTTTCTGGGTTCGTACCCAACCAAAGAGTGGCGTCTGCACATACGGCTGCTCCAGAGGAAAGCGATTCGGACGCTGGTTCGGATGAGGAAAGAATTGCAGCAATAGGGGGAGATAAGTGGGATCGAAAGAATCGGTGGAAGAAAAATGGTAGTAAACCACCCGAGAAAGAGAAGCCAGTAGAGGCAAGCTCTAAACCCATCCCTACCCCCCAGTTAGGAGCGTCATCAGAGAATGAGAAACGGTTAATGGCCATGATGGAGGAAATGAAAGGATTGTTGGACTATCAGAAACGACCGAAGCTAGATCGAGCAACGGTGAAGTGTTTCAGGTGCCAGGAGACCGGACATTTCGCAGCCGAATGTACGGCCGAGAAACCAGTTTGGAGGGAGAGAAAGAGAGAGGAGACGGGAAAATAGAGGGGGTTGTCCGTGAAGGCAAGCTGACGACCCCGAATAAAGTATGCCAGGATACAATCCATACGAACGCGATTGAGGAGTCTGTAATGTATCCGCCCAGCAGCATGGGAAATGCTGATGAGCCGAAAACATGTGGGGCTGGGGGTATTGGTGAGACAGTTGCCAGGGAGAGCAAAGAAGGGAAACCGATCACCAATAGAGAGGAAGGTTGGGTAGAGGAACTATCCAGGATCGGGGGGATCCGCCTTCCCCAAGGTCATCCGTGTCTGGAGTATTTGAAAGGATTCGGATTCAATTTTGACATGGCAGACGACATCAAAAGGTTCGCAAGTAATCCCTCTATGATGGGAGGAAAGAGATGGTATGTGTCCGTATCTGTAAACGGCAGAATGGGAGAATTTTTGTTGGATACCGGAGCTAGCCACTCCGCTATGTCGAAAAGATTCTACGATCTGGTGTCGAACATGGATGATGACCTCACAACGAGGGTAAATGCATGTGCGGCTGATGGGAGCAAGATACGAACGTTTGGTAGAACTTGTATGATCATCTTGGTGGGTGGTAGGGAATATATCATTTCCCCTACTGTCGCTGGGATAGAGGATGATGGTATCATTGGGATGGATTTCGCTTCCTTATATGGGGTAAAATTGGACCCCATCACTGGAATGTTGAAAGTAAATCGTCCCTACAAAGACAGGATACAATGCCTGGCACGAGAAGTTAGTGGAGTAGCGAGTGTGGTACAGACGGTAAAAATACCTCCCGGAATGGCATGTGATGTGTTAATAGCCTCCAGTAGGATGAAGAGGGGCGTTCCGGGGGTTTTCGAACCTAATGTGACAGTGTTGGGAAAGAGGGGTTTGGAATCAGCCGACACCCTGATAGGCAACATAGCATGGGGGGTGGCCCCTATAACGAACCCGGGTTCGAAAACCATCTACCTAGAGAAAGGCACTGTAGTGGGAGAAGTGATATCCGCGGAAGCGGTCACCAGTAGCTTTGAGAATGGAAGTGGACTAGTCCCGAACAATGAAGTAATGGAAGAAGGATTGGAAAAGTTAATAGAGGGATCCGGAGTAGAGACGGAGGAACAGAGGAAAGCCCTGAGGGAGATGTTAACTGAGTGTAGTTTAGCCTTTGCGCGGCCCGGAGAGCCGTTGGGACGAACGGATCGAGTCCTGCACTCAATTAACACAGAAGGGGCGAATCCAGTAAAGATACCATATAGACGTCTTCCGCTAGCAAAGAAAGTGGTGGCGGAAGAGGAGATTACGAAGATGTTGGCGGAAAGAGTGATAACTCCGAGCACCAGCCCTTGGAGTAGTCCAGTATGTATGGTAACAAAGAAGGATGGGAGTATCCGATTCTGTATAGACTACCGAAAACTGAATGGCTTGACTAAAAAGAATTCGTATCCGCTCCCCCGGATAGATGAGACCATTGATTCCCTCGGAGGAAATAAATGGTTTTGTACGATTGATTTGCAGTCTGGCTATTGGCAGGTAGGAATGAAAGAAGAAGACAAGGAGAAAACTGCGTTTTCGAGCCATGTAGGGTTGTTCCAGTATAACGTGATGCCATTCGGACTCTGTAATGCTCCGGCCACGTTTGAAGCAATGATGGAGACTTTACTGAGTGACTTATTGTGGAAGAAATGTCTAGTATATCTGGACGATGTGATCATATTCGGAAAGACATTCGAGGAATGCCTGGAGAACCTGAAGTTGGTGTTGCAGCGAATAATCTCGAATGGGTTAAAGCTGAAAGCTAAAAAGTGTAATATGTTTCAGAAGAGTATTAACTATCTAGGACGGATCATCTCAACAGATGGGGTGAAGGCTGATCCGGAGAAAGTTAAGACTGTAACAGACTGGAGCATTCCTAAAGGACCGAAAGAAGTAAGATCCTTCCTAGGGTTTTGTTCTTATTATAGAGATTTCTTACCAGGATACTCCCGGATAAGTTATCCAATACAATGTCTGTCGCACTGGACCCCGGGGAGACGTAAGGAGAAGTTCCCATGGGGGAAAGAGCAAGGGGAATCATTCGAACTGATTAAACGGTTGTTCGTGGAAACACCAGTTTTGAAATACCCCACTGCGGACGGTCATTTCATATTAGACACTGATGCGAGCAATGAAAGTATAGGGGCAGCTTTGTCTCAAGTCCAAGATGGGAAAGAGGTTCCAATCGCATTTGCAAGCAATACAATGAGTAAGGCACAAAGAAATTATTGTACGACAAAGAGGGAATTATTGGCAGTGGTAGTATATACAAAGAAATATAAGCACTTTTTGTGGGGATCTGATTTTACTTTACGTACGGATCATTCCTCCCTCCGGTGGTTATTAAACTTTAAGGACGCGGAAGGTATGATAGGACGGTGGTTGGCACACCTATCTGAGTTCGGATTGGACCATAGCCAAATTCAGCATAGAAAGGGGGCTAAGCATGTAAACGCTGATGCGTTGTCGCGAATCCCGGTGAGGAAGTGTCAGAATGACGGATGTGATGATTGTGGGAAGCATAATGCCGTGTTGGCAGGAGTCCGAAAGCCTTTTAGAGATCTCGAACCCATGATACTAGAATGGGACGAGAACTCCATTAAGAGCTTCCAGGAGAGAGATGCGAATAGTATCCGTCTGAAGATGTTACTCGTAGAAGGAAGGGTCCCGACTCGGCCAGCAATATCGTTGGAGAACAGGGAGATGAGGCGACTAATAGCTCAATGGACAGAGTTAGAGGTGGTGAATGGACTGATCTATAGGTGGAAGACGAATGCGTTGGGAAATAAGTCGAGACAGATCTTTATTCCTACTGCCATGCGAAGGGATATAATGTTCTTTTGCCATGGGCATCGGACCAGTGGCCATTTTGGGAGAAAACGGTCTCTGGAAAGGCTGGCTAGAATGTATTACTGGCCAGGTATGAGTACGGATCTGTTGAGATGGATAGACACTTGTCCGAAATGTTGTACGAGCAAGCCCGGGCCTGGGTTGGGTAAAATGCCCTTAACCCAGGAACTGTTTGGAGTCAGGTTCGCAAGAGTGGCAGTGGATATAATCACAGGATTTGTGACAACTCCGGAAGGAAATACATGTATGATGGTAGTAACGGATTACTATACGAAGTATACGAAGGTATTCCCAATGAAGGATCACAAAGCAGCAACTTGTGCTAGAATGTTAGTGAAGGGATGGATACTGTACTTGGGAGTGCCTCTGATGTTGCATAGCGACCAAGGGAGAGAGTTCGAATCGAATCTATGGCAGGAAATGTGTCATCAATTGGCCATTTGCAAGACCCGAACCAATCCGTATCGACCACAGAGTGATGGTCAGGTGGAGAGATTCAATCGTACCCTAATACAGGTCCTGAAGAGTTTAGTAAATCAAGAGATGGATGATTGGGATGAACAGTGCGACTTCGTTTGCCATGCTTATAATAGCACGGTACATGCGAGTACGAACTGCTCTCCGAATCTGTTAGTATTCGGGGAGGATCTGATTATGCCAGCGGACCTAGTGTTCGGAGTAGTTGGTATGAATCCGGATGTCCCGTGTCAGATCATGTTTGTGGAGGCGTTGAAGGAACAATTCCGGAAGGCATACGAATTAGTAAGAAAGGAATAAGGAAAGACAGCTAAATGGCAGAAAGTGGGCTATGATACTAATCTAAAGGTTCGGCGGTTTGCGGTAGGGGACTTAGTAGCGAGATACCACGAACCTCTGGTTGGCATCAAGCTGAGAGATAATTGGGATGGTCCGTGGAGGATTACCCAGAGAGTAAGTGATGATACAGTCCTGATGAGAGATACCTTCGGGAGGAATCAGAAATCGAATGTGGCCCGGTTGAAACCATGGAAGGGGAGAGAGTACTCCACGGAAATGTTCAAGATGGGACAAGAGGAGAAAGATGAGATGAAAAGAGAGTTAGATAAAGTAATCGAAAAGAGGGGTCCGGGTAGACCCAGGAAGGTGAGGAAGGAAGCGGTGCAAATTAAATCATCTCCAAAGCGATCGGAGAAAACAAAGAATGTCTCGGCAGGTGCAGACAGGAAGAGAAGGACTGTCCCCTCTGTGGCTACGAGGGAACGGGCGAAAACCTCTCCGAATGTCAGGTGTAAAGAGAATCCAGTAGGGGTTCGTCGCAGCCCTAGATTGAGGGTGAGGGGTGCTGTTACCTAACCTGAAACACAACGATGTAATCAGTTAAATATTGTCATAATTACCGGGGTAACCGGGTAATTCGTCTTATATGTAGGAATGATCACGATAAAAGTCAGAAATCCAACAAACTTACCTGTGAATGTGCCAGTGGGTAATGGACGGATAATCCGGCGGATTAGTAGTTGCTATCCGTATTTAGATCCATAAGGACTCGAGATGAATTCGACAGGGCGGTGAGGGTATCAGTGCTATAATTACCTGATCGTAATGCGTGACGCGCGGGAAGGATGAATGATTGTTTATATTTTGCAAGCGCGGGAAAACTGAAGTCTCGCCGAATGCGCGGTATCTCGCGAGACCGACGCGCGTGCGCAAAGGTCGACGCGGGTCAGCAATCCGCCATATTTGTTTACGGTTCGCCGGACAGAGCAAGGGGAAGCGTATCAGAGCACAAAAGCGAGGAGATAAAGACTGTTTGAAAGTGAACTCGGTGTATAGCAGGTGGGTGAAGTCGCCAGGATCCCGCAGAAAGGGTCCTGGTACCTGTCATTCATTTATTATCGAGTGAAAGAACTTTTTGAGTGTCACGATGGCTTCGGCGTCTGGCTCTCATTCCGAACGATCGGCCCTCGACGAGGTGTCCGAAGCATTTATGGAGACCGAGGCGATGTCGCCAGTTACCAAGAACGAAGAAAGTGCATTGAATGAATCCGGAGCAGAGGAGAGTAGCATGGGAATGGAAGGAATGGAGATTGAAGAAATCCTGGAACGATCGGACGAGCCGCTGCTCGAACCGAATCTGGATGGCTTTAAATCAAGGTATGACGGTCGGGAAGTCCATATTCACGACCGGATCTTAGAAGGAGACCGAAAGTGTTGGGACGCAACCACTAGGGACTGCGTTCGACACTTCCTATCCCCGACAGAGTACCAAGCACTGCCATCCGAATGGCTCCTGTTTTACAACCGAACTGAGGCTGGACTGCAAGTGAGTCAGCCGTTCCGAAGGGCGATGTTCGATTGCGAAATCGCATATCGACAGAATCGCCTTCCGAACCTACCCCATGTATTGACTGACCATACTGGAATGGGGGTGACCGGAATGGATATTGCAGGAGAGGTACTGTACCGGGAACCCGACATGGAGAAAGAACCCAGGACTGCAGAAGACTGGGTAGAACGAGCGGAGCATCCGGACGTCCCGAGGCTCTACACTCTGAATGGAGACGAATTACTTCGTCGACTGGAGGAGTGTTCGGAGCCGGAGGAGAAATTGAACGGAATCATCAGCACGATGATTCGAGAGGGGACCTACGCCACTAGGGCATACGTTCCCGGGGCAGAGGAAGAACTGACCTCTGCTGAGCATAAAGAACGACTGGCTTCCATCCGAAAGGGCAAAGCAATCCTGAAGGCCGCCAAACAAAAAGGTGGTGTGTCAACAGGGAGCGAAACCGAAGGAGAGGAGACCCCAAAGAAAACGAAAGTTAAAGGCGTGAAGGGAAAGACGAAGAAAAAGTCTCTGACCGACACCGAATCTGACAGTGACCAGGGTGCCTTCACACCGGTTCTGTCAGCGAAAGAAAAAAAGAAGTTGAAGGAATCTAAGAAAGACACAAAAATGACTGTGCCTCCGAAAGTGATTGCTAAAGTCACAGAGGTAGTGGGCAGGAAAGATCCTTCGAGTGATAATCCACTGGAGGGACGGATGGCTGCCGTTCAGGCTGCTGCCGCCACCAAGGTCAGTGGTATTATCAAAGGAGCCACTAAAAAGGCAATCAAAGTGACTGAACCCGTAGATAGTCCGGACGACGAGTCTGGACCAGATTCGGGTGACGAACCTCCGGAAACCGATCCGGATCCAACCACACAGGATCCGGAGGACAAGATGGAGGTTCCAAATGAGGAGGAACCAGAGGAGGAAGAAGAGGGAGAGGGTGAAGAGGGATCGAAAGATGAGGAAGAACGGGAAAGAAATCAACGAATCTGGAAGAATAGTGAGGCGAAGTTCGCACACTTCATTCCGGGTTCGTTCGAGGAATGTGCGAAGGGCAAGAAAGCGTACGGTTGCCCCGAACCCCGAAATATGAATGACGAAAGCGATGACGAAGATTGGATTCGGGAAACCGAGGACGATCCCTTGCCATCAGATTTCTATACGGAGTGGTTTAAACAACTAACGAAATACCCCGATAGTTACTACATAAGAGACCAGAAGTCAAAGTTGCGCTGGGCCTACTTATGTTGGTATCAGAAAGACGGTGAGCGATATTGCCCGTTCGCCATTTGCATAGAGGAGAAAGGAAAGGACAGGACATATCCGACAGCAATGCGGTTCCTGAGGCATCTATGCGAACGGCACTTCCACCACACGGTGGTCTACGAATGTGCCAATCAGAAAGGACAGAGGGACAGTGCAACCTGCAATGGTTGCGTTACTCCCCGAAGGGGTGTCATGCTTCGCCATCTGAAGTTTTGCCACAGCCCCGGACTGAGTGCAGCGCGCGAGAAGGTAATGAGCCTGCACGACAAAGTGATGACAGAATACAACAGAATGATCCCTTCGGACTTCAAGCACATCGGCGTGAAGACGGATTCATTCTGTAATGTGCATGAGTCCAAGAAGGGCAAGATATGTGCGAGAATTGCCCTAGTGAGAGCTCGAGGGAAATTTCAAATGACGAATGAACTATTCTCTAGAGTGTGTGAATGGAGGGGTGATCCACCCAAGGCAAAGATTGACGAGAAGAGGCGAGCTAGCCGCAGCCCAGCAAGTGTCAAAGGAAAGAAATCTCGGTCCGATTCTCCCGAAAGATCGGAGTTTAAGAAGCCCCTGGCTGTGGCTCGTGACTCCAGATCGAAGCAGCAGAAACGGAGAGATTCGACTGACTATCAGTCACCAATGAGTGGGGGGTCGGAGTCACGTCCGTCCTCGTCAGCAGGTTCGGCATCAGCGTCAGCTTCGCAGAGTGATAATCCACCTGCTTGGTTCGACCGGAAAGAACCGGCCCGTGAGCCGGAGACGGGTGATTTCCCAGAATTGAGCGCACAGAAGGTTCCGGCCCGTGTCGAACCTGTACTGACTCAGATTCCGGACAATAGGCCCCGACTGAGCACGAGACCGGTGGATCTGTATTTTGATCCGAGTGACAAAGTGGTGTGCGCCCAAGCCCAGCAGGCAGTGGACGACTTCCAGGAAACTCAGAGGGAATTGGCTGTCCGATACAACCAGGGGGTGGCGAACTTGTTTGCCCGCTCTCTGGTTGAACAGGAGGCCAGAACCAGAACGAACCTGGAAAAAGATAATGAGGCGCTTCTGGCCGCCGAAACGAATAAAATTCGGAACGAAGCCAAGCTAGCCGCGTCACGGACTGCTTTGGCTCAGAAACGCCTGCAGGAGTCAAATGACCGGAACGAGGCTATGAACGTCAAGTTCCAGCAGGTATTTGGAGTGTTCTTGGACGAGTGGGATGGCACCCGCGAATCCGCTCTGGAACTGCTAAAGAACCAGAGTGAGGAAGGGTGAGCCCACGATTCAAGAGTGAGAAAATAGGAGTGATTTGATATTCGAAAGAGAACGAGTTAGTGTAGTATGAACGTCTACTGAACCATCAAACAGCAGTAACCGAAGTACGCAAGAGGAATACGGTGACCAGACATCTGAAGAGGAGAGCACCATTCACCCGTTCGGAAGAACGTGTCTGTTCAGTTAGAACAGAGGCAGCAGTACGAGAATGAAGAGGAGAGCACCACTAACCCGTTCGAATGAACGTGCCTGTCCAGTTTGGGACAGGACGGCTGTTGAAGAGGAGAGCACCACACACCCGAGTCCTTCCGAAAGGATGGTACTTCGTGCCTAACCAATGTTGAAAAAGGTTAGGATGGCTGCCCGGATCTTCAGTTTTTTTGTTCCTGTGTTTTTTTGTCATGAGAGATGTCAATTTGTTCTAGTCGCTAATCTATATATGTTTGTATGTATACTATACAAGTGTCCTTAATCATTCGAAATGTGTCGAGCCGTTCGGATATATTACCACCTATGTAAATAATATTAGTTTTGTATATTTTTATATACCCTACTGTGTTCACGACGTAACATAACGCTTTACTAAAATAAACTCAGTTGTATGAGTTTATATTATATTGTACATATATTTAAAAGCGTAAGCGTATGTAATGTCTGGGGGGGGTGGTGTAGGGACACTAATATTAGTATTGTAATCGAACGCCTACAAGGTAGTTCGGGCGGCCGGAGCCAGGGGGCACCCCTATCGGAGGCGGACAGTATATAAGCTGTCCTCACCCCCTTGCTCTGGCAGACCTTCTCAGGTCTCTGACTGTGTAATATATAGAAAGTTATTTGAAAGCCAAACATACATTGATCGAACCTCATATACTTCAAGGATTAGCATTGTTGTACAGGTGAACGACTAATAAACCCTGTGTTCTTGCATCTCTACATGAAAACTGCGGTTCGAGTCCTTATTTAATCGAATTACATAAAGACGAACTCTACAGTAGTATGCATTAATGTAGTTGGCGGTCTCTTTTTGTGACACATCCAAGCCTGCGGGGTCTTTGAGTCGGATTTCAGACTGTTGTTCACTCCCTTTCCACAGCCTATTTAATACAGACCAGTCAGTGTCACCATTTGTGACACTGGAGTCTACTTATAGAACTGTATGCTCCAAACCCCATTCTGACACTGGAGGTTGTCTCGAGGGCAAATAGAAGACACTATGCACCCTTAAATAGCATTCACCATTTGTGATCCTGGAGTCTCCATTTTTAGAATGTTATGCTTCAAACCCCATTCTTACACTAGAGGTTGTCTGGAGGACTACTATGCCCCAACAACCTTACAGTAGCTTGGGACCCCCTATTTTTCTTTTAATTTTCTGTTTTCAAATGATTTAGGGTACCCACAGAAAAAGAAATAGTGGGAATCTGATCACTTAAATTGGAGAGGAAACACAATGGGTGAATACCCGGTAGATAAAGATGAGGAAAAAGAAATATGGAAACCTGTTGTAATTAAACAATTGTAGTTAACAAGAATTGCTGTTGTTGCCGCGAAAAAAAAATGCCTCAGGCATTTTTATATGCGGCAACAACCGCAATTCTTGCATTCGAAGAAACATAATGTCTACATGGTTGGTATGTTTGAAGGGAACCAATTCAAGACACCAAATAAGCAGGGCCGAGAAGGGGTTATCAGGAGGAAGGATGATATGACCTCAAGTATAGTATTTCCTATGAATTCCTTGGGTCCATGTTAGGGGGTAAGGAAATGTGTGTTGCTAGGCAGATAAACAATTAGAATAGCTGTTGCTAGGCAACCAGCTGTATAAGCAACAAACCAATAGAACCATTGAATTCCTTGGGTCCATATTAGGGGGGGTAGGTATAATTATAATCAACCTCAGGACCATGGAAATGTGTGTTACTAGGCAGATAAACAATAAGAATAGCCGTTACTAGGCAACCAGCTGTATTGGCAACAAACCAAAAGAACCATTGAATTCCTTGAGTCCGTATTAGGGGGGAAGGTTTGATTATAATCAACGTTAGGACCATGGAAATGTGTGTTGCTAGGCAGATAAACAATTAGAATAGCCGTTGCTAGGCAACCAGTTGTAATAGCAACAAACCAATAGAACCATTAAATTCTTTTAGTCCATATTAAGGGGGATAGGTATGATTATAATCAACCTCAGGACCATGGAAATGTGTGTTGCTAGGCAGATAAACAATTAGAATAGCCATTGCTAGGCAACCAGCTGTATTGGCAACAAACCAATAGAACCATTGAATTCCTTGGGTCCATATTAGGGGGATAGGTTTGATTAAAATCAACCTTAGGACCATGGAAATGTGTGTTGCTAGGCAGATAAACAATTAGAATAGCCGTTGCTAGGCAACCAGCTGTATTAGCAACAAACCAATAGAACCATTGAATTCCTTGGGTCCATATTAGGGGGGTAGGTTTGATTATAATCAACGTAAGGACCATGGAAATGTGTGTTGCTAGGCAGATAAACAATTAGAATAGCCGTTGCTAGGCGACCAGTTGTAAAAGCAACAAACCAATAGAACCATTGAATTCCTTGGGTCCATAGTAAGGGGGGTAGGTATGATTATAATCAACCTCTGGACCATGGAAATGTGTGTTGCTAGGCAGATAAACAATTAGAACAGCCGTTGATAGGCAACCAGTTGTATGAGCAACAAACCAATAGAACCATTGAATTTCTTGGGTCCATATTAGGGGGTGTAGGTTTGATTATAATCAATGTTAGTACCATGGAAATGTTTGTTTCTAGGCAGATAAACAATTAGAATAGCCATTGCTAGGCAACCAGCTGTGTAAAGCATCAAACCAATAGAACCATTGAATCCTTGGGTCCATATTAGGGGGGGTAGGTATGATTATAATCAACCTCAGGCCCATGGAAATGTGTGTTGCTAGGCAGATAAACAATTAGAATAGCCGTTGCTAGGCAACCAGCTGTATTAGCAACAAACCAATAGAACCATTGAATTTCTTGGGTCCATATTAGGGGGGTTAGGTATGATTATAATCAACGTTAGGACCATGGAAATGTGTGTTGCTAGGCAGATAAACAATTAGAATAGCCGTTGCTAGGCAACCAGCTGTATTAGCAACAAACCAATAGAACCGTTGAATTCCTTGGGTCCATATTAGGGGGGGTAGGTATGATTATAATCAACCTCAGGAACTATCAAAGGTTGATTTATATTATTGTTATCACATAGCATAAATTTGTGTTGTGACTCCATAATCCAAGATGGCGGCACAATCCAAGATGGCAGCGCCCGTTCTGACTTCTGGTAAAGTGCAAACATCATATACCTCGTCTGGTGGTGCCTGGTGGCACCACCAGGTGGCTACGCCACCACTTCGGCATAAAAAACAGTATTGGGGTTCAAACCAGAGGATAAAGTGATCGGTACGGCTTATACACGAGTTTTTCCCACAGGTGATTCAGAGGGCTTCTGCAGCTTATAGGATTGGGCCAAAATCAGGGTGCGGCTTATACACGAGTTAGGCTTATACACAAAGTTTTACGGTATGGCTTAGGTTACCCACTTTGCTTGAATCAACCCGAAGCATATCCCTACACTAACCAATTTCCTTAGATGTCATCTCAATTAGGATATGCTATGCGGCATGTGTGAATTAAAAAATAATTTGACCATCCATATCTTATCCAATATTCACTGCAGAGGTCGTCGTTCAGTAAGGATGTACTCAGC
The DNA here is from genome assembly GCA_947462335.1 of Harmothoe impar. Taxonomy (NCBI): domain Eukaryota; kingdom Metazoa; phylum Annelida; class Polychaeta; order Phyllodocida; family Polynoidae; genus Harmothoe; species Harmothoe impar. The sequence continues at coordinate 42,238,885 of OX381720.1, read as the reverse complement.
GACCCCGGGGGTACTTTATGTGAGACCTACATGTCCATGGTAAGATGTTCCTGGCCCCTACTGCCCTATTTCCTCTGTCAATAAAGAACTTTTTCTTAGTATCAAAGCGCTGAAGGCAGGGTGACAGAATAATCCCCTTCAGAAATACAGAGGGAGCTCTAGGGTAGGTTCACCCTATGGCAAACTCATACCTTGGGTCAGCCACTTTTGACATGAAATTACAAGTTCAGTATGCATCTGGTGACAATAAAGTCCCACTGATTTAAGAATTGAGGTGTTTTCCAAATACATACTGCACCTACAGTACTGATTTTGTATTGATTATTTCATATTCAATAAATCGTTTTCTTCTCTATTGTTAGTAGTAACAAATTGATATATGATGCATGCATTCATGTCAGCCAATCCATTGATGAAAATCAGGAAATTACTGGTTTATTCCACATATTTCTGGTGGTTGTGATATGGCTAATTTAAGGTGCATTTTGGTTGACTTAGGGTGAAAAGGGGCAATTCTGAATACTCTGATAATTATGGAATTAAATACTGTAAACTGATATATGGCATTGTAAGACATCATGAATGTTATTCTCCAGAGCAATACCTAAAGTTTCTGAAGAATATGCACAAAAACCTCAAGGAGCAATTAGACCTGAAATGTAGCTCATGAAAAACCATGGATCAGACCGGTTGAAAGTGGTGAACCTACCCTAGGTGGATTAGGTGAGATGAGATGACTGATTTTCTAAATAACCTTCCCTCTATTGATTATATTTTTGACAACCGACCTAAAAATCTAGGCTATACCCGGACTCTTCAGGACTTTTGACAGGTAAAGCTGATATATAGACCAATGACACCTGTAACACGCAGCTTTATTTGCATTTGGTCAAAAGTCATATTTAGCCTACTATAACTGTACTGATTGTTCAGTCTGATTGTATTGTTACCAGTCACATTAAACACCATTAAAGAGAGATATGGGGACTTTTGAGTTTATCCTCACAATGTAAACCAAATATTCCCCTGAAATCCAGCTTTCTCTGAATTTATTCAATGTTCTGACTGCAATTAGGTCTAAAGTTACTTTACTAAATAGAGGAGTCGTTATATGGGATACTTTCACAACTAACATTCAAAAACCAAATCTGAAGTCACAAAAGCCTGCGAAACATACACCAAAGGTAGTCTGAAAAAGTACTTCAAGCTTAGTGTAGAGCAGTCTATCAAAGTCTTTTTGCTTTCTGTTCCCCCTCGCCCATATAGTGAGGGACCGACCAGTGTGTTTTCTGCCTTATTTTTCCCACACGTACAAACATAAGTAACAACTTAAAATGTATAAAGTAGACACAACACAGAGGCAAATATCAGAGTCACCCAATGTCGCCAATACTACTCTCAGACAAGGGTCAGGCACTGCTGGACTATAATAGATGGGTCAAGGGCCATTCTAGTGAGGGTCAGGCTAGGCTGGACATTCAATAACAGGCTGGACCTTGGCAAACTTGCTTGAAAGTCTGGCCATGCTGGATCCTCATGCCATAGTCTGGCAATGCTGGACTCTTGCAGGCTGATAGAGACTCTCCCAAGAGTCCAGCATTGCCAGACTATGGCATGAGGATCCAGCATGGCCAGACTTTCAAGCAAGTTTGCCAAGGTCCAGCCTGTTATTGAATGTCCAGCCTAGCCTGACCCTCACTAGAATGGCCCTTGACCCATCTATTATAGTCCAGCAGTGCCTGACCATTGTCTGAGAGTAGTATTGGCGACATTGGGTGACTCTGATATTTGCCTCTGTGAAACTACTGTTTTTCTTTACTAATATGAAATCACCTCCTTGTATGTTGTACATCGTTCTTTATTCTTAATGTGATATGCGCTGAACATGATCTCGTTATATTTTATTACACATGATTATAAAAAGGTTTACAAACATCTCTATTAGAAATGCCAAAGTAACTATATAAACACTAATAGCTGATTAGAGGAATAGTGTATACAATCCAGTTGGACCTTGTTTGTAACTGCCAATCACTTTATAATGTAATGAATAAACAATTATTCTAAAAGAATGTATCGCACAAAAACTGAGTCCAGTCTTTTGACAAGCAGTCAGGCAATGCTAAACTCCCTCGGAGTCTATACATGATAGCTGACTCGCAAAGGGAGTTAGGCAATAGTGAACTCTTCTTAAGAGAGTCCATCTGACTCCTATGCTTTACCTGTACAGAGTACAAATAAAGAAGGCCACGATAATTGTTGCAACACTTTGATACACTACACGATTCTTCATGATGCTATGAGTGCATCATACTTTAAATAACGGTATTTAGTATGGGAAACAGGGCATGGATGATATAGTAATTGTTAACATTTCAATTTCAGTTTAAGGTGGATCAATCTGATGTCATTTTCGTCTAGTGCACAGTTTTCTACGCAGATAGATTCTCTAGTTTGACCATATAACTTTGTCTTATATTTGGATGTGAAGGCATGCATTCTGCCACTGTGCTATGGAATCTGTGGTGGTGGCTCTCATTCAGAAGTCATACAATCATAACTAGCCCTTAGTATAATTCTATTTCCTTTCAACTTTTGTTTTCAATGGACAAAAACATTAGAAATATGCCCGGGACCATATGTTCAAAAGGAATTCTCTAGAGAGAGAACATTAAAACCTATATCCTGAGAGAGTTATATAGAATTTTAGCTGCTTTTCAATACTATTTTATGTACAAATGTTGCAAAACACTATACTCCTATTATATGAAACAATGACTTAAGGCTTGAATATCTCAGGAAATAGCTTGGGGCCCTCCTATTTTCTCAGCTTTGTCGGAAAGTGTATGCTTTTATGGTCTTATGGCAAAAACCTGATGAAAATCTAGCTTTTACAACAAGGGATTGACCCACCTTAACGATACATAACGTTAGCTTCTGATATAGATCTCATTATAAATATCTTTAATTACTTTAATGACTTCAATTGTCAATTATACCTAGTTAGCCTGGATTAACTCCAGGTAAAGCCAAACAGTAACCATGTACCCTCTAGATACCCTAGGTGACCTCTGCATACTTAAATGTAACACAACCACCAAGTATCACCCAGATACCCTAGGTGACCTCTGGGTAATGTCACATAACAACCATATTGACAAATGCCCCAAGGTCATGTGTACATAGTTAATACACAGAAAATTGTTATCGTTATTATTACTGGAGAATCGATATGACCCGGGACACAGACGGAAGAAAAACTGAGTAGGTTATTCCAATTAGAAATCCTGACCTAAATGAGGGACGACTGTGCATCCTACCCACTGTTCCAACGTCACAGGTGAACACAAGTGGATCGAAGGTCTATAACGCACATGATAGCAATTAGTAACTTAAAGGGAATTGCTGGTTCCTACACAGAAGCCACCTGGTGGCAAAAATCGAAGCTCATGAAAAGTATTCTTTAAGCTGTATTCATATTCCTACATAGACCACCTTCCCTAAATCAACTATTTGTATTTGCTATTTTGACAGTATACCTCCATTGTTCATATATATTCACTGCTAGGACACCCATAGGAGCCTATAGTTAAGGCAAAAGAAACATTTTCCGAAAATTCATACCTTTCTCATTCTATCCGTGACCCCCTGTTTTATGGGTCCTAAAAATAATGTTTGTATAGATGTCCATTATACATTCCCAAGGTTTGGTTGCAATATCAATAGAAGAAGGGGATTATCCATGACAGATAATGTGAAAATGCTGTTTTCCTATTCATTTCTATAGTTAAGGTACTCCTTTGCTCAAATAGCTGTATCATGAAAGTTAGTACCGTGACATGACAATTTCTTTTGATTTTCCATTAGATAATAAATGAAACTAACATAATCCTGAGTTACATGCAAAAGTCAATAGAACATCAGTAATCCTGCGACAAGTAGCGAGTCCCTTTAACCATTAAACATTCTTTTTTCTACAGTATAGACTAGACATGTGCGCCTTAATGGACAAAACACTGCAACCAATACAATTAAGTAAGATGGTACTGTAGAAGCCACAATATAGATAATCAAGACCAAATTAACAGCAGGACCACAGTGATGATGAAAAGGAAAGCAGACCATACAAGTCACAACAAGGGACGCACCTGCGTAGTCACTAAACGCCGCCCATTCTATGCGTAATCTTATTCCAGAAAAAGAAAAAAAAAAGAGAAAGAAAAAGAGGGTGCGGGGGCAGAGCCCCTGATATATACAGCAATGTTACAAACTTACAGTGGTGCCATCTAGAGGATAGGTATCACCTGAAAACTGATTATGATTACCGTATTCGACGTATTAACCGCCCTGGGCGCTTAAAAAATTATTTTGAGTTGAAAAATCAGCCCCAAATATCCATTCTAATAAGCGCCCCCCATTGCTGACTACATACAGACTACTAGCCCACCTCAGTAGGCTCTACAGTGCTTCTACTCGCCTTCACACCTGGCTTGGCCTTAACACCTGCATAGGTGTGAAGTGTTACATGTCACACAAGGTGTGAAAAACAGTAACAAAATCGGACAAACATCTTTAAAAAATCTGAAAAAAGGGGGGGGGGCGCTTATTAGGGGGAGGGCGCTCATTAGGTCGAATACGGTACGCCAGAAGTGGTGAAAACTGATTAAGATTACACCAGAAGTGGCAATTCAAGATTACGCATAGTATGGGCGGCGTCTAGTGACTCCGCAGGTTCGTCCCCATGTGCCTACAAGTTACAGTGCAGTAAAATAGTAAACCAATTGACCGCAATGCCAAATCATCACAACAAGCCAGCAGAACGTTCATGAAGACATGTTCTCACCAAGGAGTCATAGAGTATCACAATGATACTAGAACTGTTAAATAGAGTACCAATTAGGCATAGAGTTATATTTAACTTAGCTGAAGTGAAATAGTTGGTCTCATGCCAAGCTGTTATACCATTGTGCCCAGTACTGGTGTTGAAGCATGGAATATTGTCATGAAATCTGTATAGCTTTCCATTATATATAGTGAATGGGTACAGTTACAGCAACTTTTAAAGATGTCTGTAACTTTAGTGTTACTGCAGATTTACCAAAAATACTACTTTTCTTGAGTGTACAGAGCTGTTAATGTCAAGGTGACTTTCAAACATGAGTATGTATGGATGTTCACGGATATCTCTATTAGGCTATACAGTTTCGTTTGGAAACACTAGGTGACACCACGGTGGAGTGGACAATCCAGCTACTACATTTGAATAGTAGTCTAGACCTATTACCTTGATTCGAATTAAAGCTTGATACGGAGTGAATAATAGTGATACCCTTGATATATTGGAATAGGTATAATGCAAAAACTAGGACATGTACACCAAATCCATGCATAGGTATAATACCTATGCTACTCATAGAACATATTGTCCAAAGAACAGGGTTCAAATACCTTTGTATTCACTATAATGCACTGACATAGAAATGGACTAAACACACCTTGGGCCATTTTCAATTACCTTAAAGCTGGGCCGTCAGGGAATAAGTTCAGCATTTTCCATACATGGACTAAAATAACAGTTCCACCAGAGGGCAGCAGTGTTTGGACAGGGGACCATGAGCATTGTCCAGCTACAACATAGTCACCCTATCTTGTGCCTGTAAGAGCAGAGCTCCCAGCCCTTAAGAGTCCTCTTGTGAATGAAAACTTAACTATATCGAAAAGTGCTATTGGCCTCACGTCAACCATGACAGTCAAGCTTTAAATAATCTACTAGACAGTCAGCAAAGAGTAGTGCCTGTTTGTTGTTGAATATGTGTCTCGTTGTGACATGTAATGTAATTCATCTCTTAGGCCCCCCAAAAAAGAAGGTTTGTTTCCGGTCACCCGACCGGGTCTAGCAAAACAGGGCCGGGTCACCCTCTTTTTTTTTCTGGAAAATTTTGCTATTTGCTGGTTTCTACAGTTTGTAAATCGGACAATTATTAGGGACCTTATGGCGAAAACTCTAAAACCGGACCCAAAAAGGTAAAGAGCTTTATAATGTTGCGTTTATAAGGGAACATTTTCTATTGCCAATTTTAATTGTCTTCCTGATGTACACGTCCTCGACCTCCACCAACGCCATAAGGTGACCTACCTTGAAGCCAATCGCCGGAGGCAACTGCTCTCTCATATGCACAACCTAGCCCTTACACCGGAAATGGTGGTGGTACCTGCTAGACTGTTGCGCGGCAACTCGAAGAAGAAACTGAAAGTACCTAGGGTGAAGAAAGCCATCTACGCTAAGAGCCCGCTACACCGAGGGGATGTCCTCTGGACTGCCCTGGACGATGAAGTCCAAAACCTGATAGTCAGGAAAGACTTCCTAAACGCAATCTAGAACACACAATGACGCTAGGTGTACAATTTCTGATCACACATATAACTAGGAATTTAGTTTAAGACTCTACTGCATCAATCACTCGATTTATGTATCCTCCTTGGCCATTTATGAAAAGCGCCCCACGTCTGTGATTTTTTATGGTCAATAAAATAATTAAACTACAACTACACCTATAGACCATTGGAATCCCGTGGTTCCACACCCACACAGGAACACACACTTGTAAGTTTGCTGCACCACTGGGGTTTAGGTTGCCCAGACAAATTAACGGCAGTTTTTAAGACTTAGAGTCTGTAATTGAGACAGTGCCTGGATGCTGTTTCTCCACAAATTTGCGGACGTCCACAGATTTGTGTACATCCGCAAATTTGCTTTTATAAATGTGTGGATGTACGCAAATATATATGGAGGTCCGTATTTGTATGCTTAAGTACTAAAAAACTATTTCCTCCGCATATTTGAGGACCTCCGCATATTTGTGGAGAAACAGGACCCTGGGTACATAATAACTTTAAATATCCGAATGCAAAAGTTTGCATTGGCAAGTAATTACCCTGCAAACAAGATCTCAGGCAGAACTCGTGCGGTTCTTGAGTCACAACTCGGGATCCCTGCGAGAATTGCGCACGTATCTGGCACGAGAATATGTGAACAGCTTTTGACTGTGTCATATTCTGTGGAATTCCACATTATTTATATCAAACAGAACGTGGGAATTGAACGTTCGCAACTGGGTAGAATCCAGGTAGGTCACAATGACACAAGAATGGCACAAGATATTCCCAAGAATTGTGAACATGTCCTTATTACAATCAGAACTTGGGAATTGAACGTTCGCAACTGGGTAGAATCCGGGTAGGTCACAATGACACAAAAAAGGCACAAGAATTGAACGTTCGCAACTGGGTAGAATTCTACCCAGTTGCGAACGTTCAATTCCCAAGTTCTGATTGTGATAAGGATATGTTCACAATTCTTGGGAATATCTCGTGCCTTTCTTGTGTCATTGTGACCTACCCGGATTCCACCCAGTTACGAGCGTTCAATTTCCATGCCTTTCTTGTGTCATTGTGACCTACCCCAATTCTACCCAGTTGCGAACGTTCAATTCACGAGATATTCCCAAGATTTTGACTGTGTCATATTCTGTGGAATTCCACATTATTTATATCAAACAGAACGTGGGAATTGAACGTTCGCAACTGGGTAGATCTCGTGCCTTTCTTGTGTCATTGTGACCTACCCTGATTCTACCCAGTTACGAGCGTTCAATTTCCATGCCTTTCTTGTGTCATTGTGACCTACCCCAATTCTACCCAGTTGCGAACGTTCAATTCCCAAGTTTTGTTTGGAGGGTATGAACCATTTCTATCAATTTGTAATGCCCATAAGGGAGCGCTGATTATTTATGGCAGGGTCCTGTTTCTCCACAAATTTGCGGAGCTCCGCAAATATATACGGATGTCCGCAAATATATACGGAGGTCCGTATTTGTATGCTTAAGTACCAGAAAGGCATAATTTGCGGAGCTCCATAAATATATTTGCGGACGTCCACAAATTTGCGGACGTCTGCAGATTTGTGGAGAAACACCATCCAGGGAGGGGGGGGGGGGGGGGGCGTGCGTATTGCAAAATGAATATGTAAGAAAAAAAGACTCCCCTCCTAATGGGTAAAAAAAAGACCCCCCTCTCCGAATAGGTTGAAATAAAAGACCCCCACCCACCATAGACATCTATATGTAAACTTAGAAATAGCATCAACGACATACAAAGTCTACATATATATAGGCCTATACAATACTATAGCTTAACCATGGATTGAGGGAGTCATTATATATGCTATAACAACATGGTGGAATTTTCCCACATTTCTGGTTGCCTCCCACAGCTAGAAGATAACACATTTTTCTGGTTCTGGTGTACGCTGGATCTCTTTTTTGCTAGAAAAGGGTGCAATTCTTTTGATCCCCATCATAAGTCCTGCTTCTGACAAATTAAAATGTAGCATTATGTCTTCTAACATTTCCTGGCATCTAATACTGATTGGTAGAAGTACCATAAAATGGCCCAGCTAAAAACAAAGAGTGATGTTTGATGAAGCAAATCTGAGAAAACTTTTGAAAATCTAGAGGTCAATCAGGCCATTTATATGTCTTCAGGATGCTGTTTCTCCACAAATTTGCGGAGGTCCGTGAATACACTCTCCATATATTTATGGAGCTCCGCAAATATAGGCCCTATATGCCTTTTTGGTTCTTAAGCATACAAATACGGACCTGTGTATATATTTGCGGACATCCATATAATATTTGCGGAGCTCCATAAATATATTTGCGGACCTCCGCAAATTTGCGGACCTCCGCAAATCTGTGGAGAAACAGCATCCTGGTGTATATAACTTGCAGTTAAATAAACCTAGATCTCCATACACTAGGGTCAGTAAGAAATAGGGAGCTCAGGAAATGTGTGGATCATGACTAGTGTAATCAGACTGGTGGAGTGGACCTAAACTATCGACACCCTAGCAGATGTATGCCAAAGCGTGATAGGGGAAGGCTTAAGTCTAATCAACCCAAACTATACTTTGGATACTGTACTGTCACATTTTGGCACCATAATAGCATACACATAGCTATACATTGGAAGCTTTAACGTTTTGAACCCTTTAATTCTGTACTCCAATTCTTGTGTTGAATTAAATAATGACCAGGCACATGAAAAGGGGTACTCAGATAATTTAATAACAATCATATCTCGAATATGAGTTGTTACTCATAACTGAAAATGCTAAATAAGCTAAATCCACTGTATCCCATAATAACTACTAAAAATGATGAAAATTTCTGATATACTAAAATATTTGCACGCCCAGGGTCCTGTTTCTCCACAAATTTGTGGAGGTCCGCAAATTTGTGGAGGTCCGTAAATTTGCTTCCATAAATTTGCGGAGGTCCGCAAATATATGTGGAGCTCCGTATTTGTATGCTTAAGTACTAAAAAACGATTTCCACATATATTTGCGGACCTCCATGAATATATGGAGAGTGTATTTACGGACCTCCGCAAATTTGCGGACCTCCGCATATTTGTGGAGAAACAGCATCCAGCTCCCCCCTTGCAATAAATAATAAATGCTCTTTAAATACATTTAAGCATTAAAGTACACCTCCGAGTACTACCCATCCCCCTAAGGCCACTCAAAAAATAAATGGTTTCTCATCACCGCGCGCATCATAAAAATCAGATTTTGAGGAAAACGTTGTTGTCGTTGGTAATTTTAGATGAAAAACATGATAAAAACGCACAAATATTGGCATATTTGGTATCAAATTAAAGCTTATACTGCCAGTAATGCAGTGGAATAGAAATAACTTACCTTTTCCCCACCTTAAAAGCTCAATAAATTCTTAACTACTAAAATATGAACTTTGGTCATGGAAAACGTACATTATACCCAGTGAACAAAAAGACGTTTTCTGACGTTTTTAAACATCATTTGAAAGTTGATAAACGTTGGTAATGAACGTTTTCTAGCGTTAAAACGTTGACTCATTCTAACATTTTCTTACGTTCATCATGAACGTTTCTATCTAATATTTCTTAACATTTTTTGCTGACATTTTATGACCAGTATTTTAAATTGCCCCGGGCCCAAAATTATACATCCAACATGTAGACTCTATACAAATGTACATTGTCTAAGGTTTCATGTGGGATAAGCCCAATTCTAAAAGGTTTGGGCTGAATTGGTTCCATTCCCACTTCAGTTCCTATCCCAGTACCATCTCCTAGCATCAGATCTTAAATCATCCTATGATTGGGGAATATATAATGCCTTTAAGGATAGGGAACACCCTCCTCTTTACAGGCAACAAACATAACTTTAATCCTCTATAATTTTATGAGTTTTCATCTGAGCATCACTTTTTATACACCATTATGACCGTAGATCATGCCCCTTTCAAATTTCTGTGTTTAGAATGACGGTTGCTAGGGATGGAATGTGAATGGAACAAAAACGTTCTTTTTGGGGTTCTTTTTCTTTAGACAGCCCTATTGGATGGAAAATCATCATAAAAATCATTTCTAATGGTTGGTATGTCATGTAGACATAATGTTCTAGGGAAGGGTGTCTCATTTTATGGATATTTTAATTATTAAGGTCTACACATTTGTTCAAAGTAAGAAAATTGGGGAAAAATCAACAAAATTGGAAAATCACCATTTTTTCCCAATTTTTCTACTTTGAAGGACTCTGTAGACCTTAATAATTGGAATATCCATAAAATGAGACACCCTTCCCTAGAAAATCATGTCTAGATTACATTCCATCCATCAGAACTGTTAATAATGATGAAATTCCATTCCATTGGGCTGTCCAAAGAAAAAGAACCTAAAAAAGAACGTTTTTGTTCCATTCACACTCCATCCCTAGCAACTGTCATTTTAATCCAAGGAATTTGAAAGGGGCATGATATACGGTCATTATGGTATATAGTAAGTGATGCTCAGATGAAAACTCATAAAATTATAGAGGATTAAAGTTAGGCCAAAAAAAAAAAAAGGTGTGTTTCAGGTTACATGGTCTGAAAATCTAGGGTAGGTAGGTCGGATTTTTTTTTTTTTTTTAGATTTTTTTTTTTTTACTTTGGCCCGAAATGTACCCAGAAATTGACTCACGAACTTTAATGCCGACTCGGCGACGACCGTCTCGACTCTTGAACTATCAAATCGACCCCTAAAAAGCCCCAAAATGACCTAAAACATAAATATTTTTTCAAAATTGCATAAAAATTTCTAGGGTCGGCCCTGTTATACTAGGTAGGGTCGGGTAACCTGAAACACCCTTTTTTTTTATTTGGCCTTATGATTTTTGCCTGTAAAGAGGAGGGTATTCCCTATCCTTAAGGCACTTCACTTTTCAATCTATGAGCAAATGTCACTCTCAGATTGATACAAACCAACACTGACAGTCACTGGGATATATATATTTCCTATCATCAACCAATGGGTGTCTTTATCATTATAACTACCTCATAGAATATATCATACATATATCATACAATTTCTCCCAAACATCACTTTGTATTGGAATATTGATGGTACATTCTAAGACGGAATTGGGAATTCTTAGTATATTCACACCTTCAGACACCGTTTGAGTACAGAAGCTACAGCAAAACTCTGGCCATGAACTTGGATGCCACCTAGTGTGAAAAAACGTTCAAACGTTATAAAACGTAATTATAACGGGTTTTTTTCACAAATAAACTTAAACACTAATTACCATCTTCTGCAAGCACCCATAACCATTTGGTAGACAAACTGAGATAACAATGCATGTTGGATCAATATGAAGATAAAGAAAATGAATGAAAATAGCATTATTGTCTGGGTTAGGTCTAGATATATAGAAGGTTCTCTCTCTATCATAGTGGCTGCAGCCCCAAACAGATATGTATGGATAATGATTGGGTAATCCATATATCAATGTATATTCCTATCATATTGAAACAGATATATGTATAGGTATTCCATTTAGATCTACATATTTGAATTTTGAATCCTATTAAAGTAACAGTCGACATTTCAATTTTTCTATGGGGATTAACACTGTTTTATGATTAGGCTTAGTTTGTGAGACATACATGTATAAGCAAATATAAGGTTTGGTATCAAGGAATATACAAAATATGACATATAGAGCACCATTTGGCAACATATTATGTAATATAAATATGTATATGCCGAGCAGACAGCAGAACTATAAAGTTCCTTGGGCGATAATGGGGAGCCACATGGTCACAGAATAAAAAGAAAATGTTAAAAAACGTTAGATAAATGTTGTCTGATGTAAGTAAAAGTAAAAAATGAATATTTGTTTCAAAACCTGTATGAACGTTCTTGAACATTTATTTAATATCTTTTCTATGTTAGAAAATGTGAAAAAATAAACATTCAAATCTCAACCTTGTTGAAACATTGATAAACATTTAAAAAACGTTTAATTAATGTTATAAAACGTTAGAAACAAATGTTTTTTAGCTTTTACCAAACGTTTCAAACTTTTTTTGAATGTTTGTTGTTCACTGGGTAACCTATACATTTCAGCCTGTGAGTAAAAAAAAAGAAAAGAAAAAAAAGCCTCCCTCGTCATATTTTTCAGACATTAATTGTGATGAGAAACCACTTTTTTTTTAGTGGCCTATAAAATTAAGAAACATGTATACATATATATCCCCCAATGACTTGTTGCCCACAAATGTATTGCATTTCAATACTGAAAGGTAAAACATCCAACCAGTTGATAAGAGAACCAATAGTAAAAAGAGGCATAACCAGTATGTTTACGTCATCTTTCCACAACTTTATATCAAGGACAACTAAACAGGTCAAAGGTCAATGTTTATTTTGCGGATTCCAGTAAGTAAGGTCAAGAGCCGCCAGGGGAGACGCTGGCTGCACGTCTATCTGGGTCACGAGAACGCCGTGTGCTATGTATACATACATACAGAAGTGGTAGTGTACCTGAGGACGTGGTGGCAGTCTAGTTGTAGTAGAGCATCCATGTAGGACAAACACGCTCCTCCGGAACACATCTCTTCTATATGTATGGTTGTAGCATCACGGATATGACAACCACAAGGGAGGAGACACACGTTACATATACAACACAGAGTAAGTGTACTGCTAGTATCTGCTGGCAGCTTTTATACATGGAGTACCACTAGATCTACTCTATAGCCTATACTATAGTAGAGTATCCCTATAGTAGTATAAGCATGCAGACAGACAGCTGTAGTATGTATGGGATATAGTGATAAGGTGCACCTTCATTCAGCATGTACAGGCCTGGAGGTGGTGGTAGCTAACTCTCCAAGCATCCAAGCAGCCCCCTGTTCTGCTTATGGCTACTAATTTCTATAGTTTGTCCCGGACTATGTCAGTGCTGGGAGAGTGTTGGCGTATTCACGCATGGTGGCCTGTATTAGGCTAATATCCAGGTCGGTGTATGCATATTACCATTTAATATTAGAGGCAGAGATACACCCTGAGTCGGGTAGGCACCTGCCCTGGAGTTACCATATACCATTGGGTCTGAATTGTATATTTTATATAGTATCATATAGTCAATGTAATTGTTTCGCCTATCATGTTAAATTAACTCGAGATCAAATCAGAGGAATACAGTAATAAAAATCCAAATGTGCCTGACTCTGTGCCTGGCTACAATATAACTCTGCATATGTCTGATAAGTATGGCGACACACAATGTGCTATGCCCGTTGCCGTCACAAGGCATATCAATTCATGAGGGCTGCATGATGGCTGCAGTGATGCATTACAATGACAAAGGGCATAATACTTTGATCCAGTACACGTGACCCTTAAACCTAAAAGGCTAAACATAACAACAATATCTTTGTTTGTCATTGACATTGCCATAGTGGCATAATTACCCTAATTGTGTTGCAGAACAATTAACCCTTATGACCCTTATACAGAAGCCACAGAATATGAGTGTATATTACATAAGGGGGAGATTGGCATTTGGTATATTATAGGGGCTCATAATTATGGGGGGAGGGCACTTTGTTTGGATATCCAATGAATTATTCAGCTAACAATGAGGTTATCACAATATTGAATTCCGGGATTGAATTAGATTCTCAATGAACAAAGTCACGAGTTAACTATGAATTCTCAGAAGTTAAACGCGCTGGCAACTGTGTACAACAGCGCTAATGCAATAGAATTCATCACAATTCATAAATATACATAGCAACCATCACACCTAATCCATGAGACTTTGTTTGCTGATCCTATGTATACACAAAGTAGGAACAAATGTAAGGCAACTGGTGGCCACACTGGAGGTCTGCTATGTCAGACAATCAATAACTTGGTAATGTGGCCAACTCTACTGGTGGACACATCACCAGCTTGCTCTAACTAAATATTTGATACACACATTGTGTGACAGGACTGGTAGGACAAAAAAAGGAGTAGCTTCCCAGTAACAGTACCTGCATAACTAGGTCCAGTAGACTTTTTTTCTTAACCCACCTCCTTGTAGAACCATATTATTATAGGGAAATACATACATATACAATATTTCATATATTCCCACTGTATTGTCGAATAAAGAACCTAAAAACTGGAATGAAGTTCTAAAAATATTCCCTTTAGGAAGTTGCAGTCGGCTGTGTTTTGATCGCCCCGGTCGACTAGAAACCAACTTTGTTTGACCCCTACTAGTGCTCTATTTAAGCTGTCAGGCTCTGATCACTCATCTGTATGCATGGGTTCTGAATTGCATGGTTAATTGGTTTTGATCGTGGCTCGACGGCTCGAATCACTCTATTACAAGGGAGTGGTAATTTTTTAACAACAGGAGGGTTTGGTAGATTTTCACGTAAGTGGGTGGAAATCTTTTTGGTCCCTCCACGGAAGGGGTCGAAATTTCTTTGGTCCCCCCTCCGCCCAGTTGAAATTAAATGCGGCCGACCCCTTTGAGCTATAGTGAAGCGCGGGCTTTTTCACTAAAAAGGGGTGCAATTTTTTTGGTCCACCCCTCCTCTTCAAGGGGTCCAAAACTTTTTGGTCCCCCTTTTCAAGGGGTCCATATTCTTTTGGTCCCCCCTAAATCCAACAACCCCCCCTCCCCCGTTGTTAAAAAATGACCACTCCCTAATGTCTGCTTTGAGCCACTACCACAGTCAGTTGCCTGTGTGTATACTCTGCACTGTGTTGCTATGTGCGCGACCTGAGTGTCTGAGGGCAAATGCTCCATATGATATACTTCTACAACTAATGGCTTCTTTAGTCAATTAGGAAGTGGTCATGACTATACTGTAACGATAAAGAGGGTGGGTAGCAAAGGAGCCCCGGTCTTCCCTTCTACCTGTGTGCAAACGTGTGCATGTTTGACAAAGAGCTGTTTTGGTAACCCTTTAAGAGCCCCATACTACTTAAATGCACTATACCTGTAGTCGCTCTGGCTATTACCTTGCCAAAGCTCCATCATCTACCATGCCGACCCTACTGGGTTGATACATTTCTAAGAGGGCGGTACAATGCACCCTGGCGAGTAAGACATAGCATATTAAAACACTGTGCTGCCCTTAAAGGATTAATTTGCAAAAAGTAAAAGTTTCATGGCTGTATAACCAATAAAATTTTAGTCTACTGAGATTGAGACCACTGTATTGGACCTAAATGAGATGTCCATAAGGCATTTGATGCCTTAAGTGTTTAAGGAGGTTGTAAAATTAAATACATCAAGGTGGGTTAATTCCAAAAATGTGTCATCTGCTAACATACGTGTCAAACAAATTGCTTCAGTCTAAAGAAAGTATTTGTCTGTTTCTGGTAAGTGGTAACACACTGAGAAGAGTTAGGTATGGTACGGCAACAACCTTATTTCATTCGAATTTTTGCTTGGAAGGGTCTGTTTACCGTAATCACATGTATTTTAGGCCTTGCTATAACCATGCCCTTATCTACCTTACTTCACTACTGGTAGCTGTTATCTCCTGATCATTTTAAGAGTTGAACTTATTTCATTATATACCAGGATTTTGAAAATTCTTAGGTAAACTTGTAGTGGGATTACAATAGTTGTCTCTTCCAGGTCCACTACTCAGGTGACAAAACCTTCTTGTGTTGGAGCAGCGAGCTTCCATGAGGGTGACTCAAGATGGTTCGCGTTCGTCGGGCTTTCATGAGCGGACTGATGGCAGCGTTAGTCGTGTCGATAGTGGACATGAGCCTTTACCTGAGCTCAGGAAGCAGCATTGGCATGATTGTCTACTACGGTAGCCAACAAGAGGATACCACCTCACCTTGTAGACATGTCCGCTGTCCGACTTACCTCCCTGAAAAGCTGCATAAGTATCGTCCGATGACCTATGGCGGTCAAGGCGACAAAGTTGTGATAGTGACCCCGGTGTTCAACAATACCGAAAAAATCCTCCCATACCTTGACAACCTGTGCTGTTTGGGCTATCCGAGACATCTCCTCTCGGTGGTAGTATTGGAAGGTGCTGCTGCGAACGAGTCCCTGTACTCACCTCGGGGAGTCGCCAGAGATCTGAGTAGTAGGTTTAGAAGAGTTGGTGTGGTGACTGTAGAGGATATGGTCTCATACATGGAACAGGTACAGTCACAGCAGTCCAAAGATGCTGGAGACACTTTCTCCATGGGAACTCAGTTTTTGAAGGCTTTGGAGATCACAGAGGATTGGGTTCTCTGGATGGGAGCTGATGTCAAGGAGGTGCCTTCAGATCTGGTTCAGCAATTGATCTCTGCAGAAAAAGACATAATAGTTCCTTCGTGTTTGGTCAGAAAGAAAGCAAACACTACCGGTCAGAGTTCCCAGTACCAGGGCAAGGCAGAGGTTGGTATGGAAAAGCACTGGGAGGATTTGAAAAAGACTGAGGAAGAAAATAGACTTCTACAATTAGAAATTATTTCCCAACAACAATTAAATATGACTAACAGTACCTTTGTCTATAAAAAGCCAACAATGGCTCCCATAGAAGAGCCACTGGATAGTATACATAGCACTGGTGACTGTATTGCCTTAATACGTACCGAATACTACAGAAAAAACCTAATACTTCCATCAATGATTGAAAATTATCTGAATCTGAATGGGACGTATGGATTAACAGCAATGGCTGAGGTGTTTGGGACTAGTCTATATGGTATGCCCACTTTACAGGTTTACCATAACTGACCAACCTTTGTGTCTATTCCAACCTGTATGCTGCATTATTAAATAAAGCCTTTAATCATAAATTAGTTGACAGAAAACTGAACATTTAAGTATTGCATGATGGGCCTTGTATTATATGAAGTTCTTATTGTATAAAATCATGCATTCCTAATTTCTCAAAATGTTACTTTCCGATATATATATAAAATTATTTTAGAAACAATATTAATTGGTCATGTATAACAAAATTTAATCCTGTTTTATATCACTTTGACAAAGTGACATGAACTAATATGACCGGATTTGAATACTATTTTTGGAGGCAGACCTGCAAGACAGAGTGGTGAAAGATAAAGGTACAGCAATCAATGTTATAACTAGGGCTATGTAATATGTCATTTCTAAGTACTGACAATGATATGATGTGTGATGCAGTATATATCAGGGCACCAACTCATAATTGTACAACGGCTTTCCTATAATAGAAAAGCTAAAGAATACAGTAGAATATTGAATGAATTTGCATTTTGAGCAATGATTTTACTCAATTTAAAGGGACCAGTGTATAATCTATGTACGTACTACTCATTGTGAATTCTCATGCTGATTTACCTGTCAATGGGATCAAACTCTTGAATAAGTTATCAAGATGTGATAATGTTTGTTATCCCCTTAGGGGCCTTCCATAAAGTATGTACGCAACTTTTCTCCGGAAATTGACCCCCAACCCCCTAAAGTTCTTGTACGCTTTAAAACAAAGGGTTTATGTACGCAACATTTTCCAGAAGAAGGCCCCTCAAGTCTCTGAAGTGGATTAACCGATTTTTTAAGATTTTTTTATCATAGACTATTTTTTCAACAATGGTGTGTGTGCTGGCACATGTACTAAAGGCAGTGCCAGTGATTACTTGTTAACCTATGCAAGAATACCACTGATATGAACTACTATTTGTTACAACCCATATGAACAATATTGTTCTATCAATACGACTCGCAGTCTAGAATTGTCTGAAAAATAAGAAGCATTTCATCTAAAGCAGTCTTTGTCTTAATGTCGGTATTGTCTCAGTAGAGGATGTCAAATACGCTAAGCATAATAGGAACAGGTTATTTCAAAAGTGGTCTCAATTCAAGTCGTTGATGTGGGTAGAGGTTCAAACTAAGAAGGTAGTGGATTGTATTGTAAACAGAACTGAACGGCTGCATAAACTCCTGTAAATATTTAGATGACATCATAGTCTGCTGATACCTTTGGACAGGTTCAATGGCAACACTGTGTTAAATCCTGTATGACTGAATACCCATGTTTTACCAAGTCTGCAAGCCTTGATAATCTTTTCTGATATTGTGAGAGAGGACTATGTGAGGGATATATACATTTGTGCCTTATACTGCCTTATGGGAATGTGTAATGTGCATATTGAATCATTATTGATATAGCCAGCCTCATTATCTAGATTTTTTACACATATAACATACATGCTGGTAGTGATATAATCCAGCAAACTGACACTTTATTTATAACAAATAGAGATGTTATTTATGCTATCAATATATTGCTTATAAAAGTATCTCTATAGTCAATGTAAGTGAAACAACTGTGGCTGTGGTACTAAATACCGCCTATGGTTTGTAAAATATGCTGCTGACACTGAAGCCTTTCATAAGTAAATCGGTACTGTCATGTTTAAGCACCCCACTACTTCTAAAGGCCTTATTATCTCCGATGCTTTTACAAACCGGTGATTATACAAGACCGGTGCTGATACAAAACTAGATCTTAGTGTATAACAAACACATCAAGACCCCTCTATCCCAATGCTTACCAGCGATTAGTTAAGATATGGGACTTGAATACGGTGGTAGAGTAGTGCCTCAGCAAATTAGTGTCATACTGTATGAAGATGTGAGATATTTAAGGTACTGCTAAGTTGTATAGCACTATGTGTGATGTTGTTTTATTATGTGTTACCAGGAAATTGACCACTGCTCATCATCACGATAATATGATATCCTGAATATTCATGATTGTGATGATGTGTCATGCAGGTTTAACTCTGGCACACACTAGTATGCACAACAAAACACTGTGCCAAGGTGTGTTTATATTACAGATAGCACCTTACCAATTAACGTGGTATCACAGGGTGACACTAATTTACTGGGCTGTAGTGCGCCTCTGCCAGAGCTTGTACTGACGGTGTGCTGTAGTGGGTACTGGTACTAAACGTGTCATGCCTTAACATGCTGTGATCCCTATCTATTAGATTACTCTAGATTATGATACGATGTTTAATCGAGTATTGCCTTTCACACAACTGACAAAGGTAAGGAGTCCTTGGTGTCTTATCTGAACAATACAATGTATCTCACCGAAAAACTTGCATCAGTGGCCTGTATGTATTATGTAATCACACAGACACATATACTGGTATACGGATATCCATAATCTATACTCAGGTGTCCCGATGACCATATTGAAGTATAAGTAAAGTGTATGTTTTGGCGTATCCTTCGGAATACACCAGATAAGATGATACTCTCTTTAGTGGCATTTTAACATGCAATATCTCATTCAACTCTGCATCCTATCGGTTATCATGCCAGATTTTATGTCTTAATGGTGTATCTGTTATACGATTCAGAACTGGTGTGGTGTTCTGCAATAGTATGTCTAAGATAACCTGGTTATGATTCTTTGGATTAAATATGATTTTGGAAATACAGATATTTGTTGAATCTTATTTTAGTACTAGGTGTTTTGCATTGAAATTGAATAATACATACACATTACCTACGTGTATAATCTATATATCTATATATCTCTATTAGTCCACAGTACTCCGGTCTTATTTTCAGAGAGAAACCGACCCTACCAACTCTTCCTGCGCTGAGGATACTGATGTAGCTATGCGCATGAAAAAAGCCACAGTCCTTCTGCACATCAGTTTATCTGGATCATGAAGAGTATATTCTACTCACAAATACACCGCCCGAGAAGGCTATGTGCTATTGCATCAATTTTGATTTTTCTCACAGCTGCTTTGACAATTTGGTTACTTAACAGTCATCAAACCAGTCAGAATGTTCAACAATTGAGACGCGATATGAAAGCACACATTTCGGACCATTCTCCGCTGTGGGAGTGTGAGAAGTGGGCGCTGCAGGAGGGTGCTGGGACCAAAGATGCAGCATCAGGGGGTCTTGTCATTATGACTCCATTATCCAATGCTGAACGACATCTTCCTCAGTACTTTAAGAACCTCTGTTTGCTCAGTTACCCTCATCATCAAATCTCTGTGGTTCTTGGTGAAGATTCCAGTACCGACAAAACATATCCTTTGGTAAATCAGTATGTCTCCAGGTTGAGTAAATATTTCAGGCGCATGGAACTTGTGGATTTATCCAAACTCTCAACTCATAAACCCTGGTCTAATTCTCACGCTCAGGAAATCCAACTTCAACGAAGACGACATCTTGCATATTCCAGGAACGGTCTGCTAATGGCTGGTTTGCGTCATGAAGATTGGGTCATGTGGTTAGATGTCGATGTCCAAGAAATACCTCCTGACATAGTGGAGCGACTGATGGCTCCAAACAAAGACATCATTGTTCCATCTTGCATGTACCATCGACCCATTACTGGTTACCCCTCGGTGTACGACAGAAACTCATGGCGTGAAAGCAACCAATCAAAGCAATACCTGAAAAACAAACCAAAGCAGTTTCTCATGCTCGAAGGGTACGATTCAAACCTAAGAGATCACCTTTATCGTTTGAGCCGTGAAGGTGCTGTGGTAGAGATAGATGGTGTTGGGGGTTGTGTGTTGCTTATCAAGGCAGACTGTCACCGTAAGGGACTCATCTTCCCACCTTTTATATATGACCACCATATTGAGACAGAAGGTCTGGCCAAAATGGCTAAGGACATGGGCTTCGGTGTTTATGGGATGCCAAAACTGTTTGTCTTTCATCATTGAACTGTTTTATACTTCAATTTCAAAATGCCAAAAGTGTTCAAACTTATACAATATAAGATATGCTGAATTTGCGTTTACTTTTTTATCAGTACCTTTTATGAGTAACAGAGATGTATGGTTTGGTATATGAACGGTCTAGCTTGATTCAACATATCTGTAGCTGTATTTCTACTTCCATCCGAATAAACCAATGAAGTCCATTTTATGTCTTAAGCAGTGTTCTCTTTTTGTAAAACGTGTTTGTTTACAAACCAACCCACAGTAATAGGAGTACTAGTCATACAGTTTTTACCCTGCCTGTAGTAGGTGTGTTTTATGTATCAAACACACGGTATTAGGTTTAAACAAATCCAATTTAGAAATTGGAACACATACGCCCTTCCATTGCCACGAAGGAATTAAAAATATATCAAATTCTTATTTGTATTGTTGTTCCATGTCATCAATCAAGATGCCAAAACTGTTTTAATTTTGTGTCTAGCCTGTCTAGGACGGACACAATCCGAGATTATTCATCAGTTAAAATGCCAATCGGTTGGACAATAGCTCCCATAGAATAAGCCCAGTAACATGGACCCCATACAGCTTTCACGGCTCTCCTCTCAACGGGGGGGGGGGGGGGGGGGGGGGGGGGACACAATCCCTGCAGACCCAGAAAAATACGGCTACATAGAGTTACACGGTTCATGGCAAGTAAATAGGCCATGCATCACATGAAAGTTAAAGGCGCACTGAACCCACGACGTCATTTGCGTACAAAACTCGGCAGGGTTAGGTCCTGGGTTGAGTACGCCTTTAATTATCAACATTTTACTTGGGTAATGCAGAAAGAGCTCGAAAGCTTAACAGAAATATAACCTTTTCTACTTTCTAATTTTGTAGCTCAGCCCACGGAAAGCTGATATGAACAGGAAGCCTACGTAAATCTTGAAACCTCCCCTGATAGACTGAAATAATTTCATTAGTCTATGTGACAACATATGGGTTCTCTAGATAGATGACATATTTTGAGGGGTACCCCTGAACGGGCAAAAAAAACACCACGCCACATGGGCCATGGGCGAGTATTATTATGGCTGTGTCTCACGAACTTGGGCCAATGTATTTGTCTATGACCGGGTGCCGTCTATGACTCATGACCGGGTGCCGTCTATGACCGGGTGCCGTCTATGACCAGCTATCTAAAAAAGTTGTTTGGCGGGATAAACATTTAAGTAAACATTTTTTTTACTATTTTTATTTATAATTTTTTGTTTTTAATTAAAAAAAATCTTTTTTATTCCTCCAAACAACTTTTTAAGATAGTCGGTCATAGACGGCACCCGGTCATAGACAGCCCCCGGTCATAGACGGCACCTGGTCATAGACAAACACATTGGCCCAAGTTCGTGAGACACAGCCTTATAACAGCGGTCTATAACAGCTCCAATGATTTTGATAAGGACTGGGTATACTTTGGTTGTGCTATATTGAAGTTCCAGGGCACTGCATCGCCATATAGATATTCAATACATTGGACTCATTACCTATTTAGGCATATGTACACTGGTGAAGTGGGGCGGAGTTCATGGCCTACATCTGATATCTACCGCATCCTTCAAGCCCTAAGTTTTAAAGGTCACTGATGGGAGGTTGCGACTTTGGGCTAGTAGGTTATCCCACCGTGTTACAACAGAACATCATTACCAGATTCGCCCTGTACATATTCAATTATAGCTTTGAGAGTGCCATTCTATCCCATTACTAAAGGTGAGTACATCTAATACATGGATCCTTGGTAGGCATACAGTTGATCGTGTTGTCTATTATTGTTCATGTTGAGGCTGTATGGCTACATCAGACTAGTATCTCTAGTGATCCATCCAGTAGGCCTATATATAGCGGGATATATAAGGCCCGACTATACCAGGTAAGGAGGTGAAGTAACTAGGGGCAGTGGGGGAAGGTCAAGTTGACACTATCGCCACCCGCAAGCTGTTCATGCACACAAAGAGATCTAGATATACAATATTAATAATCAAGCGATAATATAATTTGATTGATTGATAGGAGATGTTATATAATGGCATACCAATTTGTTTATACAGTTATACAGACTACCTGGCGGCTGTGTATGAATTAATTGCATAATTTATCATATTACAACACCATTTTAGGGATAGGTATGGACATATATTCAATTCAATTTCAATTTGAGAGGGTTTTTATTCTGCAATTTCAAAATATATAAAAGTATAAACACAATTTCATTTGTTTCCATTGACTTACAGAAGAGGATACTTATAATGAATTGTTAGCTAACTAACATATTTGTTTACAGCCCCTCCATTCCAAGATTAAAATGATGAAGACTGGCATATAGCCAATCATTGTGATATTGCTAGGGAGGGGGAGCGGGATAGGTTAAGAATGAGGTGATACCAAATTAGATTAAACATGTACAATATAACATAACTCCTACTATACGTTTTGTGTTGGGCAGATGGAACATGAACACAGCATGTTATATTACATACTGAGCAGTACCAGACAATCATTGGGCAACATTGTAGAGTGACCAAAGTATATGAGGCTTTAGCAGGGGTAAACACTGTATTATGGTGAAATGATACCAATAAAGAAATACATTTAAACATTATGAGGCAAGGGCAGCATTACAGATACTACACAAAGACCTGTAGTGTGTATACATATATAGTGTGTATACATAATACTATAGATTGTGGCATGTACTGGGAAAAATTAGTGCACCCTGCACCAAGGGCCTTTTTTTTGCAGATCGTATCATTTTCATATATAAATATATAAATATATATATATAATATATATATATATATATATATATATATATATATATATATATATATATATATATATATATATATATATATATATATATATATATATATATATATATATATATATGTCACCTGAGGAAAACTAGAAGTTAAACAATAAAGCCGATATTGTTAACGTAGGTGATGCTACACGTGTGAGAGCTACTGCCCACCCCCCAACACCTTAAATTGATTGGCTTTATTTCCCACCTAAATGCTAATGCCCTATATGCTCTGTTCTTAGACCCAAGGGCTAAAAACATACATGCTAACATAGAAACAATATACGCCCCCAACCCTTCACACAATGTCTTACATATAGAATTCAACCGGCGCCTATTCAAGGCCCGGCGCCTATTAACTTCAAAACCCTCCTACCCCGACCCCTATTCAAGGGAGGCGACGTGTTATGCCCTTATCCAGCCTACAAAATTGCCCTTATCCTACAAAAGTGTATAGCTTTGTAGTATATTGGTGGTCAGTCAGGCCCTTATGCTACAAAAAAGTTGCCCTTATCCAACAAAACCTGTGTATTTTGTAGGATCAGGGCAAACAGTCAGGCCCTTATCCTACAAAATTGCCCTTATCTTACAAAACCTATCAGGTAGGTTTTGTTATATAAGAGCTATCACTCAAGCCCTTTTCCCCTTTTCCTCTTTGGGTGGGTGGGTGGGGGGGGGGGGGGGGCAAGGCCTGCACAGATTACGCAATGCGCTACAGATTTCAGATCAATTACACAAAATTACACAAGAATCCAACTATATATTGGTAAATTGAAGATCATATCTCCACATTTCTTCAGAATATTTAACAATACTCCTCTTTAGCTTGCTTTTGAATAGTGCACTACTCTCAGCCTGATATAGAGACATAAGGCCCGCGAACCTTGATGACATCGATTAACATATTTATTTCCATTTTATTTTCTGATAGAGAAGTGAAGTAACTATGGACACTAAAGAAGGAATTATATACCGACTAGCCACTCACAGCGACTGTGACCCAACTATGGATATCAACAGGTAGGCCATAACATTATGCATGAGTGTTATTACTGTGGATTGATTTACCGCTCTGGTTCTATAGGATTATGTATAGACTTACAATATATTTTGCTGATAGCTATAGTTCATCCCTGATGTGATGGTATTTTAAATCACGTTTTCGATTTAAGCTATTGGGAGTAACCATTAATTTGATGAAAGTGGACCACATACTTTGCTTATAACTATAGTTTGTCCCTGATGAGATGGCATTTTACATCACTTTTTTTTTCGATTTTGAGTATTGGGAGTTACCATTAAATTTAAGGAGAGTGGACCATATACTTTTCTGATTATAGTTCAACCGTGGTGTGATGGTATTTAAATCACTTTCTATTACGGGTGTAATTATTGAAAAATGCGACTGTAAGACAATGGTTATGACACGTTTTATTTGAAATATTAAGGACCCACTCAAGTATGTACCATCATTTGATACTGACCGGCCTTAATAAAAACGGGTTATTTAGGTCAGATGTAGATATAATTTGGCTGAAAAGGTTAATGGATGTTATAACTCTTTCAACTAGTAATTAGTTGCCCATTCTTATCATCATCTGCCCTAAATAACCCGTTTTTATTCAGGCCGGTCAGAGCTGGCACTCGGTCAGAGCTGGCACCCGGTCAGAGCTGGCACCCGGTCAGAGCTGGCACCCGGTCAGAGCTGGCACCCGGTCAGAGATGAAAACATTGGCCTAAGGTCGTGAGACACAGCCAGAAACCTTTTTTAAACGTTGAGGTGTAAATGTTCTCTTTAAATTTGATACAAACTAGAAACGCTTGAAAATGTTCTTTGGTGACTGGGTTGTGATGAGCCGCCTTCAATATAAAGCTGTGTCTCACAAACTTGGGCCAATGTTTTTGTCTCTGACTAGGTGCCGTCTCTGACCAGGTGCCGTCTCTGACCAGGTGCCCTCTCTGACCGGGTGTCAGAAAAAAGGTTTAACAAGAATTGCGGTTGTTGCGGCATAAAAAAATGCCTCAGGCATTTTCATATGTGGCAACAACCGCAATTCTTGCATTCTAAAGAACATAATGTCTACATGGTTGGTATACTTAAAGGGAACCGATTCAAGACACCAAATAAGCAGGGGGTAGGGTTATCATGGGGAGGAGAATATTACTTAAAATATGGTGGTTCCTATGAATTCCTTGGGTCCATGTTAGGGGGGGTGGGCATGATTATAATCAACCTCGGGAGCATGGAAATGTGTGCTGCAAGGCAGATAAACAATTAGAATAGCTGTTGCTAGGCAACCAGCTGTCTTAGCAACAGACCAATAGAACCATTGAATTCCTTGGGTCCATGTTAGGGGGGATAGGTATGATTATAATCAGTCTCAGGACCTATCAAAGGTTTATTAATATTATTGTTATTATTGTATTATTGTATATTGTATATATATATATATATATATATATATATATATATATATATATATATATATATATATATATATATATATATATATATATATATATATATATATGTATATATATATATATATATATATGTATATATATATATATATATATATATATATATATATATATATATATATATATATAGGATTTGTAAAAACTTCATGGCGGTTGTTATATAATCATAATTATAATTAACTGACTGCTGTTGATATTTTGACCTTATCATGGGAAAGCGGTCAGAAATGGCACCTGGTCAGAGACGGCATTTGGTCAGAATCGGCACCTGGTCAGAGACAAAAAACATTGGCCTAGGTTCGTGAGACACAGCCATAACTATGTGAGACCCGCCATGTCTAGGCACTAATGCAGTAAACCTCTTATCAACCCATTCACAGGTACATCACAGCTGTTTTCCCAATGGCTTTCAGTATCAGGTGTCCCTGGTGCAATTGCCTTGTGGCTAATATCATGCACTTGTGGTTATTGCAGGAATATCTATGGTGGGCTGGACTATCTTCAGTACAAATTCCACAATTTTATTGATGACCCTCTGCGGTTCCCATTCGTTGCTGTTCTCAAGGGGCAAATTGTAAGTAGAACCCACTGCTCTTACATTGCCCTTGTATTGTTAGGAAGAAATACTTCATGAAGATCTTCATTAGCATTCTGTTACTTATTCTTTCATGGACCAGCAAGATTAGGCCTAGACCATGAAGAGGCCTGTAGTAGCTGAGTAAAGGTTGGTTGGAACGAGGTAGCAGTTGGAAGGACCCCTATATATAACCCTCAAACTTAAAACGTTCAACTCTCTGATGCAATCATGCACCGTTCGTTGTAGTCCCAAACATATCAGAAACCAATTTGATACAGCCACTTTTGATAGTCTCCAGGGTGGCCAGATTAGAAAGAGTTGACTCCATCTTGAATACCAAAATGACGGTTTTACATTCAATTTAAGTAAAATCATACTGACCTCTGTTATAATCAAATCATTCTAGGTGGGATTTAAGTGTGGCTATGTGATTGATGATGGGACGTCGTTGGTATCAGAAGCCACCCGCGTCCATCCAGAGCATCAGGGCAAAGGCATCATGTCTAAGGTAAGTATGAAATGCCATAGAGAAAGGGCATCATGGATAGGGTTGGCTATTAAGTAGCATTAGAGAAAAGGCATCATGCCTAAGGTACTAAGGCAAAATGTAGCACAGACAAACTTTAGTCATTGTGCCTCAGGTAGGCATAATGTAGCCCAGAGAAAAGACATCATGTCTGAGGTAGGCATCATGTCTAGGAAGTTAGGTATAGCACAGAGAAGAGGCTTTAGGTAAATTATGGTATAGAGATATGTCCAGAAAACAGTGGAGATACGGATCCATTCCATCATTTTGTAAGAGACAAACAGTGGATTTGACTGATGTTGAGGATGTGAATTATACTTACATAAAATACCACGGTTATGTCCTATACACAAATGCAGATTCCCTGTTGTATATTAGTTAGATCAGGAGGTGATGGCAGCAGCACGGGGGAGGTTTCCATCCATACAGAGGACAATATGGACGGCTGTGGACCTGGAAAGAACCATGCACAAACTGAACAAGGACAAGACTGTAAAGTTGCTAACTGAGAGGGTGAGTTGATGCTGATTTTAGAATTGTCATTACTGCGCTTAGGTACTGTATTCTTGCTGAGGACCATAACATATTATATATATCTGATTATTATATTTGAGTTTCATGCAAATAAAGAAAAGATGGGCTGCTTCAATCTCACTGGGATAGCGCCAACTGGTGACTTGTTTGATGAGCATGTGTGAACATATAGTTTATACACCAGAGGGCAGGTCGGTGCTTTGCCGCCTTAATTTTACCCATTAAGAGTGCCTATATTCTGCAATATCACTATCCATTAGAGGTCCAATGTAGTACAAATTTAGAGTATACAAATTGTTTCAAGTATCGTGTAACTCTATTCTAATCCATTTATTTATTTGAAATGCAGCCTCGTGTTGGATTTGATTCAACATGTGATGCTCTGAAGCAACTATGCCTGAGCTCCAAATTCCAGGATCTACTCGAGAAGTATGATGTGAACAATATCTCTGCCATACCTCGCCGCCGTGCAATAAACATTCTCACTAACCACACTGACTTTGCGGCTGCCGTTCCCGAGGACATGCTGCTGGTGAACTTTGAGCCTTGGGGTCTCCACCATCAGACGTACATAGAACTGTTAAAACTATCAACACTTCATGTCAGTGATGTGAATGGAAGTGGTCTATCTCAAACCAGAAATCAGACCATTTCTACGTCGAAAAGTGTGCACTGCTTCAGCTTCCACTCAGAAACACCAACAATGTTGGGGGTGCGCTGTCGTGCGGATTTCTACTGCCCGGCAGGTAAAGAGGCAACCAAGATGGCCACCGCTCATCTTCTATACCACATCAGGGAGTTTGCTGAGTGTAACCAGGCCATGGATGTGTCCTTTGGGATGTTGTTCGCTCAGCATATAGACAAACCAACACTGAAGAGTATATTGACAGATGAGCTAGGCTTGCATCTCCATGGCACAACACCTGAATGGCCTGGTTTGTTGATTAGTATGCAGTATACTGCTGAACAGTAGCAAATCTAATAAGCGAGAATTCATAATCGGATTCTTAAGTTGAGCCAGTTCGTAATTCTTGTCAGGGATCCTTTTGTTGAATTGTTAGGTACTTTCCGTTAAGTACTTGTTGCCAATTAACCATTGAACCTAATGTTTACTGTATGGAAATGTTGTAATTGTATGTACATAGCTGACACATCAATAAAAGAATTTTATTCAAGATATACTTATCATATATGATAGTATTATCATAATCTAATATATGATACTATTATCATAATTTAATCCCTAGTGAAATGCAAATAAAAAACACAAAAGAGAGCAATTTTATTTTCTTTATGTATAATTCCAGGAGATTAAAATTCCTTTCTGGACAATTTTATTTATAAAATTGTACGGCAACATATGACAGTGCATCTAGACAGTGATTCAACCTGAAAGGTATGATGTATCAAGAAGCACAGCCAGATCACAACGATTTCTAAGCTAGACCTTTAAACAGCTCAAAGACACAGTAAACCCACAGAGTGCAGGGTATATGACATCCCTTATACTAACACTCTTTATAGGTGACATAATGTCATTGCACGTTTCCTCTGTCTGCAGTCTCCGTAGGATTACTACACATAAATATCCATCCAAAGACAATCCCAAAAGACGCTCTGTAAATATATTCATGTTCAGGTGTCTTAAATTGCTAATTTACAACTAACATTATTTTTCTGTATACCAAATCAATAAAAATGCAAGGCTTCAATAATGGCACTAGTGGATGTCATCTCAGGGGAATGAAGACAAGAAAATATTCCAATCTTAAAACGGCCAATATTAAAAATTTAACAATATAAATTCAAGATTCCAAACACCAGGTGGCACCACTGTATTATACCAGTTTGTTTGATATCAGTTTTGAAGAAGAAAGAAAAACGAAAGAGAGAAAAGGGGGTTCAGGCAGAGCCCCTGATATATAGGCAAATGCCCAATGATACCGTGTCTGTTGTATTTCACGAGTGGGAGCTGGGGCAGTATCCCACGAAGCCCAGCCCCCACGAGTGAAATACATCAGAGCGGTATCAATGTAGTTGGCATTTGTGTTTAATTTTTAATCTAAAGCCATTTAATGAAGGAAAAATAGCTTTTTTTTTAGCTCATTGAATACGGCCACATTGTATTCAATGGGGGCATTGCATACGGCCTACCAGTGCTTAAGCATAGGAGATCTTGTATTTCCAAAAAATATCAAACAATATTACCAGCAATAAATAAATAAGGGTCAAAACAGAGAAAAAAATGGCTGGTGCCACCTCATGTTAATCATGTATACTAAATGTCTTCAATCTTCTGTAGATAATCTTAAAATAATCTTAAAATAATCTTAAATAATAGAATTTAAGATTCGAAAGATTTTCTTGTCCACGTTCCCACTGAAGTATGTCCCAACGAGCTCAATAATGAGCATTCAGTGACTTTCTACTCCTCACTGTCTTCTCCCCCAGATGGCGAGGTAGCACTTACAGCTTAGCATGCATTCTAATTATATAGCAATATGCACCTGTAAAAGGACATGATGAACATGGGGTCTATAGGATTCACAGATTATATAGGTAATACCCACACCCAAGCTAACAAAAAAATGTTATTTTACGTCAAAATAATGTTTAAACATTGTATAACATTGTGCCATAGTAAGGAGCCTTGGCGAAACGTTATATAACGTCATAAAATTTGTGTATAACATTTTTTGTTTACTGGGACTGATACAGTGTAAAATGGGGAGGTAGAAATAGAAAGCTGCATACGCAAATTTGTTAAAAATAGTATAAAAATAGTTATGTATGAAAATATTGGTAAGCCCTCCTCCAATAAAACTTAGATGATACAAACCCCATGTGAATACACTAATGCTGCCAATGGGGGCAACTGCATCATCTGGAGAAATCTGTGAAGTGATCATAATTATAGCTGAAGGGACACAGAAGCAAGCAAAAGCAAGCACCTATAGTATTGCAAAGTATTGCACATAGCTCATGCTCAAACAAAGTTTTTCTCATTTACTGGGTCTATCTTAGCGTTGATCAAGCTTCCACTTGCTTGGTCAATCTCCCCACTGTCGAGGCCAGCTTCAAGTCGGTGTTGTGGCATCATGGGTCCCCAATTTGGTGCTGGACGGGTCAAAGCACGGAGAGTCGCTCCCGTATAAGGGGGGCATATGGCTGCCATGAAGTTCTATATCAAGTAAAAAAGGAAAAGTTTGATGACAATGTATCATATTGGCCAGAAGAACTGGAAAAAGAGTAACTCCATGAATCCGGATGCTTCTGTAGTGGCTTATTCAAAGTGCCTACATAAAATTAAAATCCCCTGTATTCCTGCTAGTATACAAGACAGACAGTTAGTCAGGATGAACATTCTTTTCAGTAGCTATGTATGCCATCAAATGAGCCATTACAATATTTTGATATTGTTGCACCAACCTGGAAGGACCCAAAGTGTGTAGCTGTATGGTAGATCATATAACCAGGTATTGTGAGGATGGGTACTACACTGATTACCCAGCCGATGTTCACTGCATACTCAGGGAATACATAGCTGCCATAGGTGGCAGGCGAGTGCATGGCTGCATTGAACACTGCCACACACTGAAATGAAAAAATAAAATACTCAAGTATATGTAATTGAGATGGGTTGATGCATTTGCAATATCTATTGTACATTTTATATAATGTCTAGCCTGACTTAATGTGTATTAGTTATATTGTTCTACTGAGTGATTGCAATGCCTATAGAGCAACAGGGATCTTGATTGGTGTGGTTGAAATTTGTTACACTTAGGGGTTGAAAAACGACTCCTTCCTGATAAAAATGGTTAGCATTAAATTTATACTCTGGTTGAGACTAAGGGTGTCAGACATTGCACAGACTTATCATGTCTAGTTGAGAGTCCACCAGCAAATACAATTTTTGGTTGGCCTTAAAGGGTTAAATCAATATTGGGTTTTCTTTTCACATACTAAGACAACACAAGGTGTGAGGCCGCTCCAGCAGATCCTGTAGAAGATGTTGGGTCTGAAGCCCAGCATGACCTGTATGTCTCTGGCAAAGTTGTTGTATCCTGGAAATTGTACCAGTTTTATCACTACCAATAACAAGAGGTTATATTCAAGAGGCGAAGGTTCACTATGAAATTACTGATTCATCATGTAACTAGCCTTGTTGGATATGAAGACCTCCCATTAAAAAAAAGTGACTAGCTATAGGAATATGTATAAGTACTGGTCAATACTATTACACTGTTTGTGATGATGACAGGATATGATATTCACTGGATAAAACACTGGGTTTTAATCATCATCTATTGAAAAGCACCTTGAGTCCCCTCCAAATCTTGGTCTGCCAACTTGAGTGTGAACACTCAGTTATTTACAAACTTACCATAAACATAGACGACTGATACCGATTCGAGGAATGCGATGATCATAACAGAGAAGAGGGCGACATACCAGTCTATGAGGGTAAGGATGTAAATACCACCCTACAAAAAAACAATGGCTTATCAGTTACATATCATAATTATCCCTTTAGGGCCGAGCTTTGACTATAGTCAATACCATGGTTGGCTGAGCATCGACTATAATCAACATAACTCTATGGGAATCAGCAAAGGCTCGACCTGGGGAAAGTTCCTGTGAAAATGTCTCACCCCCCCCATCACCAGAAAAAAAAATTTGGTCAGCCTTGAAGGCTTATACTGAGCAAACAGTGTTTTGAACAGAAAAAAGTGTAACCTTTTTTAGAACTAGCACATAACATGCATAATAGGGTTTGACTCTGAGATTTGAAATCCCTTTGAGGACAGGGGACAGGAAAAAAATGCATCCCTATCCTAGGACCTCAGAAAAAAGTCTGGCATACTTGTGCGTTAATCCACATGCCTGCCCAGTTGTTTAAAAATGACCATTCCTACTCCCTTTTCTAAAGCTGTCTGTGAAGACTGCCAGTAGGGCTCCATAGTAATAGTGGGTTACCTGTGTTAATTGTGGTAGACCCAGGAGGAAGTAGAAGATGATCACAGCCAGGGTGAAGAGTGCCTTATGTGGACGGAGCGTGTTTGGGAACTGGTCGGTCAGTGACACCACCACTACCTCAATCTGGGCAAACTGTATATAGTGTAAATAGTATGTAAATGCCAATGATATGTGACATGTACATGTGAAAAAAGTCTTCATGTGTCACTTGCATATACTTTTTCGTACATACTACAGTAATAAAGACTAAGTATAGATATCAAAAGTATCACCTGTCAAATGAAACTGATGTCCTTTTAGTAACGATTATTTGCTTGTACACTTGATTTGAAGTGAAGCAATTATTCTTTTATACTGATTTGAATAGAACTACACAGAATTTTCATTAGTTGCTGTAGCCTATTTGGGAGGGGGTAGCATGTGGTACTTCATGACTGATATCGCTCCATTTGTTGACCAACATCATTACAACAAATTATCAGGTAGATATTTACCAGTGTGTCCAAGCCTGTTGTGATGAGCATGAGGAAGAATAGGATGGACCAGAATGGTGCTATCGGCATTCTTGCAAGGGCTGCCGGATAAGCCACAAATGCTAATCCAGGTCCTGTAATATTTAAACTACAAATTAAAGCACTTTATAATAACTATATATTATTAATACACTATAGATTATTCCTGTGGTGGGTAAAATAATGGAATTATTGATAAAGTCTATCGTCAGTTGTGAATAGGCTGGGCTGGGGCCCTCACACTTCTGGCAAACACATTTTATGTGGCTTGCAAGGTTCCATTGTAACCTAAAATTCATAATTCTAATCAGAACAGGGATCCATTTTCACCAAAATCGTCCTATTGCGAGTTCATTGACAATGACAAAAACTTGATTTCTCCATACTGTCTCTAAATAAAGGTTCATGTTCACCAAAATCTCTCTCACCAAAGGTTAAAATAGCCTTGAGAGCATTACTTGATGATCCTAAAATGGGTTGTATATATGAACATGTGGGCATGCTCAGGTCTGTGGTTGGGTCATTATTATCCAGGGCTTCAAATGGGGACCCATATGGGCTCAGCCGACTAACCCGTTTTCTGTAACAAATAATGTAACAGCAAATAGTATCAAAGTATACTGATCTGTCATTGTTTGCAAAAATTGACATCTAAAGTACAATTTTTATGGTGAGTTGGATCTGGCATTTAAGTGGGGGCAAAGCCATATGGGGCCCACTTGGCAGCCCAGGACAAAAGTTCATCTTGATCCTGAGGAGGCCCATATAGCAATGCTAAGTGGGAGGATTGTGATAGATCCTGCTGCACATCTGTGTCAATGTCAGATAGGGTAACCCAATTGGGTTAAAAGCTCTTCTGGAATTCTGTTTGCAATTTGAATAACAGAGCATGATGCCCAATGATTGCTGACACACTGTGCTTCAGAGGTTGCAACCAGCAGTTATAATATCAAGGGCAACATAGTGATTTGAATATATTTTTGTTGGCATTATGCCTTCATGCAGCTCTGGTGAGTATAAGCTCCCAGTGCTGCATTCATGGATTATGCTGGTTGTACAGGAATAATATACTTCTAAAGGGTCAACATGATAAGCCAATTGGGAGCAGATGAGTTACTCACTGGTGCTCCTTTGGTTTATCATATCAACAAATGAACAGAAGGCACTATGCTCAGGGGTAGCCATTAACGCTGGCCCGGGAGCCAATGGCCCGTAATTCTTGGCCCGGGCCCGTGGTTTTCCACAAAATTAACTTCCTATGGGCCTGGGTGGCCCACAGGAATTTGGTTAAGAATCTATGAAGCATGTGCTTTTATGATATTAGGCATGTAACATATTGTTGGAAAGGGAAAATCACCAGGAACTTTCTTTGAAAAAAAGAAAATGATTTCGTTGGGCCCACAAATGTAAGTCCGGGCCCGTAGATTCCTGAAGCCGTGGGCCCGGATGGCCCATTGCTGAAAAAGTTAGTGTCTACCCCTGTATGCTGTCCTGAAAGGCTGTGGATTGGGTAGCTCTTGTACCTTTACCAGAAGATCTAAATACCAGAAATGATATACCAGTGAGAAGATAGGGGACAGGAATAGCTTATTGGTACGCACTCCTACTATGCTACACTCCAGTCAATTAGACCATACCAGTATTCTGGTACTGTGAATGCTCTTGGGCTGTATGTGATCATTAGACCATGGCCATTAGCCTATGGCAAGGTCTGCAAACCCCTTCAGTGCCTTATCTGTAATCATATAACAATAGGTCTTATCTATACCCACATTGGGGGCATTGGTGGGAGAGAAAATCCCAATTTTTTTTCTCTAACAGAATTCGGAATATTGATTTTGCTGGGTCTCCATTTAAGTATTTATTATGGACGTGTCATTTTCAATGCATGATATCTAGATGGAGATAATTGACTAGAGTTTGTAAATCGGCTAGGGGGATAGATTGAGATGTTCTCTTTCCAATGGTACCATGCATGATATTTAAAACATTAGGATTATCAGAGAAATCGCAGGTATATGACAGGCAGGCCATTATACTAGTACAGCCTAGATGGTGAGTAAAAGTACAGCTGATTTAGGCCGTACTAGAATAGTGAGTGTGTCCTCAACCTGGTGAGAAGCATTGCCGGCTCACTTGATTTGTACCTAATCAGTTTAATACGGCTGATGAACTAACTGAGAAAAACTGTTTACAAAGATTTGTTCCCAAAGACAGCAATTTGAACCTGTAATAAATGCATTACTTGTGGATTAAAAGGATTATATACCTGATTCCTCTTGTCTTTCATACAAGTTGATTTCTAGCAGCTGTGGAATTTGGGTAAATTTTTAACTTTTGATAAATGGGCACCAATCTTTTAATGAGAAAAATGGCATCAGACGCCTTTGGTTTGACATTTTTAAACTAGTCGGATTTTCAGCCGATATCATTGACCATGTTGATAATGTCATCTGGCAGAAAGGACCTGAAAAGATCAGCTCATATGCAAGCATCATGATAAAAGTAAGACAACGTTGTTCAAGTAGTCTATTTCAAAGAACGTTAGCCTCACCCACCTGCACAGTTTGGCTGCAATCTAATTAATAGAAATAATTTTACTATCAAATAGTGTTACCTAGAACCTATCATACCTATGTATTTTCTCTCTGCACACATCCTATGGCACAACATAGTAACAGGTAACAGATACTTACTCATCTCTGCAGTTTAGTTTGAGTGAGTCGTAAACGTATTGGTATTTCTGGCATGGGGTTTGCGATTGGCATCCCTGGTACAAAGAATGTAGCAAAGATGATGGAAGTAGTTGAACTGATGATGGATAACCTCCCAAAGTCACTAAATTCTCTTACATTAACTACTCCTCTTATCTTCTGCATTGTGTTATTTATGGTTTAAAGTTTGAAGAAAACACAGAACAATCTCTTCAATTTCAATCTCCATATAATGTTTTTTTTCTCTCTGTAATTACCTGCTTTCCTTTCTTGATATCCATTTATTTTGTCAACCAAAGTAACACTAGAATAAACCTCGCTTTGTAGGCTTACTTTTGAAAGATATACTGAAGACTATGTGGTAGTTATTAATCAATCGCAATATTATGCCAGCATAGTGATATGATTCACCATGCTCTTTTGTCAGCATAATGCATGGCTGTAGAACTGGTGAATAAGTTGCCAGTGCTGCATACATGTTTCAAGCTAAGTGCCTAAGAGGTTGATACACTCCCAAAGGGTTGACAGGATGGACACTCTGGAATAATTGTACCTGGACTCTTGTTCTCAGTGAGTACAAGTAGTTTGATAACACATCTATACAACATCATTTACAGCAAACTGTGCACACTGAACAAAAATGTGTGAGCATTCCCACTGTGGTGCCTAGACATTATGTATCCAACATCCATTTTTTACCTGTTTGTCTATTGGCAGGTCACTAAGATGACTTTGGACATTTGGTTGCCCACTGTCCCATAGTACCTTACCTTATGGCCCATTGATTCACCAAGCTGACGTTAAAATCTGTGCTTGTATCCATGCTTTTTACAATGAGATTTGACAACAATAGGACACATACAGCTTAGAAAAAAACATGATCTCATGATCTCAGTTGGCACTGACAAACCTGAAGCTATGACATCACTGACGTCAACATCGAGGTCATGTGCGAGGAAACCGATTATGGAGAAGATGACGGTTCCCGCAAACAGCGATGTGAAGCAACCAACCATTGACAAGAACACTGCATCCCTGTAAAAGATTTGTTGAAATCTTTCAGTTTTTTGCACCAGTACACTTGATCTTAATGTTATAACATTGGCCATTTCGATTCCAGTCAATCCTGTGAAATAAGCCATAGATGTGCGAAGGTGCAAAGAAACTGCAGATATGATCAAAGATCCTCAAAGAAATGATCACAATTTATCATAATACATAATCAGGGTTCTTCAAAATATTCTTTTGACAAGTTTAACAAACATTATGATCAGACAAGCACAACAAATGCTTATTGTTTTACCTGTGGCAGTTGTTGTGAAACTTGTTGTATGAGGAGAAGGCCAACAGACACCCCCAGCAGGGTCCGAGTGAGTAGAAGATCTGGGCTGCAGCATCACCCCACACCTGTAAACAAGTAGGCGGAGAAGGACATGAGCACTGTGAGGACAAGTGTCTGGCCTTTAAGGGCTATGGAGACTCATGCTATCTGAGTTGACTGTCAGGCAACAGGGTGAATAGAAGACTCTCATCAATAAAGGCCTAATTCATACTGTCCCTCCTTCCTTCCAGTAAAAGTTAGAGTAGAGTCAGGATTGGTACTCTGTGCCTTATATATGGGAGGTGGGGGTTTAAGGATGCTGCCATACTCAGCTGTATAGGTGCAGTAGGTGAAAAGTGCCCCAGCCCCCCAGTTGCAGCCACACAGGTTAGTTCTTTAGCAGCCAAATTAACCAAAAACCTGGCCCAAGGGAAAAAGCATACATTTCTCAAATGCATCCAGTTAAAGTGGAAACCGCAACTGAGGCCCTGGGATATTTTGACAAATGTCTTCAAAGGCAGTGAAATTGGAAGAGTGAGATATTTTATATTTGTGTATATACATAAAAAAACAAAAAGACATATATAAATATACATACATACATACATTACAGGGGGCATTAAGGTCCGTTATCCCAGTTCGCAAAAATGTATACACATGAAAACATCTACGTTTACAGTATATTCATTTTAGTGAGCTCTAAGTGAGACTCATTTATTTATAAAATATTACAGATGTATTCCCAGCTATTTTAAATTACACTGACGACACTGGTTCAAACTGGACTGCCAAGGCTGAGGTCCTTGAAAGACACCATCAACCAAGTGGTGTTGTACTCTGCCAGGAGATGTGATTCCTTTACACATATCCCTTGAAGTTTTATAAAGGTGTTATATTACAAAAATAAGGCTAGTGCAGTTATGCTAACCTTGTGGTCACGAATCTTGCTCCAGTCAGGTACCATGTAGTAATAGAGGCCGTTGAATGCTCCAGGCAGCATCAGGCCCCGAATCAGCAGAATAAGTAGCACAACATACGGGAAAGTTGCTGTAAAGTAAACTACCTGAAATTACACAAAAATCAACTAAATTAAAAACCCTAACCAAACAAAATTATAAATCGTTTACCTTCTACAGCAACATGTGCACACCATACTCGATCTCAATCGATCTGAACACCTATATTTTGGAGAAAATGGATGAATATGATTTTCTAGGGGATAAATTCTTGATACAGTCTTGAGCAGACTGATGATATTTAAATCCTTCATATGATTCCAATGTTGCATCTTTCAACAGCCTGGCGCATTTTGCAATGTCATTAGAATATTATTCCCTGATTTCATTCATACCAATATTGACTGCCAGTTAACTTTCATCCACTTATTATGTTGGAATTAGTCATATATTAGGATTTATAAGCAACATCATCTATAAAATAATATTTATTGTTGTCATAGATGGTTGCCTGTTTCAACTTGTATCGATTTGGTGAGACTTAGCCATGTCTGCTGATCTATTTGGAACTATAGTGTATAGCATCTACAGTGCTTTTCTAGAAACCCCCAAGATTCAAAGTGTAGTAACCTCTTTACCTTTCGGGTGGTAGGCTAGGAATATAGGGACTGTTGGGGAACCGTCCAAGTATCTGACTACAGCTGGTAACTGTAAGGATCATATGACTTCCAGCTACTCTCCCAAGGAACGGATACAGTTGCACTGTTAGAAGTAAGTAGTGTTCCTGTACAGCAAATACTGGGGGCAACTTTGGTTCCAGTAGATTGTGCTGTAGACCTACAGCAAGCCAGCTCATGTATATTTAGAGCACATATACTATACAGTAACAGCAAAATCTACTGTTACTGTACAGCAGAATTAATTGTAAAACCAAATCTAAAGGTCTAGGGTTCGCTTCTCAAGGCTAGTGATAATTTTAGTCACCATGAATCACTTTTAGAAAAATAGATCAAAATATAAAGGACCTATAGTTTCATGACTAGCGTGACCGGGGATTGAACTCGGGACCTTCCTATCACTGTCCAGCGCTGTGTCTGATTGAGCTATCGAGACAGCTGGAGTAAGGCCTGCAGCATGGCTCTCATATAGATGATCAGATGGATGAGCAAAAGAAAAAGATATTTAGGACCTCTCGCAAATCAAGTGCAAGGTTGACCTTGTATAGTGCTAGAACCCTATGTTATGTAGAGTTTGCTAAAGGTCTGTTTTGTCCTGTGTACATGTTTATCTTTAAAAAATGTCTAGAAAGTATCTTGCGTGGATTTGCATATCACTTTCAGGGAAAAAAATCAAAACATGAAGAAACTGTAGTGATAATTTTAGTCACCATGAATCACTTTTAGAAAAATAGATCAAAATATAAAGGACCTATAGTTTCATGACTAGCATGACCGGGGATTGAACTCGGGACCTTCCTATCACTGTCCAACGCTTTGTATGATTGAGCTATCGAGGCAGCTGGAGTAAAGCCTGCAGCATGGCTGTCATATTTGGTACCTTTAGCAACATGCAGACATTATTGTATCTTGTAACCATTTAGTATGTAACACATTGAGAGATGGCTAGACAAAGGATCGATCCCAGGATTCCCCATGTACCTAGTACAGCGAAAAGTGCCGTAGGTCTACAACTCACTACTGTAAGCTGCATCTATAGCAACAGAAATGTACATGTACAGCAAAATTTACTGTATTATCTTTTACAGCAAAAGTACTGTATAGCTACAGCACATTTTGCTGCTCAGGAACAACAACTTTTTACAGCGTGGTTGTACAGTTAAAGAGCCATCTTTATTCAGGTGTTTAAGTAAACAGGTACAGTCGATCACGGCTGCACTCAGTGTGCATAGACCTCTACAAATGGTCTGGCAGGACCAGGACCAGTGGGTGGATGGTCCATATGGGGAGCAAGGCTGGTCCTAGGTTCTGTCAGTGGCAGCAAGATCTAGGAGGTTCTCAGTGAGTATCCTCATAGGTCTGAGCTCCCAGTGGGAACTGCCAGTGACTGGCAGTGGCCTGCCTTATATTAATATAGCAGGCCAGCGGCTGTGACAACCTCTGGTTATCCGAGCTGGCTGGGGTTAATCCAGGCTGGGCAATCAGGGTAAAATGCAGTTGGTGTGGCAGCCGGCTGAGTAGGCAACCGGGCCAGGTGTGTTAAGCAGGCCGAGTTAGTAACCAGGCAGGAACTGCAACTGGGTAATACCAGCCGGTTAGGGCTTTAGCCAGGCTAAGCTGGTAGTACTAGAAGAGGTTATAGCATAATGGTACATCACAAGAAAAGCAACATTTCAAAGCAATTATGTCAAAAGAAATACAGTGGCAAGGAGTATATCCTAGAACTTCACAAAACATACACATTGAATGATTGGGTAAATGGCTCAAACAGATTCGGGTCGGTAGTCAATATTCCTCACATTATTCACTTTGGGTGATAATACAAAATATAAGATAAGAGGGTTTACCTTTCCGGTGGACTTGATGCCCTTAATGAGACATAGGTAGCCAATGAACCAGGCCAAGATGTTACAGAGCACAAGCTGCCATCTGAAGGAGCCGAGCTGATCTATGCCTGGAGACAACTGCAGCACATACCGCCTGCAGGAGTAACAGCAGAACAAGGAATGACTATTAATTTGTTCACTACATAGAGTGAGTGGGTGGCGGACTCTTTTATTGTATACTTTTTTTTTGGGTGGGTTGGGTGGATCTCACCTATTTCTAGAGTGAAAACCAGTGCGTCACTATACATAGGAGGGTGCGTAGGTAAGCAAAATACTTCTATAGGGTTGGGGTCCAGGGGGATATTCAACAACTCACTGTTTAAAAATCATCAATGTTTTTTTAAATATTTTTTTTGATGGAATACGGGAACACTGTATTTTGCCTTCCCATTGAATAGCCCATGCCAGTATTCAACAATTGTTGTTAAGCTATTTTACCTCGATGAATTTAGAAAATAAGCACAAACAAGCACACCTTTTAGTCTGTTGGCTGGTTGTTTCATTTGGGCCTACAGCCTTGTGGTAAGCCTATAGACTGGGGTCAATCCCCGTCTGTGTCAGTGACAGTGGGAGCTGAGTGTTAGGGAGCGTTCATTATTTATGCCAGGGGGGGGGTGTGCAAATCAGGGGGGGGTCATTTTTTTTAGGGGTATTCGGAGGGGGGGGTCTTTTTTTCCAACCTATTCTGAGGGGGGGGTCATTTTTTTTAGGGGTATTTATTTGGGAGGGGGTATTTTTTGACACAACGTGACGCGAATTTCACGACACATGTCGCGAATTGGGGTCATAAAGACGGTAGAACTTTGCTAAATTTCTTGCCTACCAATCAACACATGAATGATTCACTACTTTTCTTTTCCTAAAGCAACAATAATTAACTGGAGAAAGAGCATTAATTCAACACGAGAAGAGTACAGAATGTAGGGGGTCTAAATAGAAAAGCTATCAGTGTGCAGTTAGATGAATGCTATTG
Organism: Harmothoe impar; assembly: GCA_947462335.1. NCBI lineage: Eukaryota > Metazoa > Annelida > Polychaeta > Phyllodocida > Polynoidae > Harmothoe > Harmothoe impar. Next base: position 42,196,825 of record OX381720.1, on the reverse strand, counting down.
TGGCACCGAAATATGACAGTACTGTATCCGAAATAGTTTGGGTTAATTGGACTTTAGCCTTGCCCATCACGTTTTGGCATCCATATGCAAGGGTGAACTTGCCTACATTTTTAGACCCTGCCTTTCTTCCCAATAGAGGAGCAGATGCATAGTATGCAAGATGCAGATCTACCTCATATAATGTTGATACATTGTAGCTTAGGTCCACGCCACCAGTCAAAGGCGTGATTACACTAGTCATGATACACACTTTTCCTTGGAATCTTGTACCAGACCCTGCTAAATGAGCCACAGCGTTCTGATTGCAGAGCTCTCAATATTTTTAGAATACCTTCACCATCTCCCTGATAGCTGCCTGCTTCTCACAGATTCTAGGACTTATAAAATCAGCAGACTCATAGAGTAGACATGATCATCCCATTATAAATCGGTGTACCGAATGCCTTGAAATGTAGCAAATAGCCACCAGATCCACAGAGTTTTCTGCTGCGGATGCCACTCCTTCTGTCGCCAATTTCTAAATCTCCCTCTAAGTTCATCTTTGGCTTCAACAGAAATCAGGCACTGAATAATCATTGCTACTCATCGCTACTTGGCCTCATCAGAATTTTTAGAGCTCTATATTTGGTTCTGGTCAAGTTGCTTCCGATGCTCTGCAGGGTTATCAGTAAGTTATTCATCACTATTTTAAAGCTTTTATTTTTTTTGGAGTCAATGCTTTCCCATGGCTTGGTTATACTGACCACACACTAGAATATTGAAGGCAGGTACCTTATGGCATTTCCTCAAATAAAGGTTATCAACTATGGTGCACGTAACATCCATGCATACCATTGATGGCATAAGCGATTGTAATTGATCCGTGCCGTTATATAACAAAGACACATTCCCCTGTGACTCTTTGTTCAACTTCAAATTCTCACCCTCAGCTCCCTATTTCTTACTGATCCTAGCCTTTGGAAAACCAAACTAGGTTTAAATAGTGATCTTGTTCCTTTAACTGCAAGTTATAATACCAGGATACATTAAAATGGGCCGATTGACCTCTAGATTTTCAAAATTTTCTTCAGGTTTGCCACTATTATAATGTCCAGAGCATCCCTTCATCAAACATCTTTGTTTTAAGCTGCAGTAGCGCGGAGCAGGGGGGGGCTGGGGGCCTAGTAAAGTGGGGGAGCCAATCTTTTTGGGAAACATGAACATTCTAGACTCAGAGTACCCAAGAATACACCAATCTCGAGGTAAAATTCCTAAAACTTTCTTGAAAGACAAGCTCAAAGTCCCTCAGAACACATCAATTTCAATGTAAAATTACAAAATTTCCCAGGATCATATGGTAGACTTCAGACCACTCTAAATACACTAATATAAAGGTCAAATTCCCAAATTTTCCTGGGGCTTGTGGCCCCAAAACAACCATTTGTTTCTCCCTCTAACCAACACTCATCAGCTGGCTTTGGGAGCTGGGCCCCCCAACTTTATCCACCTTCCGCGGCCCCTGAGCTGGGCCATTTCATGGTACTTCTACCAAACAGTATTAGCAGGACTTGTAGGTGGGGACCAAAATAATCACACCAATTTTTAGCAAAAATATCAAACGTGCCACGGAAACAGAAAAATGCGCGCTCTCCACATAAATATATTCACCATATTGTTATGCCCTATAACCACTCCCTCAAATAATGGTTAAGCACATGCTATAATAGGTTATAGTATAGGACTATGTGGACTTTGTATGTCGTTGATGCCATTATTAAGTATTTATAAACGTCTATGGTGAGGGGGGGGTCTTTTTTTTTTAACCTATTCGGAGGGGGGGGGTCTTTTTTTTTTTACCCATTCGGATGGGGGGGGTCTTTTTTTTTTGACCCATTCAGAGGGGGGGTCTTTTTTTTTTGACGTATTCGTTTTGCCAAACGCCCGCCCCCGCCCCCCTGCCATAAATAATGAACGCTCCCTTAGATTGGGGGGAGAGGGACAAAAATAAAAAAAGTAAGGGGTTGGGCGGCAGAGGCCCCTATGACAAAGCAAGGCATGATACAACAAGGCTATCTGGATATCAGAACGATTTATCGGATATCAGAACGATTCAGGGAGAAATATCGTCAGCCATAAAATCCGAGGTTTCATGGAGACTCGAACACGCTACATCAAGACTTGAAGTCCGACGCGCTAACCAACACGGCGTGGATGCGCTGGTAGAGGGAGGTGGCGAAACAAGGAGTCTACAGGCGGATTTCCAGCCCTGTAGGACCATTATTTACCGAGTTACAGAAGAAAAGACATTTTTTGGTATAATTTCTTTGAAAATCAATTTTTTTTCTAATTTCTTTTTTACTATAAAGGTAGAAGTTGGACTTTACTTACCCATTCGTTAAAATAATTCTAGGGACTTTTTTTCACATACATATAGGCCCTTTAAAAATGGTTCGTTTCCACCCAGATTCGATCCGGGGACCCTTGGTGTATGAGGCGCACACGCTGGCACCCATGCCTATCCGGCTGTGGTGAATGTGGAGGGAAACGCTGGTTATAAAACCGCCCCAAGTTGGCCCCCTTACAAATTCTATGTTGTACTCAGTGTTGGAGATTGAAAGCATGACGTAGCCAGGCTCCACCAATCAGGGAGCAGGGTTGGTGGGATGTCAAAACAACATGGCGCTACTGGTGTTCGAGTGATATTCAGTCAATAATCCTTCAAAATGGCGAAATTAGGACGAATTTAAGGTAATTAAAGACATTTGAATGGAAATATTGTATAATAAACCTAATAATATATGGATATGGCCGACCTTGGGGTGTGTATAGATGAATAACGACCTCGGTGCTACGCACCTCGGGTCGTTATTCATCGATACACACCCCGCGGTCGGCCATATCCATATATTATTGGTTAAATATACAATAAGGATAGTGCTTTGTGCATTATCACGAATTTAGTCGCTACATAATTCCATGCAACATAAGCCTCAAGCCTGGTGTAATCTAATGATCTCATGACAGAATCTAATAATTTGTGTCAGAATAAATAAACCATTTACAAAAAGCTTACTCAAAGTACTCCTCTGCTGGGGCTGCAGGTTTAAAGCTGCTGTTGGAGAGGCTGAGGTTGCCATCAAACATGGATGCCACTGTGGATGTAGACTGTGATGTCAGGGTGTCCGTGACATTACCTGTTACTGAGCTGTTGACGTCACCTGCAATGTAACCATGAGACAGTGACAGGGAAGGGGTAGAATAGCATCCATGTGAATACCTCAGTAATAATAGGGGGTGAGGGAACTTTCAGCTGAGAATTTTTCATTCCCCTTTTAAATAGAGTCTGGATTTTCCCGACTCCCGCTCTATTTAAGGACCATTTCAAGGCTTCCAGAATATTTATAATAAGATAGATGCGGGAAGAGGAATTGGCATAGGCTCTCTTCAGTGACCTTATTATAGATGTCCTCGGAGGGTTGGTGGATTGAGCCTATGGTAAATTGCTACGGGAAAATAAAAACAAAATGACTACCATAACTGCCTGTTTAAGCACAGGGTTCTCAAAAGACCGCAGGTCTCATTTAATCACAAGTCTAGCATCCCCTGAAGCCTAAAACCTCTCTTTAAGCGAGCTCATATTTATAAGTGCAGGTCCCTGTTAAAGCGTGGGGGGTAAGCGGCAGTTGAGATTTATAAGCGCAGGTGCACGCAACTGATTAACTATGGACGATGCCTATAGGCATCAGCTTACCCATGACGGATGATGCCTATAATGCATCACTCGGCCCATGATGGACGATACCTATAGGCATCATTTAGAAAATAAGAAAATGCTTATTTCTATGAGGAAAATAATTTGGATATTTCTTTCACAGAGTATAGATACGAGACATCTCTCAGAGATCCTAGACACTATTTCGACATAAAACAATGCATCAAGATGTTTTTGATGACAGTAAATCGCTTTAATTAGATAAATAGGAAATTATAATCTCACTAGCTCGTGTCTGGGAGCGCTGACAGACTTTGGTGAAGAATCCATGGTTTGATTATTTGTAATTATCTTGAATTTGTAGACATTGGGGACTTGCTTGACAAATTCAAGATAATTACAAATAATCAAACCATGGATTCTTCACCAAAGTCTGTTAGCGCTCCCAGACACTAGCTTGTTTAGCTCAGTCTGCCTGTCACGGTTGGGAATTCAAGGCTCTCGTGGGGAGAACTATTAAAATGTTTTCCAACCTGGACAGGTTAAGCATTACTGACCATACACCCCTAGGAGGTGGTTTTAATATTTAAGAGCTCTTTTTCTCTTTGAGAGCCCGGGTATCTAGCAGGATCCGTACCAACAATCTCAGAACCTCAGAACATTGACTCTGGGAGAAAACTACTAAAATATACACCAGGTGGTGCTACCGTGCCTCTGAACAGTTTCTGAAGGTTCTCAAAGCATCCTCTGAAGGGCACTATCAGATTGTACCCATATCTCTTAAGGGCTGGAGAGTCCATAATTATCTCTTAAGGACTGGAAAGTCTATTGATTAGCTATGACCTATGAGGTAATGGTGCATGAGTGCCTGGAGAGCATAATTATGTGCTGACCCTTTGGGGTGTATTAACCCTGTATGGAGGGCATGATGAATGCATGGCCAGTCACTCTCATTGATTTATGAAAATGCATCCTGAAGACACACGACAAAGGAACACCACACCAAAGCACTACGCAGATATTAAAGGGCTAGGGTAGATTCACCACTTTCGGATGCTCGTTGGCAGTTCAAACGTGACCCCTTTTCTCTGAGCTACAGTTCTTTTAATATGCCACACAGAATTATTCCCAGGATATGTGTATAAAGAGGAGTGTTGAAACATCATAGCCAGCCGATAATAATATATACATTTCTTTAGGATTTTAGATGAAATATTCCTAATCAAAGTTAGAAAATTAATGGTCTAAATTTCACCTGATGTCGGACACTTTGGGTTTCTTCATTTTCATAATAGTAATATTAACTGATCTCTTTAACTAGTACAGCAGGCATGACAGTATTGATCCAGGGTATTGGTATTACCAAGGGTATTAAGCATATTATTTACATCTGAAGTATAGATTTAATCACATTGAATGTGCTCCATACAGAAAAACTATAATTCCACATTTATACTGATATAAATTCATATATTCTGGTCAGTGGTAGTTGAGGATGTATTTCGAGTTATATGGATTTAACTATGTTCACTGGAACAGTTATAGCATTGCCTCTTCTGTATGTATAGCAATGAGAAGAAACTTGTGTCCTGTGCTGTCCGGCTCATGGTGTAATTATGTCATATATTTAGAATGTCTGAAAAAAGAATTTCCTAGCAATTATTTGTACCCTTTTTTATATTATAAACTTTAAAATACATATACCTCATTGTCTATGCCAAGATATATTGCCAAAGTGTGGATATAATAGCAAAATTCACCCTGACAGCACCCCTGTCCGACATAAGGTACATGGTAATAACACACACTCTGCAAAAGCTCCTCACTACGAGACAGGCCAATTTCAGGGCCTGATTAGACACAGATAATACGTTTTTGCATGTAAGGGACTTCATTGGTCGGTAAGAAGAATAGTTAAATGTAACTGTGATACTCACACATTGGGCACAGAATTTATTATACAGTTTTAATGCTAAAAGTGTCCGACTTATGGTGTGTGTCCGTCTCTGGGTGAATCTACCCTAATTGCAGCGAACTGAGGCCCGACACACTTCATCTGTTCATGTCCATTTATAATTAAACGTAATAATACTATTCGGATCAGAGACATGCAAAACTGTTTCTGCTTAGGGTGAGAAGGTCAGTGGGATATATTGAGCGCCTTTGCTAAATGAAGGTTTTTATAATGTATATTGCTTGGAACACTGAAAATGATGAACAGCCTACTATCATAAAATACTTGGAAATTCTTAAATGTAAATGATAATTATTCTCAATCTATAGAGTTATTGAGAAGGTTGGTAGAATTTAGCACAGACACCTAATGAACTTTTCACTACCCCCACCGTTGATAAAAAATGACCACTCCCTAATATCAGTATTTACCTTGATTAGTCCGCATAACACTACAAGCAGGTGTGTTCCATGGGTTTCCACAGGTGGCCCAGGGCAGCTCACTGGTCATGGAGGCAAACAGGTAGAAGAACACGTAGGTGAGTAGAGTCGTGTAGTAAATGTTAATGATGCCAGTCATACCCACTGCAGCAATCCCTGAACCTGTAGGAAGGACATGAATGGCTAAATAATTCTGCTTGGTCCTGAAAAGTGAAACTTTCCCCAGCTAGCAAAACTCATGTAAATTACATCATTTTTACATCATTTTCTGATTGGTGGTGACATCATTGGATGATGTCAATTGTCGTTCCCAAGATGTCACATATGCAAGAAGTTTTTACGTGTCCCTTTGCATGGGTATTTTACATAAGTATATTTACATTAAAAAAATTACATATCAAGGATATGTTTGAACTTAATAATAATGATGTATATAATTGACCAGCTGTAGGCCTAAAACATGTCTGAAAAGTATAAATTTAGACATGTCAAAAAGATGTGATATGGAGATATGTACATGACATGTTGCAGGGATGACATTTATACCAGTTTTGAGTATACCCCCCTCCGAGTAGTGATTATAAATCAGATAAGATATTTAGGATAACTCTGAGAGATTGTAGACATCATATAGTTATGTCCATTTTATGTCAATGTATGACATGTACACAGGCACTCTGCATAGGAAGCAAACACCTGCTCTGTGAAAGACACTTTGCAGGCATTTTCCATTCCATACAGACACATTTATCCTAGCCAGGAGGCCCAGATGTGATATCAGCCCAAAGCCAGAATTTCTTCTTATACAATTTGAAAGGACACAGAAAAGGTGTCCCATTATGTGCCTTGGCTGTCCAACTATAATTCACCAAGTCACTGTAACACAAGTAACACATTAAATGTTACTGAAGAAATTTAGTCCAATTTTGTTTCTTATTGCAGTATATAGAATTGATTAAATTCAACTTTTAATCAAGAATGGGGGAAAGCTGATCAAAATGACATTGTGATCACATTGCAAAATGAGACGCCTAGTGTTGGAGCTCAGAACTATGATAGAATATAGTAATGTCGACTTAAAGATGTCATATTCTGATAAGATTGTGATGTCATAAATATGTTATATTGGAATAAATCCATACTCCTATTATTTTGACGTCACAATCTTGTCAGAATATGACCTATTATAGAATTGAACTCCAACACTAGGGGTCTCATTTTGCAAGGCTGTCACATTTTGATCAGCACTCAGTCATTCTTCATTAAAAAGTTGGATCAAATTAATTGTATAAACTACATTGAGGGACAAGGTTGGACTAAATTTGCTCTGTGATATATAAGGTGTCACTTGTGTTACAGTGACTTGTTGAAATATAGTTGGATAACCAAGGCACATGGGTGGACACCTTTTCTGTGTCCTTTGCAACTATATAAGAAGAAATTCTGGCTTTGGGCTGATATCACATCTGGGCCTCCTGGCTAGGATAAATGTGTCTGTAAGGAATGGAAAATGCCTGCAAAGTGTTTTTTACAGAGCAGGTGTTTGTTTCCTATGCAGAGTGCCCATGGACATGTCATACATTGACATAAAATGGACCTAACTATATGATGTCTACAATCTCCCTCAGAGGTATCCTAATTATCCTATCTGATTTATAATCACTACTGGGGAGGGGGTATACTCAAAACTGGTATAAATGTCATCCCTAGAACATGCTTGTAGATATCTCCATATCACATCTTTTTGAGGTGTCTACATTTACATGTGAAGAGTTTGGATGCAAAACGACATAAGCGCCATTTCCAAAAAAGAGACAAAAATCTGGCAAAAAGATTGGTTAGGGATGCTTAGATATAACCCACTAACTATTTTTCCAAGATTAACAATCTAAAGGTATCACTGATAAATATGTCTCTTTTATATGAATATGTTTATATAAAATACATATAAATATTGTTACATCAAGAACCCATGCAAAAGGACACGTAAAAACTTCTTGCGTATGTGACATCTTGGGAACGAAAAATGATATCATGAAATTACTAGTTATTTTTATGTAAGGTGCTAGCTGGGTCAATGCTTCAAAACACCTATAGTTGAATCAGTATTTGGAAAGGTGAATCACAATGGTGTAATATGGCACCAGACAAGTATGACGTGCATTGTATTCAATATATCATGAGGTTGATAGACTCCCATAGATGTGAAATACGAGGATATGGTTGATTACAACTATCTTTTATCATTGGTGAGAAATTGTCCACAGATTTTGGCTTGATAAATGCATGTGCATGTGTTTACTCCTACAGAGTGCAATTATGAGTTAAGAACCTGGGCCACTGAACCATGGAATTGGCTGAAATATTAAGTAATATTGGTAGAAGCTTTGGGATGCGAAATATATTATGTACCACCCTTGTGAAGGATCTCTTGTCATCATAACGTGGTATAAAATGATTAGTAGACAGCTTGATTCTCCTAGTTCAGATGAAGACATCTTATATCATACCACTGCCAAAAAATGGAGTCTGACTGATATCTCGACCTGTAGAGCAATTTGCATCTTGGATATGCTTTGTATGATTATTAAATGATTTGAGCATATTCAATTAATATCCAACTTGTTAAGATATGACCTGGTTAGTACTAGCCAGTTCAGTTTCATGCTACACCATTCAACTATCAATGCATCCTTTAGAAATATTCAATTGTTGTTGACAGCATGTAATAGGGGGTTAGATATCAGTGATTTATTTTTGGACCTCTAATATTATTGTAGGTATGTATGTGTCCTTTGTAGCCGGTGCTGTGATCTTGGCTGTATTACTAAAATGCATCAATGTCTGTCATACTTAGACTGATTGCAATTGATGGGCAGGGTGCCTGATTACATCAAAGTCATTACCTTTAAAAAAAGGTGACATGTTCCATACACCTACAGGTCCAAGGGAGGCATACTGACCCATCGCTACCTCCAGGAAGTAGAGTGGGATCCCACAGAAGGCCAAGGTCAGGAAGTAGGGGATGAGGAAGACACCTAGTGACAAGTAATCATAAAAGAGAACGCAGTTTTATATCTTATATATATAGGTATTCAATATTTCAAAGTTTGTATTACAGACCTTAGGTCCCTGTATACATAGAACATGATTATATAACCTACCTCCCCCATTCCTGTAGCAGAGGAAGGGAAAACGCCACACATTGCCAAATCCCACTGAATAGCCAATGGACGACAACAGAAAGTCAAGTTTTTTGGACCAGTTCCCACGAATTGTGTTCTCATCCTTGTCCACCATCTGTCACAAAAACATAGAAATAAGTCATTCTTATTCCATGCCAAATACTGTAGTCTCTACTATACATTATGGAACATAGCAATATTATACTTAATGACCTGAATTAGACCTTCCTTTAACCAACCTATGTATGTTAAACAAACAGTAAAAGGAAATTTTCAAACTAAGATTGATCCGACTCCCAACCTAAAACTATACGCTATAGATATTCCTACCTCTTGTACAATTCTGTTGTTTTCTATCGAAATAATCGTATCGTTATCTTAGTTTAGAGCTCTATTTGTAGAGAAAACAATGGCGGAAATTTGTGGATTTTGGTGTCTCTTGTTGCTAGACCCTCTGTGCGAGAGTATTTGTATTATTCATGTTGGGTTTCTTTAAGATACAATCGATTTATGAGAACTAGTCTGACAGGGAGAATGATAATCACATGTAAAGGACTCAAAATAATAATTGAGGTAAAATTAAGAGAAAAAAATCGGGTTAACTTTGAAAAAAATACATGATTTCTTCTAGCCTCTTTTGGTTTATCTGTTCCCGGTGAACCCTCAATGCTATTTCAATGGGGTGTTTTGTTGGTGCGAACTAATGCCGTTTTATATATATAGGGAAAAATGATGTTTTTCTCCAAGACGTTCTATTTTAGGGTAATCCTTCCATATTTGAAATGTACAAATGTAAATGGAACGTTTTGAAGCCAATGTGAAGCTTAAATAGGGCTTTCTTCCTAAAATGTGTTCCCATAGCAACCACAACTTCTTTTCAAATAGAAAAAAAAACACAATTCCAATGGATAGAGAAATTCATAAGGATTATTACACTGAAAATAGAATGTAAATATCATTTCTATATCTAGATTTATGAAAAAAAATAGTGGTTAGGTAATAAGTGAAATTTTGCAAAATCATGATAATTTGATATAGGAATATAATTAAAACAACAAGCGATAGCACCTATTGGCTGTTTGGCACGGGTAGCACCATCCCATATTCATGAAGCAATTTCTCAAAAACTAGAAGGGATATCTTCATCCATGATACCTCTTTTGCAAGCTTATGACTTCAATTTTAACACATACATTTCACCTCGGAAGGCCCTTTCTGTAATACTATTTTACTTCAAAATAATGCTTTAAACTTTACACAGCTTTTGGCCATATTAAGAAGCCATAGAGAAACGTGAAATGTTGTACATGTATAACGTTTTTGTCCATTGGATTAAAGGGGATGCATCCTCTTTACTTCCCACCACTAGATTTTTCCAGGGTTACAGCACTTTGTTTGTACATGCATTTACTATATAAAAGTGAGAAAAATTAAACATATAGATATAAAGATATTTATTGGTGAAAGGTTATCATTTTTAACCTTAAAGTCCAATAATCACAGGGAGAAAACACACTTTCTTTATATTTCATTTAAAAAAAAAGAAGATCCCACTACTAAATATTCTTGATGTTTGAGATATAGAATAACTATACACTTGTGCACAATGTAAAAAAAATAAAAACCACCTGAAGCAGTATTCATTTTTCCACAAAAGTGGGGTATCTAAAGAAGTAATTATTCTCAGAATAGGTAAGTTTAAGGGATTGATTTCAATAATAATTCCATCACTAGAAAATAATAACCTAATTTAATTTGAGGTTTACAATGTATCCAATGCACTAGATCAACCAGATATATAATAATTTGTCCCTATTTGAAACCATTATCATTCTAAGTAATGCTGTGTTTGAGCATCTGCCAGTGACCGTTACTGTCAGTCTGCCTGTGGTAGGCACAGGTACCCAGTGTGTGTGCTCCCCTCTTTGAGCCTATGTGCGCAACTCTGGTGTGCGTGGTCAAGAGAATGCATCCCCTTTAAAGCTGGGCCATCAGGGAATAAGTTCAGCATTTGCCATACATGGACTAAAATAACAATTCCACCAGAGGGCAGCAGTGTTTGGACAGGGGACCATGAGCATTGTCCAGCTACAACATATTCACCCTATCTTGTGCCTGTAAGAGCTGAGCTCCCACCCAGTGGGCACAAAACATTGAATCAACATTGATAAATGGTTGTCAATGTTGATTCAACATTGATTCAATGTTGATTCAACATTGGACTGAATTTTGTGCCCACTGGGCAGCCCTTAAGAGTCCTCTTGTGAATGAAAACTTAACTATATCGAAAAGTGCTATTGGCCTCATTTCAACCATGACGGTCAAGCTTTAAGCCTCAGAAATGCCCATGCTGCCATGTCGACATGTTTAATAGTCTAGAGCCATATGAATTCATCAAATTTCTGACTATCTTTTACTTGCAACCTGATCATAGTTAAATTCGCCACATGGCCCATTAAGTTACTCTTCGCAACATCCCAGCTAATTAAAAAACAGTTTGAAAACGTTTGCAGGGGATTTACAAATGTTTGCAAAAACGTTTTTGAAATGTTAAAACATTGACACAAAAGACTTTTGCAAAAGGTTCAGGTGTAACCTTTTGTACACAACTTTTGGTGAACATTAAATGTCATATTGCGAATCAAGCCGGGGACCATTGGGTCCTCAGTCTAATGACTTGCCAACTGACCTATAATGTGTTTGCTGATGCATGGGTGTACAGTGTCCAGCAATATTCGCACGAGCTGCTCTTGTGAATAACGTCATTCACATGAAGAACGGCGAGAGAGGCAGTCTGGGGCCCCGACTGTATATATACAGTCTGGGCGGGTACTTATGTAGTGAATTGCAGATCCTCTGACTGGACATCAGAGATCAGGACATCATGGGTTCAAGTCTCACTTTGGTCCAATTGCTAGTAATTTGTAAATTGGTACTATGAACCTGAATTACACTAATGTACCTAGTAAGATAGTTAATAGGTAATATTACTATATCAGCAAAGCTGGATTTATGGTTCAAATTGGCTAAATAAATGATGTAAAAAACGAACCTACATCATGTGCCAATTAAGGCATGGTTCGAACCGACAATGTCATGCACAACCTTATTCATGATCATGTGACCATAGCTCACCAATCAGTGGTTGACCTATCTCATGAAGAAATGACCCAGGATCCTGGATCATTTTCTAGCAAGGTTACAATCCTGGTTGCAGGAGTGGGCCTGGATTGATCGAGGCGGCATGAGAGAGGGGACATGGCAAGAGATGGTGATAGAGGGGACATGGCAAGAGATAGGACATGGAGGGGGGGGGACATGGACGAGTAAAGAGATAGGGCATATGGAGGGAGAGGGGACATGGACGAGTAAAGAGATAGGGCATATGGAGGGAGAGGGGACATGGACGAGGAAAGAGATAGGACATATGGAGGGAGAGGGGACATGGACGAGTAAAGAGATAGGACATATGGAGGGAGAGGGGACATGGACTTGTGTGGACTCTTGTACAGACTGTCTCTACATTAATCTCATGTAACAAAGGGAACATTCTCACCAAGAAAAGGATCATAGGGTGTACTCCCTCAATTGTAATATAAATAGACAAATGCCAACCAACTTTGAATTTGTTGGGGCCCAAACTTGTACGTTTGGGCCCCCAACGTTTTGGGAAACAGTTACATTGTAGACTCAGAATGCCATAGAATATATCAATCCCAAGGTACCCCCCATTCCGCCACTCCTACCTCTGCACAATTTGAGAAATCTTTCTGGAATTGCTTTTTGTGGTTTCCCTCTAATACTGTGTCGTATGTGTAACTGTAAAATGGGCCTACCTTGTGGTTGTGTAGATGCGGCCTTAGACTTGCTTAAGTCCTAGAATTTGAATAAGGACAAAAAATATACTTTTCTCAACTATACTTTTCTCGACTGTCTAATTAACCAGGGGAGGGGAGGAGGAGGGGGGGGGGGGGGGGTAGTGCATGGCGGAGTAGAGCTCCCACTGATGCAGGCCAGTCTAATGCGGCCTCTGCTATGAGTGAGGAGGGAGTGTGCTGGTGGCAGCAGTTGTTGATAGTGTACACTGGTACCCTTACTCTCGTTCCCAAATCCTTCCGAGGGAAGGCTCTGGTAACAGCCAATTGACCTTGAACTTGGGATTTTGCTGGGTCTGAGCAACCCCTGCTGGTAGCCTGGAACCAGTGCACAGGAACCAGAATGTATGATGGTAGTTTTACCATCAGCCTTTCTGGTTCCATTTCCTGTTCCTGTTCGCTGGTTCCAAGCTACCAGCAGGGGTTGCCCAGACCCAGCAAAATCCCAAGTTCAAGGTCATTTGGCCATTTTTTCTTCTTTTTTTGGGGGGGGGGATGAGCAAACATAATTATTACAGCAATTAGTAGCAAAAAAGCCAGTCAGTAATTAAGCAATCTTGTGATCATCAATTGAAGAGTTTGGTTCCAAAACCTAATAAGCGCCATTTTGAGACAGGTGTAGGTCAGGAATAGGTAAATGCAATTTAAAACAAGTTTTCCTCAAAATACTATTTTTTCATGTCTTTAGGCCCTCTCTGGTGTACACTTTATCACTGCCAATATGGTAGCCTTAGAGCAATCACTACATGCTTCTGGAATGGATTTGTTGCATTTTGCAACGAAACTCTTCAATTAGTCATTTGTAACGATAAGGGAAATAATGTACTCTGCATGAGTGAGGGTGCATGGTATACAAGTCAACCCAAGGCCCCGCCATTTTAAAAAGATTAACACTCGATGCAGACCACCAGTGTACTACATGCAGTAGCCAGTGGTAGGTGTAGCAGCAGAGCTCAGAGTAGGTCTACATGATGTATGCAGTGAGCTAGCATCTTGTTACTCACGTAGCCTTCTGACCCCAGCCTCCTGACACATGCATATGGTTACTCCGGCATCCCGACTGCATAGCAGGGGCCGCGGTAGATGTCTGAAGTTGGAAGAGGGGGGGGGGGGGGGGAAACTTCAAGAAGTCGAGGGGTGTAGGTCCGGAGTGTAGGTTAAAGAGAATTGTATAGGGGGCCTTGGGGACGGAGGACCCTGGGAAAATTCTGAATTTGAGCCTCAGATTAGTTTATTAGGCGTGGTTTGACACATAGAATATGATCCAAAGAAATTTCGAAATTCTTCATTTGAATTGATGTGTTCTAGATGGCACCACTGTAAGTTGGTAACATTGCTGTATATATCGGGGGCTCTGCCCCCACATCCCGCTTTTCTTTTTTTTTTTTCTTTTTTGAAACTGTAACAGAACTATAACTGAAGCCATTTGCCTCTAACGGCTGGGACAATTCAGACTAAAGGGAAAGACATTCAAACTTACAGACCTACAGTGGCGCCATCTAGATAAGAGGAAAAATAGGTTTTTCAGATAACCGATAATTTGGGTGGCATCTATAGTCATTTGGGCAGTTTGTCCCTTGTTGCGTAGTTCATTATGGTAATCGCAGTGTCATGTTCATATGCAGTAATGACACACATCACCATAATTTATGTTATAGCTGTACAAGATGGCAGCCGTTGAGGTTTTTTCCAATGAATTGTAGGAAATGTTTTGATATTTAAACCATTTGTTTATTCTATTTTGGACAGGCTGTATTATTGATACCAAAGCTGATGACCTAACACTTGGATCTGCTTTATAATGAATTGAATTGAATCTGTTATTGAATGACAGCATCGTTTTCTCCCCAGACAACTAGTTCCTTTTACATGTGATCAATATTCATGATGAAATTAGGATTAGTGATTCGAATTCTTTTACTTTATGAATCTATGTTATAAACCAGACAATATACTTTGCTGGCAGTGTTCGATGTGTAATATGTCCGTCGCTGTCATTGTTCATCTCCAGCATTTCCGCAGTGTTGTAATTTTGTAAGTGAAGCATTTGTGCTTATGCACTACCATTAGTACTCATTAGCCTGTATTCTTTTCATAATTGACCAGTAGAAAATGTCGTTTAATTATCGGACCTTATCAGTATCACTAGCAAATAATCATTAGCGTGTGTTCGTTATTCATGTGTTTGACTGGTGTTTAGTAATTGACCGGATACAGTTTATTCAACACCCCATTAAACTCTTCCTTAGTCTTGAGAAGTTGTACTTCCAAATCTAACTCATTCCAGAGTGCCACTCCACGGTAGTATGGTCCTTTCTGGTAGAATGTAGATTTAGGTCGCCTCATCCTGAACTTCAGTTTCCTGTCTCCTCTGGTCCTGGCATGTACACTAACTGTGGCTTCGCCCTGGAGTGCTTGATTCCACATCATTTTGGTGAGCTGCTTCTTTCTTCTATCCTCAAGTTTACGGACTCCAGTAGTTGTATGTAGGGCATCTATGCTGACTTCTCTCACCCTGCTTTTAGTGCAGATTCTAAGTGCCCTGTTCTGTAGTCATTGTAATTTGGTGAGTTCTGATTGACAGGCACTACCTGTATAAAAACTACAGTAGTCAATGACAGGTACTACCATCCTCTTGTACACAGTCAGGCAGCAGTCATTAGGGACTCTCTTGCTGAGTCTGCCCACTTTAAAGACCTTGTTGCCAACAGACTTCTTGACCTTGCCAATATGTGGATTCACTGTGAGTGGCCCGTCCAGCTCTACTCCCAGGTATGTTGTATGTGACAGTGCTGGGCAGGGTATCTTTGGTTCTCCACTCTGTTCGATCAGATGTTTCCTTCCAAAGAGCATGGTCATGCTCTTTTCAGTATTGACAGTCATATGGTTCGCCAGACACCATTGATGTAGTCGGGATATGTCATCCTGTAATAGCCTTTGGGCTTCCGCACCATCTTCATGACTTGCATATATGATAATGTCATCAGCATCACTGATTTGGCCACTTGTATAGCGTTGCATAGGTCATTTATAAATAGGACGAAGAGTAAGGGTCCTAAGGTTGACCCCTGTGGTACTCCAAACTCTGCAAAAACTGGATAGCTCTCCCAAGTGAGAGGACAGAGCGTTATCTTAATAAGACATCTTAAAGTCTTAATTCAGTGTCTTACCCAGGGCCGCTCTTATCATTGAAAATAAATCATTTCAAGCCAGCAACCAGCTCAGAGGAACTCAGGATGTCTCTAATAGAAGAAAAAGAAGAAAAAGAAGAAAAAGAAGAAAAAAGAAACGGGGGTTGGGGGGCAGAGCCCCCCATTACATACTAGTCGTAATAGTAATACTTTCAAAATATTATTTATTTTTAATGACATAAGCGGCCTCTACTAAAGTTAAGACTATTCAGACTGTCTTAAAAGTCTTATTAAGATAACGCTCTGAACGTCTGTCCTCTCACTTGGGAGAGCTAACCCGTGCGTGCCCAAACTCTACCTTTGCTGGACTTAATAGCGTGCCATTGGCCTTTGTACGGTGTCGCCTGTTGGATAGATAGGCGGTTAGCCATCTTTTCACTATTCTAGGCAAAACCCTTTCAACACTGCATTTCTGACCCAATATATTTGAATTTCATAGAACTTATTACCTGTTTTCAATGAAAAACTAATGAAATTGTATTGAGAGTATCCTATCATTATCATATACCAAACAAAAGAGTGTGATATGAAAAAAAGTAAAAACCTGGCAAAAATCTAAAAACCTCTTAAAAGATGTTACCATGGCAACCAATTTGTTTATATGAAGAAAAGTTGTCATAAATCCAAAATTTTCATTAAATTCCATTCTTGCTTCAACTGTGATGTTAAAACTTTAGAGATCAAATTGATGTTTGGTTTTTGAAATTCTCCATGAGATTCCCTTTCATAATCTGTATTACTTGTCACTGTAACATACATATTTACTGATTGATAGCTTGCCAAACATACCTAATATTTCCGCAAAACTGCAGGTAAAAGAGGAAAATTTGAACTAGTTTGTTGCCATGGTTACCATTTGGAACGCTGAAGGAACACTCATCTCGAACATCATATCAAATAGAGGATGACACTATCTTGAATTTGGTACCAAACATACAAACATACAATGACTTCTCAATGTTTTCCAAACACTGCGACATTTTCAAAATAGCATGTTTACCCCTTGATTTTGGTCCCTGAGTCAGGTATATATGTGCAAATCGTGCACTATCATGTGGAAAGGGTTAATAAAGGCCTCTATCTTGCTGATCAGTGTCAAGTGGTGGATGCAATCAAAAGCTTTCCGGTAGTTGACAAAACAAGCTGCTGTAACAAGCCTGTCATCTATGGCAGCAAACAGATCTTTCAGTACAGCAAATACTGCATTGGCTGTGCCGTGTCCTTTTCTGAAATCAAATTGGGTTGGACTCAATAATATGTTGTTCTCTTCAAGGTAGTTGCTGATGTACTCATGCATCACCTTCTCTAGGATTTTCTCAGGTAATGGCAATAATGTAATTGGCCTCCAGTTCTTTATGTCATGCAGGTCTCCCTTTTTTGGTATGGGTACAAGGAACCCAGTTGACCATGAGGTTTAGACATGAATTATCCATTTAAGAATGGAGAGTATTGTAGTGGGAGTGGCGGATCGGTGGCGGATCCTTCATCACCTGGTGGATCTGGCAGATCCTGCTAGGTGGCGTGGCATCCGCCACCCTATATAACAATCCGGCGCGGAGCTGGCGGATCAGTCCTCTACCAGCAACTGAACCGTGCGGACGTCAGCCTCTAGCTTAGCTCCCACTACGCCAATTTGCTGATCTTTGTACTTGCTTAGACCTCATAATATTCATCCTTAAACCTTAATTGGATCGGTGTCTTGTTGTGTTTGATAAGTATTTGCCTTGCCCTAGTCCTTTTACAGTATATTTGTAATTCAGCCAATAGTATCACCGTGATTTTGTTGTGGAAATTGTCGTAGTTCTATGAAAAAAGTCATTGTTATTCCAGAAAGAAACAATTGACTTATACCTTTCTGGTTATTCAATCAATTGTAGAGGATGTGTGTTCTGGTGTTGAGTTACAATAGTACTTACAGTACCGAACCCGGCAGGGGCACTATATATATGAGATATACACAGGTGCTCAGCTGGCAAGGGTAATGTTTTGGCAAAATCCCTCTAGCCAAGGGTCATAACTTTTCCAACAAAAACACCTCTAGCCATGCAAGGGAACTTTTTCACTAAAATCCCTTCTATAAGGTCACTTTTGACCAAAATCGTTTAAGCATTTCTGACTAAATTCTGTCCAACCTATGATTGCTTTTCAGAGAAAAAAAGAGGCTAAAACAGAGCCCTTATTTTGATTGATGTTTTTCTTAAGATTATGCCTTCTCCTTCAGCTGGTCTAGAAGTGTGCACTGCTTCAGCTTCCACTCAGTAACACCAACAATGTGGGGGGTGCGCTGTTGTGTGGAGTTATACCGCTTATGCTAATTACATATAATAGTTTATGATAATTTAATCACTAGTTAAAGGCAAGTAAGAAAAAACACAGAGGAAAGTAATTTCATTTTATTTATTAACATTCCAGGAGAACTAGGTCTTTCCTGAAAGTTTAATTCATATAATTGTGCAGCAACATATGACAGTGCATCTAGACATTAAATCAGGCTAAGAGGTATGACATATCAAAAAGCACAACCAGATCACAAAGCTCTCTAAGCTAGACGTTTTAAAAAGCTCAAACACACAGTAAACCCGCAGGGTGTCTGACATTCCTTACACTGACACTCTTCATAGGTGACACAATGTCATCACACGTCACATCTGACTCTGTCTGCACTGTCCGTAGGATTACTACACATAAATATCCTTCCAAAAAAGGCATGATATTAGAGAATTGATAAGACAAGTCCAAAAGCCACTCTGTAAATATATTCATATTTAAGTGAATGTCTATCAAATATGTCTTGCATTTGCAAAATCTACAACTTACATTATTATTTTGTATATCAAATCAATAAAAAAAGCAAGGCATCAAAAATGGTACAGCTTAGCTCGCATTCTAATTGTATAGCAATGTGCAAATGTAGTATGACACATTGAACATGTAAGGGTCTACAGTGTTCACAGAATATGTAATACTTACACTGATACAGTGTAAGACTTGAGGGGGAGATAGAAATTGGAAGCTGCGTGTGTCAAATTATTAAAAAAAGTGTACAAAAATAGTTATGTGTGAAAATATAAGTAGGCCCTCCTCCGATAGAACTTAGATGATGCAAACCCCATATCAATACACTAATGCTGCCAATGGGGACAACTGCATCACCTGAGGATAATATTATCTGTGAAATGATCATAATTATAGCTGATGGGGCACAAATGCAAGCAAAAGCAAGCAAAATACTTAAATTAGGTCTATACAGCCATCATGCACATGCGGCGATTGAACTATCCTGAGCTAGCGTTCGATTCCCAAATGCTTGTTACATGAAACAAAATTGTCCCCAAATGCACACTGTCCTTTACATTGCATCATGACAGCTAATGTATGTAGATAATGCTTTCACTCCATTTGGGCAAAAATGCCAGAGCATCACTATGATTCAAAGGGAAGAGGGGTCAATATATTCCGGTCCCACTTCAATGAATAGAGGTAGATAAAAGAGTTGTGCATATCTGTGTGGAAACTACTTCCTTGCAATCTTTCTATCATAATCATTACTTATACATCCAAGAATCCCAGAATAACATGAACGAAATATTCTGTTGGATACCTATGGATGTGAGAGTTTGATATGATATGTTAATGATAGCTTTGCAAGTGCCAATGTCACACAAGACTCTATCAAGAAAAAAACATGCAAAATTATAGAGAATGTCTTATTTGCATTCTATCCTACCACACTATTTTAGTGCAGTGACTGGCAACATTAGCATGGTAAAAGAAGATAGAAAGTACACAGCCATGTATTCCATGAAGGTGAGGAGTCTTTATAATATTATGAGCCCTTGTTGATTACCATATCCCACGCCTAAAGTTCTGCATTTGCCATTTGCATCAATGCCTTTTTTGTTTATATCTGATTTGGGAAACATAAAAGGCCTTTACTTCAATCTATTGACTGATAGTAACCAGGTTGGGGGAAATCCTGCCTTTAACACCTTCCTTGAAGGGAGAAAGTAGGGTGAGGGGGTTTCTTTCCTTGATTTTGGGTCGATATACATTAAATTTTAGGTTCAATCAGAAGATCCAATTTGCTGATATCTTACAATTATTTGCTGAAAATGATTAACCTATATACAGGCAGACAATATCAGTCTTGTATTTTTCGAGATATACTTATCTAACTAAAAAAGGTACATTTATATGTGGACTCCCCTCCCCCTTACCACCACACCTGTATAAGGTACTGCACTGGGAGATTCCCCCTTGGAGGGGCGGACCGGCGGCAGCCTTCGTGTCCCCTGGTGGCCCTTATCTCTGGAGATAGGGCCAAGCCTCTATCAGGGGGCTGTGTTAATTGGGAATCTCCCATGTAGGGTACTTTCCCTGCAGTGGAGAAAGTATCGGAATGTCCAGGCCTGGTAACAAGTGTTCCTAAACACTAGATGTTTGTAATTTCCCAATGTATATAGTACCTTAATTACTTCTTAGAGCTGCTATACAAGCTTTGTTATATAGCTGTTTTCTGCACTACAGGTAAAATCTCATTTTGTGGGTATTATTAATGTTGAATTTAAGGAAACTGATGTGGAAAAATAAAATGTGAAAATTATCTATCTGAATGTTTTAGAATCGGAACCTGATTGTGGACAGCCCAGAGCTGGTACCACTGATCAACACTAAATCACTCCTTTCACTCCAAAGGAAAGGGGAACATTTGTAGAACTACGCAGAATAATAGCATGCTGTGAGAGGGAAAGGGATATATGCCAGCGTGTATAGTAGTCAATGTGTGTAAGAAAAAAAGAAAAAAGAGAGTGCTTGCTCTACATTAGTGTCTCAAAAGGGCAATATGGCATAAAAATCGCCAAGGATCTCTGCTCATGAAGGAAATTATCACACATAGCTCTTTCTCAAACCAAACTTTTCCCATTTACTGAGTCTATCTTAGTGGTGATCAAGCTTTCACTTGCTTTAACCTGATCAATCTCCCCACTGTTGAGACCAGCTTCAAGTCGGTGTTGTGGCATCATCGGTCCCCAATTCGGTGCTGGACGGGTCAAAGCACGGAGGGTTGCTCCAGTATAGGGGGGACGTATGGCTGCCATGAAGTTCTATATCAAGCAAAATAAGGAAAATTAGTCTATTAACAAATTTGATGACAATGTATTACATTGCCCAGCAGAACTGGGGAAAGAGTACTCTGATAATACAGATATGTGTACTTCTTGTGTTCACAGTAATAAGCTTTCAAGGCCGCCTGCTTGGTGGTCAGGTGAACATGTTGTTCTATTGCCATCTGCAAATCACTTTGGATTATAATAGTTGAAAACATAATCAAATGGGAAATGGAAAAAAAATCACATGTCATGGTGCTCATTTTTCTGTAATATACATTTTAAGAAAAAAGCTACACTATAGATTCTATACATTTAACCCATTCATTCAAGTTAGCACTTACTTATCATAGTCCTCTCTTATAGTCTAGACCTCTATGACAATTCAAAATACATGTAGACAAGTTCAACCCTTTTCTGGAAAAAGATAACAACTTCTTTCTATCAAAGAAAATCTGTTGGCACCTGCTGGGATTGAACACCCAACTGTCTGATTTGAAGGCAGACATGGTAACCATTATACTACAAACTCTGGTGTCAATGCATGGAGCTGGTGACGTAGTTCTTCATACATATCTTATAGAGTCTACATACACTACAAGAGGGCAGCACAAGCCATGTGATGAGATTTGTTTTTCTAGCACAGACTTTTGCAGCGATACCCTTTAAATGAGCCATTACAGTAAGTTGATATTGATGCACTGACCTGGCAGGACCCAAAGTGTGTAGCTGTATGGTAGATCATGTAACCAGGTATGGTTAGGACAGGCACTGCACTGATTACCCAGCCGATGTTCACTGCAGACTCAGGGAACACATAGCTACCATAGGTGGCAGGTGAGTGCATGGCCACATTGAACACTGCAACACACTGAAATGAAAAAAAAGAAAAGATTCAAGTATGTAACTGCAACATGTTGCTGTATATCTACTTTACATTTTATAATATGTCAAGCCTGATGACCTGGAGTTACCAGATGTTACCTGTTTTACTACAACATGTATGATTTATGTTCATATGTCATTGGTTATTCTACACAGGTATAGATTGTTAATATTGTTAAATGGGCCAAATATATGTGGCTACTGAGCACCAGGGATCTCTTGAAATTGGTGTGGTTGTTCACATGCTACTCTCTTCCTGTATATAATGCAGTCTAATTTTAGGATATACATGTAATAACACACATAAAGAGGAGTTGAGATTAATTACACCGAGGTTGAAAAAAATACCTATTCCCTGTTAGAAATGGTTAGCATAGATTTATACTCTAGTGGAGACTGAGGATGTAAGACATTGCACAGAATTATTATGCGTCATTGAGAACAGAAAAGTTTTGCAATAAGACAAGATATGGAAAATAGAGACAAAAGTAAATAACTTCAGGTTCTAGTCAGTTTCAAATTAGCTTCATCATTTATTACTGCCAGTAACGTTTTGTTTCTTTCCACTTACTGAGACAACACAAGGTGTGAGGCCACTCCAGCAGATCCTGTAGAAGATGTTGGGTCTGAAGCCCAGCATGACCTGCATGTCTCTAGCAAAGTTGTTGTATCCTGGAAATGGGACCAGTTTTATCACTACCAATAACAAGAGGCTTTATTTAAGAGGTGTAGGTTCGAACTCATCATTGAACTACTAATTCATTATGTAACTGTAACTTACCCTATTAGATATAAAAACCTTGTATTCTTTAATGCTTCAAGTCATACTAAAATATCTAAAATATTGTTTATTGCACTCAATTAAAAAAAGAATATCGATAAAACAATGGTTTCCAATCATTATCTGTGGCCAGTTGAGGGGAAAAAAAACATCTTCTGTAATTGCTTGTCAAATCTAGGTTGGTGTGTCCAACTGAAAATGGCAAATATGCTCTAAATCCACTATATGCTGTCACAAATGCTTATAATGCAAAAAATACAGTTTTGTTGATAAATAACCAAAGAAATCTGATGTTTTATCATAAAATTGGTTCTAAAGGGAATATCTGAGGTCTGTTTTTGATTCTGAATTCTATGTGAAATTTTGAAAAACATTTGTGGCAAAGAATTCCCATTTAGAATAATGGAGAGTTTCCATGGCGACCAGAAATTGACATAGATGCCACTTTTCAATGTTTCCATGGCAACATATGTTCCTTTTGCATTCCCAATATGGAACGTTTTCAGTGGATATGGAATATTCCTCACCACATCACTGGATTCCCCATATGAAATTGGTTTAAAGCATCTTTTAGTATATCTTTCATTGTTTTACCCATATACTGCCCCCTGGTGGCCGAAACCAGTACTAAAAATCCCCCCTGGAGGCACATTTCCCCCCCCCCCCCCCCCCGATTTTAAAAAGTCCTTTGTTTCACCTCCACATCTTGTAATTCCATTGTCTTATCCAGAGGGCACTTCAGAACCCTACAACTGGTGGTCTGTCATTTTAAGTGTGAACATGTAACTTAAAGGGAAAATTTAATTTTATTCAAACTTACCATAAACATAGACAACTGACACCGACTCAAGGAATGCGATGATCATGACAGAGAAGAGGGCGACATACCAGTCTATGAGGGTGAGTACGTACATACCACCCTATAAAAAGGAAAACAGCTCATCAGTTACATATCATAATTATATATGTGAAAACAGTGCTTAGAACAGAAATGTTTCGGGAATTACGCAGTCATGTAAGTCTTATTTGGCTGGGAGAATTAAAATCTCTGTGAGGGAAGCGGACAAAAAAATGTTGACCCCTCTCTCAGGATCAGAGAAAAAGGTCAGGCACACTTGTGCATAAATCCATCGACCCATCTGCTGAGTCATTTAAAACTGACTACTCCCTTTGCTAAAGCTTGACAACTTGTCAGTACATGCTATTTATGAAAAGTGGGTTACCTGTGTTAACTGTGGTAGACCCAGGAGGAAGTAGATGATGATCACAGCGAGGGTGAAGAGCGCCTTACGTGGACGGAGCGTGTTTGGGAACTGGTCGGTCAGCGACACCACCACCACCTCAATCTGGGCAAACTGTATATAATGGAAAGGGTATGTAAAAAGCCATTCTATGTGACATATGAAAAAATAGGCATTTATGCCTTACTTACATATAATACTATCTAGTACAAGCTAAAGAAGAAAGGACAGATATAAAAAGTATCACCTGTTTATGCATGCATATGAGAATGGAATTGTGGGGCTATGTTACTCAGTGATAATAATTATTGTCTGCTTGCAAACTTGATTTCAGGTGAAGCAATTATTCTTTTATACTGATTCAATAGAGCTACAAAGTATTTGCATCAGTTGCTCTGGTCTATTTGGGAGGGGGGGGGTGTATGTGATAATTCACTTCATTTGTTGACCAGCTATCAGCTAGGTATTTACCAGTGTGTCCAAGCCTGTTGTGATGAGCATGAGGAAGAATAGGATGGACCAGAAAGGTGCTATCGGCATTCTTGCCAGGGCTGCCGGGTAAGCCACAAATGCTAATCCAGGTCCTGTAACATTTAAGCTACAGATTAAAGCACTTTATAATAATTATACATAAATAACGGCATTACTGACAAAGCCTATCCTTATTACATCAGCTGTGAAAAGGCCGAGCTGGGGCCCTCGCATATTTGTCATGCACTCATGTGTGCGGCTGGCAAGGTTCCATTGTAATCAGAATTCATAATTCTAATCAAAACAGTGATCCATTTTCACCAAAATCGGCCTCTAGAGAATTAATTTTCAATGAAAATTTTTCACAAAAGATCTTTCACAAAGACTCCAAACTCTCTCTAAATGAAGGTTCATGCTGGGCATAATTTGCTTCACCAAAGGTTGAAATTGCCTAGACAGCATTGCAGTCCTAATATGGGCGAGCTGGGCATGCCCAGATCTGGGGTTTTATCATTATCCAGGGCTTCCAATGGAGACCCATATGGGCTTAGCCAACCAACCTATTTTTTATGATGAATAATGTAATAGGAAATACTTCAAATATACTTTCATGGTGCTATGTCAAAGTGATTTGGATCTCGGCAAACCTATATAGAGCCCACTTGGCATGTCAGGACAAAGAAATCATCTGGACCCTGATAAGACCCATTAAGCAATGCAGACTGGGAGGGTTGTGATAGATCCTGCCGCACACCTGTGTCACGATCAAATAGAGTGACCCCATCTGGCAAAAAGGTCCTCGAAAATTCTGTTTGAAATTTGATTAACAGAGCATGATGCCCAAGTTGACATCTTAACAATCATCTCCTGGTGAATCATTGCTGACACCCTGTGCTTCTGAGGTTGCATCCATCTCATGCTCATGCTGGTCATACAGAATTAATACGCTTCTGAAGGATCAACATAATCAACCAATGGGGAGCAGACAAGTTACTGCCTGGTGCTGCTTTTGTTTATCATAACTGGAAACAAGCATAAACTTCATGCTGTAGTAAAAGGCTGTATTTTGGGTAGCTCTTGCAACTTTACCAGAGGTGTAAATACCAGCAATGATGTACCAGTAAGAGGCATAACCGGCTGACTTGAATTGTACCCAATCTGTTTTATAAGGCTGATAAACTGGTTGAGAAAAACTGTTCACAAAGTCTTGTTCACAAAGACAGCAATTTTAAGTTATGGTAGTCGTAGGGTAAGGCTTGTGATAAAAACATTACCTATATATTATAATATTTGATTTTGCTATTACAAGTATCAAAGTATATCAATCAGATTGGCAGAGTCAAAATGAACAGATTTAGGTTGGTGCAGTTTTTCCCGACCTCACTGTTTAAGGTCTGGCTGGAATTTTCATAAGTTTTAGTGGATAATGGCTGTTTTCCACATGAGCTGTTTCTTTGGCCTGTTTTGGAAAAAAGGTATAAGTACCTGATTTTGACATGTAGTCTTTCATGCAAGTTTATTATTAGCAGCTGTGAAATTTGGGTAAATCTTTCATCCCAATTTTTAACTTTTGAGCATGTAAATAAATAGGCACCATTCTGCTATTGAGAAAAATGGCATCAGAAGCCTTTGGTTTGACATTTTTGAACCAGTGACATTTTCAGCTGATATCATTAACCATGTCGAGAATGTTATCTGGCAGAAAGACCTGAAAAGATCAGCTCATGTGCAAGCGTCATGATAAAAGTAAGACAACTTCTTTCGATTGGTCCATTTCCAAGAAAATGTTAGCTTCGCCCACCTGCACAGTTTGGCTGCAATCTAGTTAATAGAAATAATTTTAGTATCAAACAGTATTACTTAGAACCTATCATACCTATGTATTTTTTCTCTGCACATATCCTATGGCACAACATAGTAACAGGTAACAGATACTTACTCATCTCTGCAGTTTAGTTTGAGTGGGTCGTAAACGTATTGGTATTTCTGGCATGGGGTTTGCGATTGGTATCCCTGGTACAAAGAATGTGGCAAAGACAATGCAGATAGTTGAATTAATGATGGATAAATTCCCAAATTCATACAACCAAGTTCTTTTACCCCTCCTTATTACTACTCCTCATATTTTCTGCATTGTGTAATCTACAGTTTAAAGTTTGAATAAACCAGAGAATGTTCTCTTCAATTCCAATCTCTGTATAATGGTTATTTCCTCTGTAATTACCTCTTAAAACCTATAGTGTCTTTTTTTGATATCCCTTAATTTGGTTAGCCCAAGTAACACTAGAATAAGAAACCTTTGTGGCCTAAGTTTTAAAAGAGTTACTGAAGACAATGTAATAATAATTATCCACCAATTACCATTCATTTGCAATACCATGCAATTATATACTTCAACTCTTTAATTGCAGAATAATGATACAAATAACCATGTTCTTTTGTCAGCATACTGCCTGACTGCAGAACTGTCAAGTAATTAATTTGCCAGCGCTGCATTCATGTTTCAAGCCAACTCATTTGGGTTGGTACACTCCTGAAGGGTTGGCATGATGCATCGATTGAGCAAGTTCATGGATACTCGGGAACAATTGGACCTGAACACTTGTTCTCAGTGAGCCAGGGTAGTTGTATTAGGTATCCATACATCAATTATATCACACTATGCACATTTGACAAAACATAACAATCAACCACGGTAAAAGCTGCAAGTATGAATGTTCCTCTGTGGTGTCTGGACATGCTGTATCCTATATCATCTCAAAACTACCATGCCCCCCCCCCTCGATTAGGAGAGATACGCTGGTTTAGAGGTATACACAACTGCTGGTACCAATGCTGCAGAGCAGGTAACATATTGGAGGTAAATATCTAGTATGAATGTCAGTTTCAATTGAAGTACTTGTTCGAGATGGATATAGCAGATTCAGCGCTCAATTGTGTTTTAAATGAGAGAGAAAAGGGCCACCTCACAGAGCCAGTGGTTGGTTGTACCATGATATGTAAAGTAAACTGGAGACACAATAGTTCTAAGATACATTTGGGATACAAAATGCCCTGGCACTGCTGTGAGAACGTCCATAAGAGCATAACACCCATGCGAACCCTCATTATAAGGAGGTCATTGCAACCAGATATAATTATTAGCTCCTTTTAAACAGAGTGTGCTACATTTGTGAAAGCGATACACTATAGCTCCATAGAAGAATATTGGGACCAGGGAAATGTGCCCCATATAACAGGATGTTCTTTGCACCCAACCTCCTTATGAAGAGATTCGACAGCAATAGGACATTTACAGCTTAGACAAAACATAAAGGACCCATGACTTCTGTTGTCACTGACAAACCTGAAGCTATGACGTCACTGACGTCAACATTAAGCTCATGTGCCAGGAAACCGATTACGGAGAAGATCACAGTTCCAGCAAACAGCGATGTGAAGCAGCCAACCATCGACACAAACACTGCATCCCTGTAAAACAGTTGTTTGTGTCTTTTAGTGTTTTCCCTTGTACATTTTATTTGATTATTATAACATTGAGCAATCAGAGTTGCCATTTTGAATCTAGTCAATACTGTGAAATAGGCCACACATGTGAGAAGTTGCAAAGAAAATGCAGATATGATCAAAGGTTTTTATGGAGACTAAGTTGAGCCTTTAATTTGGACATGTTTAACTTATGATCTGACAAGCAAAACAAATGCTTATTGTTTTACCTGTGACAGTTGTTGTGAAACTTGTTGTATGAGGAGAAGGCAAACAGGCATCCCCAGGTGGGTCCTAGTGAGTAGAAGATCTGGGCTGCAGCATCGCCCCACACCTGTAAACAAGTGGGCAGAGATTAAAAGGGAACCAAAGTCAATCCCTTAGGGCCATATTAATCTGATGTTGTTTATATTTTCAAACAATGACAGACTTAGGCCCCCCCAAAAATAAATTGATTTCTCATCACTACGCGCATCAAGAAAATGGTGATTAGGGGACTTAAAAAAAGAAGTTTTTTGATGAAAAACATGTTAAAAAAGTGGACAAATATGGGCATATTTGGTATCAAATTTAAGTTTATACTGTCAGTAATGCAGTGAGCTAGGAATATTATGATATTATTATTATAAAATAAAACCACCTTTGTGGATCAATAAACTCTGAACTACTAAAATTTGGAAAATCATTCACAAAAAGTATGTATACATATATCTTAGCTTTCAGTAAAAATAAAGATGAAATAAAAACGCCCTTAGATTATGTCTTATAAATAAATATTCTCTCAACCATTTAACCCCTGTCCACACTCCACTACTGGCGATATGGCCATGACATTAATCAAACAATATTAACTATTTTAAGAGATGCTCAGCAGGGTGTGGTTTGAAAGGTTACTCTCGACTGGTTCCCCTTTATAGGGACACAAGCTAGGGTCCTGTGGGGACAAGTGCAGGGCATATACGGGCTATGGAGAGTCATACTGTTTGAGTCTACAGTGAAGCAGCAGGTTGAATAGAAGACTCTTTTTTAGCTATCTTTATGATAACTATGATGGGTTTGTAGTACCTTGGGAAAGGATTTAAAGGCTAAGGCTTCTCAAACCAAATCGTAAAATCCTTTGCCAGGGTTGTTGAGTTTATATAACACCTCAGTTAAATTTAGAATCGCCCAAGCACAATCACTGAGATCCAGGCATGTCCTAGCCCTGTAGGATCGTACCCCAAAAATAATGGCTCAGGCAACCAAGAAATAGGATGCTGGTTGTTCCCTTCCAGCAATTCACTGCTCTACATAAGTTGCACTGGTGTGACCAGCAGTTAGACTATGCCAGTGGTAGTATACAATACTATTGATACCCACCAGAGTACTGACTGCCTAGACTACCACTTGTGTGGCCACAGAAAACGGTATACTACCCCTTGAATAGACCACATCCCATGGATTCGGTTAAAAATAAACACTTAAATACACAAGGATTCCTTTCTGCATTGTGTGTCCCTAGAAGCCTAGTTCAATGATTAATTTAAGGAGGTTATGATAGCTTTATCCTGGTTTTATAGCATGTTTCATACCAACCAAGCCTGATTCATGGTCCCCCTACCAATTTCACCTGACCAGGCCAGGTCAACTGGTTCAGGGTAATAGAGTTGTCCAGTTGTGCTATTTATGGCTGATTGGGGATCAAACAAACGCAGTGCCCTGTGCTGGGTGCAGTCAGTAGGGTCAGTCCAGTTAAAACCAACCAGTGGCTGCTAGTGACACAGTTATGAACTACATGATTCACTCTCCTCCAGTCTCAGAGATCGGCCCCTTTAAGTGGCAAAAACATGGAGACCTTATTCTTACTGTCCCTCCCTCCCTCCAGTTAGAGTCGGAGCTGAGCAGGAATTGATACTCTATGCCTTATATAGGGGAGATGGGGGTTTAAGGATGCTGCCATGCTCAGCTTCAGAGGTGCAGCAAGTGCCTGTGATCCCTAGTTGTATGAATTATTCAATAAGCTGATTAGTTTATGAACATTCACGAGCCTCTCCCAAGGTGGCAGCAGCAGCCACACAGGTTAGTTCTCTGAAAGTCCACTGAGGGCGCAGTAGGGCAGCTTCAGCTCGTGGTTTCAATCGAATGTTGAAAGGAGGATACTTCATTTACAATTATCAGCCATACATTACCACCTGACTAGGCATCTTCTACCCCAACCCCTGACTCGCCATCCGATCCCCACCACTAACAAGGTAGCTCTCCGTCCACTTGATGGATGCCAATGATGCCCCTCTCCCCATCCACCTGTGTCCCTCTCATGTGCGACCAGTGGCCAGGTGATGAAGGGGTTTCTATCCCCAGCATCACCTCTCCGTATCACAAGTCCGTACCTATCCATCTTAGATAGCCATATCAAAAAAAAAGGGGGGGGGGGTCTCTCAGTTAGACATGGGTTTGGATGCAAACAATGATGTTCAAGTCATACAACTACACTCATTGAGAGCAAATTTGGCTCCTAAAGAAATGCAGCATTGTTAACTACACTAGGGACTTCCTGTTTATAAATCTAGACATGATTTAGGCATGGACACGCTTACAACACCATCTAGCAGGCACTACCTGTACTAGGTTAATATCTGCCCTAAGGCAATGTAAATGTTCCGGTGTATAAAACTATTAGGGTCATCTCTTTGAAGTGTGATAGAGTGTTATAAATTAGATTAAGCAAGTGTAAATATAACATGTGCTAACCTTGTGGTCAAGAAGCTTGCTCCAGTCAGGTACCAGGTAGTAATAGAGGCCAGTAAATGCTCCAGGCAGCGTCAGGCCCCGAATCAGCAGAATAAGTAACACGACGTATGGGAATGTAGCCGTAAAGTAAACTACCTGAAATTATACAAAAATTAACTAAATTGAAAACCTAGTTTAGACAATATCAGTGAAGCAGAAAACCCATCTACAGCAAGATGTGCATATCCTGTTTCATTCTCCAAACAACCTGGCGAATTTTGCACTTCTATGACAACACATTCCATGCATACATTGACTGACAGTTAAAACGTGTTTACTTTCATTCATGCATCGTATAAGGTTTGCCACATTAAATGGTATGTGTATGCAAACAAAGTGGTTGCTATGTCAATATTAAAATATTCTGCAAAGTGTACATGGTTAGACACTGCTGATATAATGATAAGAACTGCCCATTTTCCTTTGGGCATTGTGTTATGATTACCAAAACATTTTCAAATGACTTTCGCAGAAATAAGATATATTTGATGAGCTATAACTTGTGCCAAAAAAGCAGTAGCAAAGAGTATAGCATAGAACTTCACAAACTATACACATTGAATGATTTGGCAAATGGCCCCAACCGAATTGGGTGAGTAATCAATATTCCTCACATATTATTCATTGTGGGTGATAATACAAGATATAAGATAAGAGGGTTTACCTTTCCGGTAGACTTGATGCCCTTAATGAGGCAGAGGTAGCCGATGAACCAGGCCAAGATGTTACAGAGCACAAGCTGCCATCTGAAGGAGCCGAGCTGATCTATGCCTGGAGACAACTGCAGCACGTACCGCCTGCAGACATGGACAGAGTTTTATTTGCTGTTAACCCTTTAAGGGACACATAGTACTTTTCTGCATTATTCTGTTTGTCATCATTATGTATACATTATTACATGAATGCATAAAATGTATGAAATCTCTATAAAAACAAAAATAATAATACACATTAGGACAGAGAAGTTTGACAAAACGACACCCCAATGTGTTTAAATGAAACCTCAGCCTAACATGCCTACTCCGCTGTTCAATTTTGCAGGGCCTTCACATCCAAGGCAGGTGCTTATACAAGATCCTATTTTAATGCTTAAGCCACATTTCAAGACCATTGTACCCCCAGTGCTTGTACAAGATCGGCGCTCTCTTGAAACTGGCACTGACTTAATGTCTACCCTATTCATTACAGCATAAGCCTCAAGGCTGGTGTGATCTCATAAAGACGGAATCTCATGAATTGTGTCAGAATAAATAAACCATTTACAAAAAGCTTACTCAAAGTACTCCTCTGCTGGGGCTGCAGGTTTAAAGCTGCTGTTGGAGAGGCTGAGGTTGCCATCAAACATGGATGCCACTGTAGATGTCAACTGTGATGTCAGGGTGTCTGTGACATTACCTGTTACTGAGCTGTTGACGTCACCTGCAATGTAACCATGATAGGGAAGTGGTTATGGTAATATTCATGTGAATAGCTGCACAGAGAAAAATGTGAGCGTCAGCTGGACTCGCCCCAGGGTCAAGCAATGCCAGACTCAGGTAGGAAAGTCTGCTGGACTTTCACTTCCATTACACGACAGTCAGGCTGATCCTCGTTTGATAGTCCCATAAAGTTACTCCCTTTTGAGAGTCAGCCTGATGCTTGAATGACAGTCAGGCAAGACAAATCTTGATACCAGAGTCATCCTGACTTTCTTTCCACAGTCAGGCAATGTCTGACTCTGGTATGAGGGTCAGTTAGCCTGAGCCTCCTTTGTTTGCTACCAGGTGGGGACACAATACAGTATTGAACTTAATGATAGGTGTATGACACCATTCTTGTGGGTTTGGAAATGATATACATTAAGATTCTGGGGACACCTCTAACATATGATGGTAGGGGAGACCGGGGCAAAACGGACCCCCGGGGCAAAACGGACCCGACCCCTAACTCAGTTCTCAGCTATAAATTTCATATTTTTTTCAAATTGGCTCATATAATTGATAGAAATATCATGTTTTTAAAAAAAAATTTGATGCTACCTATGGTGTTCTGGATTCCATAAAGAAAAAAACTGAAACTAGAGATCTTGATCTAATTTTGCAAAAATCAGTTTATAAGCTTCTGAGAATTAAAAAATAGGTATATGTTATATTTTTTTGGCTAAAACAATAATATTTCATAGCTAAGATATTGTGTAACATATTTGCCAAGTCATTGGAAAAAAATATTACCCTACAGTTATTTATTTTGGCAAGATCATTTTTTCACATATTTTTCATGAAGCTGGGGCAAAACGGACCCCCCCCCCTTACAATCAGAATTCCTATGGTGAAACCCCATAAAAATGATCAAAACATGAAAAAATAACCATGCTTGGCCTAAAAAATGATAAGAATGATGAGACATGCTTATTTCAATATAAAATTATTTCTTAGCCAATTTTTATTTTTTGGGGGTATTTTTGGGGTTTTGGAGAATTTTTCCTAAATTCGGGGGCATTTTTATTGAAATGCATGATATTTAACGGTCATAAAAATCAAATAAAATTGAAAATTGGTAGATAATGGTCATGCATGACAACAAAGAAATACCTAAAGAACTGAGTAATAACATAGCTAAAAGATGGGAGCAAGAAAATTATGAAAAAAGATAATAAATCAAAATTAAGAAATTTCCAGGGTCCCTTTTGCCCCGCCCCAAAACCCCTTTTGCCCCGGGACTTTTAGCCCATGACCTTCGTAGGTCAGAATATGTTACGCTATCCCACAATGCTATCAATGATACTAGAACAATATTAATTATTTTCATGGATGGTATACTTCTATGCTTTGTTGTGAAAAAATAAATGTTTCAATTCAGGGGTTTACCTCTGAGTTATATGCCATCGTCCATTAAGGGGTCCGTTTTGCCCCGGTCTCCCCTACATGTATCTCTATATTGGTACATACCTAAATGACTTGTGGTCTGTGATCGCAGACCCTTGTCTGTTCAGGAGAACAATATTATTTTGTATGGGAGGCCATATAAATCTTTTAAAACATTATCCCCCAATGCAAATAAGCAACTAGCCTTACTAGAACTCAACTATGCCTGACTTTCATTGAGGCAAAGGTTCAGCATTGCTAGACTCACATCCGTATGTGAGCCCAGCTTGGCTTGACTCTCAATAACAAGAGTCTGGCATCACTGTACTCTCGCTCTAGGGAAAGTCCAGCATTGTTAGACTATCCTTAGTGCAAAAGTCAGGCAGTACTGAACTTTCATAAACTAAGGTCCAGCACTGCCTGACTCTCGTTGTAATGAAGGTCAGGCAGTGCTGGACTCTCATTGTGATAAAAGTCAGGCAGTGCTGGACTCTCTCTACAATCAAAGTCAGCTTGACTCTCACATGAGGGTGGTTTCGGCGACATGGACCTGACTAAAGCATGTGAGTCCAGCTGACTCTCATATTTTCCTCTGTGTGAATAATAATTGGGGGTGTAAGGGGTTGGCATATTTTGGGATTCACCAGTAGAGAGTCAGAATGTTCCCGACTTCCACTGCATTTAAGGATAATGCCAACGCTTCCAGAATGTGTACACTAAAAACTCTATGGGGGGAAAAAGTTATCAAGAGTGATTACTTTTTGTCATCACAGTGATGACGACACCTGTGATTACGTTACGAGAAATGGCATAGGTATTTCTGGTATATAATCCGGCAGATCGTGGCGGGAACCACCGGGTAACAGTAGATCTGCGCATGCGCAGGAGTTAACTTCCGTCCTCTCCGAATTGTAGTCGCCATTGTTGTTTTTGGGGAGAGAGGGAGCACAAGCCAGCGTGTGATACTTGATTTAACACAACAAACATAATTTCGTTTTTTTAATATCGTTATTGTTATTGTTAATAAATATGGCTGTTGTTGCCAGGTTTATAAGCCCAAATCACTGTTGTTGTTATTGTCATCTAGAGTCAGGCTTACCTTTTTGTTGGTTGTTGATTATTTCGTAATCACTAGAGTAATCATATGTGATGACCAAGTGTCATTACCATGATTACATTTTTTAAATCATCTATGATTAATTTCATATAAATTATTTCTCTATACAACAAGGTATCAATCCGTAATAATATTATCAATTCCGCATTAGCAAAATGACCTGTGTAGAGCACCATGGCTATTGGTACCAGTGTATATCCTCTAACCTCCAGCAACCAGCTCAGCCAAATCTCATGTCCGAGATTAGGGTACAAACAGCATCATGCATCCACTATGCTAACCACTACTCTATGAGGGACAGGTGACATAAGGAATATCCAGGGGCCCTCTGGTGCCAAATATTGTAATCAAGATGATGCCTTTCGGTCATCACCATGATGACTTTACCGTTACTAATCAGCAGTGATTAGTTTCAGATAAGTGATAAGTTTTCAAAGGGACAAATCGGTTTTTGCAGATCTCAGTTGCTGGGTTTACCTGGGCAGGCGGCTGGGTTCTAGGCAGGGATCAAACATGTTATCAGTCTACTGTTACCTGATTTGGGAAGACCGATCAAATCCGTCCTGAGTTGGTTGGTTTTGGTCATTGGGTTTTGTTGTGGCCCCATGTGGGTTACCAATAAATATGATGGGTGTGACTTATCTAACATACATGGCTCAAAATCTTATGATTATACTTCATATTATATCCATAAAATTAGGAAGAGTGAGATTCTTTCTTGGGTGCATTTATTTACAGCACCTGGGATTTCTTTGTCAACAAGTGGTCATTTCTTAATAAGAGGTGTTAATGGGAGTGTTGTTGGGGAGGGCAAAACATTTCCACTCTCGGGGGGAATGGAGGTGAAAAATATAAGGAATTATTGCATCGCTCTAAAGCCACATTTTTCTCAGGTGGAGCAACATGACTAAATTGGTCAACCCTGCCAGAACCCAATCTGAGCCCAAATTGGTTAGGCCACGTGGTCCACAGCATAAACCAATGACCAAACCGCTTCAGCTCTAGCTATATGCAGCCCACTCAGGGCTACCCAGCTAGCTGGGGCCACAATGTGTTTGATACTAGGTCAGGTAACTAATCACATCTTAAATTTGGTGTGAAATGACTATTAGATAGAAATATGGTAAGCTAGAAATGCTGGGCGTTATGCGGGAGTTTGGGGAGGGGTGCATAGGCTATATATATGTGTCAGGGTCACCTAATTACAGTTGTCCTCTGAGGGTAGCCATGGTTGATTGAGTCTTTTGCTAAATAGCTGCCAAGAGATAATACAAAATTACGGGGTTATTATTCCATGTTATTGAACCCGGGATAATGGTACTGTTAGGGCCGCAGACTGCTTCGATTTGCTATGACCTATTATGTGCAGCCTTGCATTCAGACATCATGCTGACCCTTTTGGAGTGAAGAAATCCTGTATGGTCAGCATGATGCATGAATACAGCCCTGGTGAGTAGATTCATGTTGGTCCATGCATCCTGACGACAAAGGACACACCACAACAAAGCACTATGCAGCCCTTAAAGGACTAGTTGCACTGAACTGGGGTCGCACACACTTAATGTCCTCCCATTCTTAGCTGATCAAAGCTGTGTGCATCATGTTCTCCCATCATTATTAGTATCATAGGAGACATTTATAAAGCAAATTAATAGTGTTATGATCAGCGACATGCAAAACTGTTTCTGTTTGGGGGGAAAGGGTCAGTGGGTTATATTGAGGGCTTTAGCTATGGAAGCGCTGATTTTTTATTTACAGGGTGATTGGGTTTGGGGTGTGTGTGTAAAAAAATTGTGTACTCCTCCTGAGGGGGACATAGAAAATTCTTAATTCTTAAGGACATAGAATATTCTTAAGTCTATAAAATTATGGCAAAGGTTGGTGGAATTTAGCGCAGACCCCCCCCCCCCTCTGAGGGTTGACCCCCCCCCCCACCACTGTTGTAATAAAATGAACCACTCCATAAAGGTAATATTACCTTGATTGCCTCCCATAATACTACAGGCAGGTGTGTTCCATGGGTTTCCACAGGTGGCCCAGGGCAGCTCACTGGTCATGGAGGCAAACAGGTAGAAGATCACGTAGGTGAGAAGGGTTGTGTAGTAGATGTTAACGATGCCTGTCATACCCACTGATGCAATTCCCAAACCTGTAGGAAGATAGGAAGATAGGACATTAATGGCTTAATGCCCTTCTGCTTGGTCCTGAAAAGTCAAACAATACAAGGTGCTTTGAAGTTAGTAGCCGATTTTTGGGACTCAACATCTTTTTTTAATTGATCAAGACTGTTGACCAAGGCCATACCTCTCTTCTCCATTCATTATCTTTCATAATTTTGCCTAAATTCCATATTATTGCCCATTGTGTGAGATAACATCTTGCGTGATCTCATTCTACCCATTGGAAATAAACTGTAATGTCTTTGATCAAATTGTCACTTAAATTTAGTTATATTTCAGGCAATCATGTAAAATATAAAGATGATCCAAGTCTTGTCGTCTGAGCCTGACGTATTACATAATTCATGTAATAGTTCTATTCTCCCAGTCAAGCAAGCTGGTACCGTTGCCAAAAGGGCAAGCATCATTAATAATGCATGTGACAGCTCAACTTGCCAAGTTGAAGGCACTGGCTACCTAAGTTATATACCTCACGTTGCCTTACATTGAAACAAGTTAGTTATGTATGTATTGACTGTAGAAAAATGAAAGAAAAATATGACTTTACCATATCTATATTGGCCAAAATGGAGCTTTTCTTGGGTAAGTTCATCATAATAGTTACAAATTAGAAACGGGCTTATATCAATTATGATTATCACATATTTAGAAGAGTTTCTGATGGTAATATCTTTGAAGTCATATCATCTATGTATGTACTTATTAGAGAAGGCATGATTCTTCCCATCTCTTTAAATAACGAACGTTTTGAGCCACTTCCCCTGTCTCGAACTGTAGACCGATTCGTCCCTTCAATATGTTTAGTAAGGTTATTAAATATTTGTGCACATCCAATTACTGTCCAAGACATAACCTGGTTAGAATTAAATGTTGTTTACAGCATGTAATAGGGATGAAAAGAATCATTTTCTGTCATGAGTGAAACTCATTGCATTAGTACCTTCAAAACGTCCATTAGCAAGACTCTTTTGTTTAAATTAATTAAGAAATATAGAAATTCCCTCTATATGTAAAAGTACATGTCAACAATTATTAAACGACGATTTTCAAACCCTAATGAAAAGAAATCACAGCAAAAGACCTATGTGAAACCACATGCTTAGCTAGATGGCAATTGATGAGTGGGGTGCTTGCTTACCTTTAAAGAAAGGTGACATGTTCCATACACCTACAGGTCCAAGGGAGGCGTACTGACCCATCGCTACCTCCAGGAAGTAGAGTGGGATCCCCGCAAAGGCCAACGTCAGGAAGTAGGGGATGAGGAAGACACCTAGTGACAAGTAATCATAAAATAGAACCCTGGAATAAATTCCCCTTTCACAGATCGTGCTACATAATTATGTTCAAAATGTCAATGTTTATTCAAGAAATTAACAGAGTAATTTGTCAGAGCCGCATTCATACATTTAGCCTTTGGATGGTATAAGTATGTAGGGTTGATTTGATGCATGATTGCAGCAATGGGAGTGTAACCAGCATTCATAAATCATGATGCCCATAAAATGTTAAAGAATTGTAAGTATTTCTCATGAGGTATACTGGATAGTAGGTGACTTAAATTAAAGGATTTGAAGGATTATAAATCAAACCGGCTACCAGTCAAAGGTCAGCATATGATATTATTTTATAGCCTACCTCCTCCATTCCTGTAGCAGAGATAGGGAAAACGCCACACATTGCCAAATCCCACTGTGTAACCGATCAGTGACAACAGAAAGTCTAATTTGTTGGACCAGTTCCCACGAACTGTGTTCTCATCTTTGTCCACCATCTGTTATAAAAAGGAAATTAGAAAGGTGTAAGACATGAAAATGAGTGAGTCCTTCTTGTTTCATGTCAAATACTAAAGTCTCTTAAAATAGGTATAGCAAAAGGTGGTGGGGGTAGGGAGGACTTCTCCTCAATTAGATGGGGGGGGGGGGTGCGCTGAATATGTTTGGGCCCCCAACAATTTGCCAAGACCCTATAAAATATACATGATCTCCAAACCTCATCTCTCCCAAATAAGTAAAAGTGGGGTAAGCCTATGTTTTAACCACGGGTTATGACACTTCAAATAGGGGTCAATATACTTTAACAACAAAATCTGTGAGATTCCTCAACACAATTCAATACCATGTCTATACATTGACTTGTTTACACTCATACACTGTATACTTTATACAATGAAAAGTGCAACATGTGTATAGATCTGTATAATCATATTACCAGGGTATGTGACCTAGTTATACAGGTTAAACCTCCCTGCATTTAGCTAGGCTATACTTCAGACTGTGGGATTGATTTCCCCGTCATGACAAATTTGGGTATTTATAAGTATGGCCTACGATTGACCCTTTAATAAGAATGGCATAGTGATTTAAAGCACTATGCTATTGTGCCATCATAATGCAGGTGAGAAACTCACCATGCACTGCTGCATTTGGTTGACCCCCAAACCACCATGAACCTTACTTAATGCAGCATGCTGTTCTTAAAGGGGTAGCAATATATACTAACTAGCAAGTTCAACAAGTGTATATACCCGGCAGCTGTGACCAGTGCACATGTTTTATGGATATGTTATGAGAGGATGCAGGAGCACTATCCAGAAAAGAACTGTGGCAGGGGGGATATCATTGGATGCTTTGGATGTAGACTGTCTGAAACCAGAGACACTACTAGTAACCGTGCCAAGGCAAAGGCAAATATCACTACACTGTTCCTTGAGACTCTGGTGTAAACAAAATAATTTGCTGATATCTGGAGACCATCCTCCGCCCTATAATAGTATCCTGTACCCGAGTATGAACCCTATATACATCATAAATACAAGATATGACATTATCGATACGAAAATATTGTACTACCAAGAAATATTTCTACTGTTTAATGATGTCCTCCCAATTGCTGTATGGTTGGTAGTCGGCGACATCATTTGATGTGTAGTTTAACATCATAATTCATATGATAAGGCAAAAAAACGAAGGTTTGAATCAGGTCACCCGACCGAGCCTACCTTTTTATGCAATTTTGTATTTCAACCCTTTTTGGTCATTTAAGGATAATCAGAGGGGCTGGCACACATTCATATTTAAAAAGAAAAGAGATTGAGCAAATATCGACCTACCGACCTTACATTTTCCTCCCATGTTACCTAACAAACCTTTTTTTGGCCTAGCAACATCTTTCATGTCGTCATTCTCATTACTTGAATACCTATACTTTATTTTGAAAATCATTTCACAAATAAAATAATATGTCATATAATTTAAAAAAAAACTTGCCCACAATATTCTTTACATGTATCTCAAGACACATGCATGGTACATTGTGTTCATATATCCCAATCAAGTAGGGAGAGGAGAGGTGGGATGGCTAAGAGGAACGTGTAAGAGGCAAAGGCATGTAGACTGCCCTGTTGTTGTTACTCTGGGGGTCTGGATGGTGGGTCCCGATTTTCCCTGTCGATTTGAAGAAATGGTCATGTCGCCCTGTCGATTTTAGTTGTCCATATCCATTACTCTACTTTAGTACCTTCCCCTTTTTCTTATAGAAAATAAACGGCTTCTCAGAAATATTATGACACCCTATGAAAGACAAGGCTTTGGGATATCAAACTTTGCATGGGGCTCCCTTAAATCATGCAACTTTCTAAAGCAAAAATATCATTATTCTGAGAATTAACTCTCCTACAGCACTGAATAGGCCTATTCGTGGATTGTCTGACGTGGGCACATTTTCTGTCATACTAAATCCTTGCCTTATGGCTTTAAATAAATCATGCTGATACCCTTGGGGTGTATAGGGGAGACAATCCCCTACATCTGGCGTTAGCTCGCACTTTTCTATCTTTCTCCAAATTGTATTTGCTCATGGAAACTTTAATCGAGCAGTTCAAATAAACATGACAAAAGCCAAATAATCATAGCCGAGGTAGGCACACATTAAAATGCAATTTATTAGCACTTAGAAAGTTATTGCACGTATGACTGTATTTCCAATGGATATAAACGGATATTATATTATATTAGGACATATATTATATCCCTGGCTAAATAATGCACTCCCTGAATGTAGGGGGTCATAAGCCCAAAATCCACGGCGACAAGAACCTGCGTTAAAATGGTATCGCCCCTCTGCCGCCGCAATTTCGCCACTATTTCGCCCTGCCGCGCCCTTTTCGCGTATGTGCCGCCAAAGTCCACGGCGTTATGGGGGCAAAATCGGCGTGGCAGAGGGGCGATACCGTTTTAACGCAGGTTCTTGTCGCCGTGGATTTTGGGCTATAGACTGGTGACAGAATGAGAAATTCTCCCATCAAGGGGCGTTTTAAAGAACAAACAGGCCCTTTTTGTTTTTGTAGCATTAACATAGAAGGAGCCATTTTGAGCTGGGCAAGTGTGATATTTGGATTCATCATACCCAAATTACCCCAGATTGCCTGTTTGTACTCTAAAATGTCCCTTGGAGGGATTAGAATGATATTTCTGAAGATTTTGTCCAGTCTATAACAGAGATCAAAGCCGATAAATACCTATATAGAGCGGTATAGATACAGACCGCGTCATAAAGTACTGCGAATTAACATCATATATCTAGGCAGAACTGACTGATATGCCACCACGGATGTTACATTGAACAATCGCATGGATAATTGTACCCAAAAGTGGTGCTGCGGACACTTTTATTTCTCATAGCTACCCCCAATTTAATCTTACGGGCATGATGATAGTAATTTGTGTCCATACATCAGACATATCGATTATAGCATTATTGTATTATTGCGTTTGATTGAATCACCAGATTCTTTTGAATACGCTGTATTTTGAAATTCAATTAGTACTAAATGAAAAATATATGGGCCTATTGTATAATATCATGGCTTACTAATCTTTTGGAATTTCTATTTTATACTAAGTATTACAGGTCATCAAGTGGAGTAGAGAGGCCCCTTTTTGAGGTCCCATTCATAGCACTACAGTAGGCCTGCAGTACTAGCTATTGTCTGTAATAGGCCAGTCAATTAATGGATATACCCAGAACAATGACCACTTTCTTCTGCTGAAAACTATGGTTATGTAAAGTCTGGTCCTCGAATGATGCTACTGATATGAATAGAATTGGCCAGTCAGTGCTATCTATGGGTGATTGGGGATCAAACAAACGCAATACCCTGTGCTGGGTGCAGTCGGTAGGGTCAGTCAACGTGAAACCAGCCAGTGGGGATCACTTTTAACCCTAACCTTCCCAAAAGCCGATCCTTTGCTAAATCTGATAGAGTTATGATGACTATAGTCGATGCTCGGCCAGCCGTGGCATGAACTATGTATAGTACTAGTATTTATAACAAAACTTAAATAGCACTGACTGATCCCCACTGTACTGGCTGGTTTTACCTGGACTGACCCTACTGACTGCACCCAGCACAGCGCACTGCGTTTGTTTGATCCCCAATCACCCATAAATAGCACTGACTGGTAACTACATGTACTAGGCTATTGTCCGGTTCAGAGCCTGTATATGGGTAAATTCGGGTAAAAAGGGGTAGCATGTCAGGAAATTCATGAGGAACCAAATATATCAAGTTGATTATATATGCTTATATATTGTTGTTTTACATGTCACATACTTGACATACTATCATACTATATACATGCATGAAGGGGGGGGGGATTTATACAAGCTCTCTCTCTCAGTTTGTGGAGTTATGTCATCTCCCAGTTGTATATAATACAACTTTCCCCGCACAGGTCCACACGACCCATCGTCCAGCAGGTGGTAACGGTCATTACCTAATCTGTTGTGGGCCGGGACTTGGATATAACAATCAATCAAAGGTACTTGTTGAGGCTGGTACATCTGCTGTATATAGAATATATTCTGAAGCTCAGTACTCCTTCCCCGAATGTCAGCATGAAGCCGGGACGGGTGTTCAGCCACATATGATATAATTATAGGCCTATGGACAGTGGGGGTCTAAGTCCGCTAAGATAAATTTACCTTAAGTTAGGTGAGATTGCATCTTAAATTATTTCTTTCTCCCCTCCCTGAGATTGCATCTTAAATTATTTCTTTCTCCCCTCCCTGACAAAGATTGATGAGGAGGGGGTTTGTAAAAAGGGTGGTTGTGCAAAAGGGTATGTAAAAAGCTGACACGTGTAACTGTTACGTCACCTGTTGAGTAGTATATCGAGGATCGCGTGTACCACCGACCTTTGTGCCTGAATAGGCAACAAAATAGAGGTACATGTAGTAAATACATTCCTTTTATGCAACAGGCGTCCCTTTCAGACATCAATGAGGCTGAACCGTTGATATATATAATGAAATAGGTTAACTATATATATGTATATATATATATATATATATATATATATATATATATATATATATATAT
The DNA here is from genome assembly GCA_947462335.1 of Harmothoe impar. Classification (NCBI taxonomy): domain Eukaryota; kingdom Metazoa; phylum Annelida; class Polychaeta; order Phyllodocida; family Polynoidae; genus Harmothoe; species Harmothoe impar. Next base: position 42,153,229 of record OX381720.1, on the reverse strand, counting down.
ATATATATATATATATATATATATATATATATATATGTATAGCTAACCTGTTTCGTTATACATGTCGAAAGTTCAGCTTTATTGATGTCTGAAGGGGACGCCTGTTGCATAAAAAGGAAAATGTTTACTACTTCTCTTTTGTTGCCTATTGAGGCACAAAGATATTTGTTGTCGGACAAGCAGAGTTTCGATGTCTTGAATCTTTGCATCTTAAAAGCATTCACTGATTCAGGTGACCACAACGTATAGTCATACAAGCCGGGTACACAGCTTTAATGACAAAAACAAGTGAACAGTGATATGCACAGACCCTGCCGAGTAGGCATTAGGGTTTGTTCGAAAATAGCCAGCGGGCCACCCAACTATCACCATACTTGGCTGGTGAGAGGTGCTTACCGGTATGTTTCGCACGTCCGTGATGGCTCTGCTGAGGGTGGGGACAACCGTTCAGAGAGCAATTTTAATCTATAAACTTAAATATTAATTAAGATCTGAATGTGTAGCTACTGTCACATAGTGTGTCTATCTTCCATCAATTCCTCATTATTCACCATAACGACCAATATGTAATGGGGGGCTCTGGCAGGTCGAGTGTTTTTATGGGTGTGGACCACCAAATTCGACATGGCGACATGAGCATTTCTTAAAATCGACATTTGACATGGCTGTTTCTTAAAATCGACATGTGACATGGCAACCTAAGCGACATATGACATGGCCAAACCTTAAAGTCGACATGTGACATGAAGCCTAGTCACATGACATTAAGCTTTATAGCGACAAAGAAATAATTCTCATTGAAATCTGGGATTGTTCATGTGCATTACAATTCATATTCACATAATTTGCTCATTTCTTTCTTCGTCAAAAAGTAGGATAACTAAAATTTAAGTGGGTTTAGGTGTCTCTATCTATATAGAATACACAATAATTGAATTAGGTTAGTGACATAAGTGACACAGCCCAGCTAGAAAAATACTATAGTAAGTACTATAGTATACTATAGTAAACTACAGTTAACTACAGTATACTATGGTATACTATAGTTTACTATAGTTCAGTGGGGCATCCTGTACTGTAGTTTACTATAGTATATTATAGTATATTATAGTTTTCCCTTAAACAGACTCAAATGGTGTCATACAACATCATTTTTTATTATAGTTTACTCTAGTAAACTATAGTATTCTATAGTGTGTCTGGTACACCGTAACACTATAGTAAACTATAGTACTTTTCACTAGAGTTTACTGTAGTTTACTATAATATACTATAGTATCTGCCATATATACCCTCGCACTATGGTAAACTATAGTATAGCTTACTATAGTTTACTATAATACTTCCCGCACACCTTGACATTAAAGTAAACTGGAGTATATTTTACTGCAGTTCACTATAGTTTTCCTTCACACCGTGACACTGCAGTAAACTATAGTATAGCTTACTATAGTAAACTACAGTATAGCTTACTATGGTAAACTATAGTATAGCCTACTATAGTAAACTACACACGTTGACACTACGGTAAACTGTAGTATACCCATATTTATCTAGCTCTCTTGAACCAGAAAACTATAATTCTCAGGTTATAATAATCATGTTATCCTAATCAGTTATAGACACTCGAGAATACAAAATCTTTATCTCCCAGTGGGCACAAAACATTGAATCAACGTTGACAACCTGTTGTCAATGTTGATTCAATGTTAATTCAACCTTGATTCAACATTGAACAGAATTTTGACCCTATAGTCAATTGTAGTATATTTTATTATAGTTTACTATAGTTTCCCGCACACCTTGACCCTATAGTCAATTGTATATATTTCACTATAGTTTACTATAGTTTCCCGCACACCTAGACCCTATATTCAATTGTAGTATATTTCACTATAGTTTACTATAGTTTCCCGCACCCCTCGACCCTATATTCAATTGTAGCATATGTGGGCCATGGGGGGGGGGGGGGAACGTGCCTCAAGGGGGGATTTTTAGTACTGGTTTTGGCCACCAGGAGCCACCAGGGGGCAATATATAGATAAAACACTGAAAAATATACTAAAAAATGCCTTAGACTCAGAATAGAAAACAGACCTCAGAAATTCCCTCTAGAACCAATAATAAAATTATTATGATAAAAACATCTGATGTCTTTGGTTATTTTTCAAAACGCTATTTTTTGCATTATTAGTATTCATAATAGGATATAGTGGATTTAGAGCTTGTTTGCCATTTTCAGTTGCACACACCAACCCCGGTTTGACAAGCAGTTACAGTAAAACTACTTGGGATATTTTAGCTGAAGATATCTAATTTTAAAGCCTGTAACATAAACTTTGAAAAGCCATTTCCCCCTGGAGGCATGTTTTCCCTCACCTGTCCACATATTTCACTATAGTTTACTATAGTTTCCCGCACACATTGACCCTATATTCAATTGTAGTATATTTCACTATAGTTTACTATAGTTTCCCGCACACCTTGACCCTATATTCAATTGTAGTATATTTCACTATAGCTTACTATATTATTTCCCGAACATCCTGATACTATATAAAACAGTAATATATTTCAAATAACTTAAATCATTATATCCCCATCCCCACTGTGTGTTTGATATTGTACTTGTGCCAAGGAGCATAGATATCATGTATATAATATAGTTTAATCTAAATTGCTTATAATTGTCACAGAAGAACAAAAAAAATGTGCATTTAATTGTAACAAAGCATGGGATTAGATTCTTATGTCATTGACAACGATTTTTACAATAATTACAAATTTATTATCTTAGTTGGTAACTCTGACCCCCCATTTTTACAACTCTTACACCTACCACACACACCATACAGGTGCGACCCATGAAACAATGGACCTCTAAGACAATAGCCATGCCCCTCTACAGCTCACCTTAGTCAGAGGTGTTAGATAAGAGTTATTTTTAAATAGGGTAACCATTACACCACAAGGCAGCAGACTGACAACATGTACATGTATAAGGGAACCTACATGTGAGTATACCCAAGGTAAGAATATTGGAAAAGCCTATTTATCATGTATGTACATGTACTAAGGATATTGCTGAAAATAAGACTGATAGTAAACTAACACATAACAATTACAATTTCATGAACACCTATTAAATATGTATACAGTAGATAACTCATATCTAATAATTGTTCAAAATAATCTCATAATTGGTCAAAATAAACCTCATTATTGCAATCTATGGCTATTTTTGCATCTAGACATGTGTGATTTGTTTAGGTTTGAAATCTTTTAAAATTCATTTATTGACAAGTTCACATGTTTCTTCCAGGTCAAGGGGTACAGGGGAGGCCCATGGCCAGGAGGAGTGTCCAGGGGGCCGGGAGGAACGTCCAGAGGGCCGGGAGGAGCGTCCAGGGGGCCAGGAGGAGCGTCCAGGGGGCCTGTCCAGATCTTGTTACCACCAGATTGCAAAGGATGGATCCCACAATGATGAAATGATGATTAATAAAGAATAAAATATGGTAGCTGTCCCAGCCCCAACCCCTAAACTGTTAACTGTAGTATATTACAGTATACATACTGTAATATACCACAGTAGATACTGTCGTTTTCTATAGTAAATCTACTGTAGTAAATTATAGTGGGCAAAAACATTATAGTGAGTTTACTACAGTATACAATTATACTGTAATATACCACAGTAAATACCCTGATATACTATAGTTATTCTACCATAGTAAACTATAGTATACTACAGTGTGTATGTAGTAAACACTATAGTAAATTTACTGTAGTAAATTATAGTATTTATTAGAGTAAACCACAGTATACTCTAATATACCACAGTAAACACTGTAGTTTACTATAGTAAATTTACTATAGTAAACTGCAGTATACTATAGTGCGCGAAAACACTACAGTAAATTTACTACAGTAAACTATAGGGTTAACTTTAGTTTTACTATAGTATTTTTCTAGCTGGGAGGTTTTTGCTAAGTGACATGGACATGGACATTTCTTATAATCGACAGGGGACATGGGACTCCCCCCCCCCCCCATCCAGAGCCCTGTTTTTATTGGGGTCATCAGAAATCAATTGCTAATGCATGGGTGTACTGGGGCTCCTTTTACACTGAATTTAAAAGACATGATAAAAGTCTCACCAATCAGCAAGCCATAGAACCCTCTGAGCATGCCCCCATCGAAAAAGGTAATTTTAATTTCATTTATATTCCCCCTCTACACAGGACATTTCCATGTAAATAGCCAGCTTTCCTATAGAAATAACTAGATGGCAGGTTATGGGAATAGATTGAAAACTCTGCTACAGACCTGTCTGCCATAATATAAGCCCATTAGATGAGCCCAAAATTAATATTGATTTTACAAGAAAATTTCCTGGGCTCACCCCCTCCCCCATATATATACCATAACCATAAACTTACATTCCATCCTATCCAAAATACTAGGTGAATATCCCACCTCACCCCTCCATCAGGTGCATAACCCTGCTGTTGGGCTGTGCTACTGGTGAGGACCACTCTGAGACCAACGGTCATTAGTCAGGCCTCATTGCCTTTGGGTTCTGACAATAGGTAAACATGTCCTATTGACAGAATGGCATTCATTTATCAAGTATCAATGTTGCTTATTCTTAATATAATTATGAGAGATGAACCCTTGTATATTCGTGTTGTGAATGGTATATAAAGGTGTCCCTGATGCAATATGGTAGCATAAATTCTGCCCCCATGCATATTATATGATATAATTTTGGTCATGAACAACAGCAAGCAAATTTGGTCTGATCTTTGGAAAAATGACTTGTTATTCTTTCTTGGGAAAATTCAACTAGAATTTTACAGTTTACCTAAGGATATCCAGAATAATATTTCTGAAATTCCCACGTTCTTAGCTTTGCGATGATATGTAAATAATAGTTATATTCCTATTCTTTCAAATTGAATTGACTAAGCCCTCACAAGTTCATATATATAATCTATAGAGTTTGTTTGGCGGAATATCCAGCTTGTATGAGTTTGTAAAGTATTTATAACAATGACTGTGCATACATATTTGCAAAGAATAAAATAAGCATCCACTAATCAATATTTGTTTCGTTAGCATGATATGTCTGATAATGCTCCGCGATAATTAATGGTAGTCATACATTAATAGGGCCCTAGACGGGGGGTAGCTGTGTCACTTGTCGATCCTAAGAAAAGCCAATGTCCCTTGTCGATCCTAAGAAATGGGTGTTGTCCCTTGTCAATTTGGAGAAGCAGATTTGTCCCTTATCCCCAACCCTAAGCATTCCCTTGTCCCTTGTCCATAAGGGATAAAATAGGGTCTTGTCGCCTTGTCGAATTTACCCGTCTAGGGCCCCATTAATATGGGTATCGACCCCTAAAATCGACATGGCGACATGGCGATTTCTTAAAATCGACATGGCGACATGGCCATTTCTTAAAATCGACATGGGACATGGCCAGTTAAGTGACATGTGACATGGGCATTTCTTAAAATCGACATGCGACATGGGGCTTAGTGACATGAACAAAAAATTCTCATTTAGTGTAAACATCAAATACCTAACTCTTTCTTCAAATTTTGTCCTTGTGACTAGTCAAATTCCAAAAATTTCCTGGGGCCTGCGGCCCCGAGAGCCCCATTCATAACTCTTTTTAAATTACAGTGCCTCTACATTTCTACTCTTAGTGACACAAGCGACATGGCTTTTTCCTTAGTGACATGTGACATGGCCATTTCTTAAAATCGACATGCCCCCCATTAATGTCGTTAAGAAAGATATGTGGGACATACAATCAACGCACAAGATAACTTAGAGATACATGAGACACAAACGACTGATATCTCTTGTCTAATGCAAGGCTCTTTTATGTAATGCAGTCTGATCAGCCTGGCTCGGGGCCTTACCCCTGATGCATGCATCCCCCCCCCCCCCCCATATATATATACCCCTTGACCTTGTGAACCCAGCCACGCCACGCTCAGCCCCCGCCTCAGCCACCTTCTAACAACACATCATTCAGTCCAGAGAGAGGTGGGTTAAACATCCCGACTACACAGTAGCTTGCTTCATAGCCACCTGTACACCATATATCTAGCTATATAGTTTGCAAAATCCATCTAAAACTTTCACATGGTTTCCTCAGAATGTGTAAGTAATATGTATACAGAAGTCAGCCCCTATGTGTAGTATGTGTATGTGTAGCATGTGTAGTATGTGTAGGTGGGCCTACCTTGTGGTTGTGTAGATGCGGCCTCTGCTGTGAGTGAGGAGGGAGTGTGCTGGTGGCAGTAGTAGTTGATAGTGTACACTGGTTCTCTGTGTCCTGTAACTAATACCCGGGGCTCAGGTAATTGCAAACCCGGAAACATGATGCTTTGTGGGTTATTCATAAACACACTCGGATCGCGTTCCTTTATGAAAGTAGGGGGGGGGGGCACATATATAACATTGTTTCCTAGCAACAAATCCAGTGTGAATATGAGTTCGGATCTGTAATAAGATGGGGAAAATGTAAGCGTGAGAGTGCATGGAATTCAAGTCAACCCCCTCTCCTTTTAAAACCGTTCATCGTTCAGTGCAGACCATCATTTACTCTCGATCCCAAGTCCTTCCATACAGGAAGGCTCAGGAACCAGAATGTATGATTCATACTTTCTGGTTCCAGTTCTGGTTCCTGTTTGCTGGTTCCAAGCTGTCAGTAGGTTATTGCCCAAACCCCCGGCCCAAACCTAGCGAAGTTCAATTTAATAGTGGTTCTTCCTGCTATGAGAAATGTGGGAACAAGAGTCACTACAGTAGTCAGTGGTAGCCCCATAGTATAGCAGCAGAGCCCAGAGTAGGCATTATGTATACAGTGAGCTAGCATCTTGTTACTCACCCTACCGCCTGACCCCTTCTCCTGACACATGCATATGGCGACTCCAGCCTCCCCAGGCCGGCTGGTGCGTCAGTGCTGGGGGTTTGCCAAGCCGTTTTACTTGTTACTGGGTATAAACATAATGGTTTTGGAATACCAATAAAGTGGCAATGATGATATGGCCCTAGACCCCGAAATCCGACATGGCGACATGGGTCTTTTTAGGTGCTTAGTGACATGAGACAGGAGGAAAAAATAGATTATGACATGGCACTCCTAGGCATAGCAGGCGTCTATCTTATCTCTGACATCACCTGTACCTTTCTCAGTGTCCTGGTGACCACAGTCGCTCTGGGTGTCAGGTTCCACGTCCCAATCTGGAAGCCTCTGAGACTGATATGCGTCCGAATGATGTTTCTTAAAATCGATATGGCGACATGGGCATTTCATAAGATCGATATATGGTGACATGAGCATTTAAAAATATCGACATGAGGACCTATACATTTAATGGTATTCATTCTACTACTGCCAAGATAGAGCTACCTACTCTCCCAACCTAGGCCTACATAGACGTAAGATAGTGTTATGAGTTTTTATACAATGCACCAATATGGGTATACTTTTGAGATTTTCCACCGACATGGGTCATTAAAAAAAATCAGCATACTCCTATATATGTGTCAGATGTCCAGGCTGGTGACCGCACATCCGGATAAAAATAATTAATGATAAACTCCCTGGGGCAAAAACAGGTGTAATAATAATGTTATTTCTCTTCAAGGTTACTTTTCTTGTCAAATCCTTTCGAAGGAAACTCTGGTAAAGCTTCCAGCAGGGACTACCCAAACCCAGCAGAATCCCACGTTCAAGGTCATTTGGCAGTTACCAGAACCTTCCTTCGGAAGAATTTGAGAACGAAAGTACCTCAAGATCTGCTAGCCTATACTGCATGGAAATCAGTGATTTGTCTTCATAATACTATAGTAGCCTGTACACTGTAAATAGTTCGTGTAGGTACACAGTAGAATATTCTGTAGAACTACAGTAGAATCTGCTGTAGAATGGATTTACAGTAGACTGTATGGCAGATTTACAATATATTCTACTGTTTTCCCACAATAAACTGTACACCTAGAGTAGAATCTACTGTACACCTACACAAATGGCAGCCAACTTTTTATAGTGTACATCTGCCTGTTTTCTGTAATCACCCATGCAGTGAACACAACAGTCTCGGCCACTTATTATCTATCTAACCTTCGCAATTATTCGACTATCTAGGTTGCAATTAGGTAAACGTGTCTTCGCACAACATACAAACTAAATGCATACTAAGCAACAAGGGACTAACTGAAAAAGGTGCCTAGACAAAAAGCATATCCTGCATAGTCTTAGAAAGCATATCCTGCATAATCTAATCTCCCGTAGTCTTAAAGCATATCTCCCGGTTCGGTTATAGTTGTGTTATCAGTTTATCAAAGAAAAAGAAAGAAAGAAAGAAAGAAAGAAAGAAAGAAAGAAAGGAAGAAAGAAAGGAAGAAAGAAAGAAAGGAAGAAAGAAAAGGGGGTTCGGTGACTAGCAACTACTATCAAATGTGCACACACTGTAAATAGTAAGTGTAGGTACACAGTCGAATTGACTGTAGATCTACAGTATAGAATCGACTGTAGAAAGGATTTACTTGATATAGTGTTACTACTGTTAATCTACAGTATATTCTACTGTTTACCTACAATAGACTGCACCTACAGTAGAATATACTGTACACCTACAGAAATGGCAACCAACTTTTTACAGTGCACTCTCTCCCAATGATGGATAGAACAGTAAGCTACAGGAGATATATTTTTTAAGACTGTGCGAGATAATTGTGTTTTTTGTCAAAGCACATTTTTCAATTAGTCCCAGCGTGCTTATAGGAACGTATAGACATAATGAAGGAGGGTGTACGAGTCTACTCGCCAGGGCTGCATTCATACCGACAAAGGGCATAGTATGGGGGTATAGACCCCTATATTCGACACGTCGACATGACTTTTTCTTAGAATCGACATGGGACATGAGGCCTAATGACCACATGGGACGTGAGGCTTAAAAGGATAGTGACAGGGGACATGGATATTTCTCAAAAGCGACTTGGAACATGAGCATTATCAAGTGGCATAGACATGCAACATGGCCATTTCTTAAAATGTGACATGGGGACCCCCTCCCATCTATACCCGATGCGACATATGGGGATCCCCCCCCCTCCCCCATCTATACCCCTTGTCGATCTCGTAGTATTGGATTTATGTCAAAGAGATTGTTGACAGAAGTTCAAGATGGGAAGATACTTGAGTGTGGTGGAGTGTATTCATATGCCCTGAGCGCTGAAGATAAGAAAGAAGTGTTGATAAACGGGTCAATATCGCAAATACTGGATAGCTCCCTCAGGTGAGAATGCAGGCGTTTAGAGCGTTATCTTAATCTTAAGTCTTAAAGTCTTAATTCAGTGTCTTACGTTGGGGCAGGGGTGTTATGTATTCCCAGCTAGCAATGATACGTTGGGCCAACGTTGGCAATGGTCGGCACCGTCGCAGGGCGATATTTTGACGTTGGGCCAACGTTGGTCTGCCAACTTTGTATCAACGTTGGCAAATGTATGTTGTTCCAACGTTGGTTATACTCCCAGTGATGTGCCAACGTTGGTACAACGTCAGATAATTCATGTCATACCAACGTTGGCCCAACATTAGCCCAACCCTAGTACCTCCAACCACCACCAGAGGGAATTAAAGGTTGCATGGGGATAATTCTGCCCAGCAGACCTACTATCTTTCCCCAAAATTGGTCATTAATTGGGGATTATGTGAACAATATAGCTTTGGAAACCATAGGTATTGCATCTGTAATCTACATTAATATTGATTACCACCTTTCTTTGTAATAGAACAAATTGCTGGCCATATTGTTATAATGACACCCTTTTATTGGTAATGGCAGGTAAATAAAGTCCAAAGGATGGAGTGGCCATGTATCATTGCTTGGCCCTTTAAGCTGAGATTAGGCCTAAAGTGAAATGCAGAAATAGAAATAGCTATTTCTATCTTGATACGGTTTGGTTTTGGACCACTGTGAGCACCGGAATGTTGGGTGAAGGGGATGGAGGAGGGGCTGACCATATAATCTCCCCAGGGAGTCTGGTTACCGTAGGGAGGTTGTAGGGCCTAGGTCATTAAACTGTCAAAGCTGTAACAATAGCATAGAGTAAAACTTCTTGTATAGGCCACGGCTAGTATGCAAGTCAGATCACGAATGTGGCTTATAGAATATCACCAAAGTGTGTTATAGCAGTGTCACGCACGCTAAATCTCTGTATATTTGGAATGGTGATTCTAAGTAAAATTAACGGCTACTGTCACCGTTAAATAAATGGTGAAAATTATGTCCTGAAAGTTGCCAGTGAATCACTGTTATTTTGACGACTTTTTGAATTTTTTTACAGTGCAATCTTACTCAGAGAGTTAACCTCCAGGACCCCCTTTGTATTTGAATCTAAACACCTTTATTTGCTGGCAGAATATTATACTTTAACACTGGATTAAAAGTTGCCGGTTCTTTGTTCACTTGGGGAGCCACTCCCCTACGTTTGGAAAGCATGTGTGAACACGATTTTAAGGTGGGTGGATCCCATTGAATGAAAGTCATCAGAACTTCTTTTTTCTCCAGAGTACCCAAAATCATTTGAAAACGGAAAATAAAATGAAAAGTAGGGGTTGCTACGCTCCTTTTTAAAATACAAGTATGGAATTTTGAAAAATAAAAGTATTTTAATTTTACATAAAAATAAACACAAAAATGTAAAGATTCCTATGATTTTATTTTCTATATCAAACAATAACCACAGAATTCTGAAACATCACACAATGAACACAAGGATATATACCTTTATTCCAAAAATATTTTCGGAGATTTATCAACCTGCATTTTGGGGGTAATTGTCATCTTCCGGTGAAAAGATGGAATAAGTTTTCATTATTTCATTAATTAATCAAAGAAAAATAGTAGTAAAAGTCATCAGAATTTTCTTAAACTTCCTCAAAAGATTGCTTAGATCATCTGCTGAATTTTTATATGGGGTGCCATGAATAATTTAAGGGTTTAGGCTCTTTAAAAACAAAGTAATGCAACAATGGACTAAATCAAATCTTTGAAGCATTGCATTATGGGTGAATCCAAACAATCTGCATATCAGATTATATCACCCTGTAGCTTTGGATATATTAAAGCGATTTATTCACTTTGATGCTCTTTAAAATGCCATTTATTACTTTATAAATGAAAGCCTAGAAGAATGCTAGAAAATGCCCAAAATACCTATAATTATTACATCAAAACATAAAAGTGCTCTAAAATGCTCAATTTTGCTCAAAATTGTCCAAAAACTAACTAAGGTGTAGAAAACTAATCCGAGCATATGCCTACCAAAAATGGCAAATGGCAATCTTTACAGGCCTCTAGTGGTCAGAAAAATAAAGATACAGAAATAGCAAACCCCCCATTAGGAAGATATATATATATATGTGTGTGTTGGGTTGAAGTATCGTTGATATTAAGTAGGTTATGCTTGCTATGTATACAGTCCCATTTTTCTCCTGAACCAAATATGAGTATTTAGATTGCCCAATGCTAAGTACACACAATGTCACCCATATTTTCCCACTGGAACTGGAAGCTGAATAAACCAAAGCTATTTTAATGTTATAAAACAATGTCACCGGACTGGAGTACCCTGACATAACTGTGTGTAATTTAAAAGAAGGTATTCTCTTACCTGGCCTATAGACAGCACAATGCGTGTAGTCCTTTCACTTTTCTCTACATCTGCGGCTCCAGTGATGATGAAGTTTAGGAAGTTCTCAAGGTCAGGTGGAAGAAGCTCATTGGCTGATTTGACTTCAAGGTCATGAGCTGCTGGTGGCCAGGGAAGTGCACTTGATTGACAGAATGCCTGCAGTATCATATTACGGAGTAGTAAGGCGACATCTTGATATTTGTCTCTGGATCCAAGGTTATACGCATGGGTTACTGCATCAGCAACAGAGATGTTTGCATTGTAAACCAGGTGATAGGTTATACAACCTTTGTCCCCTGGATTGACCTTGGCAAATGCAATTTGTGAGTGAATTTCATGACTTTCCAGATGAACCTTTAACTTTGCACTCCTGTAATCCGGATTGGGAAATCCATTGTTTTTCAGCTCATCAATGTATAGATGTCGCAGTGATGCAAGCTGCACAACTTCTTCTTGCCTGATAACTCAATCCTCAATGAAATTGATGACAGGAGGGGATGCTTTCAAATGTGCATCAGTCTTTTGTTCCTGTGCTTTGTCACGTACATAATTTGAGTGCTTGAAATTAAATGCCCTGTGGCAGTATGGGTGGAACCTTGCCTCTCTTGCAAAGAGGTCTTCACCTACCACCTTACTATGTAGACATGTGTTTCCTAGTTCAAGAGCTCAAAGCTCAATTTGTTTCCATGTGGGGTCCTTCAATGTGTGGTCACTGTCCTTAAAGACAGGAGACTTCTGGCATCGTTCTGTCTTTCGCAAAACTTTGATTTCTAGTTTGTCACAGAAAATGCATTCTGGAGAAAAGAGTAGAAAGGCAAATGGAGGTATACGAGGAGAGTGAGATGTTGAAGACTTATCAGTTGCTACATTACTGGTCACACGGTCCAGGTTTTTTGTGAAGTTCTGGTAGCAATTTCGATGATATCCAAGTGTTTGTAGATCTGCACCCTTAATATTCTCTGGAATCTTGTTACAAGTGTCTTCCATGCGAAAGGGAGAATCAGAGTGGTGTGAAATCCCCATACTGACTGTCTACCATATGTAAAATGCAGGTCACAAGAGGAGATTTCTGGGATCCAATCCCATCATCAGACTTGAATTTCTTTGCCTTTGGCATGATAATCCACTATCCTTAGGCTCTGAATGGTATCCCCGTTACCAAGCCACAGTTCCAGTTACTATGCTATACTGCCACCTATAAAGAAAGGAATATGCATTGGATCAGAGTTATCAACGAAATCAAATGACATTTCCAGTAAATTTAAGGTAAACTTAAATCTTCCTGAAAATGTAAAATGACATTGAGTTGGCATTTCCAGAAAATATAAGGTAAACTAAAATTTCTCGGAAATTGGCATATTCAACAATTGAAGTTCCCCTTCTTTTTATTTGAAATACCATGGCATCTAAACAATTGCAAATTGCATTTGAGCAATTTTAAGCATTATTATATTCTGGTTGTATTATCACATGGTAATATTTTGAAATTAGTTTAATATAATTTAATATATTAAAATTAGGAGTTAAACCTGTAATGCTACCAAGGGGACTGGGTGCACCCCAATAGCATGTAATCAGGTTTTGCCAGCACCTTTCATCACCTTGATAACCCTTTTTGCAAAAGATTAGAGACGAGTCCCAGTGGGCACAGCAACACTTAATAAGTGACTAATAAGCTCTCCAATGAAGTGCTTATTATCCATCTATATTGTGGCTAGAATGTAAGAACTATTAGTCAGCTAATCTACAGCACTTATTAAGCCTTTCAAAGCAGTGGTTATCAAGAGGTTCAATAATTCAGCTAATAAGGGCAACAAAAGTCAAATTTATTCAAAGATTATAATTGTGACACTACCGCACTGCTATAAAGCAGCACTTATAAGTGACTTGCTCTGCAGTTCTTATTAGGCACTTCAAAGCAGTGATTAGTAATAAGGTGAAGTGTGCCACTATATAAAAAGGAATTCCACTGAAACTTTCTACTGTTTATTCAAGCATATAACATTCATAAGCAGCTCAGTATACATACATCAGAAATTCATGATTGTTGTACAAATTAATGTTGTCAATGGGAATCGAACTCCTTACCTTCAGATGTAAAGTCCAGTGTGCTATTGCATGAGCTAGTGGGGCTGATGATAAGTGGTGGTCCTAAACCTTACTGTACCCCTAGCATACCCTGGGTACACTGCAAAAGCAGCCCCTCATATATCATGCTCACGCACTGGCTAAAAAGGGCTTTATTTGCAGTGAGATACAATCAAAAACTGTCTTATTTGAATCTGATTGATTGAAAAACTCTCTCAATTCATCTTGGAAATAGATGGAAGTATTATTCTCTTCAACTATGCACCCATGCTCTTTGCGTAAAGCAAAAGCAAAAGGTTCGGATGAGTTTTTCTCCACTTCTTTTCGGTTTTGAAAAGTGTCTATCAAACCTTTCACAATATACAGAAAAGTGGGAATAGCAGTATTATATCAAAATTGAGTTTGTATTGATAGTGTACAAGTCATAGTCAACCACTGTGAACACATCCTAGCTCCTGACCCTGGCGAAACTGACACACCTGATAACCAACTGGTGACTGTGGTGCAATGTGCCTTGACCGTACTCACTGTCAGATAGCGTGGGATGGCTGCTGTCACAACCTTTTCTCAGAGTCTCCAGTGGTCCATTGTAGCCTTTTCCCCTCCCGGCTAGGACCACCTTCGTCAACACTGATATCTGCTATCTTTTTACCAGTCGCAAGTGTATTATGCTTCTACGGGCTGAAGCGGATCTGTGCAAGTCTCATGGGAGACCAGGACACCGAAGGTTCACTGCAGTCTGTCTACTGACACTTACAGACGCGACTCCTGTCAGGACAACTCTTGGGAAAATTTGGTGCCGTGGCTCCTTCTGGGATCGCACCCAGGACCTCTCACACACAAGTCCAGCGACTTACTCATTAGGCCACCAAATCTCCTTGTAGAATCATGGTGTATTCCCCCCTCAAATAGGTACCAGAACAGAAGACAACAAGGAGACACAAAGTATTCTCAAAGATCACACAACTTACCCTTGGGTATTAATATGTTATGACATAAAGTGGTTCTTAGACAATACAAATACAGTCCTTATCAAGGGATGTCAATGCAGTGACTAATAAGAACTTCATTTGCGGGGCTTAATATCCATTATAAAAAAGATGGTTAATCAGTTACTAACAAGCCCTGCTTTTGCAGCCCTGCAGAACCTCTCTAATAAGGTCTTACATGTGATGGTTATTAGACAGTGAAAAAGCAGCCCTTATCAGGGCATGTCGATTCACTGCTTAATAAGGACTTATCTTGCACTGACTGATAAGAACTTGATTTGCAGGGCTTGATATTCATAACAAAGACAATAGTTAATCAGCTATGAATAAGCCCTACTTTTGCAGCCCTGCATAACCTCAAATAAGGTCTTACATGTGATGGTTATTAGACAGTGCAAAAGCAGCCTTTATCAGGGGATGTTGATGCACTGCTTAATAAGGACTAAAAATGTAGGCCTTCTTAGTTATTATGAAAACCACCATTAATAAGACCTGTTTCTGTAGCCCTTCAGCTGTTGTAGCTAACCAGAGCTGCATGGCCCCGCCTAATAAGGGAGGCATATGTAGCCCTGCATGTGCATCGCTTATTAAAAGCTTAATATTCTGTTAATTATTGAGTACAAATACCATGCTAAATGTTACCAACTATTGTGTGCTGCCTGAATGGATAATACGCCCTGCAAGGTCATTAGCCACCAGAGCAGCTACTAATCAGTGGTGGCGTGCCCACTGGGGTCTCTTGTCTCCCACAAGTGATAGAGACAGACATCTTCTTTTACAAGAAGGATCCGTCACATCAACTACTTAATGCAGATATCACAGAGACAGACACGTCCCTTTTAAAGAAAGTCTTTCATTATGTCATTGTCCAGAGACAGATATTTTGTAGTAGAATGAGGGTTATCTATTCTCTCAGAGACAGATGAAACATGGTGTAAGCAGAATTCTGTATACCTAGGGACAAATGACTCAAGGGTCCGTGGGTGGTGTCAAGGGACCGTGGGTGGTGTCAAGGGTCCGTGGGTGGTGTCAAGGGTCTGTGGGTGGTGTCAAGGGTCCGTGGTCCAACCTGCCATCCTTAAAGGGGTCATTGAAATACAGTGAAGTGGAACCTTCACAAAAAGCAGGGTTAGACACAACCCCACTTCAGGCCCAACCGCAGTTACCCTGCTGGTGCCTTCCATCCTCGTTATCTCCGCCTAGTCAATATAAACATCAGGCTAATATCCCTATAAGTCATTAAGGAGACTAAAACTAGTTAGATTGTGTTGTATACCTTTAAGGCACTATGTGGCCCTTAATGTTTTTAACAGAAGAGGGATACATAGAGCGGAATATTCACACAGCAGGTCTTTGTGCATGCAGTAAATTCAATAAATTGTCATTTATCTCAAAATGAGCGCTCAGGAGCTGACATGTCATCTGATGGCGCATAATATGCAACTTAATTATATCGAGTTATCATGAAAATACTTCAGCAAATCGAATCTGCTGTAACGATCTTCAGCTGTTACTTGTATTATTGATTGTTTTGTGGACACGTTTAACTGAGGTGTCTTTTAGGCATTACGATTTAGCTTAACCAAACTGTATGAATTTCTGTTTAAAATAGTATAGAGCTAAAACGGTGCATTCTTTCTACATGGACTGACTTCAGAGTTTTCTTTACTTATGTTTTTGGACGGTGTTGCAACAGACAGACATCGAGGTATCTCAGGGAAGATGGTAGGGGCAGACATGGAGGTAGTTGGGGGGGGGGGCAGACAGGGAGGTAGTGGGGGGGGGCAGACAGGGAGGTATTGTTTTTTGTATTTTGATATTTTTATTTGGCTAAGAAATCTTTACATGGCAAGGAAAGCAACATATGTATCTTTTGCAATGGGGCATGTCAATGAATACAAATATATTACCCAAAATGCCTTGTGAGAGGGGCCTTTACAGCAGCATCAAACTACACCTTAAGTCGGACACCAATTACACCTAGACTCGGACACTGTATGTTAGATTATAACAGAGGAATGATTGTATCTGCCATTGTAGACTTGGGAAAAACTGACAATCTTGTCAGTGCTAAGCCTGCAGCAGTAATTATGTGTAGATAGTACAAGTATAATGTAAAGCGTATAGCACCTACATGTATAGTCAGTCACAGTGTGCCACAGAAAGGAGTATGCAGGTTACTAACCTTGTGGTAATACCTTGATTCCATGCTGCTATACGATATAATATTTGTCACAAGCATGCTGCATATATTTTGCAGTTACTTGTATTTTGTGTGGGATGTAAAAAACCATGGCCTCTGTCAAAGTGCAGGGATGAGCTTTCCACCTTCATTCACCTCATAGATTCGATCACCATCACCACCCTTGGAAATATCTGTCATCTAGCAATTATCTAGGATAATTATAGGTCGACCAACCAAGCATATGCAGCTAAGTATATCTATGTTACCAATGGAAGAATAAAGTGTCCGACTCTAGGATCATTTCTGGCATGGAGTGTCAGACTTTAGATGCAGTTTATTGTTTTGAAAGTAACATATTAGATGCAAATTTATTTACACTAAAAGGGGGAGATTTACTGCAAAAGCTGTGATACAATATGCATCCAATGGTGCGACCCACATTACAATTGATATATATATATATATTAAGAATGTAAATTTTTACACACAAAAGTGATCACCTCTTCATTATCCAGGACCGTCCGAAACGGGTGCCTTTACCCTATGTTACTAGCATAATGTACATGGACAGGAAGGCAAGGGAAAGTTGTAAGGGGGTTGGGTATCTTACTAGCATAGTGTATACGGACAGGGAGGCAGGGGGGGATATGTAGGGGGGTTGTGTCCCAGGGTGGACATGTGTTATATGTTCTATCCCAAGTTCACACAGAAAGGGAGGAGGGGGTTTCTATAAAAGGGTCATATTCTTAGTCCTTTGTTTACCATTTACATAGCTTTTATGGATAACAAGTATTTTCTAAATTCGTAGAGTGCATAAAGACTCACATTGTATATGAATTACCCATGTGGCATAAACAAACCACTGACCAATGACAGCAAACTTAGGTGGTATTTTGGCATATATTCCTGGTAATTTGACTGTTGGAGCTAGGATATCCCCTATTATCACCCATGCTTACATGTAAACCAACATTTCTCTTTAAATTCTTACTTGGTCAGACTTAAAAATGGCATTAGTAGTACTTAGCTCTAATATTATAAGAACAACCACTAAAAATGGATTATCAATACTCACACTTGAGCAGCTCTCAATTGCCATTGATGTTGAAGAGGTCATCTCAGCTTCTGAAGATCCTCTCTATTTGTCTGCCTTTGTGTCCTTGTAACCAAGCCAGCATTTAGTTTTGAGACCCAGTTTAGTATTCAAATAAAATTGAGTTAGGAATTGCCTTTTCCAAGAATAAATTCTGGAAAAATATTATATTATTTATTAGGTGAGAATTATAGAAATTAAGACTTCTATAATGTGCTTAAACATCTATGTCTTAGTTTGTTCCTTATTTTCCCATTAAGAACAGTTAAATCCCTATAGGGGGCCAATATGAAACAAGGTGGTGCCAGGATTTTAGCTGTCTGTCTCTCACAGGAGGAAACAGGTGGCTACAATTGCACCATTAGCTTGCTAATAGTCATAATGTTTTTTTAGCATGATGCTAGGATACCTCCCTTTAATTATTGAACATGAAGCAATAGTCAAGATGACTGTAAATGAAGGGCAAACAAAGGTCAAGCAAAGGTCAAATATCGGGTAAAATTCCATTTAATAGAATAAAACAGAACTTTTCCACATGTTTTAAAGTGGGATTTTCTGAGATCAACTACATATAGTACCCTATGACACAATAAGATACTGAAATGGACCTCTGTCCTTGGCCAAGGTCAAGGTCACTATATGCTAGGTCAATCAGCAATTTGCTACCATCATCACAGACTGTCCAATGGGTATGATTTAATAGCATTTGCATTATTCTGTACTCTTTATGATGTATGTAAACATGCTTTTAAACTTATGGGTAGGTGTGTATCTATGTGTGACCATGACCTTGGACAAGGTCATTACTATAATGGTATTTCTAAAGGTAGTTATTTCATGAATATCTATGCTGGAGAGCAAAGCATTAACAATGACATTAATACTAGAATGAAACAAATTGTTTTTTTCTTAAAATTTTCTTAAAATTTTCTTAATTTTTTTATCTTATTAAAATGTATGTTACCATGGCAACCAGTAATTTAATATCAATTTTGATAACTTTATTACTTTGCATTGATGTCTTCTAAATTATTTGAATCAGAAAATGTGAGAAAAGACCATTTTCCAAGTCCTGACAGGAGTTGAAACATGGTAATATGGACTATTTCAGTGATTTTCTGAAGGTCAAGGTCAATTCTAGTGACCTTGACCTCGGTCAAGGTCGTTTATTATATTTTCCGTGTAAAGTCCAATCAAGCATGTGTCACATACCCAAATTTCATAAATGTAGCTTAAACAGTAAAATATGGAAGAATTTGTGTTTCTGTATAAATTCATGAAAAATCCAAGATGGCCGCCAAACGACCTGATGGGACATGATTTGACCTTTGGAACAATGAAATTTGGTAACTAGGGATATTAAGGATTCCAAAAATGTAGGTTAAAAAAAAATTGTCTTCGGGTGCATGGGAACCCCCTCTTCCTACTATACTATCAGGCATTTTGGGAGGGAGAAGGGGCCATTATGAGACAATTTGACAGTATATAAGGTAAATCTTGCACCTTTTTGGCATCATATTTCATTGGCAGAGGTCCAGTGTGTCCTAAAATATACTGTTTGGGATAATAGTTCCCTTACCGGTACTACTTTTTCAGAGAGTGACTATATTTGTATAGGGGGGGGGGCTCAATCTCATCAAATGTGTTTGTTAAGCTACGATAAGAGTATCCTCATTTGCATGTTTTATGAAGTGATCGTTTTATATCGGTGGGGTAGGGGGGCATTATGGCGCCAATGTTGCGCGGCAACATTGGGATATATTCCCCAGGTGGAGTATTTTAGGGAGTGACCGTTTTGTATTGGAGGGGGATTAAATATTTTGGGTTTGCCTACTTTTATGTTTAGATAGTTGGAGTCACGCTATGCCTTTATCAGGCACGTACGTGCGCAGTGGCGGATTTCGAGGGGGCGGGGGCGTGCGCCCCTCCTTTTGGCATGTAGTGAAGAGTTTATTTGTAATTCTTACATCCCAATTCTGCCTTTGTAATTCTTACATCCCAATTCTGCCCAAAAATTGAGGGTGGCCCTCCTCCTTTTTACCAAGAAAGTGAGGTGCGCCCCCTCCTTTTCCAAGTCCTGGATCCGCCACTGCTTGTGGACGAACTCACCAAGTGAATAGATACCGCACATTTTACTCGAATCTTAATACGTCATATTTCCTGTTATTTCAGTTTCCAGGTCTATAATCCTCTTGATGTACTACTGTAAGTTGGTAACAATGTTGCATTGTTTTTAAAGACTCCTTGGATTAGCAAGGTTTGTAGGGTAGTGAAGCATGACTCGGCTACCATGCCTTGATATAATTGCAATACATCTGGAATGTATGGCTATCGCCCGGGGGGGGGGCACTTCATATATTTTGTATACACAGGTGTGCGGCTGGGAAGGGCACTTTTTGAGCAAAATCCCCCTCACCAAGGGTCTGCTTTTCACCAAAATCCCCCTCACCAAGGGTCAATTTTCACCAAAATCCCCCTCACCAAGGGTCACTTTTCGGAGATTTCAACAAAATCCCCCCAAAAAGGGTCACATTTTGCCGAAATTCTTTGCAACAAGGGTCACTTTTGACCGAAATTCGTACACCAAGGCCGACTCCTCGGGGAAAATTGCTAAAACCTAGGCACTTTTGTCCAAAATCCCCCTCAGCAAGGGTCACTTTTGACCAAAATCCCCCTCAGCAAGGGTCACTTCTGGTCAAAATCCCCCTCACCAAGGGTAAGGGTTGTCAAAGGGCCAGCCGCACACCCGTGTCAAAAAAAATTTGAGTACCCCCCCCGGGGGCTATCGATTGTTTAGAGATAAAATATATATAACTTAAAGCCGCTTTAGAAGTCTACATGTCCCTCTAAAGGCCTCAATGTGCTATGCCTTCTGTCGCCATGATGCTTGAACGCAGGCCTGGCGCGTCTATTTGCCAGGGATGCGTTCCACAGCCCGCCGCAATCAGTATAACGTCATTACGGCGGCAGTTTTGCGTTCCAGAGCAGCTCCCGCAAATGGGTTGCCGTTCCAGAGTGGTCTCCTGTCTTCTGCGGCGTCTCGCCGCAGTGGGAAAAGTCCCGTATATATGGCCTAATCTATCACCTCCTATTTGTGCCATTTCAAATGTAGGTTTATCAAGAAGGGATTATGGTATGTTGCCGCTAATCTCATAATAAATGCAAAGTAATGTTTCTGTTAAGAAAATTAAATTATACCTGTCAAAATCGGACTGCATGTTATTTTTATCAATTTACGAAAAAATAAAGTGCAATGTCATCTGTGGAGGCTTATCATAGATGGTACGTCATCTATGGGGCACTGTAAATGAAGTCACATGACCATAACTCTGGTCATGTGACTTCATGTCGTAGGAAGAGTGTTTCACTTTAAATTTGCTGTGCTAGGCCACGGACCTTCAAGGTCCGTGGCTACACCACACAGATTTTATCATGGGGGTGCGCACACGGAAACTGCGAATCAGAAAGAGGATATCAAAATTTGAGAAGAGGCAGCTGCGCCAAAACTTCATCGGGATAAAGAGACTTAGACGGCCTAACACATATCATATTCGTATAGATCCCACGCAGGTATACAGTGAGAATGATTTCATGGCCAGGTACAGGGTATCCAAAAAATTGGCATGGGACTTGACTGCCGAGTTTCAACAATCCGTATGCTGTTCTACAACCGGTGATGAAGCAGGACATGCCATTCCAACCATCTCAAAGGTAGGTATCACCCGATGACCCCGGGGTATGAGGGGGGGGGGGGGTAGATGGGGGGTCCCCATGTCACATGTCGATTTTAAGAAATGGCCATGTCACATGTCACTAAGGAAAAAGCCATGTCACTAGTGTCACTAAGGGGGAAATGTCGGGGTGCCGTAATTGATATGATTTGGGCTCTTGGGGCCGTAGGCCCCAGGAAATTTTTTAATTTGACTACCCACAAGGACGGAATTTGAAGAAAGAATTGGGTACCGGTAGCATACTTTACACTAAATGAGAATTTTTACTATTCATGTCACTAAGCCTCATGTCACATGTCGATTTTAAGAAATGGTCATGTCACATGTCACTTAAATGGCCATGTCCCATGTCGATTTTAAGAAATTGCCATGTCGCCATGTCGATTTTAAGAAATAGCCATGTCGCCATGTCGATTTTAGGGGTCGATACCCATTATGAGGATACAATTTAGGCCGTGGCCTTTTTTTCAAAAGTGGGGGGGGGGTATTTTTTAATCGACCCTGTTACGTTCACCACTAGTAGGCCTACTATAGCCTAGGACTAAATATATGCAGATTAGAATGGAGTGTTCATTTATTATTTACAGGAGGGGGGGGGTAAACATTTCCGACCCCTCCTGAGGGGAGGGGGGGGGCATAAAAAATTCGGTTAGTATAGTTCAAAACGGGGTGGGCGCAAAAATGTCGGCACCTTCGGCCATTGCATGGGGGGACAAAATATTCCACATTCTGTCGGGGGGGGGGGGCGTAAAAAAAGTTCGCTCCTCTGCACTAAATTTCATCACCACCCCCCCTGTTATTGATAAATGAACATTCCCTTCGGACCCTGTAGTAAGTGATCATTTTTTGACAACCTGGGGGGGGGGGGGGGGTAAAACATATCCACCCCTTCAACGGGTAAACAAGTTTCCTCCAGCGTGCTGTTCCTCATTCTTTAAGTTTGCATTTAAGCTTGTATTGTTTGTCCCTGAATGGGAAAATGTAGTGTCTGAATATTCAATTGTTTGAGTTCGTGAACTGAAATTTATGGTGAAAACTTAAAACCTTAAGTTCACAAACTTAACTGTTTTAGTTCGAAATTATGAACTCAAAAGACCATTTCTTTAAGTTGGTGGTGGGCAAACTGAACAAAAGCGTAATTATTTTTTTAAAAGATTGGTCAACTTGTCTCTGGGTGATGTATGGTGTGAACCGACATTTCTGCATGTTTCCATGAGATTACCGGTATATATATATCCCCTAGTTCCAAATTTAATATTGTTAGTATAGGCCTACCACATTTACTCAATTATTTTACTCTTAATTGTGTAACTACTATGTATCAAATCTGACCATGCAAACCAAACATACTGTACATCAAATTATGTATTCAAACAGGTGTAGTAATGTGTTATGTAGTGGTAAAGTAGAGGTAGGGCAGGGGTAGTGTAGAGGTAGGGTACAGGTAGGGCAGGGGTCAGGTAAAGGCAGGGTGCAGGTAGGGCAGGTGCAAAGTAGAGTGTAGGTAGGGTAGGGGTAAGTTACATATAGGCTGGAGGTAGGGTTGGGTAGGGTAGGGTACAGCACCACCCACACCACACATCCCCTCCCCCAACATCACCCATGCAAGGACCCTACACTAACATCCATGCACCCTACACCACCATACACGGACCCGAAATGTACTATGCTGTGTCTCATGAGTTTGTAACAATTGCAACGTCTTTGACCGGGTGTAGTCTTTGACCTGTGTAGTCTTTGACCGGTGTAGTTACCACCCATGGACCCCAGACTATGAGCCACCGACCTTACACCCACAAACCTACTTAAATGTTTAAGTTCGTCAAACAAACTGGTTCTCTGCTGAAAATTTCGCCTTAAATGTTTTGTTCCTCAATGACAAACTTAATCAGTTTAACTTCGTTTTCTGACCAAATATTTATTGAGGAACGTCAAAAAGAATGCGAACTTAGACCGTTGTTTGTTTGTTTGTATCTGTTTATTTATACTGTTCAGTACATAGGCTTATAGCCTGTATTATTATATAGAACAGTGTAAGTTTAAGTTTGTTTTTTAAGTTCCTTTAAAAGAGGAACGGCTTGGGGTGGGAGGGGCCAAAATAAGTTCACCAGGAAAAAATAAAGGCATTTGCCAATATGCCACAGGGAATATAAAGTGATTGGCGAAATTCTACTTTTCTAATGAAATATCACTCATTTTCTTAACATCAGATGAAAATAAAATTAGCCATGTGATTGGAAAGAAAGTGCTATGAGCAATGAAAAAAGACCATTTTTTAGCAACAGGGCAGGGGGGGATTCGGACCCCTTTTTTGAGTTAAAAAGCCAGTGCATTACTATTCTTTAAAGGGCTGGTGTGGACACCAATTTTCCACGTATGGGGGGGGTGGGTAACAAAAATCCAGACCACATGACAGGGGGAGGGGTTGGGGTGGATCTTTAACACGAAAATGAGTTGCTCATCCCCCAACCCTGTCATATGCTGCAAATTGTCCCAGAAATGTTCGGCAATCTGGCGAGAGAAATGCATATCGAACCCAGGCGTACTATGCAACAAAGGGGCGCAAATGGAGGGCATAGATAAAAAGATTTCGACCCCTGCCCTGTTGTAAAAACATAATCACTCCCCTAGCTTTAGCTATAATAAGAAGCTGGTGAAAAATTGATATGGCCGACCCCTTCAGGGAGTCATCACTTTTTGACTAGGGGGGGGGGAGAGGTCAAATAATGTTACCCCTTTACAACGATGGCCCTCGCTGAGTTTCTTAAACACAATAGAGCATGAGTAAGTGTTTGCCTGTAAATCAAGGTGCTGTAAAGAGTTAAAATGTTTTGATGAAATATTTTCTAAACTTTTTTAATTGACAGGTCTGCTTGGCTCTGCGCTTCATGGCGACAGGAGCACCATATCAAGTACTTAAAGACTCCCATGAAGGTTGCTCCAAGTCCACTGTTTGTCGTTGCATACAAGAATTTGTCACTTTTCTAGTGTGTACCGCCCACAAACACATCAAGTTTCCCAAGGTAAGGATTGAGTTATCCTAAGTAAGCATGTCACAGCTCATCGTTGCAAATGGGGTTCGGGGGAGAACAGTTGAGAGGTCAGTTGAGAGTAAAGAAATTTCACATTTATCTAGTGTCATATACTGAAAACTTAATGAAAATGAATGTGTCATTTTAATTCCTATTTGCAGCATTTCTCATTCATGAAGCTGCTGAAACCAAATAATATTGATATTGAACCATGAAGCCAATGTTGTATAGTATACTATACAAAAAGAATGGTCATGTTAAACTATATTCCAGGGAGCCACAGAGCTGTCAACTGCTGCCACACGCTTTGCAAGAAAACACAAATTCCTGAAGTGTGTAGGCATCGTCGATGGTTTCTATGTCCCAATAAAGAAACCAGAGCGGAACGAGGGTGCCTTCATCTGCAGAAAAGGTTACCATGCAATCAACGCCATGGTAAGTTTGATTGCAATGTACATGTACTACTTCACCAAATTCTCTTACCCTTTTCGTCATGCTGCAGTTTTGTCCAGCTCTGCACCTTGGCTGATTAGGGAGGAAGGCTAATCATAGAGGTTTTACGGTATATAAACCAGCAAAATGATAATCTGAATCCTTGGGGTTTGGAAGACGACAATGTCAACCCTACCCTTCCCAATGCTGAACTCTACACCCATCAGTCCAGGTGGATTTTGAAATTATATTTTTTGATATCTTTGTTTTTTTTTTAATTTAATAAAGAACAGAACCAGAGTTCCAAGTTTGGTTTTGACGTAGCATATATTCATTATAGTGAACCTATAACTTTCGGCACATGTGCCTCCATCAGGGCTTTCTAAAAATTCCAAACTGCTCCGTACTTTAATGAAAACAGCACCGTAGAACAATCAATTGATAATCTCAATCCTTGTCATATTTCAGCTCATATCCGATGAGCAACACCGTATCCTTGCACTGGAGACAGGATGTCCTGGATCACACCACGACAGCATAGTTTTTGAGGGCAGCCACATAGGTAGAGAACTAATGAAAGGTTGTGCTGACGACTATTACATACTTGGTGACAATGGGTGAGTGGTATCATGTTCACACAACTCTTTTGTAATATTTCTGGGTTTTCTGAGCTTGCTGGGCATAGCAGTTTATGGGTCTCCCCTTTCCAACAAGATCAATGAGCTGGCTCTTTTTTTGTGAAGTGATGTTTTAATTAACCCCCCTACCGTAAAACCTCGCTTATAAGTCGATTTTTATTTGGAATTTATGTTTGCTATAGGTCGATTTTTCTTCTCAAAACTCCAATTCGACCTATAGGTTTTTCTGGGATCATTTTCCTTGTAAACCCATAGTTCGTTCCTTAAGAAGAAGGAGGTCCTCTAAAGTGCAAAATAACTAAAAAAAAAGTAAATTTGGTCCCTGAAAAAGCTGCTAATGTGGGGTTCAGGTTCGGCTTTGTCCTAAAAAAATCTCAAACTCCAATTCGACCTATAGGTGAGGTTTTACAAAAGTTCAAAGCATTTTGCTATAAGTCGATTTTTTCTCTCCAAACTCCTGTTCAACCTATAGGTGAGGTCGACCTATAAGCGAGGTTTTATGTTATTTATATATGTTAGATAAACATTAAAATAATGCTAAATGAACTTTTTCTCTTGGTTCGAAGTTTTCTCACTATATGGCAGCTTTGTTGATGATAGGACTAAAGCATATGTTGCAGCACAATGATTACTGGAACGAGCTATAATAAGGATGCTGGAAAAAATAATTGATTAACCCAGTCATCGACATTTATTAAGAGAGTATATCTATGCAAAAGGCAAAAATGAAATTATTGTTATTATCTCTATTGAAATGTCAGGTAGGTTAGACACCTGTTTAGTAGCATTAGGAAATATATAACAAGTATGTTGCTATGACCCTTATTTATTTCGGCGTAGCCTTCGCGGCGATATACGCCTGCCGGTCCTTTTCGGGACCGGAGTGAAATGCCAGAAGAACCCTTATGTACCTATACACACTGATGGATGTATGACCATCATATACGTTAAAGGGAACCAGAGTTGTGCGCTGTCATACCCTGGGGAAAAACATGAATAGTGATCTATCATTAACATTGATTTCACGTTAAAATAGCGTTATTTTGTTAGCTTGGAATGCATGATGCCCTTAGTCGCATCAATGCAACCCTGGCTAGTATCTCGCCAGTGCAGCATTCGAGTATAATGCTGACCCTACAGGGTTGGGACACTCCCGTAGAGTCAGTATGATGCATCAATGCAGCCCTGGTGAGTTAAAGGGGCATTCTCACCACTCACACTTAACCACATAGTAGACTAGAACAGTATTAGAATTGTGAGTGGGATACGCTCTGAGCGTATCCCACTCACAATTCTGAGCCTCAGTGAGAATGCCACTTTAATGTATACCAAGTGTTCAGGTACCAATTATGTACTGGTATAAGTATGTAGAAATATGTTTGATTGATTGATTGATTGATTGGATTGTTTTACGTCCAAGTGTGCTATGACGCCTGGGACTTACTGCGTTTAATATTATGGTCTATTTTCGTAGAAAAAATATTGGAATAATGGTAGTATAGATTGGAATTCTGGTATAACATAGGGCCAAAAAAAATATATGAAAATCGGGGAAAGTCAGATTTATTTTTTCGTTTATCAATTTTGTCTACCCAACAGTTGACTGGCAAACTTCAGCGCCAATCCGACATTGGCATTCACTCATGGACTATCAAATTGACTTTTAAATAGCCCCAAAATTATTTTAATTATAAATATTTTTTCAAAATTGGATAAAAATTTCTAGGGTGGCCCTGTCTTCCTAGGTAGGATCGGGTGACCTGAACAACAACTTTTTTTTAAATTTAGCCTTAGGTTAGGCAACATGTTACAATTTGTTTGCTATTCAACACTATCATAACTTTCATTTCCAGTGATTTAAAACATGCCATGTTTTACAACATCGAATTTGAATAATATCCATGTTTGCAATCATATTCACTTGGACATATGGGTGCACATAGCTACAGGTCATCTAGCCCCGTAGCTATATAAATATGTAGGAAACTATGGGCCCAGACCCAAACGTACAGGCCATTGGCTCTGGGCCAGCGTTACTGTCTACCCCAATGTATATTTTCACTTGTTGATCAATATTAAATCATGATCACTCCCCTTGTGCTGTCTGTCTTCGTTTTAATTGACAGTTCTAAACTTTGTTACAATTTATTCAAATTGCTTCCTGATGTATCATACAGTTCAGCCCACATCATGACATAAAAATTCTCTGCTGCATTCCTGTAAAGTATTTCCTCATTGGTGTCACATTTCTACTAAAAATGAGAAGTAAATGTCATACTTTAGGTAGCATTCATCCGCGGCCGTGTCACTACTTTTAAAAACATATGATTCATGTAGGAAGTGACTAAAACAAAACAGACTTGTGAAACTTTTTATTGAAACTTCTGATGTAAACCAAATGTCGTCACATAATTTGTTCTCATCATAACACCCTGCTTGGAAACGTCCTTATACAAGTGGTTGATGGACAAATGTAAATAACATGTTACTATCTCCTAGACATACTGCATCTTATACTTGGAGAAATTAAATGCTCTCACTGTAAAATGTCTTATATCTTCTTGTGTTATACGAAAAAAAACACCATTTTGAAGTGAGACAAATATATATAATTCGTTCACATGATAACACCTTAGCTGGAAATGTCCTGATAACATTTTTGGCTA
Source organism: Harmothoe impar (assembly GCA_947462335.1). Classification (NCBI taxonomy): domain Eukaryota; kingdom Metazoa; phylum Annelida; class Polychaeta; order Phyllodocida; family Polynoidae; genus Harmothoe; species Harmothoe impar. Next base: position 42,124,650 of record OX381720.1, on the reverse strand, counting down.
AACGTAAAAAATAGTTTTTTTAAATGTAAATAACATTCTAGCAAAAATACTGCCTATCTGCTACAAATACTACCGTAAATTCCCACATATAACCCACATCTCGCGTATAACCCACACCCCGACTTTGGGAGAACCCTATAACCCGCACCAGATGTCTGAAAATTGTGCATTTAGTACTGTACTATAGTATCCAAAACCCTTGTATTACCTGCACTTAGACTTTCAGAATTTTATACAACCAGCTTTGAGGGTTTGGTTTGCATATAACCCGCGGGTTACATGCGGGAATTTACGGTACATCTTATTCTTTCTGGTAATGGAAAAACATAATTTTACATGCTTTCATTAGACAAGCTGTCCTCATGTAATTCCTATCTTCTTAAAATACTCTCACTGTAGAAATGTTTTATTTCTACTTTGTGTTACACTAAAAATTAAAATCCTTTCATGTGAGAAACATATCATATAATTTATTTATAACACCTTAGCTGGAAGCGTCCTGATTACATGGTTGGCTGAACAAGAAACATAGGATTAAGATCTAAGCATACTTCCTGCTTATGGAGAAATGAACTTTACATATGTTCATCTGAAGCTCAGTTAAATAAATTGAACTCTTGTGAAACATCTGCACTATAGAAATTCCACGTTCATACTTTGTGTTTAATGAGAATAAACTTCTTTTCACGTGAAAAAGATAAACATATATAATCTGCCCTAATGAGCTGCAAGTGTGCTAATACTTTGGTTTGCTTAACAAGAAATAAACTTTTTTAACATGGAACACAGTTTGTCTGTGAAAATATGTTTCTGCTAGACATTTTTCATCTTTCTTTGGTAAAGTAGAAATGTTTCCAAAAAGTTGTCCTCACGGGAAACTATATCTTGTGAAAGAGCCTAACATTAGAAATTGTTTATTCTTCTTTGAACTCAATCAGAAATTAACTCATTTTCACGTAACATATGTGCCTTTGATGCCTGTCTGGTTAAACATCCTGCTGCTCTGTGGTGTCTACATGTCACTGCAAAGGTACAAGTAAAAACAATTTAGTTCACAGCTATAATATATGTAATGTCTCATCCACAAACAGATACACGCAGTCTCCTTTCCTGATGACGCCTTTCAACTCCCTGGAATACCAAAACAAAACAGCAGCCATGAAATTGTACCAAGAAGCGATCACCAAAGCGAGGAGCAGTGTGGAAAGGACCATTTGCCTACTCCGCCAACGCTGGAGGTAAGAATAATTTTCCTTTCACTTCATTTCTACACACCTTGGATCTATTTCAAAATATTCTTGTAACCACAGCTGTAATTGATAATAAAAGAAAGTGCTGCATCTCTGTAAACTTTACTATGTTGCATTTTGCGTGGTTTCATGTTTTGTAATTCACTTTAAAATTATTTCTATCAGATCCGTCCACACAACTGGGTCTGGTGTGCTACAGAAGACCCCAGTAGATGCTTCAATGGTTCTAGTGGCCTGTGCTGTCCTGCACAACCTGTGCATCGACTATGGGATTGTTGAAGTCCACCAAGACACCGACCCAGACCTGGAATTCGAGATACAGGCAGCAGCTACCAAGATGGTGCTGAGGGACATCGCACAATGCAGCAAGACAGATGCAATGTTGTACGCCACTGTCAGGGCACCAGTTGGACGGAGCCGATACAACTTGGGTGTAGCAGCACGACAGGATCTCATCCGCAGGCAGTTCCAGAGACGTGCCCAAGCAACCAGGCAGTCACCTAAATGTGTGCGCTGGGCAGAGGACGTCACCAAGTAAACAACACAGATGTCACTAAATAGAACAAGCTGACAGTTCTACCGCCTCTTACATGTTAAAGTGATGAAGTGATTATCCCATGTGTTCCAGTCAAGAACCTATCTCAAAGTAAATGCAGTTTCTTCTTGTACAATGCAATCATTCATTAAAATCATCAAGTGAACGATGAGTTATTTCTTCATTATATAATCCTAAAGGGAAACAAATAGAAACAAGAATTACAAGTAGAATAAAATAATATTTAAACACCCCAGCTTGTATGTAATCCAATATAGCTACCATAAATTCGCACATAGAAGCAGTGGCTAAAAGGCGAGTCAGAATGGTAGTGCTGCTTATAGGTTCAGCTAAAACTAAGGGGCGGCTTCAAAGAGGTTTTGCAAGTACAGTACAGTACAAAAGTCGCGATAATTAGACCCCCCTGTGCGGGTTATGGGATTCTCCTGAAGTATAGATATGGCAAACATACAACTCAGGCTTATTCATGAGAATATACGGCATACCCCAGTGCTTCTACTACACAGCCACCTATTTCAAATCATACTATTCACATTTAACCATCAAAGAAAGTTTGTCGCCATGATGCACCAATGCAACCCTGAGGAGTAGCTCGCTGGTGCTGCATTGGTGCATGATACCGACCCTTAGAGAGTCTCAACCCTGTATGGTTGGCATGATGCTTGAATGCAGCCCTGATGAGTTACTTGCCAGACTTGCATTCATTTTATCATGACGATTAAGGACATTATGCATACATGCATTATTCCATCCTTAAAGGGTTAAAGCACTTTGTGGCGTAATAGGTGTTTCAACACACTTTTTCTTTAAAACTGCCAGCATTCTTTTGAAATCTGGCAGTTAGACATGGCAGTGTTATTTACAAAAATACGAGTCTACTGAAAAACACTTGATGTACTCATGTGATTTAGATTACAAATGATTACGTATTTCGCAGCCATCAGTGTCATTGTGTTTCAATTTTGTTGTAGTCAACCTCAATATAATAGCATAAAAAACAAACAAAGTTCTAGCACTGAACGATTAATGCCATAAATAAATCAACCAATCAAAAAGGTACTCACTCAATGGTTTTTGGTTTGCGGTTACGAGCCGAGCGACGGCTTGCAGTAGATGACTGACTCTCCTCCTGTTCTAAGTAGATACGACCATTTGGGTTGAACAGATTTAGGTCAAGTGCCTCAAGGGGGGGGATTTCTGGGTCAGGTTCTTGATTTGTTGGGATGGCCAGATCAATGTCAGCTAGCTGGAGTGTGGCGAAATCTGGTTCAGGTTCTTGATTTGTTGGGTGGGACAGATCAATGTCAACAGGCTGGAGTGTGGCGAATTCTGGTTCAGGTTCTTGATCTGTTGGAGGTATACACACCTATCAGGGGTATACACTGACATTTGACACCATGGGCCACCTGGGCCCGCAGTTTTTGAAAGTTGTGGGCCCGGGAAATTAGTACAGTAAAATGGACCCATATATTGAGAGTCTTAGGCCACTTAAAAAATAAAGTAGTTTCTCATCACCCGGCAGTGAAAAATGACAAGGGCGTTCTTTCTTTTATCTTTGTTTTGTTTTTACTGAGGGCTAAAATGAACAGGGAAATTAAGATTTTTTGTGAAAGGTTTCCCCCAATCACGATTTTTATGATGTGCACGGTGATGAGAAACCAGTTTATTTTTTTGAGTGCCCTTACTTCTTACAAAGCTTGATAATGGTCCGATTCATAAACCGTAAAAAATGACATGTTGAGCAAGATTAGGGAGTTGCTACGAGCCACCCCTTCTTTAAATCTTTAAAAGAAAAGATAAAAAAGAATATATATTATTTTCTAATTTAAATCACACGAACTACGTCTATGCAGGTTAATCCATTATGCCACGGGTGTTAGAAACTATAATAGGAGAGAGTAGTGCTATAAAAGTAATCATATACAACAGGCTAGGCTCCCTTCATGTAGATGCCTTGAGTTTAGACTGGTTTTCTAACCCTTTAAGGGCCGCAAACTAGACTGTGCGGCCCTTAAAGGGGACTCGTTTCTGGCTTGCTATGAGCCTTATTCTCAGCGATGGAAGTCACCTGAGGCCAGAGCTATGTATCTTTATCTACTTACCAAGATCTGCACCAATCCCACTGAAATGGGCCTGTTCATTGGGTACAGGAGATGTAGCTTTCGCGGCGTTGGCCGTGTCCTGCTGTACGGCAGCCCCTGCGACTGGGAGGTGAATGTTGAGCGTTGTGCGAGTGACCTTTTGTTGGAATGCTTGCATCCCTGCCTCCACCCTAGCGATTCTCTCACCGAGTTGGCCCAGCCGTAAGTTCAGGGTCGTGTTTATACCGTCTAGTGTTGTTCCAAGTAAGCCCAGCTTCTGTACAATCCACTCCTGCTTTCGACGTGATGCTGAAAATAAACATTGCATGAATTATATGATTCCTCTTCTGCATATTGCAGTGATAGAGTAGCTATTACTGATTCTTCTGACCCCTCACAGTATTATTAAGTCTAGTCGTGTTAAAATGCATATAGCATAAACCTCATGTACAATCCTAAGTCTTTGGGCAGATCCTATAAGCCGCAGTGGCATTCTGGCAGTATGGTGACTTACCGTAAAACCCCGCCTATAACACAAATTTTATTTGGCGTTTTTATTTTCTATAAGCCCAATCTTTTTCTGTAATTGGGGGTTCGGCTAATACCTGGGGTTTTGATATATTAAAATAAAGAGAAAACGATTTTTAAACCTATTTTTTATAGGATGAATTTTTTTCTCTAGTTGGGGGTTCGGCTTATAGGTGGGGTCGTCCTATAGGTGGGGTTTTACGGTAAGTGCTATACTATAGTAGCAAAAACTTGCGTAAAAAACGCACCCCAGCATGCATGCAGCCCTGGCAAATAACTCACCAGTGTTACCATAAAACCCCGCATATGAGCTGACCTCCTCCTTTTGGAATGTTTGGGCTCTGTGGTCCCCATCTGAGCCCCCTCCCGAACCAACTTTTAAACAAATTTAGATTTTTTTCATTTAGATATCAATAAATGTACGACACCTTGAACTAAGCATGCATACACAGTTAAAAGCTCGTTTTAGAACCCCCAAAAAGTACATGAAATTCATGATTACAATTATCATTGCTTCCTTCTCCTCCTAAGTCAGTTTGGATATATATATATATTTTGTCAAAAACCCGCATATAATCAGAATGTGAGTTTGAGCACATAGATTCGGCTGATAGGCGGGGTTTTACAATACTTTCAAGAATCACATGGACCATACAGTGGTTGATAGACTTCTGAAGGGTCATCATTATGCACAAATGCAGCACCAGCTAGTTACTCACCAGGGCTGCATTTGTTCATCATGACGACAAATGTTATTATCTAGTGACATGCCATACTTATATGGTTAAGTACTAGTGACCTAGTTGTTAGCCACTTAATAGTTCACTCTGAAGAATAAAGAATATAAATGTCCTTGGTTCCTTTTGGGATAGCATTGATGTATACAATTATGTGGTTACTGGGGAAACGCCAATACTTGCAATAGAGTTCTTTATTATACAGAATAGTTTATCTCTGCTTACCTTCCAAAGCCATCTGTTCAGTAGTGACATTTTTTGCGATGCCTCCCTTACCCCCAGCTTTCCCCTTGCTAGAGGATGGGGCCGTTTCAACTGGATGGTTCATGGCTGTATCCTCCTGGTCATCCAGGTTGTCCAGGTCGTCCTCTGAATTGTGTAACTTGGAAGCTGCCATATCTTCCAGAGATCTATGAACGGCCTCAAGCATCTGACGCTTCTCTGCTGCTTTCATCAATCCTTCATTCTTTTGGGCATCCTGAAGGGACGCGATCTTGGCAGCTACAAATTGAAATTTTATTTGATTGTATTCATTATTTTACCTCGGTTGACATAATTCATGTTGTTCTCATGTATTGTAGATTCATGTCTGGTTTCACATAGCGTTTTCTTTCACTGATCAATATGAATTTTACCCTAATTATTTGATTTTTATATCAGATTACGGGAGATGTGCATGCACTAAAAATAACGAAAATAAAATACAATAAGGGTGATGCCATTTGTTTCCTCATGTTTGACCCCTAAATCACAGCTGTATCCGCATGTCATGCAGTATTTCTGGAAATTGTGAACAAAAGAACTTGTTTACCTTCTAAGTCAGCCTTGAGCTCCCAGTCGTTGTCAGGTCCATCTATGACTATGGTATCATTACTGTCGTCCTCCTTGTCCTTCTTCAAAGGGAAAACTAGTTCCTTCTTCACTACAGCAGGCGTGTCACGGTGGGATACTGATTTCTCTGATCTGCAAGATGTGGATGGTCTGTGGCTCTGGTCCTGTGTCAGCGTTACATCTTCCTCTGGAAGGATACAGCATTTGTGTCAGTTTTTAAGGCACATAATTTGGACCAATTTCAAGGATTCCTTCCCCTGTACTGCAGTATTCTTTTTACTTTATTTATTTTTTGTGGCCTTTTCTTTCATCCTGAGGCAGGATAAATCAATTTATAAAAATTATTTAAAAAATTCCCTGAGAAAGAAAGAAAAAAAAACCCACCGATTCAAGGCTGAAATTCGTGGAGGAAAGAATTCTTAGAGAAAAATAACTTTGCCCACCCTCACCAATTTTCTAAAAACAAAATCTGTAGACCAACTTATTTTTTTGGTGTGGCAGAATTTTTGGAAATGGAAAATTTGTCAATGGATTTTGATCGCCTAATTTTTTTCAATATTGGGATTTAAAAGAAAATTCTTCTGGTGATTCCCCCAGATAAACCAATCAATTAGTTTGTTACGGTTTCACCAAGAATTAAGATTGTCCCTCGCTTCACCTTTCAATCTTGACAGAAAATAAATCTTTGAAAAAAAGAAATTTGCTCGCTCCCACCAGTTTTTTCAAAATCCTTTGACCAATATTTTTTGGGTGTGGCCCTGTATGAGGTAGCGTAAAGTCTTGTATACCAGCTGCAGTTGTACAAGAATCAATACCAGCTTCAATTTGATACCAAAGATGACAAAAAGTATGAGGGGCGGCTTACACAAGTTTAAAAAAAAGAAAACTTGTGTATAAGCCTCACCCTGACTTTAGGCTCATCCTATAAGCCGCACCAGCGACTTTAGTACTATACTATAGTAGAAAAAATAAGTGTATTAGCCGCAGCTTGACTTTGTCCTGATCCCATAAGCTACACTGGCTACACAGCCCATACACTACATTCTAACAATGAATGCTACCCTAAGACTAAGAGCAAAATGTAAAACGATCAATGTTGTCGCCTGCGTCTCAGTGGCATATTATAGGAAATCAAAATATCAATTGTAAAATGTTTGAATCTGAAGATAGTTTAAAATTATGGTCCTAACTTCACTAATAATTTGAGTATTTGAACAATTCTTTCGCTGTCAGAAAGCTCAGATCATGGCTGGCCGTTATGGTTGTTGTCTATCATGCCAATGCCGGCCATTAAGATTATACGCCTGCAACACTGGATTAATCGATCTCACAACATACCTGTCTTCAGTTGTTTCTTGAAACGTGAAACCCCTTCCTCCACCCCTGTGTCTCTCTCTGCTCGAGCATCTGTACATACTTTGCGACGCTTTACATCTGGACTCTGGAACTCATCATCTTCATCTGCAGATGCTGCACACAAATCTAAGTTTTAGATTATACATACAAGAGATCTTAATTTGGATGAAGGGTGAGAAGTTATTTTTACGTGTACCAAATCCAGGTGCAGATCACAGGTAAATGACTTATTGGGAGTGCATGTTATGTGAAAAATATAATAGTATCAAAATAGCCTTATGAAATGGTATCCTCAGAGAATTCATGTGCCGTTCATTATAGAGGCAGTCATGAAGCCTCGTCACGATTGGGTGTAATATGGTTACAGTCTTGATGTGAAGAAGATCACTTTATATTGTCTAAATAATCATACTCTGGGAAGGTGCTGCTTATACACACTAGGTATGGGTTATGCAACACGGATGTGATCTGAATATTTTATTCATAACATTGATAACTACCATAAATCATAACATAGAAGCCGGGGCTACCGTAAAACCCCACCTTTAACATGACCCCGGTTTTAGACGACCCTCTAGCTTGAGAAAAAAAATTGTATTGTAGGAATAAGCCCTCAAAATCGATTTCTCTTTTATCTAATATAATAAAACCCCGCCTTTAAGACGACCCCCTAGTTTCGAGAAAAAATCTGTCTTGTAGGAAACATAAATCCTAAATAAATTCTGTCTTAAAGCGGGGCTTTAGTTACGGTAGTACCCAACCCAGATGGGCAGTGCAGCTTATAGGATCAGCCCAAAGTCAGGAAGCGGTTTATGTGCTAGTTTTTAGATGCATACTACAGCACTAAACTCTCAATAATCAGATACACTGTGTGGCTTATACGATTCTCCAACGTCAAAGTGGCAGCTTAAAAGCAAGTTAGCCTTGAACACGAGAATTTACAGTATATTGTATGTTCAAAATATCCATTTTCACCATCATAATTAAGCACAGCGTGATGCATTCAAAGGAATCAAAATTACCTTTCGATGTTGTCTTTGCCTTCTTGTTTGGGTTAGCTGCCTTCTTCTCCTCCCGGTATTTCAGTATTTCAGCCTTCTCTTTCGCCCTACAGGCCTGTATCATTTTGTATGTATCTGTGCCTGTATGGAAGCCAAGGCTCTGAGTAGCCTCGTTAAGCAATCCATCAACATGGCCAGGGTACTCTAAAAATGTGTGAATCACAGGTAGTTATAATTTGCATCATAGTACAGCAAAGCTACAGAGAAATCGTGTTAGAATTAGGGCTGATAATTGCTTGCTATATCCATACTGTCAAAAAAATGTAGTCACGGGGTCTGTCTAAATGAATTTCCTGTTAGGCTAGACCAAAAAAAAAGATTTCAGGCATCTTATTTTTTGGGGAAAACAAATTGTCAATGGATTTTTGCTTGCCTCATTTTTTTTTTAAATTGAGATTTTGTTTTACACAAGTTTATGCTGTTGATTCGGCAGATCAATCAATTATATTTGGCAAAGTGAAATCCATTTACCAACTTTGTTTTTGGTGTGGCCTAATGAACCCAAACCAAAAGAAAAACCGTTGGTCAATGGATTCCACTTTCTTAAAAGTGTAGCAAATGATTATTATTTTGTTATAGTATAATAATTTGCAACATTAAAATCAACAGAAACAGTTATGGTTGAACAGTATAATGCCATCTTTTAGTCAACCTGAAACAATACGCAAATGGGAACAAACAGTGATACAAACAAGTTAAACAATACATGGCTTTAAGTAGGCACATGTCACGAGTTGAGAAAATTCAGTTCTGAGAACTCACTCTTGGTAAATGCCCACGACCAAAATTCATACCCTAGTCTGTTGGCCAGGGAGAATGCCTTGAATGGGGTGTCTTTGGCCTGCACCAAATATAATGTTGGTTTAGACAAAAACATTATCAAATTTGTATCACTCACTACCAGTATATTCTGGCCCCCAGAACTCCAAACACAGGAGTTCAGATAATTTCAGGGGTTCTTTCCTTCCGCCTTCGGAGCCTGACTTGTTGAATGGGGCATCCCTCTCTATCATCTGATAATGATCCCAACAATGAATGAACATGAGTTATACATTCAGATCAATTAGCACCAAGAATCGATTATAAACTTTGCAGACACTTTCTGGGAGAAAACAGTGAGGTTTTCTTCTTCAAGACCACAAAGCAGGTTACTTTTTCTCTCCCCCCCCCCCCACTCAACCCTCTAAGGTTAAGTACATAAATTGATGATGCCCTTGGTCGGCATGGTGCATGAATGCAGCCATGGCGAGTTATATTGTAGCACTGCATAGAATGCATCATGCTGACCATAGGGGGTTGATACACTCCCTTAAGGTCGGCATGATGCACCAATGCAGCACCAGTGAGTTACTCGCCAGGCCTGCGTTGGTACATGGTGCCAACAAATGTAATCTTTTAGCGACATGTTGTCCTCAAAAGAAAAACCAGCCTTATGTCATGTGGACTTCTCTCAGTACTACTGGTATTGAATAACAATAGGTCAACATACAGTCAGAATCTGCACTAGTGGTATCTAAACCTGAAATAAAAAAGGCCAACAGTGACTCTGTTCTAGCTGTTGTGACGTCACTGTTGCCCTTCTTTATTTCAGGTTTAAATAGTACAAATGTAGTTTCAGATAATTTGTATACTACCAATGGATACTACCGTGAAACCTCACTTAAGTTGACCTCACTTATAGGTCAAATTGGAATTTTGAGGGGAAAAAATCGACCTATAGAAAAATACATTGAACTTTTAGAAAACCTCACTTATAGGTAGAATTGGAGTTTGAGAATTGTTGGGGGGCTAGACCCCACTAAAGCACCTTTTGCCTGCCCAAATTGAGTATTATCGTAGAACCCTGGCTATAAGATGAATTTCATTTGTTATTATATTTTCATGTTAGCCGAATTTCTCCCTTCAAACTCACATTCAGCTTATAGCCAGGGTCTTGACAGAATAGATATAAAAAAACGAGCTGGGAAAATATAAAGTATAGGCCATTATAATTATACATTTTATGTGGGTTTTCTGGTATATCAAACATGCTATTCACGTCATATATACATGTGTAGTTCAAGATGCTGTGTATGCAAATATAAAGTAGCTAAATTTGTTTAAAATTGGATTCGGGAAGGGGGACTACATGGGGATAAAGACTTCCCAACATTTCAAAAGTAGGGGGTCAGCTTATAGCCAGGGTTTTGTAGATTGTCATAATGATTCCATATTTAAGCCGAATTTTTCTTTCTAAAGTCACTGAAAGTCGAATCGGAATTTTGAGGGAAAAAAATCAAGCTATAGCTAAAGAAAATTCCAAACACAAATCGACTTATAAGCGAAGTTTTACGGTAATGCTATTGATAAAATGAAATAAAATTACGCTGGTCTTTTTTTAAGGGTTAGGTGATGAGGGAGGGCGTGTTGATGCTGGCCCTTTTTGACAGGTGCGGGCGGTATGCACAAAGCTGATGATTGATTTCAAGTGGTATACCGTATTCGACGTAATAAACGCCCTCCCCCGCATCAGAGCCCCCAGCCTTTCAGTGTTTTCTTAGACTAAAAGAAAGGCTCAAATTTCACGATTTTAAAGAGAATTAAACTCTTATGTATTAAAACGCCATAGAAATAGTTTTATTCACACCCCTTTACGTCAAATACGGTAAGTTGAATATCATCAATCTGCATGATACAGTATCTACACTGAAGTACTTTTTTACTGTAGTGAAAAAATACATTGGCACTCACCAGTTTTTTTACTTCCAGCCTGTGATAGTTGAGCTTATTGCGCACTTGATCAGGAGACCTGTACAAGTTAGTTGCAATACCAATTGCGATTGAAATCTCGGTATACGCATGTTGTTTCCGGGCCTCACGCCTTTCACGTGTAGCTGTTCCAAACTCGAGCAGATCAAACCTGAAAAAAGAATAGATATGTACACACTGGGAAATAGGCAAAGCTCAATTTGTTACTCTACCCTGTTGGCCTCAAGCCGTTACTCTACTCTTTACTTTAGCCTTTAAGGCTGGCCAAAAATATTATACACTAGCTGTGAGGGGTAATTTACAGGAACTCTCTGTGCACCAAGCCCTTGCTAAATCCCAATTTTATGCTGACTAGTCGATGCTTGGCCAGTCACGGCATTAACTATAATTGTTGCATGATGCATGGCACATAATACAACTTACATTATGGGGGCCGACGACATGTACAACATCCTATACATGGTGGATATACCATGTGTTAATACTGAAAAATCATAAACCAAGACAAACTGTATGATCAAGGTAGTTAAGTTAGTTACCTAAACTCTCTTGCTGCCAAATACAAGGTTTCCTTCTCCAATTCGGACCAATTAGATCCTCGACTTCCGGTGCCTGTTTTCGGTTTAGGAGATTTGCTTGCAGGCGACCTTCCCCTTCCAACACCCCTTCCAGCGCCCCTTCCCCGACCACGACAGGCCCCTCTACCTCTCTTTGGAGTCGACTGATTTCCAGGCATCATGCTTGGGAGCTCTTCCCCATCACTATCTCGTTTCTCATTGAGGTCAGGTAACCACTCTTCGTCATCACTTTCAACCACATTTAACTTCCGCTTCTTGAGGTCATCCTCTGCTTTCCTCAAGGCATCTACTCTCTGCTGTTTCTGACGTGCGAGATCAGCAGACATCCGCTGAAGCTCTTCTGCCCGTCGTTTTATATCAGCAAGACTCTTGTCCCCACTATACGTTATCTCCTCCTCATCACCCATTTTAATCTCTACATCTGATGTGTCAGATTCACTGGAAGAACCCATTTTCGCTTCCTGAGGAAAGTAAGAAATCAAAATTGACATTTACAATAAGATTTTTGACCAATATAAATATCATGTAGAGAAGCTACTAACTGGGTTGAACAAGTGCAACTGCAGGTTTAGATTTTCATGGTAACAATTACCCTATACAACACCTGCGCCTATTCTGCAGACTAAAATGGCTGAAATCTTCATTTCAATACACTCATTTACCCTGCACTTATTCAAGACTTGGGTTTATTTGAGACACCTGTGCTTATTTAAGCCAGTACGGTATATCTATTACTGTTTAATACAACTCCAAAATGTGTGCGCCCCCCCCCCCCCTCCCCTTGCCCTCCGCTTGTGATAAGACTATACCGTTACATTTTTTTAATAAACTCAATTAATTTTGATCGGGACAGGAGACAAAAATAAATGGTGATTTGTAGAAATCGATATGGTGGACTGGCTGTTTGAACACCCCCGCCCCCCCCCCCCCACCCCCCCACTCGAATTAATTTTGATCGGGACAGGAGACAAAAATAAATGGTGATTTGTTGAAATCGATATGGTGGCTGTTTCCAGGCGACCTGGCGCACTAATTTAAGCGACCTGGCGACGTTTGGACAAATTAGGCTAGTTAAAATAGTAAAAAAAAACGACTTTCCGACTTTAGGCCCTTAATTTTGGCGACTTTCCGACCTGAGGGGGGTACCCCTCTGCACCCCCATCCCTTAATTTCGGCGACTTTCCGACCCCTTTGCACCCCCAACTTTGACTCGGGTGTAGTGGACAGTGGGGGAGGGGAGGGGCTGCATCAGGGACAATGTTGAGTAAATTATTTCGTTATAATCGGGTTCAGGGCAACCCAACATTGTCTAACAAACAGCATGACGTTATACGTGTTTACTGTAAGCTACAGAAGTAAAAGTCACACTGCTTCCGTGATTACACAATTCCAAAACAATGACAGTGTGCCATAGCCTATATTAACTGATCCCGATGGTTCATAGCCCATTTTGACGTGTATAAAGTACAACACAGCTAAAAATATATGCCATATTACCTGCTCAAGTTAGATCGTCTGCTCACAATGAATGCCGCTGTCTGACTGAGAATGGCTCTTCAGCAAGCTCTTCAGGCCACGTGTATGGAAAGTTCCACGAGATAATTAGATTCTATGACGCAATTAAGTGACATACAAATCCATATATGGAAAATGGGTCAGCATTCCGTACCTATTGTGGGGAACCCGCACATTTCCCGCGCTCTGAATTTGTGGCTGCGGCATTTCCTCTGGAACGCAAAGTTTGCTACCTCCCGCAGTGGAAACGCCCATAGACGATTACGGGGTACCTTATCTGCGGCCGCTCGTGGAACGCATCCCAGCACTATATTTATGCGAATCTTAGATGGAATGTACCACTGTCACAATGTACCAGTCCAGTCCAGGCCCTCACGACCGCCATCTCTTACATCAACCAGTTACGTAACCTACACTGGGCCCCTGTACCTCTCATTTTCTCAGTCTCCTGGGTACCACAGGCGGCCTGGTGTAGGGTTTCACTGTCAACATTTTGGACAATAGATTGACTGTGATGGGACGGACTGAGTCGGGATGTACGACCAGGGTGGTCACAATGTACCATTTTGTTGGTCGTAATGTACCACCCAAATAGTTAGCCTGCAGATGGACATTTAAAAAACCATCCAACGTCTTAAAATTCAAACAGTGCTTAGTCTTCCAAATACTAAGTAGTTTGCTTGTAGATGACATCACCAAATACCATCCTCTCTGCAGAATAGCCATGTTAGGTTATATATGTCATGGGGGCCCTGCCCCCCGACCCCCCGTTTTTTCTTCCCCTTTCTTTCTTTTACTTTTTCTTTCTTTCCCTTTTCTTTCTTTTTCTAAAATTCAATCAGGATTTATCCTTCTCGTTCCTTCTTGCCCCGTTTATAGTGGTACATTCCGACCACTTGGGTGGTACATTCCGACCAGGTGGTGGTTCATTCTGACAGTGGTGCATTCAGGCAGTGGTACAATTCGTCTAAATACCATTTGTGCATCATGCAGGGTTGATACATTCCCAAAGGGTCTGTTTTTATAATGCATGTCGAGTAGATCCATCAGAGCTAAGTCGATGGATCCGATGCATTAAATCACTATGCGGCCCTTATAGGGACAGCATCCCACATCTCCCATCGAATTGTATGTGAATTTAAACCTCGCCTGGCACCCCCGCTATTAGGGGGCGGGGATGCTTCAAGGGTGATAGGTCCCGTTAAGATGCAATCCCAGACCCTCCTCCCATCAACGCATCGATAGAAACCTGCATCCTGTGCCCCACTCCAGCACCTCACTGGTCATGAATAGGTCCGCCCTATACTGAATCTGGGACCTGCTGGCGAGGCCAACAAAGTGCCTGGCTAATGGGTTCTCTGTGGGAGTCCTATGACAGTTGTTGTTGTTGTTGTTAAATTTTATTGCTGACAAAAAGTTCGTAGGATACACAGGACGATTTTAATCTAATTGCCAAGAAGTAGTAAAAGCTACTACTTCATAGAGAGGAGAAAGTTCAAGTATTTACAAGTATGCAATGCTAAGTTTATCCGGTGTCTATCAACATTACTAGTAGTAGATATTCTAAAGTCAGTGTAAGTCCTCTACAGGCAAGTAGTCATTACTATTGTAATACACTATTATAGTGGTATACATGACCTGTCCAAGTATTGGTGTGTAAACCAATTCAGTTATTGCTAACTCTATAACCATTTAGGAACAAGTAGTTTTAAGCCTGCAAAAGTGCATCTGGCAGTCTCTTCACAGCTTCAAGGAACTGGGCGTTGCTGTCCAGTTTTTGAGTTTTCACTTCAAGTGCATTCCAAAGAGGCAGGCCACAGCATAGTGGGGATCTTTCGTAGATGTCCTTTTTTATTCTCATCACCTTCAGTTGGATTTTGTCGTTGCCGCGCAGGAGTCTCGGTCGTCGAAGTATGTTGTCCTCTACTTTTGATCTTTTGTGCAACAGGCACAGTAGTTGTCGGTTGCGAGTGGTTTCCATAGTGTTGACTCGCATGGTTCTATGCAGGTTCATGACGTCCACACCACGGGGATCTCGGATCTTATCACAGATCCTTAGGCCGTTGTTCTGCAAAGTCTGTAATTTGCGGACGGCCCAGACAGGGCCCCCTCCGTTCAGGTAACTACACTGGTCGATGATAGATCTCACCATATGGACGTATACTAGGACCGTGGCATCTTTGTCAGAACTTGCTCGGATACGCCTCAGTTGGTCAAGCCGGACCCGCACCAGGTTGATTATCCTTTTCAGCTGTGGGGTCAGTAATAGGTGTGTATCTATGACGGCACCCAAGTAGTTGAATTCACTTACTACATCCAGAGGTTCATTGTTCATGCTCAGGGTGCAGTCTGTCAGGTCAGGTATGGCCCTTGTAGAGTAAGACCATAGAACCTTTGTCTTGCTAGTGCACACCGTCAGCTTGTTTGCAGTGCACCAACCAGCGAGAGCATCGACTGTTGTCAGGAGTCAAATAAACCAGACTTTACACCCTATAGACCCCATCCTCCACTGTATTTATTTGAAGTGTTAATGAAATCACTCCCTCCTGTCCCAAAGTTTTATGGCCTATGATGACATCACCAAAGGGATGAGACTAGCCTCCCCCTGTGTGGTGTTTCTCCACAAATCTGCGGACGTCCGCAAATTTGCGGACGTCCGCAAATGTATTTATGGAGCTCCGCAAATTATGCCTTTTTGGTACTTAAGCATACAAATACGGACCTCCGTATATATTTGCGGACATCCGTATATATTTGCGGAGCTCCGCAAATTTGTGGAGAAACGGGACCCTGTAGGTGTTAAAATCAGCACTAATAAAGGTACTAATGTCCTCACAGTCAGGGGGCTCGCCAGGAGATGCCAGATTGAGTATACTACATGTTAGGTAAACAGGTATATGAGGCTCCAGTCGAAAATATCTCAATGCTTTTACAATTGGTTTAATTGCACACTAGTTTATGATAAACAATGGCGAGGGAATCGGGGTATTATATCGAATACATGTATATATATGCAGTCCCTGTGTTTAGTATTAAAGCTGCTTTGCATAAGAGGCTAAAGTACGGTTCGGCCCTTAACAGCTTTAAGACTAAGTCCGAATTAGTAAGGGATCTAATACATTTTTTAACCCTATAAATACAAACGTGATACTACATGTAACACACATTTCTTGTAAACTGATATTTGACGTAGTAAAATGTGTCCTTTTCAAGTAACAAGTAGCACATGGTAGATCTATAATTACAAACGTCCCTCGCCCTTTTAATGAGTACCAATTTAACCTCTATAGTAGAATATGGATCAACTTGTTGATCATAACATTCTCCGTGATATTTAAGGTCATACTGTTGTAGTACATGCCAGTACGGTACAAGTAATCATACAATTGTTTACATTTTCATATAGATAAGTACTTGTATACAGAACACATACACAATTCCCACACTGATAGAGTGCACACATGATGAGATAGAGATTGATGAAAGTGTCATTTTGTATCAAACATTGATATTGTGTTGCTGAGCACTCTGATATCTAACTAGTCGGAGGCGGCTTTTACGCGAGATTTTGCTACTAGGGTATATTCACCATAAGTCGTAAAACATACCCGAGATACACAGTGATATTTGAGGTTATTCGTGTACAATACAACTTTTAGTGTTCTTTTTATTTGTTGAAAGAATACCACTTAAACTTTACCATTGTTCACAAATAAAAACCTTAAAATGACCACAAAATCAAATGTCCGTCTCAAGGTATGTGTCCGTCTCTAGGTAAATCTACCCTATAGTACAGTCGTAATGTCACCACTATGAGATTGCCAGTGCGACTTATATAAAGGTGTGGCCAAAAGTCAGGGGCTGCTTATAAATACGCAAATTAGGCTTAGGCCAAAAAAAAAGGGGGGGTTTCAGGTTAAATGATGTGAAAATCTAGGTAGGGTAGGTCGGATTAATTGATTTCTTTTTTTTTTAACTTTGGCCTGAAAAGTACCAAAAAATCCCTTCTAGCTATAGCAACATGTCTTATTTTTTACTAAAAAGGGGTAAATAAAGGGGATCCCTGCAGGGGGACAGAAATGGTACCCAGAAATTGACTTAGACTGGTGACAAAATGAGAAATTCCCCCACCAAGGGGCATTTTAGAGTACAAACAGGCAAGACCACTTTTTGGGGTAATTTGGGTGTGCTGAATCTGAATATCACACTTTTTGGCTTTGAGACTCTCAGGAAATGATTTTCCAGCTTGGCAGGTGTCTCAGACAGTCTGGTCCCTTCATTTTGATGTATTACATAACCAGGAATGATAAATAACTTAGGTTTCATAGGTTTTCTAAAAAATTGATGGCAGCCATTTTGTTTTTTAGTTTTCACATTAAAGGAGCCATTTTTGAGCTTGGCAAGTGTGATATTCGGATTCAGCACACCCAAATTACCCCAAAAAGTGATCTTGCCTGTTTGTACTCTAAAATGCCCCTTGGGGGGATTAGAATGATATTTGTGAAGATTTTGCCCAGTCTAACTCGCAAACTTCAGCACTGACTCGCCGACAACAGCGTTGAATCAGGGATTATCAAATTGATTCTGAGATAGCCCTAAAATTACCAAAATTAGGGTTGGGTAACCTGAGACACACATTTCTTTTTATTTGGCCTTATCCGCGAGAGTTTACGTGAGACCCTTCATGTAGTGCTCCAGGAGGACACAGCTTTTTAGAATTTGACATCATAATCCCAATATAGGAGTGCTGGACTCATTGGCCCCCGGAAAAAAAGGAAAATTCTTTTTGGTAAGGATAAGTGACAATGAGATCATTGATTATTTCACCCCCCCCCCTACGGCAAATAATCATGTTTCCATGAATATAGCGTTGGATGCTGTTACCATAGTAAGTGCCAATATGGTGACTACTATAGATAATCTAAATACATGTAGAACCATTTGCGATTGGTGTGTATACTGCACCTGTTGTCAGCCTAGGTGGCAGCACTCAAGTATGGAGAGAATCTTACAGCACCATGGAAAATCATATTCAAGCAATACTTTCTTAATTATGAATTAAGTTTTATGCAAACCAACCAATCACCATTAGATATGGATATGTAAAGAGGAAGCATGAGAGAATAGCGCATAATACATGTATATGCATAATGACACTTTACCGATGGAACGCGACATTGGTGGTACAATGTATCTAGATATGATATACAGAGTCTCACTGCAGTCAAAACTAAGCACTAAGATATAGCAATAAAGAAATCTAATATAGAAACGGAATCAAGAAAATAGATTTTCTGTAAACGTAAATATTCCTCTGCAATATCCAACAGCCTGAATTGCGCTATCCTCGTCTCTGAACATCTCTTCTGGCGATGGTTTGAGTACAGATAGTTCTGAAACACCCTACTGAGTGTCCCTAGAACAAATCTTGCCAGGGTATCCTTTGGTGAAAAAAAACTTTTCCCCATTAGTTTTTCCCCAATAGAAAATTCTACTTTAGTTATGCTTTTAAATGTGTATTGATAAGAGAATATGATATAGCTTCATTAGAAATTATTGCTCCCTTATGGACATTAGAGACAACATTGACACTGGAGTTGGTCACTAGATGGGGCTACGGTGACCATTTCGTGAGGATTTGCTAGTTCTATAAACTCTGGGAGGGGGCGAGTGTGCGGATACCCGGTCCCATCCTTAACCTAAACATTTACAGCAGGCACTATGTCCAGACCTGTCTCAGAAATTACCAGACCTTCTTTCACTTTGACTTCTAATTTTTGATGCTCTGTAAGTTCGAGTCCGGCCTCCTGTCGGTGTTGTGGCATCATTGGTCCCCAATCTGGTGCTGGACGTGTCATGGCTCGTAAAGATTCCCCCGACCATGGGCACTTGATGGCCTCTAAAAGGTTCTGCAAAATGATGAGCATACTCAAAATGTACTTAGATATAATATGGCTCTATTTATTTTACGTTGACAATGACTTCCTTATCCACTAACTTCATTTGCATATCTAATAGAATGTGCATAGCTGACATTGTTACTAGTAGTCTTGAAGTAATGTAGGTGATAATTTAATTGGAGTGATAT
Organism: Harmothoe impar; assembly: GCA_947462335.1. Taxonomy (NCBI): domain Eukaryota; kingdom Metazoa; phylum Annelida; class Polychaeta; order Phyllodocida; family Polynoidae; genus Harmothoe; species Harmothoe impar. The sequence continues at coordinate 42,105,321 of OX381720.1, read as the reverse complement.
GCCTAAACTGGAAATCTAGGGTCTTTGCCTCGTACAAGATTTATAACTTGACATCTACTTTACAAAAAATTAAGTAAGCTATGTCATGCTTGTAAGGTGGTGATTACTGACAAATGCTTTAAACATGAATGCCCGAGGAACACAGCGTAGGCTACATGCCTACAAGGTATTTGGTGTTCTCTGAATTTGGCGTTCAAAGGCAACTGGGAAGGCATTGGATGGAGGTTCATGCAAGTTGTGTCCCTTTTTCAACTGGACTTTCCTTAATTTGCAAGGTTATCCTTAATATTTACCATTAGTAAATTCTAATTATTATAGCACCAGGGGACTTGAAATTCTAAAAGCCAAACACAGTGACACTACATACATTATGAACATACAGAATCTACTGAGAGAGGACAACACAGCACAAAAGACCAGAGTCCTAGGTAGTGCTGATATAATATCCAATGTTCATACATATGACGGGTCCATACACTGCATTCTGAGAATAAGTTCTAATTTCATAGAATATTGTATCTTTAAACCTAGATAGTGTAAACATGAAAATGCCCTTACCTGAAAGGACCCAAAGTATGAGATGGTGTGGTACATCATGTATCCTGGGATAGTGAGGATTGGGGCTACAGCAATGACCCAGCCCACACTGTCAGCCCATAATGGGAAATTGTATTTGTTGTATTTCACAGGGGTGTGGATAGCACAGTTGAACACTGTCACAAACTAAAGAGAATAAAGAGCTTAATATCATGTCAAGGCGAATATTGCAGCAATGAAGATTTTGCCAGGTAAGAAGCATGTTCCCATTATCTGTATTATTCTTATTTACAGCAATATTCCAATAGTTATCAGATTGTTTATAGCTTATGTGCATATTATTGGGAAATCATATTCTCAAATTTGTAAACTGTCAGATCCAGAGTATTACATATTTTGTTGAAAAAGAGCAAATTCTATTCATTGATAGTTTATATCTGATACTTTTGGCCTTTTGCAGGTATACACATTATCTTGAAGTCTGGTCTACTCACCAATACAATCACAGGAGTGATTCCACACCAACAGATTCTCAAGTAAATGTTTGGTTTAAAACCCAACATGACTTCTATGTCCTTTGCAAGATTGTGATATCCTACGTTGAGATATTCAAAAATTACACATTTTCATAATCTATTAAGCAATGGTAATATGCAATGAATATTAGTAAACAGGTGGCTTAGTGTAGGCCCACAATGGACTTAAAGTATGAGTTATATCAAATATCACTTTTCATTGGAATCCAGTCGATTTCTTGTACCACAAAGATTTTAACACCCACTGGTGGATATGGTGCACAGCTTAGTGAGCCTTCTGTACAAATAAAATTACAGGGCATTGCAGGTCAATTTGTTGCTTAGCACAAACATGACACAATCAACTTTTACCCTCTGCCTTGTGCCCGTTAGTAATGTAAGATGACACAAAATGGTTCTTACCATAGATATACATGATGCAGGTGCACTCCAGGAAGGCAATTAGCATGATGGAGAGGAGACCCACATACCAGTCTATCAGAGTCAAGACGTAGATACCTCCCTAACAATGTTAATGGAATGAGATTATCACATCCTACAGATATAAACTACATGTGTGGTCATCAGCATGTGCACTCTCCAAATAAAATAATTATCAGGGATTCCAGAATCATCAGACAATGAACAGATAGTGACAATAGTTCTGTGTAACACCATTGTCATGATATATTGTTGTTAACTATAGTAACCAATTAATCTAGCTTATTCTTTTTTGAAATGCAAGATTTTCTATGCAGCCGTATTCAATGTCGTCAAATAAAAATTAAATGCAAATACCAACTACATTGATACCTCTCTGACGTATTTCACTTGTGGGGGGTGGGGCGCATCCCACTCAGCTTGCAGCTTCATGGGATACTGCCCCAGCCCCACTCGTGAAATACGTCAGAGACTGTATCAATGGGTGTTTGCATTTGTCTATTTATTCTTATACCTTTTGCTATCACCATAGGGCAACTGCGGGGCAACTGTTTGTATTTAAAAAAAAAAAAATAATGAGCAATAACTAATAGATACCATTACAATATAACTACTACACATATCATGATGTAGTATCTTTAAAGTCAGGTGTATTTAGATTACTACTCACCTGTGTAAGCTGGGGTAGTCCTAATAGGAAATATATGAAGCAGACAAAGAGGGTGAAGAGTGCTTTGTGTGGTCGGAGTGTGTCCGGAAATTGATCTGTCAGTGTAACTATTACAATCTCAACTTGGGAAAACTGCAAAGAAAATGTGATTGATGATAAAGAGGGAGGGGGGAGGGAATCAACCCCCAGTCTCAGGCCCGACTGTGTGCTTACAGTCTTATAGATCTATACATACCTACACTCGACCTTTCTACTGTCTATCAGCACTCAGGAGAATGCGGGTTCGAATCCGACCCTTGCTCAATTAGTAGTGCTATTGATATCCACATAATGCACTTGAATTGAACTAAAGTAGCTAGTCACATATTTTCTAGGTAATATAACTATGTCAGTATTGGTTAACATTTATGCTTCAAATGGGTTAAATAAAGATTGTAAAAAAAACGTACTACCTGTTGTGCCATGGCGGGATTCGAACCCACACTCCTCATTAAAAATGATTCAGGATTCCGGATAATTTTATTAGCTATAATTTGGTCCAGGCTCAGTGATGGACCTGGCGTGCTCTAGGCTGATGAAACCCCAACTCCCTCTGTTGTGAAATACTGTACATGCATAACAATGTCTAGTTCAGGAGCTACCTGATCATGAATGTTTATAAATGTATTTTATTTGACTAGGTCATCTTTGGAGAAAATTATGTAGATCTACAGCATCACATTACGCAGGGGTAGAGCCTCTGGTAAATTTCCACTGGTTGTCTATTCGGCTTATAATATTTATCAAGTGATTGTTTTGCTTATACGGTGGTTCTGTATAATGATCAAATTGGCAATGTTGAAGTACATTATATCACATCAACAAGCACTAGACATACAGCAGGGTTGCTGTTGTCCAGAAGTGACCCATATGATTGTCTGCATGCATTTAACATGTATCAGACAAAAAAGTGGAAAGTCCTCACGATGTGGATATAGCATCGAGTAATTGTAGCATTATCACACAGACATGCACACAGACTGAGCTTTACTCACCAAGGTGCTAAATGCTGTGTTAGGTGGGAAGCATTGCATGTCTAACACCCCTCTGAGCTCATTTTTACATATCTCGCTATCTCAGCCAGGAACCCCCCCCCCTCATTAACCCCACAACCGGTCATTCTCCCCACGCAACAGGCGATGAAACAAGACTAGGCGCCCATTAATTTCAAGTACCCTTTGAATCCTGCGCTCATTCAATACATCGATTTTATCCCCCCCCCTCCCCAGATAATAAATATAGATTGTACCAAATGTTTATGATACATAACAGCCAAGTTTGTTCTATGTGTTGTTACAAAGGAGTCCACCCATCAGCTTGTGACTAAATCAGGATATCTAGTGGGTACATAGTAGAGGGTTTACCTGTGCCAAGAACTATGTAATTATACTTGTACATACCATACTATCCAAGCCTGCTGTGATGAGCATGAGGAAGAATAGGATGGACCAGAACGGTGCTATTGGCATTCGTGCCAGGGCCGCCGGGTAAGCCACGAATGCCAGTCCTGGTCCTGAAGCATATGGTTTACTGGTATAATATCTTTTATATAAATGTATGTGTAAGTGTTTAATGTATATGTATATTTGAAAATAAATAAACCACATTCACACATCATACTATAAGGTTAATTTTTAGAGCTTGTCTTAAACCCTTAAAGGTGCATATCGTCTTAACTTGGCCATGGATGATTGAGGCTGCACTCTGTGAAACCTCTGAAAGGATTACTTAATTGGAAAAGCATTTTGTTGACAGATAGATTGAAGATTAAAGCCCACTAGCCAGTGTCAAGAATGTCCCACTAGCTTCCTCAGAAATAAACAGAGGCAATTAACCACTTTATCCTTCCTTATAGTATGCTGGCAGTCAGAAAGTTAGTTGCAGGTTGCAGTGCCCCCTTGTGTTAGAATTTAATACATTCTCCCTTTAATCAGCTAATCATGCGTTCACTGGTAGCACCCATGAATTCAGCCCGATGCCTAAGGTATAAATATATACTAGGTACCTCCGACCAATTAGTTACTTGACTATTAATCCTGGTAGAATAATTATTATGCACTTGAACCAAGTTAATGTCAGCTTTCTTCATACAACTTAATACCTCACATAGGATATCAGCCACAGGTATCAGGGTATGAATTAGCGCCATCTGGGGCATGTTATGGACACTACTGGTTTGTAGAGTCTATGTGGAGGACACTTGTACAACTGTGATGTGTATCAACAGCGTGATGTGTACCAACTACACATCACGGCTGGCCATGTAAACGTGATGTGTATAAAAAAAACGTGATGTGTAGTAACAATCAAACCGTGATGTGTATAGTAACTAACGTGATGTGTAGTAACTTGAATTTAGGTCCCTACAACCGTTATTTTTATCAATAAACGTGATGTGTATCAACCTCCTACTATGACTGACTGGGATCAGCAGGATAGTTAGGGGGGACAAGGGCAGAACACAGGGTGGGGGCATCCCCCTTTGGAATTTTCTAAAAGATGATATTTTGAGGAGGGAAAGAGACTATAGGAATAGTCAAAAGGTAATAAACCAAATTTTTGAATGTTACTAGATGTAAAAATCAGATATTCCCACAGATCTCATACATTTTCTAGGAATAGACATTTACTAAGTACATATTCCAGAGGCATAGGAAGCCAAATTTATCTTCATTGGGTGGGAGGGGGCAGGGGGCCGGCCTCAAGTATCGACTTTCATGCATGAAGTTTCATATACATGCTTATATATAGGATTTATCCTTTATCCCATTTATCAGGCCCTTTGTGGGTTTACAGGTTGTTCCACCATGTATATAGCCTCCCCTCCATAAAGAGAACACATTTTGATACAGGTAACACATTATGCAGGTCAGGGGATTTATGAAATCTTTTGATACAGGTCACGTTGATACAGATTACATCATTTTGATACAGATTATGTTGGTTTGATACAGATGACGTTGTGTTGAAACAGATCACATTTGCATGGTAAGCCCTGCCCCAGTGGGCAAACTTTAGTTGATTCAATGTTGATTCAACGTGTCTAGCGCCATGATATCAACAGTTGATACAGGGTTGTCATTTGGTTGATATTGATGAGGTCATCAACGTTGATCATTCATCAGTGAATCAACATTGATACTGGCATTGTGAATCAACAACAGATAAACATAATAAATGATTTACATGATTTAATATTGACTGCTGATGGATAATTTGAGATTGAGAATATAGTCATGTTTTCAACCTAGATGCAGTATTCTTATGTATACCCAGTCCTTCGACCCCTCTCACTGTTTCTCACATGCTTGTAGTGTACGTTCTTGGAGGCTTCTCACAGGGGCTCAAGGTGTGAGAACATGTTAAGAAGTACAACTTAAGGCTGTGAGAACTGCCATAGAGACAGAAGGGTTACTTCAGGCTGTGAGAATTATGAGAACGGCCTCAGCGCCATATTCTCTCCTGTTGTACAATGAACACATCACGTCGTTATTTACCATGCACAAACTATAGGTGGCACTGCCTGTAGGCCTACCGCATTCTGCTTTGACCAGGTCATCATGGCATGGTCATTAAGGACCGGGGGGCAGTGGGAATCGTCTAGTTTATTATGTAAAAGGGTGTAGGTGGATCAATTTTGATTGAACAGGGGCGGTATTTATGCGGATTTTTAATATTGTGACTATACCGGTACATGGGTAGCCAGAATTTTCGCAGTGTCGCAGTGTCGTTTTTCAGCCTAATGTGCCGTGTACTATCCATGTCAATTTTTATCCTATACATTCTAGCCTATAATTTTTAGCCAGATTACGGATAGCGTCTTCGCAAGGAAGCACATGTAGGCCTATATGTATGTCTTTTTAGATATAGGGGTTGAGCCCAGGGGCCTGAGTCATTTGTTGCAAGCTGGGGACGTTTGGTGGAGATAGGCCTTGCATTAAAACAGCCTCTTTGTGGGGAGGGGGGGGTGGCAAAACTGGAAAAGTCTCCATGCTGTGGGGGGGGGGGGGGAGGGGTCATAATAAAATGTGGTAACCGGTATTTAGGGAGTGTTCATTTATTAGTTACAGGGGGGGTGGTGAGATTTCGCGCGGAGGGGCGAAATATTTGTAGGACTACGCACCTCCCCCTCGAGAGCACTGGAACGTTTCGTGCCCCCCTCGCCGAAGGCGCGGAAAGATTTTCGCCCCCCCCCCTTTGAACTATAGTAAGGGAGTGTTCATTTATTATTTAAAGGGGGGTGGTGAGATTTCGCGCGGAGGGACGACATTTTTTTACGCCCCCCCCCCATCGAGAGCGCGTGGAACGTTTTGCGCCACCCCTGCCAAATGTGCAGACAATTTTTCGCCCCCCCCTTTGAACTATAGTAACGCGCAGGTTTTTTTTGCTAAAAAGGGGCTTTAATATTTGCGACCCCCCCCCTCAAGAGGGTTCAGAATTTTTTACGCCCCCCCCTTGGGAGGGGTCGGAAATTTTTACGCCCCCCCAAACCCACCACACACCCCTGTAAATAATAAATGAACTCTCCCTAACATGCAGGGATTTTTTTGCTAAAAAGGGGCTTAAATCTTTACGCCCCCATCTCAGGAGGGGTTAGAATTTTTTACGCCCCCCCCCCCCTCAGGAAGGGTCGGAAATTTTTACGCCCCCCCCTGTAACTAATAGATCTATATGAACACTCCCTTAGATCGCGACTATGCATCATTCCACAGGCGCATGCAATTATTTTTTTGGACGATCATTTCTCAAAATCTGAATGTAGGCTAGTTGAGGGGGGGGGGGGGGGGTCGAGATAACTTTCGCCTACTTAGTAATTGGTGCGGGGGGGGGGGGGGCGGAACCACGACTGCCACCACCACGGATAAAACTAAAATGGCCACTCCCTCCATACTTATCACATCACACCAATTTTCCCGCCTCTTACCCATACATATCCCGCATATGAATTTACCCTAGCATTTTATACACGCCAGAAAAAAATCCTAAGGTCCCCACATCTTTCAATCCATAAGTAATTCACCACACATTTTATTTTCTCTCCCACAAATCCTGAACTTAATAAGCAAATACACTAAACCTCTGTTTGGAGATTCCGCTGGTACCCACATGAATTTGAACAACTCCTTCTTAGAGTGACAGGAACCGGCGATCTGAGAGAATAGCGTCGTGTTTGAGCAGCTGCACCAATTCGGGAAACGATATCTACTTTGTATAACTCACCAAGTGTATTCAGTAAACCAGTGGATACAATGGACATACCGAAGACATTTATGGTAAGTGTGTAGGATCTCTTTCATGTTTTACCATTTTACAACTCAATTACACGTTAAATGCCATTGTAAATGTGGCTGTACGTTTCACTGTCAGTCACTGTCAAGGAGTGACTGACATGTCTTGTCAGGCACTTGATTCAGTCAGTGCCGCTGAACTGAAACTGCACTAGATCTATATTTCTATTTTATCAAAAGTGTTTTCACAGAAGTATTCCCATCTTTATCACAATGTAGGCCAGTGACAGTGCCAGCTCAGTATTGACCTAGATCCCGTAGACCGGACCTGTTCTGTCTCCGTGCTCCGTTTCTCTCCGTCCCCGTAGCCTAGGGGCGGACAAACTACGGTAACAGCGCTGCCTAAGATCCGGGGGGGGGGGGACCTCTCACACTACCCTTTTCATGGGAAGAGGGGTGATACCATCATGTTTCATTTATACAGTCAGGGGGGTCCATGATGTGCCCTTAATGTGGCTCCAGAGGGGTCAAAAGTGACTTGGCGACCTGGGCTGTTTTGGAGGCGACTTTCGACCTAATGCAATAATGGGGGTGCAGAGGGGTCCCTCCCTCAGGTCGGAAAGTCGCCGAAATTAAGCCTTTAAGGGCCTCAAGTCACAAAGTCACCTTTTTAGACCATGTTTGCTATAGACATATTTTTTCAAAAGTCGCCAGGTCGCTTAAATAAATGTAGGCCTACCAGGTCGCTAGGTCGGCTGGAAAACAGCTCAGGTCGCCAGGTCGCTTTTTACCCCTCTGGAGCCACAATAATAAAAGTGACCTGGCGACTTTAAGATAAAATTGACAGTACTTAAGGGGGTCCAAAGAAGCAACTTTGTGACCTGGACCTTTCTTAAAATTGACATGGGACATGAGTATCTTTAGCGACATAGACATGCGACATGCTCATTTCTTAAAACTGACATGCGACATGGGGACCCCCGGGGGGGACCCCCCCATCAAGGGCCCTATATAAGTGAACATGGCGAAGCCATGGTTGAGAAAGCTTTAGAAACATTTTGGAGATTTTTAAGTGACATTTTTGAATTGTCCATCCAAAAGTATGGTTAATACTTGTATAAACCGAAATTAAAACGATTAATTCCTGGGACAATATGGAAAGGAGAGAAGCCATCACGAAAATCATACAATTTGAGGGTCATGTGATCAGTTTTTGCCGGGACTACAATGCTTGGACATAGAAAAAAGTTTGATGAATTTTTGAAGTAGGCCTATTGTTTTCTCTTTTTATCGGGGGCTGTTCCCCCAAACCCCCCTTTAGCACCTGAAGTGTTATTTTTTCTGTTTTATATCCGCTGTTTTATATATTATGTGCAACCCCCCCTTTTACTTTAAGTGTAAAACATAGTTCCTGTCCATCAATACATATGACATCATTTTTTTAAACCGCCATCTTGGATTGCTTGCTTCATCATGGATAAACAATGACGTTTTAGCTTCAAATCAAGTGTAAATACCCGTGAAATGATAAAGTATTCACCCCATGTGTAGTTTGATAACTATGCTATCAAATGGGAGTACAAAACTTGGCAGGGTTAGGTCCTCAACTCAGTGCGCCTTTAAAGTACAGTTGAAAGATTGCTAAAACATTGTGAATCGACGGCCGTCTGTTGTCAAGTAATGATGTCGCAAAACGAGGGCCTGACGGGGACCCATGTTCTGCACTTTACCCGACGATTTCTATACCTTTATGGGGGGGGGGGGTAAAAAAATTATCCCCTCGACTGGAGGGGTGTAAAAAAAATGCACATGCTCTTTGTGAAAAACCCACTACCCTCCCCTTTTTGTTAAAAATAGATCATTCCCTAATATCTTTTTACCTCTTGTTCATCGAAATACAACTAGTTTATCAATTAAATTTGACCGTCTAGGTAAACACGTTTATACACGTTTTACTTTACAATATTTTAAACTTTCAGACAGATGCACAAAAACAGGTTCTCCGGTCCTTCTATGATGATGGCATGCAGACCCAAAAGACCAACTGTGCCAAAATCACAGAAGCCGCTCAAAAGACTGAACTAAGCTATTCACGTGTTTATGTAAGTATTTCCTGAACAGCTGTTGCGACCTAACATAATCATTTTTAAAGTCATTTTAGTATAAGGCTATGTCTAATGAAAGTGATACAACTCTGCTGGGCCCTATTCTGCTTGTCCTTTTGGTGGCTGCAGATGGGGCAAAAGCGACCTGGCGACCTGGGCTGTTTTGGGAGGCAACTTTATTATGTACAACCCCTATATTATGCCACTATAATCCTGTCACAAATCTTACGCCTATGGGTACTGAAGAAGCTTCTCTGTTCTGTGGACGTGGCAGGCCAGAAACGGGCTCATCGCAGGTGATAAAAAAGCTTCTTTCTATACAATAAATGCAGTGAAATTGTAATACTACTGTTAATTCCCATGTATAACCCGCACCTCTCGTATCAACCACACCCCAAATTGTGGAGAACCTTATAACCCGCACATGGGGTATGAAAATCGCCAAAGTTCAAAGTAGCTGGTCAGAAACGGGCTAGAACGATCTTAGAAAAAAAGTGTGGGGCTCTTTAGAGGGGGATGCGGCATTTCTCAGCCTGACCAAACAACAGGTGCTGTCACTATTTTGTGTAGAGCATCCCAAGAAGGATTTTAGTTTAAAAAAATGTTGGGCCTGTCAGAAAGGTTGAGAATCGGGCTTACTGTACAAGCAGAATCAGACATCATCTTGTATCACTGTCTTGACATAATAGCTATTACAATTTTTCCAAAATAGATAATTATAATGCAACAAGGGACGAACTTGCGGAGTCACTAGACGCTGCCCATTCTGTGCGTAATCTTAAAAAGCCCACCTTTCCCGTATTCTTAAAATCTTAGTAGTACTCACCATTATTAAAGGAGGAAAAAAAGGAAAAGAAGAATGGGGGTTGGGGGGCAGAGCCCCCCTATTAGGACTAGATTCAGTTTCATTTTTAAGATTACGGGAAAAGTGGGCTTTTTAAGATAACGCACATAATGGGCGGCGTCTAGTGACTCCGCAAGTTTGTCTCCATGTGCAATTATGGTGTGTCTTTTTCTATAAAAGGCCTCCAAACCGGGAGGTGGTTATGAGAATAGTAAGCTTAATATAAGCAATCATGACATTGGAAATACTTTTATAAAATATCTATACTGAAGTTTTATCATGACCATCAATTCACCTATTTTACACGGGAGCTTCAGCTTTATATTTTCAAACCAAAGATGCCTCTGTAGGGTGCAGGTTATCTAATAGTTTTTATGATTATTAAGTAGTAAAGTCGCAATCATCAGACCCCCTTTTACATTATGACATTTAATAATCCTATTGTGAATTGTTTTATATACGTCAAATATAAATGTACAAACTATATTACTTCTGTGAATCACCATGTTTCTTCATATAATTTTCAGAAGTGGATAGGGAATCATCGAGACAAGATAAAAAATGGCGGGGTACGTAAGGGTGGCGCAGTATATAGGAAGAGCGGTAAGCCTCGCCCAAGCACCAGCTACAACTTATATTGTAGTAGGCACAAAGTCGCTGGTAAGTTGATCTTTATTTTTTCCACTTCATCTGGTAACCTTCCTCTGTAAACACCTTGTTGAAAACCTAATTTCACCTGGTTAGTTTTTTTCGTTCAACCAAAATTTCTCCCACAAATCTGACATTCAGCTTAAATTTGCTGTCCTCATTTACAAATATAGTGAAAATTACAAATGGGTAGTCTTATGAAAATTGTTTTTCAGACAAGCTTGCCGACAGTTCAAAGATATGGTCCCCAAACTGGCATTCCTTGTCAAGTGAAGAGAAAGGTGTGTATGAAAAGGAAGCTGCAGCAGCAAGGCAGCGAAACAGGACAGAAGCATTAAGCGGAGATGCACTAAATACTAGGAAGTCCTACCTTCTCCGTGAGTTGGTTTATAATGTAAGTATAACACATATTGAACATATGTAAGCGGGTTAGGAGTGTGGTTAGAACTGCATATTATTGCGGGCACATGACTTCCGTAAAACTCCGCCTATAAGCCGAATGTGAGTTTGAAGGAAAATATTCGGGTTATAGGAAATAAAAACGCCAAAATAAATTTGTCTAATAGGCAGGCTTTCATGGTAGGTTTGGGGATTTCTGATTTGTAAATCATTTTCATTTCTTTTTAAAGGTTTCTTTATGATTTTATTGTACGCTAGATCATGTGCTCTTAAAGCAAATATAAATTTGTGTATTACTATCAATTTTTTAGATGTTTCTCTAGAGATTTCTCGCTTGTGAAATAATGTTAAATAATTATGTATGTGTTCATTGGATTAACCATAAAGGAGCACTGAACCCCCACTGTTATTTGTGTACAAAATCCAGCACTGAGTCAGTGCACCTTTAAGCAAAAATGTAGATACCAAAACGACTGTACAGAACCTTAGATAATGGTCATACACAAAAGTTACTTCCAAATATTTCAACACGTATCAAAAAGTTTTCTTCAAAACCATATTCAAAGTTTTAAAACGTTCTAAAACATTCTTTTCTTAAACTGGGTTTACGTTTTGTCACACATACACATAGGGAGAAGCATTTAGATATCCAAACTAAGACCTGTGCTGAATGGTAGATACAGGAGAAATATCAATATCCATCTCTATAATTTGTGTCATATCTGTAGACAGAATAATGCAACATATCAAATTAGGAGTATTGGTAAAAGAATTATTACAATAATTACAGTATCATTATCACTTTTCAAGTACGACCAGCTTCAATTGGCTGGGATGGATTGTGCCAGTATCCTAGTGGAGGAAGATGAAGACAACCTACATATGGGAACCAAACTCGGCCTGAAATACATGGCAGTAAAAGGGGTAAAGACCGACAAGATCAGCGAAGAGTTTCGCCTGTTTACTCTAAAAGGTATTGCGGCTCATAACATTATCAGTATATCACAAAGCTGTACCATTTTCATATATTTTTGTGTAGAAGCCACAACTTTTATGAGGTCAGACTCAGCTTTAATCTTATACCTAAACATGTTAGAGTTTTTATATGTACTGTATTTTACATAACTAAAATAGCTATTCTCAGACCCTGTGTAGCATTAGTGAAAGTGGACAGTCAAACTGTTGATATAAATGTAGCACATTAAATAAAAAATTTCAAGTACATAAAAATGAGAATTATCAATTAAATTTACATTTTGCCATTAACAGCTCGTACAGAACCTTCCATTGAGAATGGTTAGTATGTTTTTATCCTCCAGACATTTGTATGTATAAAAGTGAAGATTGCACTGATTCATTTTAGAATATGAAACAACCATTTAAACTTTATGCCTAAGGATTAACTTGAGTTGTAGTGTTGCCAAAAGTTAATAGGTACAGTTAAAGTCTTCAAGTAACATACCCTACCGTCGTGTTTAAGCGCCCCGGCGCTTATAACTTTGGAGGGGTGTTTACCCCCGGCGCTTATACAAGACAGGCGCTTATTCAAGATCCAGTTTTAGTGCTTAAGAGTAATTTCAAGACCCCCATATCCCCGGCGCTTATACAAGACCGGCGCTTATTCAATACCCAGCGCTTAAACGCGACGGTACGGTAGGCAGAAAATAGTACATTCTGCAGCGAGGGCTCTTTACTATATTGTAGTGCCTACTTTCGAGATTTCACTACCCCCTTTTGTTATCACTTTATGATCCCTACTTTACCCTCCCACCACTAATATTTTAGTCCATCTTACACCATATTACAGCTTCTTCTATGGACATTGATGCAGAAGCCAACATACTCCCACAGGCCGGGCCTTCCTCCAGTGTGTCGGCACCCAACGTACTCCCACAGGCGGGGCCTTCCTCCAGTGTGTCGGCACCCAACGTACTCCCACAGGCCGGGCCTTCCTCCAGTGTGTCGGCACCCAACGTACTCCCACAGGCGGGGCCTTCCTCCAGTGTGTCGACACCCAACATACTCCCACAGGCCGGGCCTTCCTCCAGTGTGTCGGCACCCAACGTACTCCCACAGGCCGGGCCTTCCTCCAGTGTGTCGGCACCCAACGTACTCCCACAGGCGGGGCCTTCCTCCAGTGTGTTGGCAACCAACATACTCCCACAGGCCGGGCCTTCCTCCAGTGTGCCGACACCCAAAGGTCGTCCACAGGCAGGCTCTTCTACCAGTGTGTCGGCACCTGAAGGTCGTACACAGGCAGGGCCTTCCTCCAATGTGTCGGCACCTAAAGGTCGTCCACAGGCAGGCTCTTCTACCAGTGTGTCGGCACCTGAAGGTCGTACACAGGCGGGGCCTTCCTCCAACGTGTCGGCACCTGAAGGTCGTCCACAGGCAGGCTCTTCTACCAGTGTGTCGGCACCTGAAGGTCCTACACAGGCAGGGCCTTCCTCCAATGTGTCGGCACCTAAAACTGGCTCGTCCTCCAGAGCTCCACCTACTAAACGCCCCCGCAACACCCGTGCAGTTTCTGCTTCTGAATCTGTTTGTCAACCCCCTAAGGGCCGCAGAGTTATTTCTTCTCCTGTCACGTCTCACCAAACTTCTGCCCCAGTTGCCAGCAGCATATCAATCACCACTGGACCGGAGGGTGAAGTAACGTTTAGTGTAATCGGTAAGTCAGTTATATATGCTGTATAAAAAAATATCCTTCACAATAAATCAGATAACTTATTACATCAGTATAGCTCATTTCAAGTCAAATCTAACATGTGTTTTAGGACCATAAATCCAGCCCCGACCGGGTCAAATGATATGCTGGCCTCTCTATCCCACTCAACTCAACTCATTTAAACATGTCTACTTGATAAAAGTTATTAATAGGAAAAAGCGCACAAAATGTTAATAGCCCTGTAATTTTATGATCAATAATCTACAGAATGTACCACATCTATTCTGAGAATAAAAGAACACGTTTAGTGCTCACTGAAGCAAAAATCCTGCTCTGCTCTGCTAGTGCCGGCATCTTTGTAGAAGGGCTATCTACAATATTACATCGATATCATGTTCTCTTTTCAGAAGCTGAAGTAGATAACAATGAGGTAACCATCCCCCATCTGTCTCGTGAATGTGCTCTGGAAGCTGCACAGAAAATTGCAGATGAACAGGTAGTTACTTTTTTTTTCTACAAGAACCGAAATTTTCTACACCTTCACATGGACTCTTTGGTCAAAATAATGATACCCAGTGGAAAAAAAGGCAGGGAAGTAAGGAATCAATTTGAAGCTGGCTCTGATTCATGTATGTACAAGCTTTGCTTGTACAGTAAAACTTATATTACAAACAACTTGTTATCAGCAATATTAATTCGTTGTAAACAAATTTTGCAGTAACCAAATTCAGAGGAGGTGGCAGGAGAGGTTGAGGCTAGGTTGAGGGCGGGATAAAAGGGTGGGGAGGAGAGGCTGGGGGATGTTGGAGTTGCACTGATACTCAAAATACTCTGGGCCCTAGTCAGTCGTGGCTTATCCAGGTTAGTGATAGGGATATGGGTCAGTATGACGAACTGATATTAAAAAGTGACTACCGGTGAGGCAAAACAAAAGGCCTTACTCAAAAAGCCTTAAACTCATAGAAATGGAATGACTAGGCTGGGTTGGTCACAACTGACTATTCCTTATACTTTTAACTGATGGTTGGTTCTATAGGGAGCCAAAAGATGACTAACTAGGTTCGCTTCTATTAACTAAGGTATGGGGGTTCAAAGAGTATCTGTGTATGGGGCAAGGGTTGGCGGCAGGAGAGGTTGGGGGGAGGGGGGGGGTTCAAAGGGGAATGAGGTCTGCTCACACACCTCTCCAGAAGTCGGAGTTTGAGGGACTGACGTCCCCTCACACACCTCTGCAGTGGTCGGAGTTTGAGGGACTGAGGTCCCCTCACATACCCCGACATACCTCACCAGTTGTCGGGGTTTGAGGGACTGAGGTCCCCCTACATACCTCTCCAGTTGTCAGAGTTTGAGGGACTGAGGTCCTCTCACACACCTCACCAATGGTAGCATGGACAGTAGGCAAATATAAAAGGGAGTTTAGTCAGATTTTACTTCCTTATAAACAAAATTATAGCAGCAGCACTTCGTTTTCTAAAGTGGTTTTATTACTATAGAAATGTATAGGATATGGCTGTGTCTCACGACCTTGGGCCAATGTTTTTGTCTCTGGTGCTGTCTCTGACCAGGTGCCGTCTCTGACCAGGTGCCATCTCTGAACAGTTGTCAGAAAAAAGGTGCTTTAAAAAGAATTACACTCATATATATGAGGATAAATTGTAAAAACGTTATGGCGGTTGTTACATAATTATTATTATAATTATAATTAGCCTCCTGCTGTTGGTATTTTGACCTTATCAAGCCAAGACTGTCAGGGGCGGCACCTGGTCAGAGACAGCACCCGGTCAGAGCCATAAACTCAGAATCTTGCGAAATTGTTTTATCTAGCTTGTATGGAACCTATGTCTTCTCTGTTAGATGTGACGCATGTCCTCCACCACACTGAACCTTGCATATTTTTATCCATCTTCTATACTCCAATCAATGTGTCACTATGAACGTGCATATTTGAGAGCAACCACAAATTACTTAGTCTCCATCTTTCTTTACTATATGAACGGAAGTACTATCCTTTTTGACACATGATTTCTTAATATTTAAATTTATTTTGACATTTGTCTTTTACAGATGCAGACGAAAGAAAACAGACCAAATCGGTATGTTACAAATTTTCGATGAATCAAGGTATAATGAAGTGCACCGTGTCAAAATGCGGTTTCAATAATTTCTTCTTTATCTAACCTAAGAACCATTCTATTCAAAAATCCAGTTACCCACCGATTAAACGTAGGTTATGAAGTTTGAATGCACATTTTACGTTATATTTACATCTCTATCTACCATGGGAAGACTAAATTGATTCATACATTGCCATATTATTTTTCCTTATTTTTTGATACAACTATATCAATCTTTCCCATAGACCATTGTAAAATTTGTGAAGCATGCACTTTAGAACTGATTCTATGGTCAAGTCTTTTGTAAGGATGACAATTTACTACCGTAAAACCTCGCGTATAAGCCTAACTTGCGTATAAGCCGCACCCCAAGTTTGATGCGATCCTATAAGCCGCAGAGGGCATCTGAGAATTGTTAATTTGGTACTGTAGTATACTTATAAAAACTCTCGTATAAGCCGCACCCTATATAGGCATGTGTGGTATCAAAAGAAAGCTGAGCCTGATTCGCGTACAAGCCGCAGCTTATACGCGACGTTTTATGGTACGTCCAATTTAAAATCACTGAAGAATTATAATTCCTTTTTTAGGCCGAAGAATTCACGTCTACCTGTTAAAACTCGATTTCGCCAATTGTATGAAGGAATCATGGAAGATGGCTTCCCTGGTCTTGGATATTATTATGGTATGTATTAATCGTGTTGTGTAAGGAACTAAATAAGCAAAATGATATAGTATGCTTCTGTACAGTATTATTGTGATTAAAGTTCTGAGTACCAGGTACGCATTGTAAATCCTCTGACAGTGACAGAACAATATTTATACATTCTTTCCAGAATATCATGTATGTTGATTGGATTCATTTTGCCTCCAAGCCAAAATTAATGATTGTGTTTTCCGTTATTAGGTACCATTGAAAAGGCAGACAAGAGGGGGTATTGCATAAAGTATGACGATGGAAAGGAAGATAAAATGACCCTGAAGCAGTTCAACAGATTGGAGGCCATAATGCACATCGTGGTAACCTGAGGGAAAGATCCGTATCAGGGTCCCAAACAAGATCATGGATATCGACCAGATATACATTATTCACTGTAAAGTAAAAGACACACCGAAAATAAAATGTCACTCTTTAACCATATGCTGTCCAATTGTGTGATTTTTTATATTCATGATAAAATAATGCCACATCATTGTGATAAGTCAGGCAAATCTCATTGGACAATATTGGCTAATATCAATCAACATTCTTTTGGAGTGAAAATACCTATTTTCAAATTAGCGTATTCGACCTAATAAGCGCACACCCCCTATAAAGCACACACCCCCCTTGTCAAAATGTTAGCCCAAATTAACTATAAACTATTAGAAAAGTGTAAAGGGATAATTTTGTTAAGTGCATTGTGTGCTTGTTACATCGAATATGGGATTGCAAAAGCAAAAACATCGGAAAAAATGGGCCTGGGAGTGTGCGCTTGTTGAGATTAAATTCTTTCGTCTACTTTAAAAATATTTTTTTAAGAGCACTGGGTGCTTATATAGTCGAACACGGTAATCACATTATATATAAGCACAAGAATTTAAACCAAATTAAAAAACCAGAGCACATGTATATGTCTGGTAAGAATGTAATTTTAAAAAAATTTTGTTCAATTTTCAATCTTAGGCCCAAAAAAAAGAGGTTTGTTTCAGGTAAGGCCGTTTTATTTTGATAACTTGGATTACGGATCCGCTGCCGAGATTTTTGGCATTTTGCAAAAAACAAAAAAAAGTTTTTTTGATTTTTTTTACCTTTCCCCTCCGAAAAAAAAGAAGTACATGTTGACCAGCAAAGGGTAGAATGAGGCCTTTCACATTGGGTATAATTCTCAATATATCTTCAATAGATTGCCCAGAAATGAAATTTTCTATGCCTTTTTTTTTTTTTTTTTGCCTCTGCCCTTCCAAAAATTTGGAGCCAAAAGCCCGTTATCCAAGTTATCAAAAAAAGGTGGCCTAACATGGTGAGAAAAATGTAGGGTCGATAGGTCGGATTTTTTTTAAAAACTTTTTTTTAAAAACATGAAATACTGGCCAGCCTCTCCGAATACCCTAAAAACGACTAAAGAAGAGTAAAATTACGGAAATTTCTTCAAAATTGCATAAAAAAACTAAGGTCGGCCCTGTTTTCATAGGGTCGGTCGGGTGACCAGAAACAAACCTTTTTTTTAAAGCCTTATTCTATATCCACTTCATGCAATAAATTAAATTGATTTACACTATTGCTTAAACTTGAATTCAATTTTTACATACGCTTTGTTAGATTGGACAACCAACGTAAAATAAAAAAAGAAAATACTGGTACATGTGAAGTCAACATCCGCCCAACCAATGCAGCCACCCTACTATCACGGGGCTTCCATACAGTATCTATGCATTAAAGGGGTTTGGGAGGTCTATTTTCTGAAAATGTTTGCATACATTAACCCTTTATTTTAAAGGGTTAAACCAGGGTCTACGCATATGGCACCTGGTGGCAGAAAACGGAAATACTTGAAACCATTATAAAAGCATCACTCCAATGTCAATAAGACAGAAATATTCCACTATTGACAGTTCGCATGAGGAACTGTTAACAATCGGAATAGTTTCCACTGCATACAGTGTGAACTGTCAATAACAGAAATACTTTCCACTATTGACAGTTCGAACTGCCATTAGTGTTTTTGGTATCAATAACCTCAATTACCATTCTGACCGGTTTAGACACGAGTCAGTAAAGTGCTTCTTGCACAGACTATCCTCTTCTTAATATATATGCATCAATGACTCTGTAACATAATGTTACGTACCAAGAAGGCACAGTTATCTATCGACTCTTATAATTAATGAAGGACTCACGTATGGAAGTAAGAATAATGAGGAGGGAGCGGACTCTAATTTCATTGCCTCATTTGCTCAATTTACATATTCTATGCCAGCCAAAGACTTTTGATTTATGATCCATGTAACTTAAGTGATGATCGACAACCGGATTACTTTTTCCACTGTATTATCTTTTCCTATGACAATTTCGGAAGAACGTGATTATTTCATGAGATATGTCAATAAAACTTTTTTTTTTTTAAAGAATGATGTTGGTTTGATGTTAAATATAAATGTTCAGCAAAGAAGATAATCCTGAATTACTTTACATTAACATTTAGTGGATAATAACACATATTGTACCATATTTATTGACAATAGTAGAATGAAAATCTATATTTTATGATAACATACTCTATTAATACAATGGAAAGTTAGTGAACACTTGAAATCATTGTAAGATCTTCATATACTGGGCTAGAGAATGTGCACACTTTTGGCATGATACTAAGCAATGATGTGATTGCTTGCCTATAATAAACATAATTTAACCAATTATTTTAACAGCAAGGCACTGTAGTGGGTGCAAGTTACCTAAAATGATATAAAAATTCAACAGATAATGCTATTTTAAATTTGCCAATGGGAATTAGCACCGCATAATCGTTGTAGGGACTTTATGAGCAAAAGTAGGGAAAATGTACCCCTTGATCATACGGAAAATATAGAATATAAGGGGTAGAGCACCCCCTGGAAGGCATTTCATTGGACTAGGAACGTCAGGAGAAGGGAGAGGGGAAGTCGGGGAAGGCACCGGGAAAGTTGGGGCATGGACTGGGAATGTCAGGGAAGGGAGACGGGAGGTAGGGGACTGCAATCAGGAAGTGAGCAGGGACCCCACAGTGTACATCGCAGCCCTTGAAAGGTTACAAATCTAGTGTCCTACCTAACTGATATCTCCTCACGTGCACTACTACCTCCTGACATGCACTACTCCCTCCCAACATGCACTACTACCGCCTCACATGCACTACTACCGCCTCACTTGCACTACTACTGCCTCACATGCACTACTACAGCCTCACATGCACTACTACCGCCTCACTTGCACTACTACCGCCTCACTTGCACTACTACCGCCTCACATGCACTACTACCACCTCACCTGCACTACTCCATCCCAACATGCACTACTACCTCCTGACATGCACTACTCCCTCCCAACATGCACTACTACCTTCTCACGTGCACAACTACCTCCTGACATGCACTACTACCTCCTCACTCACAAATCTGAAGTACACAAGAGAAAAACAAAAATACACCCCAGCCAGCAAAGATATGTTGGGCCAATAGTAGCCAAGGTTGGCCTGACGTCAGATTCTGACGTTAGGCCAACCCTTATTTGTCCATCCATCGGAAGGTCACCATGACGTCGCAAAGAAATGACGTTGGCCCAACCTCAGGACGTTGGCCCAACATCAGTTTTTTTAAACTTTGTCTGATGACGTTGTACCAACGTCTAGCCAACCATATTTAGAGCCTAAAACAAATGATGTTCCAACATATATTTTCGAACATTGGCCCAACGTTCATTGGTCAATATGTTATATATATATAGCTAGCTTAAATCAACTTAAAACAAAGACATGGCTGTTAAGAATCATCATTTTAGAAACAGCCATTTCTGTCTCCTGCATTTCACCTTTATCTTAGGGTGTTGATCATAGGTTAGAAAGTGTTAAGAAATTTCTGTACAGTTTTGCCATTCACCTTAATGAATCAAGGCTCACTGACATTGGGAGTTGTACAATCAATCAGATGGAGCCTCTGGATTTCTTTCTTTCAGCAATGAGGACCATATCAATACAGTAGAATAGGCATATTACCTAAGAAGATAGTATTGATGTAGGACAATGGCGTACGTTCCCTTCCAACTCAGATGTGGTTCAACTGAAAAAGGAACCAATTTGACTTGTTCGAAAATGATTTGTTAAATGCTTTCTATATGAGATTTAGTCATATATGTTAAATGTGTATCATGCACGCAGCACATGAAAATAATTTAAATTTACATCATCAAGCCTGAACGTTCTCTGTTCCCTACAAAGTTTAATTTAGTAGAACAAATTTACTTAGTCAGTCCATCAATACTGGAGAGAATTTCATTGAACAGTGTTTACAGTTTATTGAGCTTGCACTCTTTCTACAACATTACATAACTAGAGTATCAAACTATACAGACGTACCTGGACGAGTCTCCTTGCTCATACTCTGTACTTCTGCTTGGGCCCATTCTTTCACAGTATCCTTGCTGATGTCACCTGATAAATGTAACAGTACATAATGATACATAATGTCAAGAAGGTGAACAAAAGGGACTTGCCTCACTGCAATTTTCATCCCCAAGCTGCTAGCATTGATATACAATAAATCATGAGTGATATAAGAATGGCATAGTCGGGGTGTGTGTTTGGCCTTAGTGTAGAAATTACTGTATATTCAACGTACACGCTAATACCAGAAGCCTGTTATTGTATTTTTATTTATTGTTAATTATTATTTACTTGTCACCTATTCACCTCACTTGGGAGCAGGTTATTCTGACACCTGTCTGGGGATACATGTTGGGCATTATGGAAGTGTATAGCGATTTGTGTAAGTTAGTTGGGCGTTGTGTAAGTTAGTTGGGCGTTGTGTAAGTTAGTTGGGCGTTGTGTGAGTGTGTTGGGCGTTGTGTAAGTTAGTTGGGCGTTGTGTAAGTTAGTTGGGCGTTGTGTAAGTTAGTTGGGCGTTGTGTAAGTTAGTTGGGAGTTGTGTGAGTGTGTTGGGCGTTGTGTAAGTTAGTTGGGCGTTGTGTAAGTTAGTTGGGCGTTGTGTAAGTTAGTTGGGCGTTGTGTAAGTTAGTTGGGCGTTGTGTGAGTGTGTTGGGCGTTGTGTAAGTTAGTTGGGCGTTGTGTGAGTGTGTTGGGCGTTGTGTAAGTTAGTTGGGCGTTGTGTAAGTTAGTTGGGCGTTGTGTAAGTTAGTTGGGCGTTGTGTAAGTTAGTTGGGCGTTGTGTAAGTTAGTTGGGCGTTGTGTAAGTTAGTTGGGCGTTGTGTAAGTTAGTTGGGCGTTGTGTAAGTTAGTTGGGCGTTGTGTGAGTGTGTTGGGCGTTGTGTAAGTTAGTTGGGCGTTGTGTAAGTTAGTTGGGTGCTGTGTAAGTTTCTTGGCCATTGTGTAAGTTTCTTGGGCGTTGTGTGAGTGTGTTGGGCGTTGTGTGAGTGTGTTGGGCGTTGTGTGAGTGTTGTGTTGGGTGTTGTGTGAGTGTGTTGGGCGTTGTGTGAGTGTGTTGGATGTTGTGTGAGTGTCTTGGGGATAGGGTATGGTGATTGGGCGTTGTGTAAGTGTGTTGGGTGTTGTGTGAGTGTATTGGACATGGTGTATTTTGTTGGGTGTTGGGTAGGGCCAGGACCTATCATCAGTGTGCAAGATATCCTAGGGGCGGATCATCAGGGGTCCTATTTTCCGCAAAGCCTAGAATCCATGATATTATGTATGGTTCATTTATATAAGTTGTATTGAAACCATTACCTGAGTAGAGATCTATGAGTTCCTTCAATTCGGATTCTGTTTCCTGAACAGTTTTCCAGGTTTTTTGAAGCTTCTGCGCAAAACATTGATCTGCAATCACAGTTATCAAGATAAAGAAACGTATAAATAACAATTATATACTAATCTAAATAAGCTTATTTTTTGCCATATGAAGTGTTCACTGGGACCTACATACCAAAATAATATTATTTAGTGTGTGCATGGTTCATGCTGAGGTGGTTGCATTTGAGGGAGCGTGGTAAAGTGATAGTTGGATGTACAGCCTGCTACATTGGTACAATATCAAACCACTAAACCAACAAAGATATTTACCCATTTTGTTTGTCTGTTTCATGCTGTGATTCAGTAGAAGCTCTGTCAGAAGATCGTGGCGGTTCTCAGTTGTCATCTCCTTGGTTATGTTAGAGTAGCCCCCCAGGTAAGACCACAACCTTTCAGTGCCCTCACCGTCACAAAGACCAGCACCTAGCATCCTCCTTGGGCTGTAAGTCACCTAGTAAAAGATAATGCATGATTACAATATGTGCCATTCTTGGTAAGAGTTATCTGCTTTGGTTTTGCTGTAGGTACTACCGTAAAACCTTGCATACAAGCCGCGGCTAGTATGTGAGTCAGAGTGCTGGTGCAGCTGATAGGATCGTCATGGGGGGAATTCTGATACTTATAAATGCATCAAAATGAGAGAACAGCATGCTTAGAGGACCTCAGGGGACCCGTCACTGTTTCCTCTGCAGCCCAGATGGTGTTATACAATGTTATAGTCTATGTAGGTTTCTGATAGTGGCTCGGTCATGCCCCCAGTGGAAACCATAGGAACTCTCCTCTGTATCATTATTTTATCCTTTTCTGTTGGTTTCTATGTAATAAAAATTTAGAAAATACATAAGGATGGTTATTGAATGTGTTATATACTTTTTATAGTAAGAATTATGCCTCCGAGATGCAGCTCCTAACCCAACTTTAAGCTTATATGTGAGGTTATACAGTACCTGCTTTTCTGATCATGTATCATCTACAACAATCGCACAGTGTACTAAAAAAGTGTTATTCCTATACCTTATTTGGACATTTTTCAGGGGGACACAAACAGGGGAGTGTTCTCAGGGGAAGTGCGCTCATCTGGTGGAATATCATTTCTCCTTTTTCTGGCTTGGGAGATCTCAGGCTAGTTTTCAGACTACAAGGACTAATATGGAATCCTGTCGACATAGATGAGATGATCTAAATATAGAACGCTATATCATACCTGACAACTCATGCCATGACCATAGACATGCCAACAACCGACTCCGAAACAGATATGTTCCGGTATGATTTCACGTTTCTGAAAGATGAAAAATATATAGAAGTATAAAACTGACGGCCACCTTGCATTACTATAACTAGGATCATACATCAGGTCCAGTTTGTAGGTAGGAAATGCAGCAACATCTGTGTCTAGGAAATATAGTTCTACCCTCAGCTAGGTGCCGATCCACAAATGAGATATGCTGGATGGAATAAGGAGGAATATTTTGTGCTATGCTTGGATCCATTTCCATTTACACATACTTCATTTGCAACATCAGCAAAATGGTTAGAAAAGTCCATTTCCCATTCTTACCTTCAAGTGGCTTTTCAGTGTGCAGGCAATATCATACAGTAGAAGCCTTGTTTCATCCTTTAATTTGTGATAGAGGTACACTGGGTATGCCATTCTGAATATACAAGACATAATGGTTAGATTGAGCACTAAGAGACCCAAAAATCTGTAACAGGCAACAGCTGTAAATGTAATTGCTTTTCATTCTTCAATGAACGTAGTATTAACTTTAATCCATGGAAAAGATTGTTCATACAGCACTGAAGATTTTGATGATCGTTTCTCTTAAAGAATATGAACTTCTCAGGTCCGTGTTTTCACATATTGACCTTCTCATTCGGAATCAAAATATCTACAGCTATAAAATGGTAAATCATAGTAGCTCTGGTGTATGGGCTTCCTTTTTTTCAACCAACAATAACGTGGAGAGGGTGATTTTCTTTTTTCAGAGGCAATTTCTTCTTTATAAATTCATATTTCTTGACCCCTATTAAAAAACCAGCCACAGAAGAAAGGGAAAAAGGCGACATTTTCTGATATCCGTACAACCCCCACCTCCCACACCATGAAATAAGCATTTTTCAAAATAATTATGATTAAATTATCCATTGGCCAACTTTTTTAAAGTATAGTTTTACTTGTGCTATGCTACAACATACAGGTGGACTGCTACTTACCTTTCACCATGCTTGAGATCAAAGAACTTATATGGGTAATCATGTCTACAGACAGAACCAAAGACACCTTTGACCTGTAACTTTTTGTTCTGATTTTTGGTTCGCAAGTTACTACCAGCTTGAAAATTGCTGCAATCCTGTTATGTAAAGCAAATGTAAACGGTGAGACAGAATGGCAAAACCACAAATGTATGACAGTGTATTGTAATGGTATTTGGATCTTGCTAGACTGGCGCATCCGTCCCCGCTCTCTCTACGCTACCGCTGCCCTCCCGTTCGTCAACATTCGTACGGTTGAGGGGGCGTCCAGTCTAGGATCTTGCTTACACTAGGAATGAGAACGAGACAGAGCTGTTGCAGGGCTGGGCATGTAGTCATATGCTGGAGCAAACCTATAAAATGCTGGAGCAAAGTATTTCAGGAGGGCAGACATTAACAACACCCCCGCCCCTACGGCCCTCCCCTTCATGAGACCTGGCTTTTTGTAGGCATATTACTGCTGGTAAATAATCATAGAAAAATTACCCCTATATTGGCGAATTCTGAGGATTGGTGGCACATTGTGTTTGGAAAATTTTGAAATTCTACCTTTTAAATGATGATATTTTTTGCGACATTGTGACAGTTGCCCAGCCCTGTTGTTGTTTATAGAGGGGTTCATTATTGAACCAAATAATAATGCAAACCATAAGTAATAATTTTGATCTGATGGCTTGTACGATAGACCTGGTATATAGAATGGATGGTGGAGATCTATATTCTAGGGGGGCACATAGATTGTGCACGGGACTCTGTTGTACCAGCGTCAAGGAAGGCTGAGCACGGTTTCCTGTGAGGGCAGAGGCACCGGGAGAGGCGTCATTTAGTCCCAGGAGCCTTTCGGTCCTGCGACAGCACCAGTTCTCCTCTTCCTGGTGCTCAGGAGGAACTTGCCAAAGTCTGCCAGGTATTACCACAATTGCTCCAGCACATCATTAAAGCTCCCCAGTAAAAGATGGATTGTGTGATATCCATCACAAGTGACCCAGGGCTTTTCCAAGATTGGCAGTGTCCGAAGTCCCAACTCAGGTCCCAACACTCAGGTCCCAACACTCAGGTCCCAACACTCATGTCCCAACACTCAGGTCCCAACACTCTATTTAAGTGTGTCCGTCGATTTTTAAACCCCCCGTGTCGCACGTGTCGATCTTTACAACCCCCCGTGTCGCCGTGTCACACGTGTCGATCTTTACCCATGTATAGTCACTCCAATACCTTCCCTTCACGTCCACTACCTCCTCCTCACGTCCATTACCATCTCCTCACCTCCACTACCTTCCACTCACGTCCACTACCATCTCCTCACGTCCATTACCTTCTCCTCACCTCCACTATCACTTCCTCATCTCCTCAACCCCCTCCCTCACATCCAACCCCATTCCCTCACATCCAACCCCTTTTCTCACGTCCAACCCCATTTCCTCACGTTCAATCCCCTCCCTCACATCCAACCCCTTTTCTCACATTCAACCCCATTTCCTCACGTCCAACCCCTCCTTATCTCCAAAGTGAGGAAGTGGTAGTGGACGTGAGGAAATGGGAGTGGACGTGAGGAGGTGGTAGTGGATGTGAGGAAGTGGTAGTGGACGTGAGGAAGTGGTAGTGGACGTGAGGAAGTGGTAGTGGATGTGAGGAAGTGGTAGTGGATGTGAGGACGTGGTAGTGGACGTGAGGAAGGGGTAGTGGACGTGAGGAAGGGGTAGTGGACGTGAAGAGGTGGTAGTGGACGTGAGTAAGTGGTAGTGGACGTGAGTAAGTGGTAGTGGACGTGAGGAAGTGGTAGTGGATGTGAGGAAGGGGTTGGACGTTAGAGAAGGGGTTGGATGTGAGGGAGAGGGTTGGACGTGAGAGAAGAGGGTTGGATGTGAGGGAGGGGGTTGGACGTGAGAGAAAGGGGTTGTACATTATGATTTGTAAGAGATAGTGTTGGACGTGATGAATTTGAATGAGATAATCGGGTGTGGGGGCCTCAGATCCGGAGGGCCTGTGGGCTGGGGGCCTGTGTTCCGTGGGCCTGTGGGCCGGGGGCCTATAGTCAGGAGGGCCTGTATTCCGGATACCACGACCAACACCCAACCCTGCAATGGGTGAGGCCTTTAAATGTCTGTGGGCACCAATGGAAGACGATCTGTTCTACCACAAAGCGTCTCACTTTTTCGTCTCACCCCTGCTATAGCATTGCAGGTATAGGAAGTCTGTGTGAACGTGCATCTTTTAAAGTCAGGATTCAAGGTCACTGGCCTATCTTCAGCATTAGTTCACAGAGACATGTTTTTTGGGTTGTTTCTGACATGTTTTATTTGTCTTTTTTCACTAGGAAAAAAAATTGTTCGGAAATTTTGGGAAAAACAAGAAGAGAAAGATAGTTCCCGAGATGCGTGGAAGCTTTTTTTGGGAGAGAAATACCAAAAAACAAAAGCAGGGTGAATTTTCAAAGTCAGCTGACCAATCTACGTTTTTTGTAGGAAAACCGTCTCACAGAGACCCAGGGTTCCCTGGGTCAACAAACAAGAAGGACGTCAGGACACACGTCATTTGTGAACAAATGTGGAGATCCCCAGTTAGTTGGTGGTAGCGGGGAACCACCAACTAACTAAGTACCAATAAAATCATAAAGGTACCAATAAACACGTCCTTACATGATGCGACTAGAGGGCAATTGTTAGGGGTGAGGGTTAGGGTTAGATTTTAAGGGTTAGGATAGGTACAGCATAGCTGTAGTGACGTTGATTTTTTCCTTATTCCTTGTGCCTTTAAGGGCACCAATGCAGCACCACCAAACACCGCCCTGTGACGACCTGGCTTGCATTAAGCACGGGATGAAGGGAGAACAGGATGAAGGGAGAACGGGATGAAGGGAGAACAGGATGAAGGGAGAACGGGATAAATGGAGAACAGGAGAAACAGAGAATGGGATGAAGGGAGAACGGGGTAAACTAAGAACGGGATGAACCGAGAACGGGATAAACAGAGAACGGGGACAAACGGAAAACGGGATAAACGGAGAAAGGGAGAAGGGGAGAGCGGGATAAACGGAGAACGGGATAAACGGAGAATGGGATAAACGGAGAACAGGATAAATGGAGAATGGGAGAAACCGAGAACGGGGAGAAACGGAAAACTGGATAAAGGGAGCACTGGATGAAAGGAGAACGTTATAAACAGAGAACGGGATAACTGGAGAACGGGATAAACGGTGAACGGGATAAATGGAGAATGGGATAAACGGAAAACGGGGTAAACCGAGAACTGGATGAACCGAGAACGGGATAAACGGAGAACAGGGAGAAACGGAAAACGGGGAGAAACAGAGAAGGGATAAACGGACAACGGGATAAACGGAGAACGGGAGAAACGGAGAAATGGAAAAGGGATAAAAGGGGAACGGGAGAAATGGAAAAGGGATAAACGGAGAACGGGAGAAACAGAGAACGGGATAAATGGAGAACGGGATGAGCTGAGAACGGGGATGAACGGAGAACGGGAGATACAGAGAACGGGAGAACGGGGTAAACGGAGAACGGGATGAACCGAGAACGGGATAAACGGAGAATGGGGATAAACAGGAGAAACGGAGAATGGGAGAAACCAAGAACGGGAAGAAACGGAGAACGGGAGAAACAGAGAACGGGATAAACGGAGAACGGGATAAACAGAGAACGGGGATAAACGGAGAACCGGATAAACGGAGAACCGGATAGACAGAGAACCGGATAGACGGAGAACAGGATAAAAGGAGAATGGGATAAATGGAGAAAGGGATGAAGGGAGAACGGGATAAAGGGAGAACTGGATGAAGGGAGCACGGGATGAAGGGAGAACAGGATAAATGCAGAACGGGATAAACGGAGAACGGGAGAATCAGAGAACGGGAGAATCAGAGAACGGGAGAACAGGATAAACGGAGAACGGGATAAACTGAGAATGGGGATAAACGGAGAACGTGACAAACAGAGAACGGGATAAACAGAGAACAGGATAAACAGAGAATGGGATGAACGTAGAACGGGATAAAGAGAGAATGGAATAAAGGGAGAACACGATAAACGGAGAACAGGATAAACGGAGAACGCTGTCACTGTTGACACTCTGATAGATTCTTACAGTGAGAGACCTCGGTCTGACCAGCCCTATCCCACCTATTTGTTATTCTAGATATATACTAACATCTGCACTTTGTGAACACAATGAATTTACCACATAATAAAGAGGATTATTCTTACTTCCTGGAGTCTGGTCATTTGTTAGTAGTAACATCGACACATTGAATAAACATTGAAAACAGTTGTCAAAGTTGATTCAAGGCTGAACTGAGTTTGGCACCCACTGGGAAAAGTGCACTACTGTTAAAACAACACCCTGGTTATTTAAGAAACAGTTTTTCTTTAAGCAATCTATAAAAAAGGTTGGGTGTGTACTCATGATTTGTAGTTTATTAATTACATCTAATACGGTAACTGATATAGGATGGTTCAATCACATTTTGTTCATTAGATGTGTCCCCGTAAGTAGCAATGAATGGGTCCACTTCATTCTGGTTGTAAAAGAAGCGCTCTGGATGTCTGTTTTGGAAGCCAGCATCGTCTCCACTTCGGTGCCTTTTAACCAAGCTGAAGTTACCATCCATCGATATAACCTTCCCAGTCTGGAAATACAAAATTGCAGGTTGTAATGTTAATGTAGTTTGTTCTTTAATTAAATCAATAAGGGAATACTGTAAAACCTCACCATAAGTATATTTCTATTTGGACTTTACTTTTGCCACAACTGGTATATTGACCAGGCTTATAAACGGGGCAAGGTTATATGTGGCAGGATTATAATATATTGCAAGGCGATTTCCTCTGGTATCTCATTATCTCATTAGTTCAATACTTTTCAACAATAAGTTTTGATAGAGTACCAATACGTCCAGTCAAAATGTAGGTGGATGATCTTAGAAACATCTTTATAATATATGAAATTAATTCTAATTTTCATAACAGCAAGAACTATCTAAATACCAATTAGAAGCAAAGTTATGACCAGAAAATTCACATATAATAATTCTTGACTGCCTGCTGAGGCTTATATTTAGGTACGGCCTCTATAATACCTAGTACCACTTTTAACCAAGCCTGTGAATGGACCAGATTTATGAACAGAACAATACAATATATGCGAGGTTTTGAACCATCTATAGACCCTAAAAATGGTCTCTGTACACAAAATAAACCCAATAGTATTTTCTTGAATCATAATGGAGATGTAGATATCTTACCTTTGGGCATGCTGGACAATTCTCCGTAGGTGCAATATCAGAGGAAATGTTCTGGAGATGTTGGACCTCATGGTGCACCGTGGTGAAGCTGAGTACAGTGTCCCATGTTAAGCAGTCCTTTAATTTTGGTTGCTTAGAAAGAAGTAATTTGTGGAACGGTTAGTCATATGTCACAGGTAGGACTGAGAGCTTTTCACCAAAATTAGATATCATGGGACACAATAATAAACTGAACCGTGGGGCTAGGAACGTATGTCTGGGTGTATTATGAATATAAACCTTTTAATATAACAAACTTGTTTAAACATATTCAGTTTCAAGATTTTCAGCCCCCATAGCTCCATAAGTCAGGAGCCTGGCTTATGAATATGAGATGCACATTTTCTCACCTGCTTGTACTGTGCTTCATTTAGGTGTTTGAGTGATGAAATGAAGGATGTTAAAGACACCTTTGCGTTCAGAATAAGGGCCCTCAGAAGTGTCATCAATTGTATGCTGATGGCCGTAGAAGGTGTAAGAGGGGTTGATGGCCAATAGCCATAACGCAGTAAGGTGACTGCCTCATCTTCACATGAACAGAACTCTATCAGCTGAGCATGGGAACGACCTGTTACAATGAAAAGAGTAATGATGTTCAGTTAACAGGCCATAGCATTTACTAGGAAATGCAAAGACTTAGTGTTAAAGGGAAGAAAAAAAAGTGCAAGAATGCAAAAAGAAAGGCTTGGCTGAGTAAACCTACATATTTTCGCAGATTTGCTTTAAAGTACAATGTATCTCACGGATATATGGTAGTTATATTTTGGATACATTTTCACTCTGTACTTACTTTCAAGAATTTAGAAATACGCGAAATCTATGGAAATATGTACAGCGCAAAATAAAGTATGTTTACAGTATAACCCTTATCTGCTGATATAAACAATATGAAATGTAAGGGCATTTACCTTGATAGTCCAAAAGGGTAATAAGTTTTGGGTATAGGGCACACATGCTAGAGTCCTGCGTTTCATGTGTTCCCCTGTACCATGTAGTTGGTGGTAGCTCATACAAAGTCCAGTTTCCTTCCTACAAGAAATGTTAATGTATTTTTTGAGTGTACATAGAGCAAAAGAAATGGGCATTACCCAGGAAGCGATGCTACTTTTTGACTGGTGGCACACAGTTAAATCTGAGATTCCCTATCTTCACACTTTCATATTCATATCTCATTCAATAGAGTTATAACTCTCATAGTGGTCCTGCAACCTTTTCTGACTGATCTGTCACATATAATATAGAGAATATATAAAATAGATATTTTTTCATTTAAAAAATAGAGATATGTAGACAACGTTTATCCAACACCATGTTTTAAGATTTGACAAATTTAAAAAGGGCCATTGTTTAATGAAATACACAATGTATACATCTGACCGCGCCACACGTTACTGGATCGGTATGGTACAGAGGGGAGCAGGATTACCCAAGTGATATAGGGGCTTATCACCAAGGCAAGGGGAATCCGACCCCTACACATGCAGTATTGTACTTTTTTTGGGAAAAAAATCATTTTAGAATAGTGTGGGGGAATGTGAAAGCATATAACAGACACAGGTTCCAAATTCGGTTTTGAATGCAACAGCAGGGATATTTTCTAGGGCCGTGCAGCACGCTATACACACATTTAAATGCAGAATGGCACATTAAAACACTCAAATATGCGCCCATTGGCACATGAGGCATATTGGAATCCTAAAAGTTAAAAATATATTCCCAAAAATATGTGTCAGAAGTCTCAGATAGGGTGTATAGCATACCATTGGAAAGCTCAAAACGGCGAGAATTTAGTCAAATAAATTATCAATTAGATTTATTGAGAATCGGAATTTTCCTGAATTTTCTAATGAAATAAATAAATGATTATAAACGTATGCATGCTTGGTATCCATGGGTTATCCTCGGATAGCTTGGTTACATACTAACACGGCTCCTTATTATCAGCTTAGCTGTCGACATGTCGGCTTATCTGTTGAGATGGCGACTTAGCTGCCGAAATGGCGGCTTAAATGTGGACATGGCGGCTAAGATGTGGACATGGCGGCTTAGCTGTCGACATGGCGGCTAAGCTGTCTACATGGCGGATTAGCTGTCGACATGGCGGCTAAGCTGTCGACATGGCGGATTAGCTGTCGACATGGCGGCTAAGCTGTCGACATGGCACCTTAGCTGTCGACATGGCAGCCTAGCTGTCAACATGGTGGCTTAGATGTGGACATGACAGCTTAGATGTCGACATGGCGGCTTGTATGTCAACATGGTGGCTTAGATGTCGACATGGTGGCCAGTATGTTGACCATAATTTAAATTTCTCTTGGGTGCCCTAATTCACTTGAAAACGACCCGTGGAAAAAAATTCCTTGGGGGGCCAGGGATCCGGGTGGGGGGGGGCTAACTGTCCGGGATAGCCAAATGTCAGGGGGGCGAAAAGTCAGGGGGCCAAGTGTCAGGGGGCCAGGTGTGCTAGGGGCCAGCAGCCCTGGAATCATTTACGATTTACTCCAATTACGGTTGGTTGAGAAACCCCACCTCTTCACTACAGCCAGTTTAGTTTTCATGTATAGGATTATAGTTTATATCAGCTTAGTTGAGTCTTAAGGTCCAGTTTGTAGTAGTTGGTATTTATTACAAGATGACAGGAACAGTACAATAAGTAGAAGTACACTGTCTGATAGTTGGGCATAGTAGGGCATAGGCTACCCTGCAAACAAGATCTCAGGCAGAACTCTTGCGGCTCTTGAGTCAACTCGGGATCCCTGCGAGAATTGTGCACGAGAATATGTGAAAATCTTTTGACTGTCATATTCTGTGGAATTCCACGTTATTTATATCAAACAGAACTTGGGACTTGACCGTTTGCAACTGGGTAGAATCAGGGTAGGTCACAATGACACAAGAAAGGCACGAGATATTCCCAACAATTGTGAACATGTGCTTATTACAATCAGAACTTGGGACACAATGACACAAGAAAGGCACGGGAATTCCGAAGTTCTGATTGTAATAAGGATATGTTCACAATTCTTGGGAATATCTCGTGCATTTCTTGTGTCATTGTGACCTACACGGATTCTACCCAGTTGCGAACGTTCAATTCCCGTGCCTTTCTTGTGTCATTGTGACCTACCCAGGTTCTACCCAGTTGCGAACGTTCAATTCCCAAGTTCTGTTTGGAGGGTATAGCCTAGGTCTCAGTCAGTGCAGTAGGTCCTTCCCATGTCGTGTCCAGCAGTAGAGTGAATATGAAGATGCCCTACTGGGTCCTGAAATGTATTTATACCGGGCCAGACCAGCATGGGCTAGACAGGGCCCTAGGGCAGGTGGCCCAAAAGTGGGTAGCCCCAAGACCTGAAGCCCCAGGTCCGCGAGCCCCATTGACATTCAGCCCCAAGGCATCTAGCCCCCAAATTAATGGCCCCACTCTCCCATTTTACAGCCTCAGCTATCTGGACATATCCCGGACAAGTCCCGGACGTACATCATCCTCAAGGGGTTTGTCCATCATAATATTTCTGTCACGTCCATGACATGTCCGTGACATGTCCGTGACATGTCCATGACATGTCCATGACATGTCCATGACATGTCTGTGTCGCTACGGCTGAAATATACTAATGATCACTAATTAACCTATATACGATTAATATACAGGTGTTCCTTGGTGGTATACTACAATATGAAAGTTAAGGATGAAGCATAAATACTTATTTTGATAGGTTTATCACGGGTATTTCTCTGGCCGAGTTCTGCTGAATATGCCCCAAAATGTCAAAGTTTCATCTACCAGAGCCCCAACTTCATTTTGCAAGCAAACCTAAAAAAGGATTGAGCGTGTGAGTGGTCTCACAGATAACTCAGGGTAAGCTGGAGCTGGAGCTTATCTTGTACTTAGATACAGTACTCCCTTATAATCATTCATTCATTCATTCAATTCTGGCATCAGAAATGAATTCCTTGTTAAAAAGTACCCTCAAGTCATGTGTCATACGTGTATGTTATTCCATTTCAGGCCAGCAGGTGGGTGTGGGTGAGCAGGTGGGTGTGGGTGTGCAGGTGGGTGTGGGCGATAGTTGCAGGTTGCGGGGATGTACCGCCTTTTGTCCCTATCAAAAAGCGAGTCGATCAGACGATGAACGGCGGAGATACGGGTGGTATAATTTCGTCTACACACATTGACATCTCGCGCAGTACAAGAAATACCAGTGGCGCCACTCTTTGACATGTGTCATGCACTAGCCTTGCTTCCACCTCTCCTGGTTCATTTAAATCAAATTTAAATTAAAGAACCTAGATTCCTGTAAAAGAGAGAAATATCAGGCAGTGTAGGCTAGAACCTGATTTCTATCTTTGGTTTAACATTGAAGTCTATGTAGCTTTCATTTAGAGGGTAGCAATTTACCAGTAGTTAATAGAAATTAGTACCCGAAGATCGCAGCTCAATATCACATGGAAGGAAAGACATTTTGAATTTCTTTTCGAAGGAAACATTTGTTCCCCGACCCTGCCTATTTGTCCCTTTTGTCATGTCATGTCTTTGTCCCATACACACTGAATGACATAGATTCTCCCATGTCCTAAAAACGTCTTAAAACATAGTTCAGTCGTTGTATATTACTCAGTTACCCTGAGTCAATAAACCTGAGAGCACGAAATTTCATGTCAATATCTATCCATCCATCATGGAATTATACTTTAATTCCAAGAAATATCATTTTTAAATACCCTCTAAACTTGGGTTGTTTTAGCACTGCGGGCTATGGGCGGGCTGCGCTGCTACACCCTCAAGGCACACTGGCACTCTGGGCATCCAAAGTAGTGCTGAGAACCCTTTCACAGTGTAAAGTCAATGCGAGTCTTTGGTGACATGTCCGTGATGTCCGTGACATGTCCATCATGTGCGTGATTTGCGTGCCATATCCGTGATCTCCGTGATACTATTACTAATACTACCAACCCCTAACGACCATCTCTCCCACAGCATGCTCAGTGTAGGTCTGTGCACATCACGGACACAAGAACATTTTCAATAGTGAATAGGGAATGCGAATTTATGGACTTAAAGTGGCTATACCAGTTGGCACACTCAAACCTACATTTTCGTCAGATACATCAGATATGATTGTGTAACAGTCTACTAGTACGCCTCTCACCTACCAGGAGGCACCATTCAGTCAGCAATTTGCAGATTGTTATTGTTATCCGGTTTACAATTGGTAGACATTTATTCTCATAGGAGGTATTCCACCTATTTTCATATAGAAAGAAGGACCTATTTTATTTATAAATTGACCTGTCCACATACAAGTCTGTAATGATTGCTGACATGTTAAAATCTAAAATCCGCCCCTCTGAGCTAAAGCTGCTGCTTTAAGTAAATCATGGGCACATGATGTACACATGATGTACACATGATGGACGCAGTACACATGATGTACACATGATGGACGCAGTACATATGATGGACACATGGTGGACACATCAGAACTACCCATATGTAGTGGGGCCTTTGGTCTTGGGGGTATCATTTTTGGGGCCATGTATCACTGGGGCCGGGAGTCATGGGGCTATAGGCATGTAGCTGGTTGCATTATAAACCAATCAGATAACACCCTGCATTCACTGCAGAGTTCTCATGGGGCATTATGTAACAGCTGGTGCCCATTGTGATTGCTTATCTCGCCAGTTACCAGATCAAGCAATGGTGCCCCCCACTAAGGAACCTGCAACCTTGGTACACATGCTGGGGCTACGTGTGTTGGGGCCATGCGGCCGTGAATGCTAGACGGATGGCATGCACTGTTACATACTCCAAACTACCATCTTGGCATTTGGGTGACCTGTAGACAATATACCTTCATGCTATGTCACACACTGTTAGCATACATGATTTGTTTGTTTGTTTGTTTGTGTAGTTTAACGTCCCACTGACTATGCAGGTGAGACTTACTCAAGTTTCAGTTTTTCACAAGTAAGAAGGTAGGCCGAAGGCTAACCTTGGATGATCGTATCCAGGATGATCGAATCTATGAGATGAGCCAAAAGATAGAAATCCCGCTCCTACACATTTACCGAAGCAAGGGTTCTTTAACCTCCGACACCACATAGACATGGTGTGAGAGGGACAGGCCTTTGTTACGCTG
This sequence comes from Harmothoe impar, assembly GCA_947462335.1. Classification (NCBI taxonomy): domain Eukaryota; kingdom Metazoa; phylum Annelida; class Polychaeta; order Phyllodocida; family Polynoidae; genus Harmothoe; species Harmothoe impar. The sequence goes on along the minus strand of OX381720.1, from coordinate 42,068,939 downwards.
TAAGTCTACCACAGCATGGGAAAGCGCAGCCATAGGTCATGATGGCCTATAGTATAATGTGCCCCTATGTGACCGCTGTGCAGCAGCCTGTGATGACCTGAGGGGGCTGTGTCACGTGTGGCAGCGTGTGACACTTACATAATCACCCTTGAGGGGGAGTATATTACACAGGCTGCCATATGGGACCAGCTTGAGGTGCATCTGGCTTTATAAGGCAGATGCACCGAGGGCTGGTGCACCCCATGCGTGACCCTATCATGTAATACAAGCTTTATTACACGACCAGAAGACAATTTTCTACCCCCCTACCATATTTCCTTTTTAAATCGGCAAGTTTATATCTTAAATCGGCGAGTTTTCTTCTTAAATCGGCGAGAGGTTTGTTTACATTGCCGCCATTGATCTATGATCTCTTGACCACTGTGCTGGCTTCTGCTTGGTCTAGAGCAGAAAAAAGCATACCACCATAGATTCTCTATTCTTACATAGGATCGTACCAATAACGCTAGGTTGTGTAATAATGAGCAATACTGTATGGAGTTCTAAATCCTAAATTTCACCATCTCAAAAAGTTAGCAGCTTGCTCAAACTCACGGGGCAGCAAGAAAAGAGGTTCGGCCTATCAGTAAAATTAGTTTTGGTGTATTTCATAAAGAAATAAAGGCAGGAGACGTGCGCGCTTTAGAATAACTTAAGACTAGAAGTCTCTCCCCAGTGAAGCGCCGGGGAGACACCCGACTCTCTAGAGTATACCGACCTCCATGTGTATGGCATGACAAAACCATAGTCGTGCATATGTAATAAGAGAGTGGTATGGTTAGACAAAGTCTCACTAGCAAGTTGGCCGAGTATAATCCACCTCCCTACACTCGCCGAATTCTATTAGCCAAATCTTAGGTTTGATTATAACGGTTTTAGTACTGTATTATACTTTTTTTTTTAAAGTACAATCTGCGCTCCCCCAACCTAAAATACAATATAGTACAATGTAGTATGTGGCAGTAATTTGTGCTTTGTTACTGTTAGGATGCTCAGAGGGATTAGCGGTGGTTTGCATTTGAGGCATAAAAACTGTCCACTCAGCATTGCAAGGAGCTTGCCTCCCTGCTGCTCCTCCCCCCCCCCCCCCCCAACCGCGGAAGTCTCTAAAGAATCATATTGAGATTATTCTATGGTGATTTGGGAAATCATACTTTGGAAAAACTCTCCGCAACCTGAGTTTGGGCTTATCATACCGCATACTAGCCGTGGTTTGTATGCAAGGTTTTCCGATACCCATATTCACCACTAATTTTGGTGTATAATTGATGAAAAAATTGTTTGCCCTAGCTACAGATAGCTACAAGAAATTGCGATTTGCCCGATTTGTTTGGTGAGCAAAAAGAAATATGTACACCATCATTATTCTACATACAAATTTAAAGAAAATTGAAATTGTCTACAAGACAACTACTTTTTTGTCACAATTCATAAAGGGAGGGAAATATTTCAGTTTGAAATGACATGACAAACCCTAGAGTCTGAAAACACCCAAAAAGAATGTCGTAATAGACAAGGTAAGGAAAGTAGTCCCTAAATATGTAAAGGATTGGACTGTTTGGGTCGTTGCATGACAAGGATATACTTAACTGACACTGGCTTCAAATTGCCCCGAATCGTTGCTGATATCATTTTGGAAATCCTATGAAAAGGGCAAAAAAAAAGGTTTGTTTTCGGGTTACCCGACCGACCCTATCAAAACAGGGCCGACCCTACATTTTTTATGCAATTTTGAAGAAATTTTCTTATTTTTTTACCCTTTTTGGGTCAATTTTAGGGTCTTCGGAGAGGCTGGCTAGTATTTTCATAAGTGAATCCCTTTTCAAAAATACAACTTCCCCATGATCAATTGGAATAACGTAAATTTCCACTTTACAGAAGCAACCCTGCCACTTGGTGCAAGAGACGTGCTACTTCAATACTACATTAGTGGAAAACACCTTGTAAAAGAAGCGGCTGATGAGTGTGTGGAGAACTCTGCTGTATTATAAAAAAGGAGATTAATGATTGGATGTGAGCTATAGTGTGTAATAAAGGTACGATTACCTCCCATTTTTCTGGTTGATGAAGTGCAATATGTTCGTGATGGGTGTTACAGTCATCAGAGCAGAAGTATGCAGAGGGTCCACAGCTGGAGCACCGGATGATGTTGTGGAAGAAATCACCGCACACACAGCACATATGATGTTTTGGAGATTTTTCCTCAGTGAAGGCTCTAGCAAAAAGGGGGCGAAGAGAAGACCACTTTTGTTCCTTTGATCTTCGGTTCCGTAGATACCAAGATTCTGTAAAGTATTAAACATGCAAAAAATAAGACAAAAAGCATGAGGACAAATGTATCATATCGTGTATAGAAATATAGAATACAGCAAATTCTGAGGCTAGAGATAAAAATTGACCTTTATATATTCCTTCTGGTAGTAATTTTTTTTTGATATACTTTTTTTAGACGTTGGCTTAGAGAAAGTATTTTTGTCAGCGGGATCTGTTTCCTATATGTAAGACATGTCAGACAAATTGGAAAATAGGTGAACCTACCTTCTTTTGGTGGCTGACTTACTGGCTGATCAACAGCTTCACCTGTGGCAGCAAGGTTGTAAAGTAGGTCAGCTGTCATCGGTGTATCATCAGCCTCAGCATATACCCGTACAGTTTTGGGTACTTTCATACCCGAACCCATTACACGTTTTGAATTGTACGGAAATGTTTTGTGCCTCTGCTTAGCTGGTCTGGCTCCTCTGATATTACGTCGTTTATTCTTATACCTTTCATTGTTTGTTGTTGGTAGATTGACTGCAGCTGTAAAATACCTGAAAGATAGAAATGTAAATTTTTGTTTTCATTAGATGGAAGGTGAGTCTTTGTAAATAAAATTGAGGCAATATGAACAAAGTGACCCCATTTCTGGACTGGTACAATGATAGCAGGAATTTGTTTCACTCACTGTATGTTGTCTTCATACTATTCATACAGATGTAACATACGGAAAAGATACATTCCAAAGCATGATTGTATGTAGTATAATTGAATCTATGAGATGAGCAGAAGAGAGAAATCCTGTTCCTACACTTCGACTGAAGCAAGAGTTCTTTAATCTCCGACACCATTGGACATGGTGTGAGAGGGACAGGCCTTTGATATGCTACAAGTGTACCACAGCCTGGGAATTAAAGGAAGGGACAAGGGAAGGTGGGGTATGGACAGGGGAAGTCGGGACATACAAAAAACTATAGACCTAACAGACCATGGTACATGAATATACATGTCAACATAGGTGATACTAGGTATGTTAGCTCACTATATAGGGATTGAGGGATGAGGGCAAGTTGACATTTAGGGCAGTTAGGAATATATTATGATCACTATATACGGTTTGAGGTATGCCAGTACTTTTTCTTTTCTTTTTAGACTTATTTATTTCTTCTGGACAGTAAAAATCTTGTTTTGACCTGCTGAACCACCAGAAAGCAGGCAGAGCAGTTCATGGCTATCTGTTACAGAACCAGTCTATAGTGCTGGCTCCATGCATATAGACAACAAAGAAATATCGACACAAGAACCAAAAATTGCTTGTTTTAGGCCCTTTCACCCTTAAAGGCCGGCCACATTTTCATAGACCAGCTAGGGTGGGGGGTAGGCATTTTCACAGGAACTTTCTCTGGGTCAACCTTTGCTAAATCCTATACAGTTATGATGAGTATGGTCGATGCTCGGCCAGCCATGGCATCATTTGTTAGGAGCATGGCTAGGTAGGTAAGAGTTGTAGGATGGCCTATTACATTAATATTTATTGGATATGTAGATCAATGGAGAGGGGGGGGGGGAAATCTGGGCATGGGGTTTCGATACCATGTGTGGCAATCCGTACCCGCTTGATACTCACAGATAAAAAACTCATTAATGTTTGGCAATTTATTCTGAGAAGACCACTATTTTTACAGGCTAATAAAGTAGACCATTAGAAAGCCCTTGTTCCATATATATATATGTCATGGAGGATGTCCGTAGGCAGGGGTTTTGACAGGGCCGCGCAGCGCGCAATTTACGCATTAAAATCCTAAATGGCGCATCAAAATCCCTACGGATGCGCCCTATGGCGCATAAGCTTTCCAAAACTGAAAGAATTTTTCAAATATTCCAACTAGAACCAAAGTTAGACCTAAAAAAGAAATAAGTGTGTTGGCCCTATTCTATTGATATTTTACAGCCCCAGACCCTTCATTCCGGGCTTCACCCCCTAATATTATTACAGTGCCTTACTACCGTAAAACCCCGCCTATAAGCCAAATTTTATTTGGTGTTTTTATTACATAGAGGCCGAATTATCTCCCCAAAACTCACATTCGGCTTATAGGCGGGGTTTTCCAATTGTTTATTTGTAAATTTTTGAGTGGGAAAAAGGTAAATCATTATCATAAAGATTTATGAATCTTAAGTCTTTTTTAATGCTCTTAGAAATGTATTTCACACAGATTATATGTGTTCATCTCATGACATGTAATATTTTACTGAAAAAAGATGAAAAATTGTCAAAAATCGGGTAGGAATTTGTGCTAGGATGAGGGCCAAATGCCTCCCCAGACCCCATAAGTCACATTCCGCTTAAAGGCGGGGTTCTCCTAAAGGTCGAAACATTTCCATATAAGCCGAATTTTGTCCCTCAAACTCACATTCAGCTTATAAGCAGAGTCGGCTTATAGGCGGGGTTTTATGGTATATATTCATAAGTTTTTTACTATAAGGACTTTGATGGCCCATTAACTCTCAAAATGGCGCATTGTTCTTGTTTAGGAGTGCGCCATTGTCTCATTGAAAAAAATCCTGTCAAAATCCCTGCCGCAACACTATACCAGAAGCACCCATGATGCTTGTAGAGGCTGTTTCCTATCCTTCTATGTCCTTGATGATACTCAATTTCGCCAGGCAAAATGTGCTTCAGTGGAGTCTAGCCCAAGAAGAAAATCTCAAACTCCAATTTGACCTATAAGTGAGGTTTTCCGAAAGTTCAATCTATTTTGCTATAGGACAAATTTTTTCTTCTACCCTAAAACCTCGCTTATAGGTCGACCTCACTTATAGGTCGAATAGCAATTTTGAGGGGGGAAAAAAATCGACCTATAGTAAAATGAAATGAACTTTTGGAAAACCACACTTATAGTTTGAATTAGAGTTTGAGAATTTTTTGGGAGGCTAGACCCCACCCCAGACCCCCCTAATGCACCCTTTGCCTGGACAAATTGAGTATTGTTTATGATATTCTGCCCTTATTACAGCAACTCCCTACTTGTAGAGAAATAAGCAGGTGTTATTGTGGGAAAGAGTCCTCTAAAAAGAGTGTATTTTACAGTATTCAGAATTAATATTTTTAGGCCCCTTAAAAACTTTATATTTTCCAAATCCTCACTTATAAGTCGAATTGGACTTTTGAGGTAAAAAAATGCCAAATAAAAATTAATCAAAAATGAGGTTGACATACAACTCAGGTATTACGGTACTGTAAATTGAAGAATAAATCCTATAAGCTGTACCCCTAGGCCAGACCCCCAAAAGAGTCGGCAAATGGCTTTCACGCAGCTTATTTCCAGAAATTATCGATTGAAAATGCTCGCCCCATTTTCAAATATTTCCTTTTATGTTTTTCTCTGATTCTCACTATGATCTGAAGAGAAAAGATAAATAATTCTTTTTAAATTAATTGAATTTAAAAAAAAAGAAATCGAAATTCCCAAAGTGTCCAAAATAAAATTAGGTTCGGCCCCGTTGTCCTTGGTACGGTCGGGTTACCCGGTACTTTTTTCCTAAAATAGACTGTTCATACATGAACAGTAGAACTTGGGTTTACCAGGTTTCTTCTTTATTCAGAGATCTGCTGGGATCTGCATTGATAGAATTTGGTTCTGGAGTTGTCCTATTATATATATCTGACCCTTGTCAGGTCGGTACACGGATCAGGGGCCCTGCAGACAAAGGGCCTCATGACAATTGGCCCTCAGGAATATTGGCCCCATGTCAATTAGCCCAGCGGACTTTCAGCCCCATGATGAATGGCACCCTAACTATAAAGCCCCCTGACTGTGGGTCATTTACCTAACATCTGAGCATACACCAATGACCATACTCACGTCCGAGCATACACCATACTAACATCCGAGCATACACCATACTAACATCCGAGCATAGATCATACTAAGCAAAAACATAACCAGTGTGCATATCCCAGCCGTATGCCTACGCATGGCCCTTAATAAGTGCCACAAGTAGCCATGCATGCAGGGATTTGCTCACGAGTTGTGTTTTTGATTTATTATACCTAGTATATGATAGTCATACCGATCATAACTTATAAATCATGCAAAGTATTCCATAAATTTGCAAATATCTGCAAAAATCGGGCCGATTGCCGATTGCTTGATCTGTAGTTCAGCTCTTTCCCTACCGCCTCTCTTTCAGAGAAGATTTTGGTCTAAAAAAAACTATTTATGCACCGATTTACACTCTGTAAAGTTATATATGCATGCCAGCATATAGTACCTACAGTTTCCCGTAATTAAATCAACAGAAATATGCTCCATATTTGTCAAAAATCGTGATATAAATCGGCAATCGAGGACATTTGGAAAGGAATTGCCTTCAACTTAGCTGTGCTGTGATTGGTCAATCACTGGTCACGTGACCCAATATGCAACTAAAGTGGACGTATGAGTTTCAATGGTTAAGAGATAGGACTATCATATGCTAGGTATAATAATAACGTCCGAGTACATGTCATACTAACGCCCGAGTATAGTCCATTCAAACATCTGAGTATAGACCAAACGTTCGGACGTTTATATATAGGTGGATGATCAGATGTTATATAGGTGGATGATCAGATGTTATATAGGTGGATGATCGGACGTTAGTATGGCTAGTGATCGTACGTTATATGGGGTACATGATCTGACGTTAGCATGGACAGTGATTGGACGTTAGGGAGGATTCATTTTTTATGGCAGGGATGGGGGTGAACGTTTGGCAAATCGAATACGTCAAAAATAATTATCCCCCCCCCCTCGGAATAGGTTGAAAAAAAAGGCCCCCCCCCTCGGAATAAGTTGAAAAAAAGGACCCTCCCTCCTCACCCTGGATGGTTTTCAACTTTATTACAAAAACAATGTTGGTGTATACTAATTGTATGCATTTAATGCTGGGCACTTTTTTACCTACAATTTACTACCTTGCAATATATACATTTTTAAGGTGTTTTAGTGTGAACGTCTCATGATACTTGCTGGTGAGTGATAATAGTCAAACTTCAGACACTCAATCACCGTTTCTCGACTTACATACCGTTGACTTTCAAGGGCCCCAGTGGCAGTGCTTATAAATTGTAAGCTCTCGTATCGTCAGTGCTTACATGAGGCCGGCATTATTTTGAAGACTGACAAAAGAGTGGGTTATTCTGAGTGTTAAAAGTGATGCAACGAGAAATTTCCTGGGAGCTTGAGGAAAGTTTTTGATATATTTAAAAATATTGACATAATAACAATTTCGCGACATTTCAATGGACTAAATCCGCGACATTTTTAGGAATACCCCCTAAAAATAAGCCCCCCCCTAAGAATAGGGTAAAAAAAAGACCCCCACCCTTTGAATACCCCTAAAAAAAACGTTAGGGGCATGGCCTATGGGGGCTTAATCTCATAGGGCAGATTGTCAGGGGGGCCAAAAGACTGGCCAAAAGACTGAGGGCCTATTGTCCCAGGGCCGAATGTCAGGAGGGCTCCCGACCCAGACACCTGTCAGGTAACCTGAGGAGGCCCCGCAACGACCAAACTTTGTAAGTTGGGTGGGGGGGGGCGGGGGGAGGACCAAGATTTCCTTCATTCATGAGGAGAGAGGGGCCTGTGAAAAGAGTTATATAGCCCCCCCCCCCCCCAAGCTGACCATCACTGGCCGAGTATATAATGTTGTGACCTTTTTGGAAACAAAATACGTGAAATATGACTGTATTCTGGTGACTTCTGAAGTTCTGTCCTGAGAATAATTCAATAACTTTCGTTTTAATAGGAATATCTGAAAAATTCTTTCAGCTCTGGAAAGCCTGAAATCGGGTGAAAGGGATAACACTGGGAGATCAGTTAAACTATTACTATGGTCAAAAACCGGGTAATGCAGGAGAGTTGGCATGTACATGTATAGACCTAAGAAGGCTTCATAAGTCAGTCAGTCACACTCAAAGTTGTCAAGTTTGAACGACAATAGGGAAGTCAGTGATAGTATGCCGGTATACAAGTTATATAGCAACTTTTTGCATGTTGTCTGAATGCCGGAGATTTCCTGCATATAAAGGAGGGCAGATTTCATACAATGATGTGAAATGTACTTACATTGAAGGCTGTAGTTCATGCAGAAGTGAAGATTCGTACTCCATGATGTGCCCATTATGTTGTTCCCGCCACAGGAAGTAGGGCAGTCCGGCAGAGCCAATCTCCCCGCAGATTCTGCACTTCTATAGGACCACGTCTCTGGTAGGAGAGTGGGCTATTGGTCAATAGCACTCTCCCAGCAGAGACTGCCCATCAAGGATACGACAAAAGGTAGATGGCGTGAAAAAAATGGGTTCAATGCGATTCAATTTATATTTATTTTTATATTCATTCGTGTTCACATGTTCAGAAGAAATAAGGGAATCCCATTACAGTGAAATACTGCCGGCAGACCGGGTCCTTATGCGATGTAGTGTGCGGCACAGTTCCACATTTGTTCACAAGGTGGGGTATGTAGATCTACATTATATTAATGCGAAACTTACACACTAGGTAGCGGCAGTCTGATATTCTCACATGCCTTGGCATACAACTTGAGAATTCTCACTGCATTAGACGTATATAGGACAGAATTTCCAAAGTGGTTCAAGACGTGAGAAATACTACCAAGAACGTGTTGTTCAGGCATGTGAGAATCCATGGGAGGGGTCGACCTTGCAATTTATAGATTTTCATTACAACATCCCCCTCCCATTTTCCCAAGATTAAATGCTAATTCTAGCACCATCCAGGGTAGGGGTACATGAATAACTTCTGGTAATCACACTTAGAGGCATTCATATCCATTTCAAACCAACCTGGTCAGGACTGAGGCTTTATCTATTATTCTCGGCAACAAAAAGGGTGTCTTACTGAAACTGCATTTATTCTTGTCATTTAATTCCAAATGTCAACCAAATGCACACACCATAGTTGTCAATGAAAATAAATGAGATTTTGATCAATTGTATACATTGAGGAGAAAATAAGAGCCTACAATTAGCGAAAATAGATCTAGCATGTAGATAGATTTACTAAGAAGTAGGTTGTGGAGGCACCTAGTGGGAAAGGCGGGAAACACATGGTTGATTCAAGGTTGATATCCAAACATTGCATCAATGTTGAAACAGGTGTTGGTTGACAATGTTGAAATAGTAACATTGCATCAATGTTGAAAACATGTTGATCTACCCTGTAACCCTATCAACCAGTTGTCAACGTTGAATCAAGGTTTTGTGCCCACTGGGTGATGTGTAGTACCACACATCACGTTGCTTGATACACATCACGGTTGTACAACACTATGATGACCGTTGACATTAATTTTGGTTGCACACCTTCCCATGGTACCTACTTACTCACGAAGCTGAGCAAACCTACCTGATTTCATCACTTCTCCAACTCCCACTTGGAGATCATGGGCCAAGAATCCAATAATAGAAAAGATGACGGAACCAGCAAAGATTGAGGTACCACAACCCATCAGGGAAACTATTATGGCATCTCTGAAGAGAAAATAAACACCTTTGTACTAGAGACACACTTCCTGGCCTTATATTCAAAATATTATAGTGCTTAATTGTCAGCCTTTAACTGCTGCACAGTGCCTTTTGGGAGTGAATTAATCTGGCCTGGTGAACTTGGCATGAACTTGGCAGCTCTGACGAGTTACTTACTTGAAATCACTATTTGGACCTGAATTTAATGTAGAAATCGTTTGGACTGTATCCTCAGAAGTACATCAGAAGGATTGAATTGATAATCTGCCATGCATGTATGTTGGTGAGGGGTCAATATACCTGTGACAGTTATTGTGGAATTTGTTGTAGGATGAAAAGGCTATTAGCCCTCCCAATGCTGGGCCAAGGGAGAAGAAGATCTGGGCTGCTGCATCGCCCCAAACCTGCAACATATGATAACATTCATTTCTCAGAAATGTTAGAGTCAAATTAAAGATGCTACCTATATCAATGTTGTGAGAGGGCTCCTGCAGTAAAAGTGTTGTTGATATAGTGCCACTATTCTAACACAGGGATGTTTCGGTATTGCTGTGGGTAGTACGGCACACTGGTGTGGTCATGTCAGTGTATTTGAATACTAATTTAAGGTTTAACAATTAGGAGGCAAATGGGAGGTTTACCTATTAATGTACCAAAGGTCTACCAACACTCAGCACGATGGTCTTAACAAAATAATGTCATTTGTAATAGAACTAATAGTAAGAGTAATAAATAGGACCACCTAAAATCTAAACGGTTTTCCTATAGATGCATCTATATTTGACCCTTCACTGGCAATCATCTAAGAAATGATTTATAACTCATTCATACCTTTACTTCAAAGAGCCTCTTCCAGTCTGGTACCAGATAGTATTGGAGGCCCTCAACTGCACCGGGTAATGTGAGGCCACGAATCAGCAGAATAAACAACACAATGTAGGGCAGGGTGGCTGTAACATAAACTACCTGAAAAACGATTTTAATGACCGCTTTATATATTATCTTTAGCAAATGTATCAAGCATGTGCAAAATACGTGATCACTTTTCTTTGCTAAATAAATTAGTAATTCATTAATAACAATATGCCTAAAACTACAATTTCAATATGATATGTGAAAATAGACGATGCCATGCATTCGAGCAGAGCTAAGCAACTCTTGCTCAATGTCCAAAATATATGATTAAAATGTATGGCTGACCACAAATATTATCTTTGATGGATGTTCACATGAATATACCTTTCCAACAGATTTAATCCCCTTCATGAGACACAGGTAACCGATGACCCATGCCAAGATGTTGCACAGAATCAGCTGCCACCGGAAGGAGTCGAGCTGATCAATGCCCGGAGACAACTCCAGAACATACCGCCTGCAGGAGGAGGACATGTCAAATGTAATATTCAAATCAAGTGGATGAAGAACACTTATTGTGTAGGAACTGTTGGCCATGGAGGTCACTTCATGTTGTGCCCCATATTGTTACCTATGTTGCATAATTCCATGAAAACATCAAAAGGGATAACTTGTGCAAATCTTACTCAAAATATTCCTCTGCTGGGGTTGCTAGCCGAACAGACATAATGGTGTTGAGTGCTGTAAAGTTGTCCCTGAATGCTGGCATCACTGTTGTCAGAGTCTGGTTAAAGATGACACTGATGTTCTCTGATGCAGTTAAACTAACTGCAGTTACATTAACTGTAAAAAGAAGTCAGAAGAATCTTATAAATATTCTTGATTTTTTGGTGGATCCTCATGGGCAAACTATCTTTGTCTTTAATCCTTAAGGGGGATCCCAGGGGATGTTGTTTCCATACCCCCCTCCCTTTGGAAAATCTTTGGAAAAGTTGTGACACATTGCAGTAATTTGATTATTAGTGGACCTCCATCTTTTTTTAAATGCCTGTGTCCGCCCCTGACATGCTTACATTGTTCGCCCACTACTAGACTACAAGCTGGCGTGTTCCAAGGGTTTCCACAGGTGGCCCAGGGTAGCTCACTGGTCATAGAGGCAAACAGGTAGAAGATGGTATACGTGAGTAGAGTTGTGTAGTAAACATTCATAATGCCTGTAACACTCACAGCTGCAATACCCAAACCTGAAGGATAACACGAAATTGGAGATAGATTGATTGTACTGTTGATTGAGTGGAGTGTTAAAACAAAAATAAAATGTGATACAAACCGTACCTACCTTTGACAAAGAGATTGATCGGCTCTTTCCTGTGACTGATAGGATCGTTGGGAGGATACTTTAGTAATACACAGATCCATAGAAATTATCTTGCACTATTCATTATTGGTATACAACTAATTCACTCATTATGTAAGAATGTTGGTTATGTATACAAGGGCTAGAACCCAGTGGACACTGGATATTGATTCAACATTGATTCAACTTTGAACTGGATTTTGTGCCCACTGGGTACATTATAATCTGAGTTAACAACAAAGCATAACACCAAAATAATAAAAAGAATTTGATCACCTTACCTTTGAAAAGTGGTACCATCTTCCATACACCTACAGGTCCAAGGGAGGCATACTGCCCAATGGCAACCTCTAGGAAGAATAGAGGGGTACCAGCAAAGGCCAAGGTCAGGAGATATGGGATGAGGAAGACACCTAGTGATGGGATTACAGAGCAGGAATGTGAGAAGTTGGAACTTATGGATATTGCGTACTATATTACTTTCATTTTGTCTAAATAACAAAGGTTTGCATCATGTAGGTAGGCCTTCATTTGATAATGATAAGTATCAGAGCATAGTTAATTTCACATGAACTCATACACAGGGAATTGAAGTAGAATCACTGTGACTCCCGACTTGATCACTGAGGTAACTCTCCCCAGGACTCTAATGTGACTCCTTAACATCAGCAGAACTCTAAAATATTATAAACTCTATAATTCTTACTGTCAGCAATGGCCGACCGGACGTAGGGGGCGCCACTTGCGCGAGCGCGAGTGGCCCGGATCTTGCTGCCAACAATGCAACTAGGTGCTTTTTTTCCCCTATACTGAAGCATAGTAACTGGCACCCTGTGCCTGTGTATTCAACCTTTGGGGCCCTGATTTAGGGCCTTATACCCCCTAGATACCTTAGATATTTTAACCGAGTGGCAAGGACGATATGAACATGCATATATGTCAGCCATAGATCCCTAGCTTTTGAACATTTTGAGAAATCTGAGTTTTAGTCAGATTTCTAGTACTTCAGCTATATAGAGTTGGCGGCCACTTTCGGCAGGGTATATGATGGTAGAAATCGTATCATATCTAAGTAAATACCAGCAATCCAATGAAATATCTGGTCTATAAATATCCGGGTGGGATATTTGTAACATATTTTATCATTTTCCCGGAGAAAAATGAGTATAAAATGATATTTGCAGTGATTTACTGAGGTACAGGTTACATTGAGTGTGGATTCCGGCACGTAGTCACGTGACCAGTACAAGTCGGTCCGACAGGGAGAATGACTCCTATTCTAAGAATCCCTAATGATTGGGAGTCGCTTTAGAGTTGTGGGGAGAGTTACCTTAGTGATCGGGGCTAGACCACCATTTGAGAGTTTACTACTTCTTCTCTCTGTGAAACTACAGCTCAATCATTATGGTTAAATCCGAAGCGCATTGTGTTGACTATCAAAATTTAGCTTTTCTTAATTCAGTGAATCAAGCATGTCATATCTGTTGTACCATACAATAGACGAACCTACCTCCCCCGTTTCTATAGCAAAGGTATGGAAAACGCCACACATTGCCAAACCCTATAGTGTAGCCAATGAGGGAGAGAAGGAATTCAATTTGACTTGACCAGTTTCCCCTGACTGTGTTATCATCTTTGCCTTTTTTGGGTGCCTGCAATTAAATCGAATTCGTGGCTGACAATCCTAAATCTTGGTGAGGAACTTAAGAATGTTGAAATCATTTTTTTTATCAATTTACCAATGTGTCAGTTAAATCAATCAGATATTTCAGTCCTATATACGAGTATGATGTATACATCATACTGGAAAAAAGCGCCTATTCTCAGTCAAGGTTGTCCAATGTTAGTTCCTCTGCTTGTTTGGTAAAGCCATATGGAAGACTCAAGTAGGGGCATGTAATAATGGTAATGAATATGATATTTCGATGTAAGCCTTCACATCATATTACTTCATGCATTATATATCAAAGCTATAGGGTTAATCCTATCATAATCTTGCAGGGTTGGCATAATGGACCAATGTTGTGCTGGTGAGATACCATCTGGTGCTACATTCTGTCCATTCCTAGAGGGTTAGTTTAACATCTTACCTTGCATGGAACGCATGAACCATTTCTGCATTTGGACATCTCGATCTAGTCAGGATGTTGACTATCTTATATCATTTTGTTGATGCTTGGGGATTAACAGGTTCTCCACCAGTCGACAATGCACACACAGTGTTATACCAGGAAGAGATTCCTGATAATGGACAGTTATTTATTTCTGATCCTATTCTGTGCAGCAACAGCATCATTATGTCCTATGATAATAGCCTTTTATTTCATTGTCCTTTCTATTATCAAAACACAAAGCGAACGCAGCTGTGCTGCATATCATCTCAGCAAAAAGGGTGATTCCATTGTTCCCCTTCCTTTGTGTAGACACCAGTTTAGAGGAGGGCCATCAAGGCTATCATTATCTAGTATGCAGCCCACATTTAAAATAGGCAGGTGGTCTTGTTAAAGTAATTAAGGGGGGTGACATATTGTAAAGATTTAATGCAGAACATGTGTTACAAACGTTCTTCCAATATATACTCTGCAAGATGGCGCTGCGCGACTAGGACGGGGACGCGGAGAGGCTCCGACATTTTCTGGATTTTAAGTTGGTTTAGCCATGTGAAAGTTCTTTAAACTGGCCAGAGACGAATATAAACCAACACTGACCCGCCTACAGCAGAATAACTTCAATAGTATCCTGCCATTTTGAAGATATCGAGGGGAGCCGGGTGGACGGTACCGACAGGGGTTGTGACAGCGACAGCCGCAGCTCGTGGGCATACGTGTTTACACTTGACAGAGGTCTGACAGCGCACCGTCAACATGGCGACACCGAAGAAGGGGCGTACCAAACTCAAATTAACGGGCAAGGTCACAACAAAAGAACTTGCGGAGGCAGTCCTAACCCTTGAGAAGAGGGTGATCGAGCTAGAAAAAAGCCAAGATGACACGGAGATCTCCATATCTACCATTAATAACAATGTGAGTACAAATAAAACAGCGATCGGTGTGGCGGACACCGTAGCCAACAGTTCACTTCTCTTAATAGAGGCATTGACAAACCGCCTTGACAGTGCAAATAAGAGCGTCAACAAGGTAAAAACATCAGTGACAGCTCTACGTCAAGAAGTCTCAACAGTGTCTGAATCGATACACGCTACTGGCAATATGGCTGGGAAGTTGATGGATCGAGTAGCAAAATTCGAGGAAGACGACCGAAGGAAGACGCTGTTACTAAATGGCTTCCCTGAGAATCCCCGAGAAGATTTAAGAAAGGTATGCGATTGCCTGTTTCAGGACCTCAACCTATCGTATGGGAATGAACGTGTGGACTCAATCTATAGGCTCGGGAAATTCGATCCTGACAAGGATCGCCCCAGAACCATTGTCTTCAAGCTTGCCCATAGGGGCATAAAAGGTGACATCTACAGAAAAGTTAGTAATCTGCAAGGCTTAACTGCCTGGGAAGGAGTGTCCCTTCAGGACGAGCTATCAAAAAGGGAGATGAAAGAATTTGTCGAGTTGAGGTCAATATACCATTTGGCCAAGAGATGGAAGGTGAAAGACATCAAGTTAAGACAGAGAGCACTCATAATCGATAAAACTACATATGCACACAAAGACATTGCATCCCTACCATATGGTCTCACGTTAAAAGCAGCAGCGATGATAAAGACCAAGGATGGCATAGCTTTTAAATCAGAGCACTCAGTCTTCTCAAACCTCTACCCCTGTGAACTGAATTACAAAGGTGAGAAGTACAACTCGCTAGAGCAGGCCCTACAACACCAAAAGGCACTCAGTAGCGGAGACAAGAAGACTGCCGGAATGATTCTAGCAGAAAACGACCCGTATGAAATCATGAACCTCGCCAAGGGTCTGTCACTCCACAAGAACTGGAATAAAGGTGCAACCAAGCTGGTACACGACCTACTAACAATTAAATTCAGTGACGAGAGCAGAGCAACTACCCTAACTAGAACAAAGGGCAAACACTTATATGAGTGTACATACAATCCAGTTTATGGTGTAGGGCGACACATGGGAAATGTAGCCTCTCTCAGCTTTGACCAGCTCAAAGGTGGTAATATGCTGGGTAGACTCCTAGAAAAAGTCAGAGACGAGTTGGCCGCTAAAGCAGCGAAACCAGCTGCTCCAGATACCCCTCCAGTGCCAGCAGCGAACCAAGTGACTGAACAACCTGAAGATCCTGCAATCCTGCCCACACCACCAACCGCCAACAAGCCACCAGTGGTGATACCTGATGACCCCGAAAGATCAAAACTGCTCAGGGAGTTAATGGACGCAGCAGAAGCCAAAAAGAACTCTAAAGAAAATAGTGACCCTGAATCTGATGCAGATGATGATGATGATGGTGATGACGGTGATGATGATGGTGATGTCTCTGGTGATGACGATGACGTGATGGCCCTAAAGATGATAGAAGAACTAGGGGAAGAAAAAGACAAGACAAGTGCCGAGCCTGCAGATGATGAAGAAGTCTTGAACAAGACGCTGAACGATTTACTTGATTCATAAGTCTGTACCCCCCCCCCCCTGTGATACTTTTAATGTATATTTAGTATGTTCTTCTACGTGATGGAATGTGAGGTAAAAGGAGCATATTGTATATGCTTGAACCTACCGGTAATTGAATGTAGAAGCTTTATGGCTTGTGTGCTGTTTCAAATGTAAATTCTGAATCCTAAAACATACCGGTACTTATGTATAAAACTCTCAGATTTTACAAGACAAATGTTGGAATTTAAAGTACACATCTTAGTAAGAAGTGAAAAACGATTAGTAACTTAAATGTTTACACTTACCGGTACTGAATGTAGAAGTCCATAGATTTTATGTTGGTATTTAAAGCATACATATTTTTGTATAAGAATACTTTGATAACGGCCTAACTTATACATATATTGGTTGAATGTATTTTAGATTTTAATTTTAGGAGCATATCTCTCATAGCCATTCTTGATAAAACCAAGGTGATGGAACGCCACAAGAGCAGAGGTTCCGATCCTATGGTACATAATGTTGTAATTTTGTCATGTTTCATTATATGTCGTCTGAAAGCTGAAATATTGTATAGAATGTATGTAATCACGAGATGTAGACTCAGTGATACCGGTAAGTCCAAACTCTGGGCGCTTTACCTAGGTTGATTGATTCAAACGGTCAGTGTGTGTTGCACCTTAACTCACAGAGCATAAGGAACAAGTTTGAAGATATTAAGAAGGAATTAACTAACCAATGTATTGACGTATTATTATTTTCTGAGACCTGGCTTACCCCCATGGATATTGATGAGGATTATATATTAGATGACTATAATTTGTATAGATGGGACAGAGCCAGACTCATGAACGGTGGTGGGTTATGTGCCTTTATAGCAGATTATTTAACGTGTGATGAAAATATTTTTTCAAATTTAAATGTAAGTTGTATCGACTTGGAGATTCAATGGCTAGTTGTAAAAAGGGGAAACTCACGTCGAAAGCTAATTGCTAATGTTTATAGGCCTCCAGAAGGAAATAAAACAAATTTTGTTAATATGTTGTGTAGAATGTTGTCGACTGTTGGCCATCTAGAAAACTACGATGTGATTCTCACGGGGGATTTCAACATTGATGTCCTACAAGAGAGCAATATTAAAGACAAATTGTATAATGATTTGGAGGATTTTGGATTAAGGCAATTAATACATGAGTCTACAAAAAACAAAGGCACTAAAACATGTATAGATTTAATTTTCACCAACATTGTGAATGTTTTGTCTAGTGGAGTAGTATTTCTAAACCTTAGTGATCACCTTCCAGTTCATGTTACTACCGGTACTCCGCGTGTACATAAGGCTGAGAGAAGCTTTGTAGGGCGTTCTTACAAGAACTATGACACAAATGACTTTTGTAATAGATTTAAGAAATTGTCTTGGATGAATTTCGACAATACTGTTGATGTTGAAGAATGTTGGAACATTTTTTCCAAAAATATAGATTGTATTCTTGATATTTTGTGCCCGATTAGAAATTTCAAAATTAAGTTTAAGGAAGAGCCTTGGTTAACCCCTGAACTGGTCGCCCAGATTATCGAGAAGAATAATGCATTGAAAAAGGCTTACAAATCTAATAACATTCTAGATTGGGAATTGTCAAATAATTTGAAAAATAATTGTTGTACCGCTATTAAGAGAGCCAAACAAGCCTTTGTAGTCGACCAAATTACAATGAATGTAGATGATTCTAAGAAATTTTGGGCGTCCATGAAAGAGCTCCTACCCACTAAGGGAAGGAAAAATCAAAATATAATTCTGCATGACGATGATGGGTCATTAGTGCCAAATGAACAGGTTCCCGCTTTTATAAATGATTTTTTCAGTAATATTGGTACCAACTTGTCTAGAGAGCATAATGAACAATGGTATTTTGAAGGCACTCGCTGTGTTGAGCAGTTAAATAACTTTGTTATTCTTGAAGACGATGTTATGTCGGTGGTAAAAGATATTAATGTAAACAAGTCATCTACCCTTGAAAATATTTCTGCCAGAGTTTTTAAAGACGCTGTGTTAGCTCTACCCGGTAAATTCACTAGGATACTACAACTCGCTGTTCAATCTAATACTATACCACAACAATGGAAGATAGCCAAAGTGACACCCCTACCTAAATCTGGTAATCTAAACAATATTTCAAATTACAGGCCTATAAGTCAGTTACCTATTCCAGGAAAAATTTTAGAACGCATAATACACACACAATTAACTAAGCATTTAAATAATAACAACATTCTGACTGAAATACAAGGCGGTTACAGAAAATCTCTTTCTACTCTAGATACAATTAGTAAACTAACAGATAATATACTTGCTGAACGCAATAATGGCA
This sequence comes from Harmothoe impar, assembly GCA_947462335.1. Taxonomy (NCBI): domain Eukaryota; kingdom Metazoa; phylum Annelida; class Polychaeta; order Phyllodocida; family Polynoidae; genus Harmothoe; species Harmothoe impar. Next base: position 42,049,970 of record OX381720.1, on the reverse strand, counting down.
AGGTCACTGTGGCTACCTTCATTGATACGAAAAAAGCTTTCGATTGTGTAAATCACTCTATTTTAATTAAAAAGTTAGAATTATACGGTATTTCTGGAAATTGTTTAAAATTATTGGAAAATTATTTAAAAAATAGAAAACAATTTGTAACGGCTAATAATTTATTATCAGAGTCAAATCATATCACCTGTGGCGTGCCACAGGGTAGTATTTGTGGCCCTTTGCTGTTTCTTATCTATGTAAATGATATTCCACAGAATTTACCGAATGTTGAGGTTTTATTATACGCTGATGATACAGTCCTTTTTTCACATTCTAAATGTATTGAAGATATTATACCGACCATGCAGCGTGGTCTTCAGGCCTATGCTGATTGGTCTTCTAGAAATAAGTTAACCATGAACGAGAGTAAGACCAAGTCCCTATTTTTTGCCTCCAAAATAAAATACAATAGAACTCGCCTGAAAAATTATGAAATTTCTGTAAATGGTAAAAATATTCACTATGTACCAACCTTTAAATATTTAGTCGTTACTTTAGATTATGAATTAACTTTGAATAGTCACATCAGAGAGCTCAAAAAGCAACTGGATTTTAAGTCTTATCTACTCGGCAGGTTGAAACATTTTGTTCCTACAAATATTTTACTATTAATTTATAAAACGTATGTTCTTCCCATTATAGATTACTCTGACATTGCCTACGACGGAGCTTGTTCCGATATGTTAGCTATTCTACAAAAAGTCCAAAATAGGTGCCTTAAACACTGTTTGAAATTACCTGTATTAACCTCAACTGATTTTGTGCATCAACAGGCTGAGTTACCTTTTCTGTGTGATAGAAGAACTTATCATGGCAGACTAGCAGGGTTCAAGAGAGCAAAAATTCCTAAGTTTTGTAAAAGCATTGCAAGGGCCACTAGGGCATCAGATTTTCCTGTATTAAAGTATTCGACAATAAGATCGGCGCAATATGAGAAATCTCTTCATGTCTTCATCGCTAGGTGTTGGAATCATCTTGAAGATGAACACAAAGAAATCGAGTCACTTAGCATGTTTAAGGCTAAAATGAAAGAGCTGTTAGCCAAGACGATACCTACCAACAGGGTAAATGTCTTTGAACATGGATGGGTCTAATTTCCACCATCCCCATACGGTATGAAAATCTGTGAGCAGTGCTAAAAACACACTGCGTTTTTCTCCTTTTCATCCCAAAAGTATTAATGATGTAAAAATGTCTTTAAAATAAGAGAGTCTATTATGTGACAGATACAAAAGTTACGAACATGTTTTATTGACGAGCTCAATCATGAGAGACGACAAATGTAAATAATGTACAAACAAATATATTGTTGTATTCGATCTAATCATGGTTGGTACTAATCAATTTTGATTATTTTCTTGATTTTATGTATAGTATTAAGGGGGTATCAAGAACATCAGCAACGCTGAAGGTTCCTCCTGGTTTGGTTGGCCAAGTAAATTAATTTTTCTCTTCAAATGTTGCTCATAGAATATACCGGTATAAAATCAAAACACGTAAACAAAATGTATTTCAATCTGTATTAAATTGTATTTCATTGTACGAGACTGGATTCCCGATACTGGTTATCGTAGGGATACATGTAATTGTTTTAAAATGAAAAAGGCCAAATAAAACCGAATTGTTACAAAAAAAATATATGGGCGCATTCTCGTACAGAGGTAAAATGAGATATGCAGTCATGTATTACCATGTTATCATTTGGTATTGATACAGCACCAGCATTTGAAAGCTCTCTGGCAGTGGCAATAATGCACAACTACAAACTGAACGCTGCAGTGACGCATTATTAATACATCACTACGATGCTGCATGGGCTGATCACAGAGAAAAGGAGTCAAAAGGGAGTCCAGGTTTCCTCCAGAATGACTCACCTCTCTAGGGTAGTCCAGGTCGCCTAAGGGAGCCTATGTGACTCTGTGGTGACTCTAAGAGACATTCGTATTTGTGGAGTGTCTTAGGTTGACACATGTTCTGTGATCCTAAATCTCTGCCTCATGGCATTCAAATAAATTATGCTGATACCCTGAGGTTGAAGGGGAGACTTAACCCTACATCTGAGTGCTAGCTCCATTTTTCTATCTTTTTTTTCTAGGTGCATCTACTAATGAAAAATAGACTTAATTTGCTCTGAATGACATGAAAAATCATCGTAATCATAACGGAGTTATGTACATCTTAAGGCCACTCAAAAAAATAAAATGGTTTCTCATCACCGCGCGCATCAATAAAACCAGGTTTTGAGGGAAACTTTTTTTCTTTTTTTTTGCCAATTTTAGATGAAAAACATGATAAAAATGGATAAATATTGGCATATTTGGTATCAAATTAAAGCTTAAATACTGCCAGTAATGCAGTGGGATAGGAATAACTTACATTTTCCCAACTTTTATAGATTAATAATTACTTAACTACTGAAATGTGGATTTTGGTCATGAAAAACATATTTTATCCTATACATTTTAGCCCGCGAGTAAAAAAAAAAAAAAAAAAGCCTCCCTCGTCATATTTTTCAGACCTTGGTGATGAGAAACCACTTTTTTTTCGAGTGGCCTAAAGAGTAATTTATAACCTTTCAGAAAGTTTTGCATGTTAGATTGTATTTCCAGTAGTTATGAGCGGATTTCTGGATATGTCTCAGCACAAACCATTGACTTAAAGAGATATCCCAGTGTTCGATATATTCTGATCTACCAATGATATCTCAAAATCGCTAAGCACTATGTTAGTTTGATATATGATGATGTAAAAAAAGTTTTAAAAAAAGATGGTTCATAGGCTAGATTTAGATATATCAACATTTGAAAGTAGACCACCTTTTTACTTTTAAACTTTAGGTCCAAAGATTGCAGGTTCGAATCCAACCCATTCCAAGAGTTATTTAGGTGGTAACAAAAATGCAAAAGAGTATAGGTCTGGTAACCCAATTTTATAGACCATGTGTAGGGTGTTCAGGCTATTTATAGAAAAAGTCGAAAACATGTTTTTCTCATGTAGAATGGATAGTGGGGATCTTAACTAAGGCAATGGTGAAGGAATTACAATCCTACCATATCTAGAACGTTTTTTTATTGAACTTTCTTTGCAAAAAGTAGGATGATTTGAGAGGACAACACTGGACTACTTGAGCTATAGTATGAGATCCATGCTTTTGGTCAACATTGTTGGAAAGTGGGAGAACTAGTTGTGCATTGGATCAATTTAAGCATAAAAAGACTGCATTTGGCTATATAAAAGTATATATATTCTGAAACCTTGTCTAGTTATCTATGTATTCCAGAAATTTAAATCTCAAAATGGTGGGTAAATCCAAGATGGCGGCCAGTTAATGCATAATGTGCACATGGCAATGTTACTAAAAAGGGCAATAGTAATGGTTAGGGGGATTCAGAATGCTTGAACATAGGTTGGGAATGGTGACCAATGCGTTGTATATGCTCCAGGAAGTGTTCCCTGCTCTGGATGGTGAAATGTGGGCTCTCTGACAGGGGTTAAGGATGCTGGAAGAGTCATTAAGAAACATGTTTTGAGGTGTATAGAATATTTTTGCAGTGCACAATAGAAAAGGGTGTATTAAGGATGCTACAGTAAGGATAAGGCAACCTCTAGTATTATGGTGGAAAAGTGTTGACGGCCTGGAGGAAGATGGGAGTACCCTGGAGGAAGGATGGGGCACACTAAAGTTAGTGTGCCGTAATTTGGGAGTCTATGGGAGTTTATGGATCAGGCTACACAATAGCCCCTCCCCCTCCCTTATAGATGACTGTAGGTCCAATGACATGTTGGCTCACCCTGGAGGAGGCTCCGAGACTACGGAATAAGGCTTATTGACTCTGAACTATGGTAGTATAGACAGAAGATAATTATGACATCAGTGACAGAGGGGTATGTGCGTGTCCAGAGGCAGTGTGATGCACATAGGAATAATAAATTGAATATACACTCAAGAGGTGGCAGACACTGAAGGAGGTTTAGTGGACTTCATGGAAGAGGTATTGTTAACCCTGGAGCAGGGACCCCCCACTCTGGAGAAAGGATAGGGACCTGGGTAAATAGTTTAAAAATGACAATGATACAATCTAAGATCATAGAGAAGGGATAGAGAAGCATGGATGATAAGTGGATGCAAATGTAAATCGGAACCATGGAATTTTCACTTAAAAAACAGAAAAAATTCCTTCATACGGAAAGACAATTGTGAGAGATGAATTATTTTTCAGGTAAACTCTTTATTTTTTTAATTTCATCCCCATAATCAGGTAGTACCACTGGTCTGCCATCTACCCGTGAAACTGATGGTACTTCAACCTCAGCATCTATGGTGAAACATGGGCTATAGAACAATTAGTTCACCTTTCTTTATGGCCGTCAATAGGGGCAATACCAAATGATTCCCCATGTCATCTTTGTCATACTTGAGTCTGTACATTGTTCCCACTGCATTACTTTGCATACCTTCCATAGAAAGTACCTGCCCTTCACACCAGTCAGTTACCATCACACCATTTCTTAGCTCTTTTTGCTTGTGCTTTACACGTTTATCCACCAAATTCTCAGGATGTAACAGGTATTCATCCATTCCAAGTTTTTGCTGTTTAATCTGGTTTGCTGTGCGTCCAGTTTGTACGGCTTTCAATAGTGCTTCCTTTTTCATTTCTAGTGAGGCAGTGATATCCTCTTTAGCACGGTACTTCAACTTTGGTCTTTCTTCCTGTGTCTCATTTTCTCCTTCATTGAGTTGCAGAATCTCTCTCAAATTCTCCACCAGTTTCTCAGTTTTGTACTTTACATGTTGTGCTTGCTCTTGAAACAGAGTCTTTGGACCTTTGGCACCAATCACTGACTTGTGGAACTTAATTTGCTTCAAAACTGTACTTTTGAGCATCCTATGTGGTGTAGCCCTAACCTTTTCATCTATCTCAGGCAGAGACCATAACCCACCACTCTCCTGAACATCCCTGGTCAGAGCAATGGTGGTCTTGATTTGATTTTGTTCCTTATTTTCCTTCTTGTTTCTATGTTCTTGTAGCTTCTTAACCATCTGCTCTTTAAGCTCTGCCTGCCTTTTTTTGAACATGGCTTTGAACTCCGGTGCACGTTTCTGTGCCTCTGCCAGTATTTTGGCTTGTTCCTTTGGAGACTGTTCACGCAGCCACTTTGAGGGCTTGTTATTGAGCCACATAACCATTGTCTCTGCGTTCGTAGTACCAAGAGAAGGCTTTTCACGGAGAAGATTGTCCAATATTGCCATATCCCGCTCACTGACAACATTTGCCCTTGGGACATTCTCTGCCATTTTCTGCAGTTCTGGTGATGGCTCCCAGTAAATTCCCCCTGGCAGTTGTGATGCTGCCTGCCGCTCTAATACAATAAGCATATTTGCGGCCATCATTTCTATAGCCAGTATGGTCAATGAATCCAGCTCTGGCTCAGTATGTCCAAATATATTCTTAGACACATCATCGTCGGGTTGGTGCACATCCAAGACTGGTGTGTCTGAAAGGGCAGAGGATCCATCATCACTCCACTTTGTAAGCTGTACCTGAAGGCGATGGAGGTCCTCATTCAGGTCCAGGATTGACCCCTCCTGATTGGTGAGGATTTGTAGTGGCTGTGTCACCAGGCGGTACATAATGGCCATCGCACGTACACCAGCCTTGTATACAGGCTCTTGGTGGTCAAAGCGCAGAGACTTGAATAGTTCATTTGTGCTTGGATGTAGCTCAATGAAATCAGCAAGATCAGCGAGATGATAATACACTGCTGCAGCATTAGCAAAACTAATGTTAAAGCGGTGCCCATGGAATGTGGTCAGATGATTCTTTCTTCCTCGTTCCTTTAGAAATATCTCCCACAGCTTAGGAGACCCAGCACATTGTGATCCTCGCTTTGTAAAGGCTGCTGTTGGCGTCCTAATGAGCCGCATAGTGCCACTCTCATCGTTGTGCAGTCTGTGGGGATTATTTCCCTCCACCACACAGTTCTCATACTGCTTCAAACCTTTTTCTGCAGGAGGATGGAGATTTGCAAGAAGGTGCATCCTACAAGCAAATGACCCTATGTGGGCAAGCTGGTACCGTTCATCAGGGTTTAACCTACAAAGAGTATGAACACTGTTATAATGTTATTTAAAGGATATGAGAACTGTAAATGTATCACCTCTACTAAAAGAGATAAGCCCTTATTATTTTTTGGCACAATACAACTAGTTTTAAATTACCTTGGAATATATATCTAAATATCTATAAGCACCCAGAGCATAGATTATCTAGAATACAATAATTGCTTCCTGACATACTAAGTACCATATTAATTACATCTCACATGATTTTGACAAATCAACTTACGTTTCATAATTAGAAATAGCTTCAGGTAGAAGCTTCTCACGAATCTGTTTTACTCCCTCATTAAACACTCCATTAACTGCGCATTGGTCACTCATCATAGCCTTAACCGACACCAGGAGTTTGGCTTTGTTGGTATGTTCCTCCTCACTGGTGCTTGAAATAGACTTTGCTAAATCAGTAATTGTTTCTTCAAATACCGCAAGGTATGTAGAAGCATCCCCACCCGCCACTTCTTTTAGTCCAAGAGACAGTGTTTCACCATTAAGGGTGGTCACCTATAGCATAAAAGATAAAAGAAAAAAAGGCATTTTGAAGTATTGTATGATTGTTGAATTTTCAGATAGTTCTAAGATTCTCATGATATGAATAACAAGCAAATGTGTAGGCCTATGCAATTGGATTACAAATTATGTAAAGCATTTAGTGAAAAAAAGTTACATTTTATATGTGTCTCCGAGAAATAAGTTTTGTAATATTTTATAGTTTACCTGGATCCCCTCATAGTGGTTGTGCCACTTTGTTGTCGCATCATGATGACCAGTATTTCTTGTAGCATTGCAGTGGCACTTTGTTTCAACGCCAAAATCTTCGCCTCCATTAAGATCCTGTCACTTAAGAAGCCTGCACTTGGTAGTCTAGATGGGAGTTTTCCGGTTAGCCCACGTAGAACCACAGTTATAATGGCAGGTAACTGTCGTATGCTCACATGATGTGCAGACAGGAGCTCCATACAGACCTGCCTTATCTCTGGTGTATATCTCCCATTCTCAAATGTCTTTATCTCATCCTGCTCAAACAGGGCATTGATTTCCTCAAGCTCGGAGACTCTAGCATTTAAGTTTGTCACCTTTTCCTCAAGAGAGCAGATTTCTTCTTCTGCCATAACCTGCATTCTCAGGTGCTCTTCTTTGGACTTTTCTAATTTCATCCTAACTTCAGATAGCTTCTTTTGAACATTGTGCTTTTGCTTTTGAACGGATTTGAGGTCCACCTCCTTGTCTTCAGCTGTCTCATTCCACAAATCCAAAAGGAACTCATTCTCTTCCTTTTCTGCAATTAGAGAAGCCTCTGACACTTTAAGTTTATTTTTCAGTAATTTTACCTGCTCCTTTTTCCGGTCCAATTTTCTCTTCTTTGGGGCACATTCAATTAACCTATCCTGAGCTCGTATTACCCTCTTGCTCATTTTCTCAAGTTCTTTGCACTTCTTCTGATAACGCCCCTCACAGCTCTCTAGCATTGATTGGGTGGAATCGGCAGACTTTGCCATGAGAACGTAGGTATCACACATTGTTTGGCATTGTTCAGTCACGTCTAATAAGGCTGCTTCTAGAGATTTTACTTTATCCTCCTGTTCTGTTATTGTTTCTTGTATCTCATTTAATTTTCTTTTCATACCTCTGTTCTCATTAGTGATTTTGATATGTCTTTCTGCCATACTCCTTGCGATTGCAGGGCTTGTTGAAATTGTACTGGCAATAACATGTAGCTTTTTCTTTGGTCCATGGAATTTTGTCTTCATGAAATCTTTAGTTTTAGCACTGTCTACCGGATTTTTGCGAGCGTTTGTCCTGATGGCATTCATGATTTCTTTCACTTTACTTTGTAGACTTTTTACAACACAGTGTTGGTAAGCAGGCAGTTTGAGCAGTTTGAGTGTGATGTCTTTACTGTCCAGATGTTCAGACACATATGACTGATAGATAAATCCATATGTCACAGGGCTATAATCACTGCATGTTGAGTCACCTGCCAAAAGATAACAAAAAATCTGTACAATAAAGGTGTTTTGAAATTTTGAAGATTTCAGGCATTTAAAGCGAAATTTTAGTTCCTCTAGTCAAAATGGTGACCTCTCCTGTAATGAAAAATACAATCCTTATATCTACATTTACCATCTAGAAGTACTCCCATGTACCCATTTGTACCCATTTGTAACCCTACGTGTACCCCTTGTACCTACAAGGACCCTCTTGTACCCACTGAATACCTTTGTGTACCCACTTGTATCCTCTTGGACCCACTTGTACCCCTTTGTACCCACCTGAACCCTCTTGTACCTGCATGTACCCCCTTGTACCAACTTTATGCTCTTCTACCCATATGAACCCCCTCTAATCCCCTTGTACCTACTTGTAACTACATGTACCTTCTTTGCACCTATATGTACCCTCTTGTTACTCCATCGACCCCATTGTATGTACGTACACCCCTTGTGCCCCCTTGTACTAACTTGTACCCACTTTTTGCTCTTGTACCAATATAAACCCACATTGTACCCATTTGTACCCTCTTGTACCCACCTGTACCCTTGTACCTACATGAGCCTACATGGACTCTCTTGTACCTGCATGTACCAACTTGTACCTACATGAACCTACATGAACCTGCATGGACCCCCTTGTACCTACTTGTACCCACTTGTATCCTCTTGTACCCACATGTACCCCTTGCACCCCCCTTGTACCCACTTGTACCCTTGTACCTCCATGAACCTCCATGGACATCCTTGCTCCTACTTGTATCCACGTGTACCCTCTTGTACCCACTTGTACCCACCTGTGCCCTTGTACCTACTTGCACCCACTTGTTCCTCCTTTTACCTACTTGCACCCACTGGTACCGACCTGCACCCCTGTGTATTTGCTTGTACCCCCTGTTACACATTTTACCTACTTGTACCCCTTGTACCTACATGGACGTTCTTTGAAGCACCTTGTACCTACTTGTACCCACTTTACGCTCTTGTACTCCCTTGTACCCATGTTTAACCATATAAACCCCCTTTGCACCCACTTGTTCCCTCTTCTTCCAACTTCTTCCCCCTTGTACCCACTTAACCCACGTTATGCTCTTGTACCCGTATAGACCCCGATTGTACCCATTTGTACCCTGTTGTACCCACTTGTACCCTTGTACCTACATGGACCCTCTTGTACCCACCTGTACCCTCTTGTACCTGCATGTACCCCCTTGAATCCACTTGTACCTCTTGTACCTATGGACCCCATTGTACTGACATGCACCCTTGTGCCCCTTTGGGCCCCTTGTACATACATGCACCCCTTGTACCTACAAGTACCGCCTTTGTACCTACAAGTGTATTCCTTGCCCCTAAAACGACTATGTATATGCAACCATTCCCTTTCCATACATGTACTATCCTGCCACTGGGGGGTGTTCCTATGTGATTGGATTTTGGATGGCATTCACCAGTAGTATAAAGGGAAATTTGCAAATGCCAACTGGATGAATATACTTTGTGTTTCTAAAGCTGCATTCGCAAATGCATTGTATACTGCTCTATCACATGTGTATTTGGACTGAGTATCCCATGGATTGGCATTCGCACATGGGGTAGAGGATGTGCGAATGCCAATCCAATTTGTGTTTCCAAATTCACCCTATTGCAAATCCAAAAGGATGGTACAGGGATAGAAGAGGGCGTGGCACCTGTCAAGCGTGATGGAAGGATGGCACCATGGTACTATGGCCTACACAAGTAACCATAAAACTATAGGGAGAGAAGAGGGAGTGGCACCTGTCAAATGTGATGAGAGAATGATACCTTAATAACATATAGGCCTACGCAAGCAAGCATATGTGACGTGAGGATGGTACCTTGGTACTATAGGCCTACATGGGTTAGCATTATACAACAGAGATAAAAGAGGGCGTGCCACTTGTCAAGCAAGTGAAAGATACAACCAATCGTAACTAGATACGACCAATGAGATACGAATGGTCGTAGCAGAAGGGCGTGAAGTGTTTCACAATGTATGCCTTACTATCAATCATATCTAACCCATTGGTAATGAGCAAGATACGAATGCACCTTGTGAAACACCTAGATACGATTGATCGTATCTTTGTAGAGGTAGATACGACCAATTGGTCATAATATCTGGCCATTTACGACCAATAACGTGGGAGGAAGGGGTAGGTAGTACAGTGGGAAATTCCTTTGATCATAAGTAGATACGATTGGTCGTACATATATTACTGGTGGTGGCGGAATGCACTCACATCTAAGTAAAACGGTTATGCTTAGGAGAAGTAATCCCATATAAAGTAGGAACCATGTGCTTGTTGTGCTTCTTCTATATGTGAAAAGCAATTTGTAGTTTTCTCATTGGAAAATTTGAAGGGGCATAGCAGATGCTCCCGGTTAACTTACATTGTGAAACACTTAAATATCAATTGTTAATCAATTCTAAATTTTAAGATCAATCATAGCTGTCAATCGTAAATGGTTGTTAAATAATGATAACCCTATTTAGGGAGTGTTCGTTTATTAATTACAGGGGGGGTGGTGAGATTTCGCGCGGAGGGGCGAAAATTTTTTACGTCCCCCCCCCCCCTAGAGAGCGCGTGGAACAATTCGCGCCCCCCCTCGCCGGAGGTGGCGAAAAGTTTTCACCCCCCCCTTTTAAACTATAGGAACGCGCGGGCTATTTTGCTAAAAATGGGCTTAAATTTTTACGCCCCCCCCTCAAGAGGGGTCAGAATTTTTTACGACCCCCCCTCAGGAGGGGTCGGAAATTTTTACGCCCCCCCCCCCCCAAACCCACCACCCCCCCCTGTAAATAATAAATTAACACTCCCTTAAGACCAAGAACAGATATGAGTGGTCGTACAAGTAATATACGACCAATGGATCCTTCTGAAAAGGTATAGGATGATACTTTTCTACCCCCCCCCATATGTCGATTGGAGAGCCACATGTATGTGGAATGGAGAATGTGATAGAGCAAAGAATTGTGTGAATCCAATGGATTTGCGAATGCAGAGGTCTAATTAAAAAACGCCATATATAACTTATATAGCCTATATATTAATTACATGATTTAGAAAAATGATAACAAAGATATATTCAATACTTTACATGTACCTTTCCCTGTTTTCTATGGGCCATGTCCAGCCCTCAAGGTAGGCGGCACTATCAGTTTAGAAACAGTGATTTAGCATTCGCACATTGAGTGGGGAAGCTACACATTGCATTCACACATTCTTTAGAAACACAACTGCATTTTGCTAAATGTATAAAATGATTGGATTTGCGAATGCAAGATTGAAGAATGCCAGTGTGAATGCAAACCTAGTATCCAATTCTCAGAAACACAAAATCGGATGGCATTCACAAATCCACATATAGGAACAGCCCCCAGCAGTGGTGGTGGACCATGCGCTATATGTATACACTGTGTAGGCTGTGCAGACCCTCCTACTCACGGTGCATACAGTGCAGTATCTGGGATAAATAATGGTCTGGGAATATCTCAATTATGGGAGTTGCTTTCTTTCTGATCATTTCAATATCGCTACAGCTGGTCACAAACATATATAGGATATAAATATACTTACCCACACTCTCCTGTTCCTCCATATTGCAGGCGTTTTGACCCAATCTCTTAGGGTTTCTCCTCTAGTTCAGGTAATTCCTGTCTGACAAGAACGTGGGATGTCTATAAATGTAGCCCTATATTTTTGCAATCCAATGCACCCCATTCTGGATTGACTGCCCCTATAGCCTGTCCCAGAAATCAATCACTGTGCAGAGTGGTTTCTGAGGTGCCTCTTAATTGCACTACCAAAACCGGGTCCCTCCACATACCACACATTCTGCCTAGTTTCTACTTACTCATTGACACAAAACCATTATATAAAATAAACTTAACCTAAAACGACTTCACATATATATTACATAGAACCATAGCTGTAGATTAGTATGCATGTAGTGTGTGTTAATTTTAGACAAGTATTGATAAATTGAGACTTTAGGTGGACAAGAGGGGGAAATGTGCAAATGTCTGTGCAGTGGGAGAGCGGTCTGAACGGCCTACCATGTGGTGTAACCATCCATCCACCAAAAGTACCCACATATAGTCCTAGGTGGCAGCACCATTCAAAAACTAGTTCAGGAAAGAAACGCCCTGTAGGGGATGGCTTGAGCTTTCCAAAACTGTATTAATCATGTCAATATTCCATCTAAAAAGGGAGTAGTATGGTTTGAACTAAGGTTGTTAAAGAACAAGACAGAAGCCTAAATTCCTCTATATATTCTCATAAGGGAAATATAACAATAGTAAAATTGTGATCATAATTTCAAAAATGGTTCTTTAAACAAAATTCAAACTGTAGTATTTCAGGATAGCCTCTATCGATTTTGATGAATTAAATTCTATATTATAGATACTTTTAAGTAATTTTAGAATTTTTGTGTGCAATTCTCATGATGTACATGTTCTAATTGGCCACCATGGCAACTGCAGTTACCTAAAATCGTGATTTTTAGTAAAACCGTTGCTATATGGCAACCAATATTTTCGTCATTTATACACCAAAATATTTCAAATCTGTAGGGCCCAACTTTTTCAGCATGAAAAACTGCCCAAAGTAAATTTTCACTAAAATGATCATATTCTATGACATTCTTTAATGAATTTTGCCTGACAAAAATCGTTTAATCTGGGTAAAATTGTACTATTTTTCTCCCAAGTTGAGAAGGCTGGCAAATAAAGGGATTTCAAGGCAGAAACAAATGGTTTAGATTCCCTAGAGATGATATAGCAAATAGCAAGAATACAGAAGATCGTAGGTTTACAACAGGTTTTGAGTAAACTACAGTATGCTCAAAATCGGCCAAAAATCGGCCCCTATTACGCATTAATGCGTAATTGGTATAGGAAGAGTTAAAAGAACTTTGGTGTAATGTAGTATGTGAAATCCCTAGAATAAAATAATTTGATAGGCAGTACTGTTGTCAGATATAATGACCTTCAGAAACTATCAGAAATAATATTCTATAGTGACAATTAAAGATGTGATAGATCAATGAAATACCTATACTTCCAACGCGACCAGCAGTGGCCAGAGTAGAGGTAGGCTATACATAACACAGGCCTCACTGACCTGCCCCTGCAGTAGGTAAACGACCGCCTTTCCCAGCCCCAGTCTATGGGAAGGTTTTCCCAAAAAACTCCTGACTTTAACCCACATTATCCTTAATAGCACCGGATCAAGAGCAGATATCAGTATATGGATTTCTGCATTGGACAAGAGACATGTTTCTCCTTCTGTTGGTAGGTCTATGTTTTTTGTAGACCTATTATTTCTATTTGGGGGTAAACGCCCTATACATAGAACAATATCACCAACATACAGTGCTGCCATCTAGTGGATAGAGCTGGAAACTGATTAAGATAGGAAATATGAACTGGTGCATGGGTGTGGACCACCAAATTCGACATGGCGACATGGTCATTTCTTATAATCGACAATCGACATGAGGCCTAGTGACATGTGACATGAGGCCCAAAAAACATAGTGACAGGCGACATGGGCAATTCTTAAAATCGACATGGGATATGAGCACTATTAAGCGACATTGACATGCGACATGGCCATATTTTAAGATCGACATTCGACATTGGGACCCCCAATACAGAGCCCCTGGTGTGGAGGTCATTAATTTCATTTATAAGTAAAAATGATAACACGGTTTAGCTTGAGTTCACATTCAGAGGTGCAAGAGGTGTTTTTATTCGAATAATTTTATCGGTTGGAGGTTTCAGTACAGATTCCGCACATCAAAGGTTCATATGGACAACAGGTACAGTTCGGGAACAGTTTGGCACAGTCTTACACACTAACAGTAGCTACGGTAACGATCTGCTTGATGCACAGTGCTCTTCCAGTTTGATAGGAATGGTACGGCAGACAGTCAGAGACAAAGGGGGCCGATCCCTCTGGGATCCGTCCGTTATAATATCTGCGGCGTCTAGTCACTTGGTCAGTTAATCCCCACATGGATAATTTGGAGTGCATCAAAATTGATTGGAAATGCTTCTGATTGATTCAGTTTCCTGAACAAAAGCAGCCTTGCCTTATCAATTGATGTTGCTCCTGGTATCTTGTATACCACAGATTGGCTTAGTTCCAGTCCAAGTATAAGTCCATAAAGTGAATCATGGTGTTACCTGCTAGGAAATGGGTGGGTCTATGGGGTTGGTGACGAATGGTGACATCCCAGCGTTGCTTGTTGTGACCCATATGTGTTCAAAAGTAGGCTCATGTGAGAGTCTAGCTGACTTTGACTGTAGAGAAAGTCCAGCACTGCCTGACTTTCATCAGAACGAGAGTCCAGCATTGCCCGACTTTTGCCTTTCCAAGGTCCAGCACTGCCTGACTCTCATTATGATGAAAGTCAGACAGTACTGGGCTCTTGTTGTGATGAAAGTCAGGCAGTGCTAGACTTTCGCAGCAGTCAAAGTCAGGCAATGCTGGACTCTCATGTACGAAAGTTCAGCACTGCCTGACCTTCATACTCAAGGGTAGTCTGGCAATGCTGGACTGTACCTAGAGTGGGAGTACAGCGATGCCAGACTCTGACCATCGAGAGTCAAGCCAAGCTGGACTCACATGTGGATATGAGTCTAGCAATGTTGGACTTTGGCCTTTATGAAAGTCAGGCATAGCTGTAATCTCTTCTTTACAGTAACACTAGTTGCCTTTTTGCATTGGGGGAAATGTTTTAAAAGATTTATATTGCCTCCCTGAAATCTCATACAAAATAATTTTGTTGTCCTGAACAAACAAGTCATTTAGGTATGTAACAACATAGAGATACATGTACCAACATATGTCAGAGGTGATCCCAGGATCTTAATGTATATAATTCCCAAATCCACAAGAATGGTGTCATACATCCTACCATTAAGCTCAATACTGTATTGTGTCCCCACCTAGTAGCAAACAAAGAAGGCTCAGGCTAGCTGACCCTCATCTCAGAGTCGGACATTGCCTGACTGTGGAAAGAAAGTCAGGCTGACTCTGGTATGAAGATTTGTCTTACCTGACTGTCATTCAAGGATCAGGCTGACTCTGAAAAGAGAGTAACTTTATGGGACTATCAAAGGAGGCTCAGCCTGACTGTCGGTAATGGAAGTGAAAGTCCAGCAGACTCTCCTACCTGAGTCAGGCAGTGCTTGACTCTGGGGACAGTCCAGCTGACGCTCATATTTTTCTCTGTGCATGTGGGCTGTCTCACATACATAGGGCCTACCAGATATTTGTACTGAGCTGATTGGTGGCACCCTGATGCATACATCACTATATGATATGACTATGTATAACAAAGCCCCTTGTGGCGAAAAGGAATTGGGTCTGAATCCAACACTGCAGCTATTGAGATCCTTGTTCAAGCTACCTCTCTTAGTTTTACCTACAGCCACCTACAAAAACGTATTTTTCTTTCACATGGATTATTAAAATCGTCACCAGCACTGAGAGGCAAACCTCAGATCTTTAATGATTATAATCAATGAGTTGAGAAGTAGCCTGGAGGTATGTCCCAATATGACTATTTGTAACATTGGCTCTGTGGTGCAAAGGGCCAGAGCTCATCTCCGACACCGCAGGTCATGAGTTCCATCCTTGGTCGATCCACCTCTCTTTGTTTTACCTACAGAAGTTTTGTCTTCACATGGTTGATTAAAAATATCAGACCCTCAGATTTGGATTTACAATCAATTCTGCTGTAAAGTAAGAGATGAATTTGCTGTTACTGCACAGTACATGTATAGTGCTGTAAAGATACAAGAGCTGACATACTGTAGGTCCACAGTTGCCTGAAATATGTTCTGCATGGGAACATTTCTTAATTACTTCTAACAGTGTACACATAACAGGAATATAGTACAATGTTTTCATAGTATGGCTGTCCAGCTGGCTAATACTCTGAACGTCTTTTGGCCATGACTGATTAGACTATAATTATGGTTTGTTAAGTGCACTACCTCTCATCTTCCTTTCAAATTATTCAGATCAGTCCTTGAGGATGAATTGCTGTAGAGTCTTGGTTGAACAGACCCCTCAAGTATCCCCTAAATTTCTTACTTTGCCCAGCATATATGAATGGGTTGATCCATCTGTTCACTCGCCATATGCAGTATCCGATACGGACAGCTACCACACGTAGATGTTCGGGGAAATTTTCAGAAGCTACTGGTATAAAGACTACCTCCAAATTACAGGTGATATAGACAACCAACACACTCAACATGACCTTTGTGATCTTAGAATCTGGGGATGGACTAGTTGGGCCTGGTTGGCTAACACTTGCAGCTGCAATGGTGCACCTCTGCTTCCATGCAACAAGCCCAATTTTGATGTAAACCCCAATGGTAGCAGGGATAAGAATCATGAATGGAGTACCATAGACTAGTTTTGAAACCAGATTCATACTATAGATAGTGAAACATTGTTGCACACTCTGATCGACCGGTTGGTAATAGTTGTATCCAAACCCAAGGACAACAGCATTGAACAAAATAGTAAAACCCCATATGAAGTACACCATACGTACTGCTTTTGTTACTGGCACCAGCATGTGATACTCAAGACAGCGGATGAAATAGACAAGACGATCTATGGCAATTACAAAAAGAGTGATAATATTGATTGTGGCAGATATATGAGAAATCAGCATGTAGCCAAGGCAAGAAACAGTCCAACCAATACCAGGGAGAAGGTGGTCGACACTTATCCTAAATGGTAAGGCAGCCACAGAAACAAGGTCACCTACCGTGAGGCACGCTATGAATACATTACTAGAGGTTTCAAGCAAGTCATTCCTATTCAGAATGAATAGAGTGACAGCATTGGTTAGGATCACCAACAGAGCATCCACAATGTCCCATACACCAAACATCCATAGTAAACTACCTGACAACAAACAGGTGTTGTTTTGACCACAGTCTGTTGAATTAATTTGGCTGTTCATCCTGATTGATAACTTTAAGGGTCACAACACTTAATTGCAACCTATGAGTCCAACCAATGTAAGCTAGATAAGTATGCAGTGTTGGCTACCATCTTATCGGACGAGAGAGGTTAAGTAAGTCAATGAAAAATATCAAAAAAGTCACCAGATGGTACAGTGCCTGCTCCAAGTGAAATGATCATGCTCCAGCGCTCCTACCCTGCCTTCCCTCCATGTAGGCTTGATATTGGAAGAATCTGTATCCCTCTTTACTGTAGCCTACTTGGTGAGCAATTTAGATACTAGAAACTCAGTAAATCAAGGTGTGATAAATGGTTGTGTGACCACACGGGTAAAATATAGGGCTGCATTCGAGCGTGCAATGGTCAGGTGACAGGTGTGTTCTGCTGTGACATTAGTGTGCATTCCCGCCTTAAAGTCCTGACATTTCTGCATATTTTTCATGCTTCCCAATGTGTGTACAATTCACTTTCCG
Source organism: Harmothoe impar (assembly GCA_947462335.1). Taxonomy (NCBI): domain Eukaryota; kingdom Metazoa; phylum Annelida; class Polychaeta; order Phyllodocida; family Polynoidae; genus Harmothoe; species Harmothoe impar. The sequence continues at coordinate 42,032,323 of OX381720.1, read as the reverse complement.
GTCAGACCACCAAAGTGACCCACTGCCAAAATTCTAAGCACTGGGTATTTAGGACTGGGGGTCTGGATGGGGGTCCCAATTTTCCTTGTCGATTTTAAGAATTGGCAATCTCACCCTGTCGATTTTAAGAAATGACCATGTCCCCTTGTCCATTTTAAGAAAAGGTTATGTCCGATGCCACTATCTCTTATATATATTCCTCATGTCGCATTCACTGAGCCGAAAAAGGCCCATGTCGCCTTGTCAAATTTAGTGGTCCACATCCGTCGTGTAGGTGGTTATAAAAGCACGTAATTTCATAGCAATGTAACTTCACATGCCTTTGTAATATCTGACCATCTGCTAATTTGTCAGGCACTGGGTTGTAACGCCTGGTGGTATATGCGAAAGTCAGAAGCTGAATGCTAGGTAGAGACGATGATACTCTTGTGCAGAGCTCAGATGGGATGGTGTGGGAAGCAGCACTCGCCCAACTGTCCATGTAAAGTCCTGTGCTGGGACGAGATGAGAAGGATAGTTGTGTGTATAAAAGGAGGAATAGTGGGTTTAATGATGAAAGCATGAAGCGTAGTAAAAGGGTAATTGACATCACAAGTCTACCCCAAGCTTATGAATAGTAAACATTTTTCCAAAATTGCCGCTTTAATAAATTAGACTTCATATCTGCTATTAACAAACCAAGAGAGACAATGAAGCTATCAAAATATCTTTCAACGTCAATGAGCTTATTTATTAGAAAGCAGAAATAACAATATACGTGACCATTTTGTATTGTTTTGACCATTTCGACACAGTCTTGGTGTACACTTCAACTCAATTTTATAACTTGTCATACAATCAAAACGAACCATTGCAAGTAAACTTGGAGGATTTCTACCTTGACTAGACTTCATGCATATAGATGATTCACCATCAATAGATGTCGGCTTTTATCTAAGTCATACCGCAATCTATACCGCTGAACTTAACCATTGCACCAGCTCTCACACTTTTGTCATCAAACACACAATTCGTCCACCAATCTGCTTGACTACTATCTGACCACTACTGTGGGGCAGAGAGACATTACCGTAAAACATCACGTATCTACGCCTGACTTGCATATTATCAGGGCCTAGACTTTGGGAAAGTACCACACGCCACACAGGGGGTCTCATTATGGGGGGGGGGGGGGGTAGATGGGGGGGGGGTCCCCATATCGCATATCGATTTTAAGAAATGGCCATGTCACATGTCACTAAGGAAAAAGCCATGTCACTAGTGTCACTAAAGGGAAAATGTAGGGGCACCATAATTTATACAAGGGGCCGTCCATAAAGTATGTCACACACAAGGTGGTGGGGGGGGTCTTTTTTGTGTGTGACGAAGTGTGACATAGGGGTGGGGGGGTCTATGGACTTGTGTGACGTCACAATTTTGTAAAAAATATAATAAATGCTGTATAAATTAGGGACATCTCCAAGTTAAATACATGTTGGTGGTTGTAGCAGATCTACAACGCCACCTTTCACTTCACACAAGTCAAAACCTCAGGTATGACAAATTATTAACTGTGTGATAGATCCATTTATTTTTGCAAACTTGGCTGCACATTTGATAGTCACTTATACCCCAACTTAACAGGGGTGATCTGAGGATGCCTTCTCAAGGAAGGGCCATGGATCCAGAGCTAGGAGAGGAAGACTTTCCACATACTGGAAAGGTTTTGACCAAAGTTTTGTCACAGACCATGATAGATAAACACAAAGTGGATGCAGAGTGTAAAGAAGATGTAGAAAAAATACCAGAAAGCATCACATCTGAGGGAAAGCCATTATTACCTGCAGATTGTAAAGTGTCCAGACAAAGACGTTGCTTGAATCCAAGGAGCTCTTATATTGACAGGGACAGGTTCTTACCTGACCATTGGCTTTTGTCCACACAGCCAACGATGGCCTGCCAGTGAAATAAAACTAGATGGGTCAGGGAACTACCTCTCAGTATTTGTTTGCCTTGCACCCAGAAAAGACTTCCTCCCAAGATCTCCAGACATTACCAAAAGGCCTGTCCCATTACTTTGCATATCCTAGTGTACAGGATGAGGCATCTAAATTAATCAAGGAATGTGGATTATACATAACATCCATTAAGTCAGTCACTTGACATCCGAAGACATCTGGCCAAAGGAAGAATAAAGGAGAGAAATCAAAACAAGGTTCTTCTAGCATTACCTACAGTTTGCGTCTAGTATGTATCCGTCCAATAGGTAAGCAACAATGTAAACTCTTGTATGCTAGCAAGAACATGAACCATGAAGATCTGGTGCGGATAGAGCATGAGTATTGTTTCAACACAAGGTTGGATCCAGAAGGGAGAGGGGACTCAGGGGGGGGGGACATCCCAGCCTCATATGCTCCAGCCTCAGGGTAATGGGCGCACCAACACTGGGCCTGGTCACAGATGGAACGTTGGGCTTAGTTCCCGAAAATGGGTGCACTCACCAAGCGTAATTTGGTGACGTTCTATGGGATAGCTGAATAAATATTGGCGAGTGTTAATATGGCTTTCTCGGCTCCTATGCAAGAGAGTGCCAGCTCGAACAATTTGTAGCACTGACCCCAGACTGAGTAATTCCTCAGTCGGGCACGCTGAGACTAGGGGCATCCTCCTCTTTGCTCTACATTTTAATATAAATGGGTCCAATGCCATCAGTACATTGCCTATATTACACTCAGTACATTGCCTATATCATTCCCCCTTCTTCTCAAATTCCTGAATCCAGCCCTGCCACAGGTCTTCCAACACAAGAGGAGTCAGAGGATAGTAGTGGCAGACCTGTTATTCCTGTGAATACTGTCAAGAATCCATAGATCGAGGATACCTTAGCCACAAAGATCTAGGGTGCCATGGCTATCAGTGTGACGATACTGCCAATTTGAACAGTTGTAATTAAAGGGGTCTAGTCAATAAAATCCATTAACATTGGCTCTAAAGATTTGACTGATGTCATACCGTAACACATTTTAATAACATCTACTTGTAATAGACCTTATAAACAAATACTGGATTAAAATTATGCATGTATGCTCTTTTATGAGACTAAAGTGATCAATACCTAACTCTATGCAAATGGGGGGGGGGGGTGTCAGCAGCTTTGTGACATACTTTTCAGGGGGGTGTCGGAAAAAGTGTGACAAAGTGTGACATGGGGGTGGGGGGGTGTTCAAAATGGCCCAAAAAAGCGTGACATACTTTATGGACGGCCCCCAATTGGGCTCTTGGGGCCTATGGCCCCAGGATTTTTTAAAATTTGACTACCCACAAGGACGGAATTTGAAGAAAAAGTTGGGTAGCATACTTTACACTAAATGGGAATTTGTATTATTCATGTCACTAAGCCCCATGTCACATGTCGATTATAAGAAATGGCCATGTCACATGTCACTACGGCCATGTCACATGTCGATTTTAAGAAATAGCCATGTCGCCATGTCGATTTTAGGGGTCGATACCCATATTATGGCGACTTTAATACTGCAGCATACATCTAAAATTTTGCATATTAGCGGCACCTCGAGTTTGGACTCATTTTATAAGCCGCGACAGCAATCTGACTCGTGTACTCGCCATGACCTCTATATACGGGAGAATTTACTGTAAATTGAATTTACTGTGAACTCATTACCTGCTGTGTCCAAGATGTCTCCGGCCCATACATGTGTATGTCAAGTGCAGGAGATGAGATGTCAGGATGTCTGATATACGTGTAGGTTAGGATGTAGGGTGTTTACCTCCAAATTGAAATAATATGTCTACAAAGGAGTGAGACATATCACTGGAAAGAGAAATGTGTCTGGAATATTATGCAAAAGACCACATATTGATACCTGCTTTAGATCCAGTGCAATCAGGCAGGGTGTGAGCCAGAGTCAGGGTTATTTTGGGAAAAACTTACCATAGCCTTCAGCAGGGAAAAGTGATCACTGCAGGCCACAGATGGGGTAATTACATGTAGGTCTACTGTAGCACTGGGCAGCTCGAAAAGGGCAATTTCTCTACTTTACTTGATGCACTTTAATGGTCCATCATGTCCATAATAATCAGTATAGGATAGAAATTCCAAAAGGATATCAAAGCCATGATATTGCACACTAGGTCCATAGATCTATATTAGCAGTTATGTACTTTGTAAATATTCTGTTACCCCCTAAACCCAGGGAGTGAATTATTTAGCCAGGGATATGTCCTCATATAACCAAATATCCGCTTGTAACCACAGGAAATACAATCTAACATGCAATAACTTTTTGAAACATAAATAATAGGTGTTCACAATGTGCCTAGCTCCATTACGATCATATTGATATTTCATGATGATTTGAGCCCCTTAGTTATGTTTTTTAATAGCAGGTACACTTTAAATGATGATAGGAAAACGGAGCTAGTGCCCAGACATAGCTTAAAGTGTCCTCTATACCCTCAGTGCACTAGATTTATACATTTCAATACCACTTTGAGCGGAAATGGGAACAAAGAAGATGACTAATACAGAGACTGCAGAAATAAGCTAGCTGATCACATCAACTGCTAGTGTAAGAGTTTTTCCATGGGTATCCCATAAATATACTATTACAAATTTGATAAATATCAAACCCTTGTATCATGAGAAAGCCCCAAGAATTGGCTTTCAGGTGGTGTCAGAAAATATCTGAAATTTCAATTTTTTCCTAGTGAAAATCGGAAAATACTGAAGCCGGGCAGAAAATCGGCAGTTTTCGCGGCCCTCAGCGGTACAGGTAAATACCCTATAGGATGGACGGGGTCTGCCTTGCCTCCGGTACAGCACGCAGATCAGATTTTTTTCCCCAATGCTGAAAACTACATTTCAGTGGAACCGAGTCGACGAAAATAAATTTCAAAAATTTGAGAGTCATTGTCGCTAAAACTACCCTCACCTGAGAGTCGGCCAGTGCCTGACCCTCAGGTGAGAGTAGTTTTAGCGACAATGACTCACACTTTTCTGTGTGTGTAGGAGTGGAGCTTGGACCGGTTCTACGGCCTTAAATAGGGTGGATGGGGGATTTGAAGTAGTTATCATCCTCAAGATAGTTAGATATGTATTAATGCTGATGGTTCAAATGGCATGTCGGTGCTGAATCAGTGCCATCTAGTCTGACAACACCGAATATAACACATATTTACTGCTGGGCCATAACATCCATGACTACCATAACACCTTGCATGTAAGCCTAACCAACGTATAAGCTGTGCCCCGACTTTCTGTCGACCCTATAAGCCGCACTGGCAATCTGATAATAGTGCACTGTACTATAGGAGCAAAATCTCGCGTATAAGCCACACCCTGACCCTGTGCCAATCCTATAAGCCACGCTGGCGATCTAACTTGCGTACTAGCCGCGGTCTATACGTGAGTTTTTACGATATCCTAAACATAGCGTTCTCTTAAAACTGTTCAACACAGATTGTTGTTCATAAGCATACCCTGCATTATTGTAGTTTGGAGAGTTATCTTGATGGACATCTAAGGAATAGGCCGACATGGAATAACCGTGCATGCATATTATTATGGTGATATTAATTTCCGGTTGGCCAAATGCTGAGCCAATATTTCAATGTTGTAATATTATTCAATGGCCTGAAATCAACACAACCAACAATGTGCCGCCAACATGAGGCCAATATCTGCAAGCATGGGTAAGCTTAATTTGAGCCACCAGTCAAGCCAGAGTTGGCCCTTGGAATATCAGAATTCCTATGTTGTTCAAACATTGCACTTTCAACGAGATTTTTCTGAGTGACATTGGATTTTGGGTCCCTTGTATACTGTACATGGGAGGTATCAAGGATACATTAGGCCAAGGCCGACAACGAGTGGACATACTAGTAGGACTAGGAGTGGGGACAAAACAATTTTTTCAATTTTGATTGCACGCGGGGACGAGCCTGTGGAGTCACTACACGCTGTCCATTTTGCTTCATATAATCTTAATAATTATTATAATCTTAATTTCAGGACTATAAGTTGTATTTGATATTATTTACAGAAGATATCTAGTGGGTCGTAGGAGGGATGTGACAGGGCTGTACACACTGCATTTATTTCTGGATATATATTTTTTGTCCATTACTAATTATTGTGCTGTGTAGTTGGTAATGTTATTGTATATATCTCTCGGGCTCTTCCACATGTATACCCCCTTTTCTTTCTTTCTTTTTCGAAACCGCAGGTATGATACAGTGATGCCATCTGGTTTTTGAAGGAGAAGTCATGATATGAAGAACAATATTATAATTTTTAAAAGATCATACCTTTATCAAGATTGTTTGAATCAAGGTTGAAGAAATTTCTTGTTGACACTCCTGCTCGAGGCTGTGTCTCATGACCTTGAGCCAATGTTTTTGTCTCTGACCGGGTGCCGTCTCTGACAGGATGTCACTTTTGGAGTCGATCGCGAGTTATGTTCTACCAGCGGCTCCGCCGCCGGGATACTGAACGTACATCTAATTCCGGATTGAATCAGAGGCCGGCCACCAGCATAGGCCTACCACAGATTAGGAAGTTACATGATGATGATAAAATAATCTGTAGGCCTACATTGCCATTGGTACACGCGGGAAAATGAGGGCGTCTGAGTGACCTACATACGCATTGGGAAGCAGACAGTGTCACGTACATTATTTTGCATGCATGGAAACAAAATAAAATTGCTTAATATGTTGAGATAATGGTTGAGATATGTGCATAAAATAAAGAGGGAGGGAACAAAGTCTGAAATGAATTGCTCAGTATCAAGCAGTCTGAGGAAAGAATTGATTATAACACAGTTCCAGTGGGAAAATATTTGACCGAGACACCTACGTCGATCACCGTATGCCAGGCGATCGGGACCGAAAGTAAATAAGGAGGTAACCAACAGCAGGAGGCTAATAATAATTACATAACAGCTGCCGTAACGTTTTTACATATCCTTATATATGTAAATATATGTATGTATGTATATATATATATATATATATATATATATATATATATATATATATATATATACATTTATGCACCCTGGGTTGTGGGATCTTTCGCAGTCCTCAGACTCACGTTGTGGGGTCATGGCTCGCCTTGTGGGATCCTGCTGAGGATCCCACAAGGTACATGTGCTTAAATGACCCTAGGTATTCTGATATGCATAGATTTGTGGCTAAAATCCATTTTATTATGAAGACCCCACAACGTATATTGTATATAATGTGGTTATTATTGGTTCCATGTTCTGCACCTAGGTGTCTCTACCCATCACAGAAGGAAGCTAATCTATATATATACACAGCAGATTCTGACACGCCTGGCTGGGCACAAAGGTCAAACTGGCTTAGGAGAGGTGGTGTCTAAATGTGAGGATCCCATAATCCAGGGACAGAAACCATGTATCAAGATCCCACACTCCAGGAAGGGAAAACATGTGCCAGGATCCCATGTCCTTATGGGTATATCTGAGATTCCTGTGTTCAAAGGTCTGCATATTATGTTATGTATATTATACATAATACAGACTGGGTAGGGTACAACAAGGCCCTATGCACCCTGTGTGATGGCTCCAGCCATTGATTTTGGCCATTTTGGTATACGCATTGTGTACGCATATAAAAGTTTTATGGTCAATTTTGGGCAATAAAGGGGTATATTTCTAGGTTCAAATATATGAATTTAGAAATATTCTTAGGAATGTGCAAGCTATAAGCACAATAAAGCATATATATTTTCTCCTGTAAAAGCAACTGATTCTATCTGAATTAGATACTTTGATATATGATGGGGCAACCCCCAAATAGAAATATGTGTGCCTGTTGACTGGAGAAACCTCTACCCTAAAATGTTTTTTCGGAAATGGGTGGGGGAGGGGGTCAAAATTACGAAGCACATAGGACGGCTGCCTCTTTTATATCAGGCAAAGTGAGGATATTTCACATTCTTTATTTAGTAAGAGATATTCCTGTGATGATTTTCTGCTCTTTAACAACAGGGCCAGTGGGGTGTTGGCGGACTACTTTTTTTGGGGGGGGGATGGAGAAAATGCAATCCCCTCAGATGAAAGCCATCCCCCTTTGATAAAAATGACCTTGGTGTTGCTGGGGGGAGGGGGGGGGCTAATATCTAGCCTTATTTGGGAAGGCAAAAACTAAATAGTCTATTTGAGTAGTTAAATAGTAGTCCTTATTAAATGTCATAATTTTCTTTCATTTCATCAGAGGGGGGTTGGGTCAAAGTAAAATGAGTATGTGCGCATTAGGGTAGGGGGTAGTACAAGTGCATACATGGACCTATTCCAGGGATGCCAAGTGTTACAATTTTTTCGTAATTTGACGATTTTTGACCCCCATTACGACCATTACGATTTCTGGTGGCAAATTACTATTTTTAGGATTTTTGAAGTGTTATCAATCTATACAAAAAAGGCCTAGCCCCAACAGAGGGTAACGATATATGCTTGCCTTCACCAAGCCAAAAGTAATTATTATTAATTAAGTCACCACCCTGGCACATGGGATCCTATCCCCAGTAGTTAGGTTCCTGCCTTGAATACCCCTATGACCATATTCACGTCAGTTGTGATCCTGGGTTGTGGGATATTAAACCAGTCACCACCCTGGTATGTGGGATCCTAAGGTTTACTAAGAACCATACAGAAAATTTACAACAATTAAAGAGAACTGCAACATGCATTGTATGGTATAACTGAGTAGGGGCCTCCAATTGCATTTGACAATTCCAAAGGGAACTGACAACAGGTATTTCTGAATGAGTCCATACTGTCTGGAAATTTACCTGTTTACTATGAGGAATATGTTTCTGTCTACTTGAATACTTGGGCAGAGAAATCTGGTGGGCCACCTCTTTCACAACAAATGCCATTGCCTGTGAAATGACACATCAAATGTGCCGCAAGTATGAACAAAAAAGTCCTCATAATTCTGGTTTAAAAAGACCTCTATCAAAACTGGATCAAAACTGCACCCCCTGCCTTGAACTAAATGTCCCTACTTATCAATACCTCATGAGTTATATTCATGTCAGTCAGGGTCCTGGTTTGTGGGGTCTTGAATTAGACCTCATCCTTGACTATGGGTTCTTGTCCCACACAGGACAAAGTACCAGGGTCCTAAGTGCGATATTGATTGATACTAATGAACCAAATTGAGTAAGGAGACAGAAGAGTGTGTTCATTTTAAAGTACACGTGACCAGGGTTGCAAATTTTGATGTAAATGTTCACACATTTTTTACAACTGGAGGAAGACAGAGATTGTCCAGACACTTGTAACAGACATTAGACCGGCTTGAACTAAGAAATGATTCTTACAGATGACAAGTTCAAAATCATAAATTCCAAAGTTAAACCTGCATTCTTTATATAACCACTTTCAGAATCCTTTGGAAACTTGATAGTCAAATGGATCATTCTAGTGGTTTTTTTGCATTTTGAAAATGTTACCCAATAAATGAAAAATGAAAATTTTGAATCAAGAAATTGATTGACAAAATTAACAAATCTTTTCAAAATGATATCAAACTGACTTTTAAGTGGATTAAACTAAGGTGACTTTTAAGTAAAGTTTGGAAACCCTTGATACAATGCATTGGTCCAGTCTTCCAAGCTCAGTGCATGAAGAGGTCCTGTCTAAATCCTGTCCCCAGTAGTTAAGGTAATGGCTTGAATACCCCTATGGATAGAAACCCTGGCTGGTCATATTCATGTCAGTTGTATAACCACATCCAGAATCTTTCGAAAATCTAGAAGTCAAAAGGTTCATTCTTGTGTCTCTTGTAGCATTTGAAAATTTGCTCAAAACATTTGTTTTAGAATCCAGTGAATAACTGACAACATGCAACAAGTTGAGTACCTGTCTTGAATACGCCCAGAGAAATAAGGCCTGGCTGGTTATATCCTATCAGTTGTGATCCTGGGGTTTGTATTATTACATAAGACACCACCCTGGCATATGGGATCCTATCCCCAGTAGTAAGGTTCCTGCCTTGAATACCCCTATGACCATATTCGCGTCAGTTGTGATCCTGGGTTGTGGGATATTAAACCAGTCACCACCCTGGTATGTGGGATTCTAAGGTTTACTAAGGACCATACAGAAAATTTACAACAATTAAAGAGAACTGCAACATGCATTGTATGGTATAATTGAGTAGGGGCCTCCAATTGCATTTGACTATCCAAAGGGAACTGACAACAGGTATTTCTGAATGAGTCCACACTGCCTGGATATCTACCTGTTCACTATGAGGAATATGTTCCTGTCTACTTGAATACTTGGGCAGAGAAATCAGGTGGGCCACCTCTTGCACAACAAATGCATTTTCCTGTGAAATGACACATCAAATGTGCCACAAGTATGAACAATAAAGTCCTCATAATTGTGGTTTAAAAAGACCTCCATCAAAACTGGATCAAAACTGCACCCCCTGCCTTGAACTAAATGCCCCTACTTGTTAATACCTCATGAGTTATATTCATGTCAGTCAGGGTCCTGGTTTGTGGGATCTTGAATTAGACCTCAGCCTTGACTATGGGATCTTGTCCCACACAGGACAAAGTACCAGGGTCCTAAGTGCGATATTGATTGATACTAATGAACCAATTTGAGTATGGAGACGGAAGAGTGTGTTCATTTTAAAGTACACGTGACCAGGGTTGCAAATTTTGATGTAAATGTTCACACATTTTGACAACTGGAGGAAGACAGAGATTGTCCAGACACTTGTAACAGACATTAGACCGGCTTGAACTGAGAAATGATTCTTACAGATGACAAGTTCAAAATCATAAATTCCAAAGTTAAACCCACATTTTGTATGTAACCACTTTCAGAATCCTTTGGAAACTTGAAAGTCAAATGGATCATTCTAGTGTTTTTTTTAGCATTTTGAAAATGTTACTGAATAAATGAAAATTTTGAATCAAGAAATTGATTGACAAAATTAACAAATCTTTTCAAAATGATATCAAACTGACTTTTAAGTGGATTAAACTAAGGTGACTTTTAAGTAAAGGTTGGAAGCCCTTGATACAATGCATTGGTCCAGTCTTCCAAGCTCACTGCATGAAGAGGTCCTGCCTAAGTCCTGTCCCCAGTAGTTAAGGTAATGGCTTGAATACCCCTATGGATAGAAACCCTGGCTGGTCATATTCATGTCAGTTGTATAACCACATCCAGAATCTTTAGAAAATCTAAAAGTCAAAAGGTTCATTCTTGTGTCTCTTGTAGCATTTGAACATTTGCTCAAAACATTTGTTTTAGAATCCAGTGAATAACTGACAACATGCAACAAGTTGAGTACCTGCCTTGAATACCCCGAGAGAAATAAGGCCTGGCTTGTTATATCCTATCAGTTGTGATCCTGGGGTTTGTATTATTACATAAGTCACCACCCTGGCATGTGGGATCCTATCCCCAGTAGTAAGGTTCCTGCCTTGAATACCCCTATGACCATATTCACATCAGTTGTGATCCTGGGTTGTGGGATCCTAAGGTTTACTAAGGACCATACAGAAAATTTACAACAATTAAAGAGAACTGCAACATGCATTGTATGGTATAACTGAGTAGGGGCCTCCAATTGCATTTGACTATCCAAAGGGAACTGACAACAGGTATTTCTGAATGAGTCCACACTGCCTGGATATCTACCTGTTCACTATGAGGAATATGTTCCTGTCTACTTGAATACTTGGGCAGAGAAATCAGGTGGGCCACCTCTTGCACAACAAATGCATTTTCCTGTGAAATGACACATCAAATGTGCCACAAGTATGAACAATAAAGTCCTCATGATTGTGGTTTAAAAAGATCTCTATCAGAACTGGATCAAAACTGCACCCCCTGCCTTGAACTAAATGTCCCTACTTATCAATACCTCATGAGTTATATTCATGTCAGTTAGGGTCCTGGTTTGTGGGGTCTTGAATTAGACCTCAGCCTTGACTATGGGATCTTGTCCCACACAGGACAAAGTACCAGGGTCCTAAGTGCGATATTGATTGATACTAATGAACCAATTTGAGTATGGAGACGGAAGAGTGTGTTCATTTTAAAGTACACGTGACCAGGGTTGCAAATTTTGATGTAAATGTTCACACATTTTGACAACTGGAGGAAGACAGAGATTGTCCAGACACTTGTAACAGACATTAGACCGGCTTGAACTAAGAAATGATTCTTACAGATGACAAGTTCAAAATCATAAATTCCAAAGTTAAACCTGCATTTTGAATGTAACCACTTTCAGAATCCTTTGGAAACTTGAAAGTCAAATGGATCATTCTAGTGTTTTTTTTAGCATTTTGAAAATGTTACTCAATAAATGAAAATTTTGAATCAAGAAATTGATTGACAAAATTAACAAATCTTTTCAAAATGATATCAAACTGACTTTTAAGTGGATTAAACTAAGGTGACTTTTAAGTAAAGGTTGGAAACCCTTGATACAATGCATTGGTCCAGTCTTCCAAGCTCAGTGCATGAAGAGGTCCTGCCTAAGTCCTGTCCCCAGTAGTTAAGGTAATGGCTTGAAAACCCTATGGATAGAAACCCTAGCTGGTCATATTCATGTCAGTTGTATAACCACATCCAGAATCTTTAGAAAATCTAAAAGTCAAAAGGTTCATTCTTGTGTCTCTTGTAGCATTTGAACATTTGCTCAAAACATTTGTTTTAGAATCCAGTGAATAACTGACAACATGCAACAAGTTGAGTACCTGCCTTGAATACCCCGAGAGAAATAAGGCCTGGCTGGTTATATCCTATCAGTTGTGATCCTGGGGTTTGTATTATTACATAAGTCACCACCCTGGCATGTGGGATCCTATCCCCAGTAGTTAGGTTCCTGCCTTGAATAGCCCTATGACCATATTCACGTCAGTTGTGATCCTGGGTTGTGGGATATTAAATCAATCACCACCCTGGTATGTGGGATCCTAAGGTTTACTAAGGACCATACAGAAAATTTACAACAATTAAAGAGAACTGCAACATGCATTGTATGGTATAACTGAGTAGGGCCTCCAATTGCATTTGACTATCCAAAGGGAACTGACAACAGGTATTTCTGAATGAGTCCACACTGCCTGGATATCTACCTGTTCACTATGAGGAATATGTTCCTGTCTACTTGAATACTTGGGCAGAGAAATCTAGTGGGCCACCTCTTGCACAACAAATGCATTTGCCTGTGAAATGACGGATTGAATGTGCCACAAGTATAAACAATAAAGTCCTCATAATTGTGGTGTAAAAAGACCTCCATCAGAACTGGATGAAAACTGCACCCCCTGCCTTGAACTAAATGTCCCTACTTGTCAATACCTCATGAGTTATATTCATGTCAGTCAGGGTCCTGGTTTGTGGGGTCTTGAATTAGACCTCAGCCTTGACTATGGGATCTTGTCCCACACAGGACAAAGTACCAGGGTCCTAAGTGTGATATTGATTGATACTAATGAACCAATTTGAGTATGGAGACAGAAGAGTGTGTTCATTTTAAAGTACATGTAACTAGGGTTGCAAATTTTGATGTAAATGTTCACACATTTTTACAACTGGAGGAAGACAGAGATTGTCCAGACACTTGTAACAGACATTAGACCGGCTTGAACTAAGAAATGATTCTTACAGATGACAAGTTCAAAATCATAAATTCCAAAGTTAAACCTGCATTTTGAACGTAACCACTTTCAGAATCCTTTGGAAACTTGAAAGTCAAATGGATCATTCTAGTGTTTTTTTTAGCATTTTGAAAATGTTACTCAATAAATGAAAATGTTGAATCAAGAAATTGATTGACAAAATTAACAAATCTTTTCAAAATGATATCAAACTGACTTTTAAGTGGATTAAACTAAGGTGACTTTTAAGTAAAGGTTGGAAACCCTTGATACAATGCATTGGTCCAGTCTTCCAAGCTCAGTGCATGAAGAGGTCCTGCCTAAGTCCTGTCCCCAGTAGTTAAGGTAATAGCTTGAATACCCCTATGGATAGAAACCCTAGCTGGTCATATTCATGTCAGTTGTATAACCACATCCAGAATCTTTAGAAAATCTAAAAGTCAAAAGGTTCATTCTTGTGTCTCTTGTAGCATTTGAACATTTGCTCAAAACATTTGTTTTAGAATCCAGTGAATAACTGACAACATGCAACAAGTTGAGTACCTGCCTTGAATACCCCCAGAGAAATAAGGCCTGGCTGGTTATATCCTATCAGTTGTGATCCTGGGGTTTGTATTATTACATAAGTCACCACCCTGGCATGTGGGATCCTATCCCCAGTAGTTAGGTTCCTGCCTTGAATAGCCCTATGACCATATTCTCGTCAGTTGTGATCCTGGGTTGTGGGATATTAAATCAATCACCACCCTGGTATGTGGGATCCTAAGGTTTACTAAGGACCATACAGAAAATTTACAACAATTAAAGAGAACTGCAACATGCATTGTATGGTATAACTGAGTAGGGCCTCCAATTGCATTTGACTATCCTAAGGGAACTGACAACAGGTATTACTGAATGAGTCCACACTGCCTGGATATCTACCTTTTCACTATGAGGAATATGTTCCTGTCTACTTGAATACTTGGGCAGAGAAATCAGGTGGGCCACCTCTTGCACAACAAATGCATTTGCCTGTGAAATGACAGATTGAATGTGCCACAAGTATAAACAATAAAGTCCTCATAATTGTGGTGTAAAAAGACCTCCATCAGAACTGGATGAAAACTGCACCCCCTGCCTTGAACTAAATTACCCTACTTGTCAATACCTCATGAGTTATATTCATGTCAGTCAGGGTCCTGGTTTGTGGGGTCTTGAATTAGACCTCAGCCTTGACTATGGGATCTTGTCCCACACAGGACAAAGTACCAGGGTCCTAAGTGTGATATTGATTGATACTAATGAACCAATTTGAGTATGGAGACGGAAGAGTGTGTTCATTTTAAAGTACACGTGACCAGGGTTGCAAATTTTGATGTAAATGTTCACACATTTTGACAACTGGAGGAAGACAGAGATTGTCCAGACACTTGTAACAGACATTTGACCGGCTTGAACTAAGAAATGGTTCTTACAGATGACAAGTTCAAAATCATAAATTCTAAAGTTAAACCTGCATTCTGTATATAACCACTTTCAGAATCCTTTGGAAACTTGATAGTCAAATGGATCATTCTAGTGGTTTTGTTTGCATTTTGAAAATGTTACCCAATAAATGAAAAATGAAAATTTTGAATCAAGAAATTGATTGACAAAATTAACAAATCTTTTCAAAATGATATCAAACTGACTTTTAAGTGGATTAAACTAAGGTGACTTTTAAGTAAAGGTTGGAAACCCTTGATACAATGCATTGGTCCAGTCTTCCAAGCTCAGTGCATGAAGAGGTCCTGCCTAAATCCTGTCCCCAGTAGTTAAGGTAATGGCTTGAATACCCCTATGGATAGAAACCCTGGCTGGTCATATTCATGTCAGTTGTATTACCACATCCAGAATCTTTAGAAAATCTAAAAGTCAAAAGATTCATTCTTGTGTCTCTTGTAGCATTTGAAAATTTGCTCAAAACATTTGTTTTAGAATCCAGTGAATAACTGACAACATGCAACAAGTTGAGTACCTGCCTTGAATACCCCCAGAGAAATAAGGCCTGGCTGGTTATATCCTATCAGTTGTGATCCTGGGGTTTGTATTATTACATAAGTCACCACCCTGGCATGTGGGATCCTATCCCCAGTAGTTAGGTTCCTGCCTTGAATACCCCTATGACGGACCATATTCATGTCAGTTGTGATCCTGGGTTGTGGGATATTAAATCAGTCACCACCCTGGTATGTGGGATCCTAAGGTTTACTAAGGACCATACAGGAAATTTACAACAATTAAAGAGAACTGCAACATGCATTGTATGGTATAACTGAGTAGGGGCCTCCAATTGCATTTGACAATCCAAAGGGAACTGACAACAGGTATCCCTGAATGAGTCCACATTGTCTGGAAATCTACCTGTTCACTATGAGGAATATGTTCCTGTCTACTTGAATACTTGGGCAGAGAAATCTGGTGGGCCGCCACTGCACAACATATGCATTTTCCTGTGAAATGACACATCAAATTTGGATAAAATCGATGTCTCCACTATGCCATTCCTCATGAAAAATTGTAGTAATTCCTGACCCCTTCCATACCCAAGTCCTCGACCATCCAACCCCAAGAAAGTGTTCGGCAGAGCACTCTGGCTGAACCTCCTGATGTCCATTTGTCCTACATATGTTGTCATAGTAACAGTTTTAAACTGTAACCTCAGATAATTTGAGCAAACTATATACCTGCCATTTTGCTGAGAATCGATGTGCTGCTATTTTGTCAGATAATGTTAATGAATAAATGAATAAATAATGCAATATCAAAACATTTGTACGTGTTATATATGAATTGAAATAGTGTCAATAAACCAAGATATATCATAGGAATACATCTATGAACTTATGTAGTCCCTTGTTGGGTCTTCAAAAAGATCCCATAGGGTTATTTATATATAGAGAGATAGAGCTAAACCGCTGTGGGGTCCTGACAAAGGTCATAGGTCAAGGTCAACTAGGAACCCACAAGGGGGGTATACAGGATCCCACAGTGCTAAAGAAATAGAATAATGAAATCTCAATGCTAGATGACTATGCTAGATGACTATATATATATATATATATATATATATATATATATATATATATATATATATATATATATATATATATATATATATATATATATGAGTATAGTAAAAAACACGTTTTTCTGACATCAGGTCAGAGACGGCACCTCGTCAGAGACAGCACCCAGTCAGAGACAAAAACATTGGCTCAAGGTCGTGAGATACAGCCTAGAGTATGCATAATTATGTCCACTCGTTGTCGGCATTGGCCGAATATATCCTTGATACCTGCCTTTATGATACCTTGTCATGTGAGTTACGATTCCGGTGTCTTTTAAACATGTGTTAGGTCAATTTTAACTCTTTTTTTAAAGAATCTTCAATCGTCAGCCTTTTTGCGTAGGATGAGACATTTTTTAAATAGAAAGTGTTTTTTGTGGGGGGGGGGGGTTAGTAAAATATGCTTTGTACCCTTCATACAGGAAATAGCTCACAGCTCCTGGGCTATGTAGATGTTTCTTCATTACTCCCCTGGGAGCATCTTCCATTTACACCAGTAAACTGATACTTTAGCCTTAGGCTTGTCCCAGTACTAGGTGGCTTCACCATGAGTCTGCTTCTATATTGGTACTGAGTACTACTGCCAAAAGCATGCCTGTTATCAGGTTACTATACTAGGGCCTGACTCTGTAACATAGAGACAGGTAGGAGCCGATTTGGGCTGAACTTACCCTCCGGTTGCATATACCTTACCTTTATGGGGGTGATCATGTGACGCCTACACTGTAAAAAATATCCCGTAAAAATTACGGTGAATCACTGGCATCACTGAATGCCGACCGTTTCCCGTTTTTTTACCGTCACCGTATTTTGCTTTCCCCCGTAAATTTTACAGGCCTTTCCCGTTGTATTTTTACGGTGATTCATCATTATTATACGATGTTTCTCTGCTATTCAATGATGATTATAATTATTTTAATGTGAGATTCACCGTAAATGAAAAAACATTGTTTCACTGTAGTGTACATAATCAGAGCCAGGGCTTGAGGACCTGCCTAATAATCTAGAGCCAGGGTCATGCGCAAACTATAGTCTGGTTCTAGTCCATTCCAGTTTGGTCAAGGTCGGGTCACATTAATTAATATGCAGCCATGCCCAAAAGTCATATTATGGCCAATTCTCCACATCTTTGCCAATTGTCATTTGCCAATTGTCAATTGTCATTTCTTGGGTATACATGCCTAAAATGAACTCAAAATAAGTTATCTTTGTTCTGTTTGTCCATGCATTTTTATTATCCAATAAGTTAGCAATTAGCAAATGTATGGCCCACTATAGCATTGTATATGGACACTGGATTAGACCAAACCTGTCAGATGAACGACTTCAGTCCAGGAACAGATGATTAGGGCACACCTGAGTTTTTACCTGAACCTGGCCCAGGTGTGTGCCCTGGCTGATGATGAGGATTATCTTGTCTGCCTCGCTTGTATAGCTCATCTTGTCTGCCGCCTTTACATAAAGAACCATCTTGTATAACCAGCGTGTAAAGCCATGGATCTGTTGTAAACTGCTATGTTACCTCCCAATTACCTGTATGTGATTGGTTGAATGTGTGTCATATCAATAACAACATCCTACAGCTCATGTATCTGTAACGACAACACCAAAGGCTAATGGCCTAGATTTTGATTGTATTGTCCTCTTTAGAAAATCACCTTGTGCAATAAAGAGACATTATAATCTCAAATATTATCTGACTTATGTGTTTCCTTGTAGATTAATTTTCACCAAACATCCCTAGTATGAAAAGCACTATTAAAAGAGTAATATGAAAGGGCCTCCCATCCACAGTCTTTTCAGTGAGTCAGGTAATTGACTTTATATCCCATCTTGCCTCTATTCCTCTCTGCCATACAGGCTTCACCTGAGCTGCTCCCCACTATTAAACAGGAATAGCTCCAGTGGCGGATCCAGGATTGCCTAGAGGGGGGGGGGGGCAACCTGGCCAACCCGGAGTCACTATCTTTTTCCCACGAGTGAAGCGTATTAGCTATACTAGGGGGGTTTGGGGCATGCCCCCCCCCCCGAGAAAATGTTGTTGATCTAGACTTTAAATGGTGCATTCTCATGCATCCTAGGACGCAATATTTTAAGAGTCAGCCCCCTCTCCCCCCCCCCCCATCAAGATCAGAGGCCCTGAGTCAGGCCCTATGAATCATACTCCACAATCTCTTTATCTCTCTCTTTTTTTCCTCCTTTCTTTTCACTTCTTCCTCTTTCTTTGAGGGGGGGGGGGCATGGCCCGTTGGGCCTCCCCCTGGATCCGCCAATGGGCAGCTCAGAGCTCATTCCGACCCAATCACATGTTTAATTATTGCACAGATCCAGCAACTCCTTCAAGGTGATATGCTTAGTGACTCGGCTATATACTTCTTAGACACTGTTAGATATTGATATATTATCGTTGAATGAATGAATATCGCTAAAAGCGAAACAGTATTTTACAAACTACCAAACCAAATGAATGGCGAATCCTCCTATGTGGGTAACCCCTATTGGTTGCTGCAGTGGTAGTATACTGTCATATTACTCTAACCTGTTTACATTAACAAGCGTCCAATTTTGGTGTAATGAGTATGATTATACAGACTATTCTGTATTCAAAGTAAAATGGACTCTTATACGGAATATAAAGGGTCAGGACTATGCACCCTTTATGGAGTGTCAACTCAACCAAAATTGGAAGATCTTCCTGGATGACCATTTCTAAATTCCATGTTAACTTAATTTCCACATAGTTTCTGAGTTCTTGCTCGCTCAATCGGCGCGGGGTGTCTGCTCTGGCAAGAAACACCTCAATTCTTGCCATTTTCAAAGAACTACCATGGAAAAAACCCCAGGTTTACAGGTCCATGTGTCATTACATAGGTGCTACTTATACTAAAGATCAGGAAAACTTTATCAAACCAGACCAAAGATTTGTCAAAATTAGAATTATACCCCTAGTAGCTTAATCTCTAGGCTAGTAACTAAGATAGATGTGGGGCTTGTCAAGGTATGGTACTTGTTTCTTGGAATAGTTCATAGTCATTAAGGCAATGTGGCACCATTTATCCGGACTTGTAATAATATTTCCCTGAAAGCTCTCTTCATTACCTTTCCATCGAATGCATTTGCAAAGGTGTTCTGTATTTCCTTATGGGTGAAATAGCTTTGCAAAGTATTTTCGAAGTTTTCCTATGGAATTTTCAATGCGAAATGAAGGGGGCGTGCAAAAACATGTTGTAAAAAAAAATCTGAAAATCTATATCAAGCTTACCAGTCATAGAAAATTATTTTTCATTCACATATATTTTTTTTTTCAAACTTGTAATGCTGTGAATGCTGAGGTCACCCTTACATAGAAACACATAGGGAATGACAAAGCCTCTCTATAGCATACTGGATGGGTTAAAAATACAGATATATTGATCCTTCTGTGTTGGGAAGGGAAACCACCTCTGCCCACCTCTGCAGGGGCCAATGCCAATATGACCTCTTGTGTTAGTAGTCTAGTGAATTAGGGGAAATTTACTTTATTTCTGGATAAAGGTACCAAAGTTGGTTTGTAGGTGGATAAATATTTGTGTTATTGAATATTTGCTACAAAAAAACAGTGTCCTGAAACACCCATTTTGGGTCACTTTCCTGAAAAATGTGAAATATGACAATAATGATTTTATAAGTTAATATTTTGCAGGTTTCTAGTGTTGAAACCTAATAATATTGCCATAATAGACATTAATTGTCATAGATATGAAACAATTTGCCCCCCAAAAATGGCAGATAAAAGATTGAACTAAAATGGCTTAGTCTTGCGTGGCTATTATACTTAGAGCAATCATTACACACTAATGTCTCATGGTGGAGGTCTACATACTACCAATATATAGGGAAGTATTTTTCATTCACATATATACCATTGATTTTTTTTTTCAAACTTGATCATGCTGTGAATGCTGAGGTCACCCTTAAATAGAAACACATAGGGAATGACAAAGCCTCTCTATAGCATACTGGATGGGTTAAAAATACAGATATATTGATCCTTCTGTGTTGTATTTAATGAGTCAAATGACGTAGAATTCTGTTGGTCTGAGTTGATGAAAGCAGTGCTCCAAATTTTGGATAAATACTGCCCTTTACACAAATTTAAGATTCCAAAATACGGGGAACCTTGGATGACCCAGGATACCTATGAGCACATTAGGGATAAAAATGTAAAGGCTGGGGTGGCAAGGAACTGAGGTCTGGACAGAGATTGGGATATTGCTGATAAAGCAAAAAATGTGTCAAATAAAAAAGTAGATCGTATGCGGAAATCCTACTTTAAGGAGCTACTTTCTGAGCACAAAAAAGACCAAAAGCAATTCTGGCGATTCTTAATGGTATTATCCCTGGTCAACCCAATAAGTCTAAAAATATTGTTCTCGTTGATCAGACTACTGATACTCCTGTACCTGAGGAAAAGACGGCTGATTTTATCAACCAATACTTTACTCAGATAGGGCCGGACTTGGCGCGAAATTTGAATGTCCCCTGGAAGCAGTATGATGAACGTTGTGGTAACCATATTGAACCATTCACTACTAATTTACAAGAAGTCAATAAATTAATAAATGAAATCAATATAAATAAATCCTCTGCAATTACTAATGTCTCTTCCAAAATACTAAAGACGACCTTTACCCATATGCCAGGCAAACTTGTTAAAATCTTTAACCTCTCTTTCTCTCAAAATAAAATACCTGATTCCTGGAAAACTTCTAAAGTCACCCCTATTCCTAAGTCTGGTAATCTCAAGTCTGTCAATAACTACAGACCAATCTCACTACTACCCCTACCTTGTAAATTGCTAGAAAAAAATGTTCACAATAGAATATATGGCTTCCTCACACATGAAAAAATACTGACAAAAGAGCAAGGTGGCTTCCGTGCAGGACATAGTACGGTAGATACCCTCTCGAAATTCACTGATGACATCAAAAGGGAGTTGAACATTGCTAACAATACTATTGCTGCATTTATTGACCTGCGCAAGGCTTTTGACACCGTAGACCACTCTGTTCTTCTTCTAAAAATTGACCATCATGGAATTAGGTCTGACAATTACCACTGGTTCGAAAATTACTTAGGTGACAGATTTCAAACGGTCTTTTGTAATGGGGTGTTGTCTGACCGAGAGAGAGAGTGGTCTGCGGTGTCCCCCAGGGGTCCATTTTGGGCTCCCTATTATTTTTATTGTATGTAAACGATGTCATAAAATGTATAAAAAACTGTAAAATTAAATTGTATGCTGATGACACAGTCATTTATGTAGCGAATCATGACTTTGGGCTAGCGCAAACCCTGTTGCAACAGGACCTAGATTGCTATTTAACCTGGTGTCAACAAAACAAACTATCTGTTAATATTACTAAAACCAAGCTAATGATATTTGCTGCCAGCAATAGAAAACTTAATTCCCTGGATGTTAATTTGACGCTTAATGAGGAGAAATTGCAAGTGGTTCCTAGCTACAAATATTTGGGAGTCATCCTTGACCCCCTTCTTAACTATGGACTTCACCTTAAATATATAGCCAAAATTGCTGCCTATAAAACTTATAAATTATGCCTATCACGTCCATACCTTGATGCCAAATTGGCAATTAGAATATTCAAAGCAACTGTAGTACCTCATTTCTATTATGCTGATATATTATTCCTAACAACCAGTGATAAGTATCTAAAACCCTTGCAATATGCCCAGAATCATTGTTTGAAAATCTGTTTAAAACATCCTCACCTAACTGAGACTGACACTGTACACAAGGATGCCAAGGTTAACTATCTCATAGATAGAAGATATGCGCATTTATTGAACTATATGTATACACGTATGCAATGTGAGGTGTATATAGACAAACGGCAGAGAGCCACATCAGCATTTTCAGCTCCTATGTCCAAGGTAATACACCCTAATGGTATCTCATATGAACGTAGTGTAGAGTTTTCCGGTGCCATAAGTTGGAACGACCTGCCCATACCCAGACGTAAAGCAGCTAACATAATAGAATTCAAAAATGAGACCAACAAAATTCTGAAAACCAGAATTCCTGGCTGTGGGCTGGTCCCCCTAAAATGGTAGTCCTATGTAGACCTCCACCCCCCCCCCCCTCATTTATAACCGAATTTTTCATCAAGTGATTTGTCGAGTGTCAGACTCCCAAAATTCCCAGCTTGAAATCCAATTAATTCTCAATTAAATGGTCCCATAATCTATCTACAAAATCTCTCCCTTTGTTTTCAAACAAATTAAACCAATAACGGTAATTCTTATTTATCATTTTTTAACTCTCACCTGTGTCTTACCCCGTAATGTTAGCTCACATGGTTTTTCCCGAAGATCAACCCACAACACTGTATCTACAGTGGGGATGAAGGAAAAACTAGTCTTTCTTCACATTTACATGGATTTATAAGCGACCTAATTATGTCCATTGAGGTGCAAATTTACTATGAATATGTACTTAACGGTAGTCATTTACTCCACATAATATTTTGGAGTGGGACTACCGGTATAAATGGTTCTCGATCAGTATGAATGTATTGTTCCTTGTCGTGCATATACCGGTACATTAAGATGATGATCTAATGTCAGTGTTAATGTCTATGTCAAATCGGAAATTATTATGTCACATTCATCCCGGCTATGTATCATGAACTTGATGATTCCTCTACATGGACGCGCTATGTAAAAGTAATTATGGTGAAATAAAGATATTCAAACTAAAAATATATAATGTATGGTCTGCATGAATACCCTTATGGTTGTGGATGGGAATAGTGCATCCATTATGCTCATAAATAGGAGCATAGTGAGAGATAGTTCACCTCAAGCCCAATAGGAGGCACCATGGAGTAGGCAGATCCTACAGATCGTTATGTTATCCGGTTTACAGTTGGATGACTTTTATTCTCATAGGAGGTATTGAGCCTATTTTCACATAGGAAGAAGGACCTATTTTATTCAAGAATTAGCTAATCCACATTTAAGTCTGTAAAGATTGCTGACATGTTATAATCTAAAATTCGATGCTCTGAGCAAAAGTTGCTGCTTTAACAGGGAATGGCCTGTCAGTTTTTTAAGTGGTTTATTCAGGGAAAATAACGCAGTTACACATCTAGTCTCAGCACCTCTATACATGTGTAGACTTGTGACTAAGGCTTCTGTAATAACTGGGGTTTGGTGGTAGGAGGTGGGAGGGAGGAGGTAAACACACCTGAACTGGGTCATGGAGGTTTACTTCCACCCACACACCACCACCACCACTACAGGTGTACAACAGCAACAACGTATTGCATTTAGTGTATGTAGGATATAACCATGATATATATACACAGGAGGAATCTAATGCTGCATAACCCGTACCCTGGAAGATTTCCTCATATTGGTGGTGCTTCTCTGCCATATACCCCCATCTGAGACACACTACACAACAATGCATCTGTCCGGATCCACAGTGTATGTATTGAGCAATGGACTTAAATGGAGTGTCTTACTCAGTCATGTATGGACCTAAATGGAGTGTCTTACTCAGTCATGTATGGGACAAGGCCTCAATTACATGTGGTGGTGCAATCGTAACATATAGGCTATATTATACAATGTGACTGTTCCTAAGACAGGCTAGAGCATAAAAGGTTGGATTATGGCAACAAACACAATACTTGTTGCTATGTTGAGCAGTGAGACAGGCCTTGTTGGATGACAGTGGAGCCTCCTGGGGAGGGTCCTGAGAATTATACTCCATCTGTACATTGATACTTATATACATACTCACCCTGCGTGACATCATTTATTATGGCCCTAGACCCCTAAATTCGACACGGCGACATGGGCCTTTTTGAGGCTGAGTGACATGGGACATGATGAATAAATAGATAGTGACATGGGACATGGAACATTTCTTAAAATCGACATGGTGACATGGCCATTTCTCAAGATCCACATGGCGACATGAGCATTTCTTAAGATCGACACGGGACATGGGGACCCCTCCCCCCCCCCATCAACTTGATCAAGGGCCCCTTTATTCATCATGATGACTAAAGACATAGCACAATACAGCAGTACTCTGTAGATGATGACTGTACTTTTTTACAGGTTTCACATGGGTCTGCATAATATAAATGTCTGCATGGTGCTGGCTGTACTAATAATCCCATTTTCATCAATTGAAGGTACATATCTTGACATAATTGCACATGTAATTTCCTTATCATGTAAACATTAATTATATTTAAGTATAATAGATGTATAGACTCCCACCATTAAAGGGGCATTCTCACCATGCACCCACACTTAACCACATAGTAGACTAGAACAGTACTAGAATTGTGAGTGGGATATGCTTGGTGATTATGCCACTTTAAAACTAACTAGAGATGTAAATTTTACTAAAATTGAAATAGAATTTGATACAGTAAAGTGCCATGTTTAGCACACTGTGCTGGTATACATAGTTTGTTATTATTTACAGCTACGTGTACGTACAGTATAAACAGTGAGCATGCAGCCGCCCGGTACAACCTATCTGGGGGTGCCAGTCCCTACTTCACCTACAGCTGCACACCGACATGTGTACATACAGACTCTGAGGTACATGTCCTCAGCATGTACAGGGCCCCACAAGTCTCTGAGCATGGTGCCGTACAAGTAAGTACCTGGGCAATATAGTGGCATAATGTCAGGCTGCATTGAAACAAAAGTCGGAATCTTTCAGGGCTGCAGTGTTCTTTACTGTAATATGCCCATTGTCCTAATGATACATGAATACATGCCTGGAGATCTACTGGTTAAAAGTGAAACACTCCCAGTTTGGATCACCAATGTTGACATCATAATGGCACTAGCTGACATACTCTCCGGGGAACGTGGATAAGAAAATCTTTCCAATCTTAAATCAAGTGATTATCTTGAAAACGTTACCCTCCGCATTTTAAGATAATTTTAAGATAATCTGCCACTTAGTGTCACACACCCACACTTTGCTACCTGAGGTTTGCCTTTATAATATACACCGTACACCCAGATGAGACAACATAAACATTTAAAATAAATGAAAAGGAAGGGGAAAAAAACGGGGGTTGGGGGGTAGAGCCCCCCATTACATACTAGCTAACCATCTGTTAACTAGCCTATCCTACGATGAACTGTGTAGGCTTACCACTATTAGTGGCGCCAACATTATTTCCTAAGTAATACTTTTAAGATAATCTAAGATATTAAGATAATCGACTTTAAATTAATCACTTAATTCAAGATTGGAAAGATTTTCTTGTCCACGTTCCCGGGAGAGTCTGTCCCTACGAGCATCATAATGATTTTAGGCTTTGGACATTATCTAATGATCAACTATTCAAATTGTGCTTCCATTGGCCATGCCGTAATTTATTTTACCCATGTTTATAGTCACTATAGCATTTTTCTAAACCATTTATCTTGGGACCTTAGATGAAACTGCATAATGCTTGTAATCATACCCAGATCTGGTCCGGTCGTTGCCCAGGAGGCACAGAACATCGAATCAACATTGGTAACTGGTTGTCAATGTTGATTTGATGTTGATTCAACATTGATGCAATGTTGAACTGAATTTTCTGCCCACTGGGTGAGACAATGGTATCAATCTCCAAAGTTAAAGTAGAGATACTTTCTTCTCTTACGTTAGGTTACCATTGAAGCTGTGAGACGTTCAGACATCAGGCTCATGCTCATAAACCAGGAAGCAGTCCATTGGATAATCAAAACACCTGACAAGGTCGCCATCAGCCATATTGCGTTGGTAAGTAGGATTGCGCCACCGAATTGTACGTACTCTATTACCTTGCCATGGGTAGAGTTGGAATTTTAAGGATTCATCAATGTATACATATATATATATATATATATATATATATATATATATATATATATATATATATATATATATATATATATATGTGTGTGTGTATATATATATATATGTATATACTTTACTTTGTAAAGCACTTTATATATATATATATATATATATATATATATATATATATATATATATATATATATATATATATATATACATATAGTGCTTTACAAAGTCGCATATTTACCAGCAGGTGAATGTTTAGTATTATTACAATGCATGACATCACCCTTGGCATACTTTGATGTTTTTAGTTGCATTTATGAAAATCACTGCATGACAGTAAGTACTATTACAAACTTTTAAAATGTTTCCCTGGATCTTACATCTTGCACTTGCTTTGTTGCGCTGCTTTGTACTGCAGTTGGCACCCACTGTGTCCAAGGTATCAGTGAATGTAGACGGCCGTTCCTCACCTTCCATCTCTCACACCAATTCCAAAACCACAGGATGGGATTCTGCAGAGATGGAAGACGTCGTTAAAGCCAAGTTTGGCTTTCTGAGTTCCTACACCGGGGTTTATGAAGCCTCAACATGGATGTTAACTGTGGGCAACTGCATAAAGATACCAAGTGGGTAAAAAAATGATTTAAACTATATCCTCATTCTTATTTCAGGTTTCAGGTTAAATTAGCTATGATGATACCGTACGATCGGATTATAACGCTGGGTAGAAAAAGAGCCCCAACACTTGGAGAAATAGTTCCACCAGTAAAGCTAGAATTACCTTCTGAAGTAGATTTTGGGCAGCTAGATAATAATATATCCGCAAACATACTCTGTCCCAGTTTAACTATCTTTATCTGACTCATTTATAAAGGATTTACTGGTATTATCAGCCTCACCCTGCGTGCCCAGACTGAAAGTGTTACTACAACCTTCATAAACCCATCTGATGAAAAAAGATGTATTGGGGACTCATATGAGTGTATGTATAACTATTGAACACTGTTGAATATAAAGTTGAGGACTGTTGTCTGGAGGTTTCAACTGACAGAATAAGTGAGTGATTCCTGTCCTCTATATGCTGTAAATGTAAATTACCTTTATTTTTTCTAGGTGAGGTAACGACACCACCGACTATACAGCACATTACAACTACCATTCCAGAGGAGTGCAGGAATGGTATGTATAAATATAGATAACAACTCAATTACCAGATTACGCACATACGGTGTATATTCATAGACTATTCAGTTATCTAGTATTCAGTAATCTACAACGATACAAAAGGCCATTTAATGATGCAATAATAGTATAAGCAGTCAATAAACAATGTCAGTAATACCATATCAATTGAATAATAACTATGTTATTATTCATTGTTTCAGGATATCAAGGTGGAAGTTACTATCGTGAACAACAACGTAAAGCCCGTTGCAATAGTAAGTTATCACCTAAAAGATTAATTTTGCACAATTTTAAATGGTTTCTATCTATAGAACTGATGTAATTGGAGGAGTATAGTTTGTCATCTGCGGGTTGTAACTTGAGTTTGTGTGCATCATCCTTTCCGGGTTGCTACTCACATCTGGTTTGGTCAGTGCTTCTTGTCCTGAACCAGTGTGCAGAAAGTATGGCGAAGTCCTAGAGAAGTCCCAGGGTACTTCTCGGCCCCCGTACCCAGTCACTGGTCCATATTGGAAAGGAAGCACTGGACAAACCCCAGCAGATGTCAAAGGTCAGGTCAAAGGTCCCGCGGGTGGCTATGGGAATTAATCAGTCTCAGGCCCGACTCTAGAATAGTAGAGTCTAGGCAAACTCAGTTTCGCTAACTTGCCCTCGAGAGTTGACCAATCGAATCCTGTACACCAATTCTTGTGCACAGTCTGACAGGAAGTAACAATCTAAATCTAGCAGTTCCACCAGCCCCATTTGCAGCCCTTGTGGTAGAAAAAGGTGCTGGTTTAGCGAGTCTGATGGGAATTAGAGCGCATGGAGGGACATTCCGGTGTGGTTGGACATAAGAATAGTTGGTATTGAGTGCCCAGGGATAGGAAAAATATAAAAAGTATCCCCTGATTTCAGGACCATCTCAAAATTGACATTATTTGCATATGTTTCAGTTCAATTTCATGCTGTATGGGAAATGAAAAAGAATTGGAACCCTCTTTTGCAGTCATTGGGATAATTTCTCGCCGGAACGTGGACAAGAAAATCTTTCCGATCTTAAAATCTAATATCTTAAAATCTATAATCTTAAAAATGTTAATAGCATTAGATTATTACACTCACCAATCATAGATGGCACCACCACATATGTTTTCTCATATAGTCTTTCTCTGGCTCCCAACATTTACTATTTACATGTGCATCCTCTGCAATGGTGACCTATGTCAGGTAGCCTTGATTGTTGGCTCACCTTCTTTAGTATGGTAAATATTATTAGCCAGAGTAAATGGCGCCATCTATAATTGGTGAGTATTATCAAGACATACTCACATACATACTCTTAAATAAATGTTATAATCTTAAAATGGAGAAGATTGGCCATTTTAAGATCGGAAAGATTTTCTTGTCCACGCTCCCACAATAGCCACTCTTTTGGGGAGTGATCGGACTAGGCATCTCTTGTGGTAGTCCCCTCCATCTGCTGTTAAAATAGTTTTCAATCATCACTCCAAAAGCAGTAAGGCAATACTGTAAACGATTATAATGACATAAAAAAGTAAAGGATTCATGGAAATTATGAATAATGCATGGCATTTTCTATTTTCAGTAAAACCAAAGAAGGATCCTGATGCTCCATCTCCGTGGTATGCAGTATTCGGTTTAGTAGTTTTGATAATAATAGGTGCATGTTGTAAATATCGTAAAAGATAGTACTGTGTTAGTAAGACAACCCATGATGCATACGTGCTAATCTGAATGAGGCTGATATAGAGATTAATAGGGCTTTAAAAACCACATGGTCACCAAAACTGTAAAAGGACACAAACACAAGAGTGATCCAGGGTACCTGAACATCTCTCAGTTTAAACATATCTTCATTGGGGGGCCTATGGGCCCAGTCAAACCAGTTGGAAGTGTCGGTTTCTGTGCTTAATGGCGCTTACAGGCGCATATAGGCCCTATTGAATTTGTACATAAAAGTTATTTTTGAGCCCCCTTACATTTTGATAAAGACTCCTGTGCCCCATTTCCCCCTATGTTGTAGAGGTAAGATTTGGAAATTATATGTAGGCCTATTATTGTGTAGGGTCTTGAAAAATTCCTGAATATCTTTGCCCCCCCCCCCCCCTGTCTGTCATTGGTGGGGGGGGGGCAATGAAATTATATAGCCTGTAATGGATATTGAAAATGTTCAGGGCATGAAACAGCTTCGATGGTGTAATACTATGTATTGGAGTAAGTAGTCAGCTAACCAGAACTGAACAATCGTCGAGGGATCTGTTGCATTGTACACTTTACGCCTTTGTAAGATTCTGTCCGCGATTTACACTGAAAGGAGACTGACTCCAGCATCTTTTCTTCTATGATATCATGACATTACGAAAAGTTTCGTGTAATGATTTGTTAACTAATAAAAACTTCAAACTCAGGAAAGATAACGCAACTGCTCCGGTTTACTTCTTATTTAATACCCACTTTTATTGTGTTCTCTCCTCCACATCTGAGCTGTGCATCTACATGTTACTCCTGAGGGCATACATGTCACTCAAAATATTGTCCTCAACCTACTTATCTCCCCCTGTCATCGTAATGCATTCTATACAATACCAAAATGAATCTAGATAACTACAATGTATATTTTATAAATGAACATCAATAATGTAAAATCAATCCTGAATTATCATTCTCTTAGAACTTAAAACGAAGACACATGAATGTAATTATCAGTTACATCCTAATTAATTAAGTCATGTTCATATCATAAGATTACGTAACACGCACACACAACATATTAGATATCTGCAAAAACGACTAGTCCATTCTGTACTCTTACACTTTGAAGGAGGGGGATGCATTATAACCATGTGGCACTACCGCTTAATTTATTACCACTCTATAAGCTAAGGTGTCACCTAGAATGCTTGTAGATGTATTACTGAAATTCTAAATTATTGTTCCGCTTTCAAAGGGAGAAATGAACCAAAACACATATGGGTGTAGTTGAGTGTGACGCATATATATACTAATTTCTTTACTTGAGTGATACATAGGTCTGAATAGCCTATATATTCATATCCAGAGGTGTTTCTACCAAGGTGATGCTTAGGTCCATTTGCATGTGCATACACAGGTGACTATTTTAGATATGAAGAAATCAAAGGATTATCAGACTCTATTTGATATCAATGTTGCCTGGCTGATAGCCTCACGCTGCCTCACACTATATAATATTCTAGCAGATATACTACATGGACAAGGAAATTGAAACGTTAAGCAACATTATGATTATACTGGATCTGATACCAGTGACTCTAGGGTCTCAGGTTTGATCAGGACTTCGCTCACTTTGACTTCTGACTTTTGGTAATCTGTGGGTTCGAGGCCAGCTTCCTGTCTGTGTTTTAGCATCATCGGTCCCCAATCTGGTGCTGGACGTGTCATGGCTCGTAAAGATTCACATGACCATGGACACTTTATAGCCTCTATAATATTCTGTAAAATGATGGGGTTATGCTTATTATTCATTGAGTATTTTATTCTTGCCATCAATTTATTTCACATTGACTTCCTTACACCAACTAACTTCACCTTCAAATTTTGGTTAATGAAAAAATATAAACTTGGTTATTGTAAATATTAAAAACACCCTCACCTGACAGGACCCAAAGTATGAGATGGTGTAGTATATCATGTATCCTGGGATAGTGAGGATTGGGGCTACAGCAATGACCCAGCCCACACTGTCAGCCCACACCGGGAACTGGTAGTTGTTATACTTGGCAGGTGTGTGGATCACACAGTTGAACACCGTCACAAGCTAAACAAAATGTAAGACATCTTAAAACCCAAATTCATCGAGATTCAAAAGCTGAGATTTAGCCTATTCAACAAAATAGTGGCAAATATTAGAAACATTTTAGCTGATGAGCTGATTGATTTTCTGCCATCAACCCTTGCTGGTCTTGACTCTTGGCCCTTGAATGTTATGTTTGCAAGTTAAAGAATGTTTGGTTAATTCAGAGTGGCAATCCTTGAATTGACAAGCCATAAAGACTGTGACATCAAAGGATTTAGATTCTTAAACCATATGCAAATTTTGAGTTCCAAGAAATCATGTTGACATTTTCAATTAGCTGGCAGCAAGAGGATATCATTTTCTTGAGACATGTTGTCATACATCAATTTAATATCTCATACATTAATTTTAGCTTTCTATGTACATGTTACTTTGAACTAAAGTCTACTCACCAATACAATCACAGGTGTGGTTCCACACCAACATATTCTGTAATAAATGCTGGGTTTGAAGCCCAACATGACTTCTATGTCCTTTGCCAGGTTGTGATAGCCTTAAAGATATTATGAATTATTAAAACATTTTGATGAACTATTGAGCAATGATGAAATTGATTATTATTTGTAAACTATTGTTTTTTTAAAATAAATATTGGCGTATTGCTACAACACACAGTTTTCAAAGTGTACAAGATACTAAAGAACTAATGTTAAATAATGTGTTCAGTATTAGTGACCTCTCTTTAATAGTGTACTTTGCTTTTTGCTGTGCCATTCTATGCCACACAATATGAGAAATCTCCAAGTTGTTATACGTAGTGTCCTTACCGTATATATACATGGTGCAGGTAGGCTCCAGGAAGGCGATAAGCATGATGGAGAGGAGACACACATACCAGTCTATCAGAGTCAGGACGTAGATACCTCCCTGTTAACAAATACAGTTGGCTATTTTAACATGTTGATCATTGATGGAGAAAAAGTTACATGTGTCAGCCCCTTTTATTGTTGATATCACCCTGCTCACGTCAAAGCGGTTTACCCATATCATCTCGCCCCAATACCCAACTTATAAACACACCATTTATATCCAAAACCACAGGATGGTCTTACATCCATTCACTTCAAAGTCTTAAAAAAACCTCTTAAAAATGTTATTGGAAGAATCTACTGAGCCATTTTCTCCCGACCTTGATATTGACCTTTGAAATATGTATCCCAGCTAACAAAAAAACGTTATTTTACGTCAAAATAACGTTATAAAACTTCATATTTATAACGTTATGCAATAGTAAGAAGCCTTAGAGAAACGTTATTTACCGTTATATAACGTTATAAAATGTTGTTTAACGTTTTTTGTTTACTGGGATCTAATCTTTGCATGAAGGTTATAGGAATTCCCAGTGAGAAAAACAAGAAGCCAAATTAATGGCAAAGAATTGTCCTGGCCAAGTTAAGCATACGACTGCTCTATATTGTGTTGTTATACGATGCAAATAGGTAGCTGTGATTCCCATTGTGTTCAGATGTTATCACCTGAGTAAGCTGGGGTAGTCCTAGTAGGAAGTAGATAAGGCAGACAAAGAGGGTGAACAGCGCCTTGCGTTTTCGGAGTTTGGCAGGAAACTGATCTGTCAATGCTATTATTACAACCTCAAGCTGGGAAAACTGCAAAGAAAATGTCATTGATGTTAAAGATACATTGTACTAATTCTGTGTATGACATATATATTCAAACGTCATGGGGCTATTTTTATGTTAGATTGTTCAAGAACATGTTGTTCTTTGTCAAGTGATGATTAATAACCCTTTGTGGGCGAGCATCAACTATAGTTGATGCCATGGCTGGGCAAGCATCGACTATAGTCATGGTATTTAGCAATGCCTCGTCCTTAGCGGAAATTCCTGCTAAATTCCTCTCCTCACAGCTAGCCATAACAAATTTTGGTCGTCCTCAAAGGGCTAATTAAAGGATTACTAGAATCACTAGAAACTCCAAAAGCAAACTATGTCATATTAAAAGGTTCATACATTAGTATGAATAGTTATGAGGTCTTTAAAGTGTGGGTCAGTGGGCTTTGACTGACTTAGTAGGCAGCTAGGATTGGTGCAGGGAAGTAGGTCAGCATAGGAAAACATCTAGTTATTATTATTATAAGAAAAAGGAGATGATCAAGTAGTTCCCCTCATGGAGAAAGCCATCTTGGACATTTACAGGCCGCAGAGAGAAGGAAACCCCCAGAAAGGAACAAGAACAGTTGTATAGCTATCATATGGAGCTGAACTACACACCTTCACCCACACAGAAAAGGGGAAAACAGCAGACAACAGCATCCAAATAACATGGTGGGGGATGTTTTACCTGGTTAACCACCTTTACAAATACGCGGATCTCAATCATACAAAAGTTGCCACAATAATTGATATGAAAAAACATTTGATTGCATCAACCACGATCTTCATTTAAAGAAACTAAGGTAGATTGGTCTAAACAAGGAGGTTCTTGGTTGGCTTGAGAAATATTCCTTTATTGAACTCGTGATCACCTAAATTCTTCCATTACCAAATCAGGAATATAATTAATCAAAGCTTTAAATAACGTTATTTGCATAGGAAAACACACCATATATATCCAAAACCACAGGATGGTCTTACTTCCATTCACTTCAAAGTCTTAAAAAAACTCTTAAAAATGTTATTGGAAGAATCTACTTAGCCATTTTTTTGGATTTTGAAACTCATGAATTAAATAATGCTTGTCTATGTAATGGAAGACATTTTAACCTGAAGTCGATATTCTCAATTTCCTGACTGATGTAACTGAGACATCCATCATGTTAAAATAATCAATTTGACATGAACTTCAGTCAATATCAAAAGAATATCCAAAAAAGATAAAGTCAAGCCTGCTATGTGCA
Source organism: Harmothoe impar (assembly GCA_947462335.1). NCBI lineage: Eukaryota > Metazoa > Annelida > Polychaeta > Phyllodocida > Polynoidae > Harmothoe > Harmothoe impar. The sequence goes on along the minus strand of OX381720.1, from coordinate 41,997,806 downwards.
TTAAAAGAACAAAAACGCTATTGACAGTTCGAACTGTCAATAGTGGAAAATATTTCTGTTATTGACACTTCACACTGTCAACAGTGGAAATTATTCCTGTTATTGACAGTTCCTCATGTGCACTGTCAATAGTGGAATAATTCTGTCATATTGACAGTTCCCACTGACATTGGAGTCAAAAAGAACTTTTTGGCAAAAGTGTATTATTTTTTGGCAAAAGTGTTTTTGCCCCCAAAAAGGTTTTTGCCCCCCCCAAAAAGGTTTTGCCCCCCAAAAACGGTTTTGCCCCCAAAAACGGTTTTGGACCTAAAATCAGTTTTGCCCAAAAATCGGTTTTACACCAAAATCGACTTTTCCTCCAAAATCGACTTTTCCACCAAAATCGACAATTCCACTAAAATCGACAATTCCACTAAAATCGACTTTTCCACCAAAATCGCAGGGTTATGACAGTGATGATGAGGAACTGTCAATAAGAGAGGAAATTCACACTATTGACAGTTAGGTGATGAACTGTCAATAACGGTATAATTTACCACTATTGACAGTTTGAACTGTCAATAAGAGAAAAATATCCCACTATAGACAGTCTGAACTGTCAATAAGAGAGAAATTTTCCACTATTGACAGTTTGAACTGTCAATAGCTAAATCAAGGCGGGCCAGCTATTGACAGTGCAAACTGTCGATAGTGAAACACTTTCCTCTTATTGACAGTTCAGACTGTCAATAGTGGGATATTTTTCTCTTATTGACAGTTCAAACTGTCAATACCACAATATAATTCCCTTATTGACAGTTCAGACTGGCAATAAGAGATTAATTTTCTCTTATTGACAGTTCCTTTTTGGAAGTGTCAATAAGAGAATCTTTTTTTCCTTATTGACAGTTCGAACTGTCAATAAGGGAATTATATCCTGGTATTGACAGTTCAAACTGTCAATAAGGGAATTTTATTCTGTTATTGACAGTTCGAACTGTCAATACTCACGGCCTTAAAAGAATCAGCAAACAGTAAGGAACACAGGGGGCTTCCAAAAAGTATGTACGTATCTTTTCCAAAAGAATATGTATACCCACCCACCATGTTGCATTATGTACGCATTAGAGTGATCCCACCCCCTTGAGTACATACTCATTTCCTGATCTGCCCCCACCCCTACACCCCCTTTATCTAAAGATTACTAGTGTACCCCCGCCCCAGCACAATTATTTAGTATGGTAAATAATGCTTTTGGGCCACCCCTCTTCCATGGAGTGCAGGTCATCGGCAATTCCTTTCATGTGACAACTCCACAACCAACCAATTTCCTCCAAAATCATGAAAATGCGTACACAAAGAGTATGCTAAAATGGCTCTAGACCCCACCCCCTGTTTTCATGTACGCTTTTGTATGCACTTGACCCAAGCCCCCCCCCCCCCCAGCCCCCCTCCCTACCCATGGTGCGTACATACTTTATCCAAGCCCCCACATACTGCTCATCAGAATGCAATGTTTTATTCATTCTGCCAGTGAGATCGATCTCACATATGCAATATGATAGCACAGTGAAGTCAAATTATAACCTCTTCATTCATTTAAGTATATTGGACTATGCTAATTTTCTCTGTATTGTCCGGTCCACTTAAGGTATACGCTGAGCAGTAAAATGTTCTCTTCCCACACTTGAATGGCAACTGGACACTGTGAGAGGTCCTGTGGTTGTCGCTGGTGAGGATTGACTAGTCTGATCCACTACATGTATAAACGTTATACAAGGACAACCATATTGTGCTTTTTGCTCTTCTTACTGAGCTGTAATCACATTCAGCTAGGGAGTCTAACTGTTGGAAACAGTGTATCAGTATGGAGAACACCATAAGAAATAGATCACAAGGCCATAATCCACCATTCTATGAGAACATAACCAGCTACATGGCTACATCAGATGAGCCAGAGTATACTATGCTTTCATCCAAAACGATTGTCTATCTGGTGTTGTGTTGTATTGGTATGGTTCTAAACAGTCTTGTCATAATAGTGATCACATATGGCTCCCTCATGAGAACATCTGTTTTCATGATTTCCTTATTCTGTCTTGCTATTGTAGATAATACAACATTACTTTTTGGTATTTTGAGACATGATGGAATTTATGCTTTATTACCACTATCATCATCAGTTCAGATTTGCAGAATAATCTTTTTTGTTAAATATACCTCTGCTGCGGTTTCTGCGTGGCTCATTGTTTTCATATCAATAGAGCGCTGCATTGCTGTATTCCATCCATTGAAGGCACATATTTACTGTACAAGAAGAAAAATGGTCTTTGCTATTTTGATTATCCTTGTTATGATGTGTGTAATTCACATTCCAATATTATTCACTTGCCACATTAAGATGACAAATACTGTACTTGTCTGTCATCCCTTTGGGTCTGCAACTTTGCTTGAAACAATGTATGTGCTTTTAATTCGATCAGTATACTGCCTCCTACCTTTTTGTATCATCTCTATTCTGAATATATGTATAACAAAAAGACTACATTTTCGTAGAAGATTCAGAGCGCAGAATCAGAAAAAGACTCGTGATAATACACACCTTACATACACAATGTTGGCTGTGTGTATAATGTTTATCACAACTACTCTACCCGGAGAGATTTGTCTTATTTTGATTGCTATTGCAGAGCTCATAAGTATAGACCTTATTAACAGGAACCATATTGCGGCCCAAATAACATTTAGTCTGTGGATCATCAACCACAGTGCAAACTTTATACTATATTGCATGACTGGGACAGTATTCAGGCAGACTCTAGTCAAGCTTCTGCCATGTTGTAAAAGAAAGAAATCAGCAGGTCAGACCCAGAGTGAATGTAAAACAGTGGAAGAAACAGTCCTTTAATATAAGAACATTATGATTTTCTATAGTTGCTTATGCTATTATTTGTATGGTGACTTTTATGTTGGGTGAATACATAAGGTTCTACCATAGATTCCTAGAGGACAATTCGACCTGCACTCGAGATTGTGCAAGGCTTACTGTAACCAATTAAAAGGAATACTTAGCCTACACCTCAACTCATGAGATAATAGCTACTGTCAAAGTGTTAATTTCTACCAGTATCATTAGCTATGTATATCATGGACATACTCTACTCAGCAAACTCTAGGGACAATATTCTACTCTTCAAAATTCAATGTTTTATTTACTCTCATAGCTGAAAATGCACTGACAAGATAAATCTGATATTGATATTTCCCTGGGGCTTTTTTGAGACCCATGCATATTTTGGAGATGTCATTCTTGAGCAGAGTTGACAGACAGGATGGTCATCAGACCAGACCAGGGTGACACCTTAACAGCAGTTTTATGGCAGTTGACCATCAGTTCTACAAAGTTCCCAATCTACCAACCAGAGAGAAGATCTTAGAGATATCAATTCTATAGCAGGTACCTTTACCACTGTACTCATACATACATTTTATTCACTATGTTTATACATAATGTGATGTCATATTAAGATTTGTGTCTCCATAGTACAGGTTTAATCTGTGCCAAGAATAACTTAGAAAGAGCTTCTTGAACATACCATACTGTCCAAGCCTGCTGTGATGAGCATGAGGAAGAATAGGATGGACCAGAACGGGGCTATTGGCATTCGTGCCAGGGCTGCCGGGTATGCGATGAATGCCAGTCCTGGCCCTGTAGAACATTGTTTGCTGCTGTTATGTCTTTTATATAGCAACTAATGTATCTATCAATGTATATATTTCAATGTTCATCTATGAGGTTACATAACATGGTGATAAATAGATATTCATAAATGTACATGTGTCAAATTCAATAAAGCCTTATAATAATAAAAATTGGTGGTGAACTTTTGATAGGACTTTAAAATGCCTTTCTGTTTGTGTTATTCTTGAATATGAACTTAGTAGTTTTTGGTGTTTATTTCGTCTTCAACACAAATTTCTAATACCAGACCTACCTGATTTCATGACTTCTCCTACTTCTACTTGGAGGTCGTGAGCCAGGAATCCTATGATAGAGAATATGACAGAACCAGCAAAGACTGAGGTACAACATCCAACCAGGGCCACTGTGATGGCATCCCTGAAGATATAAAAACACCTTAGTGATAGAGACATAGTGTTTGACCCAAAAAATGACCATGTCCAAGCACAGTCTTGTCCTGCAAACTAAGAATGACATTAGAATACTTGAATCTTACTTGTGGTGGTGAGAAATACAAAGGCAATATACCTGTGGCAGTTATTGTGGAATTTGCTGTAGGATGAAAAGGCTATTAGCCCTCCCTGGGCTTGGCCAAGAGAGAAGAAGATTTGGGCAGCTGCATCTCCCCAGACCTGTAATAATAATATGATGTATTTCTGACGAAGGCTCAAAATGGATAATAGTGAATTGAAGCAATCTTGGACACTATTAATGTTAATATCAGCGACAAGCCAGTTATCATGGAATTGGGCTCAAATGGGTTTTATGAATTCCAAATTTATTGACTTCTATATAACCACTTAAGAGAGCAGTGATCTTTTAATGACACTTGGGGGAGCGGGAGGTGTAGAAAACGAGGGTGGGAAAGTTTTTCTTATATATATCATCTCAATCATAAACCCATCAAGATAAGTTGTGCTTATTATCTAGTCACCATACCTTTACTTCAAAGATCCTCGTCCAGTCTGGGACCAGATAGTACCGAAGGCCCTCAAATGCACCTGGTAGCGTGAGGCCACGAATCAACAGAATAAGCAACACAACATAGGGCAGGGTGGCTGTGACATAAACTACCTGAAATCAAACAGATAATATAGATGACAACCCTATACAACTATAGTAAAGCTATTTAGCATGCAGGAAGTATGCAGGAAAATAAATCAAATTAAGTTACAATGAAATTGATTCTTTATATATAATATAATAGTGTAGAAAGTGAGAGTAATGTCCATACAACTGGGTCCCCAGCTTGGATTGGACACCCTGAACCCAAGTAGTTACTGGCACTTATTTTCATTTCAGGTAACCAGGACCAGACACTCCGGCCTAGAGGTAATATGTATGATGTAGCCCCTAGGTGACACCTAGGTATATAATCATTACTGAATTGTAAATATAGAGGTCATGTGTACATGAAAATACCTTTCCAACAGATTTAATCCCCTTGCTGAGGCAGAGGTAACCAATGGCCCATGCCAAGATGTTGCACAGAACCAGTTGCCACCTGAAGGAGCCGAGCTGATCAATGCCTGGAGACAACTCCAACACATACCGCCTGCAGGAGGACAGATACAGTGTTTTTGTTAAATTGTATTAAGGATAATGCATAAAGGGTTAAGAAACATATTTTCTAAATATTCAGTATTGCTGAATGCTTATAATTTCCTTTCAACCATGCTAGTTTGACTCATGCTTGGGCCACTCCAAAAGTAAATATTATTTCTCATCAGTGTGCATCATCAAATAGTGCTTTATAGACTTATGTTATGCCTTTTTCTTTTACAGGGAAATCATGTCAAAATAAAATCAACATAAATGCCATTTCCAAATTTCTCAGCTTTATTGAGGTATGAATAACAGGTTTCCTTGTTTTTTAAATCACAGAAATGTTTCATTATTGACAAGCATTCAAGGTATTATCTTACTCAAAATATTCCTCTGCTGGGGTTGCTAGCCGCACAGACAGGGTGGTGTTGAGTGCTGTGAAGTTGTCCCTGAATTCTGGCATCACTGTTGTCAGAGTCTGGTTAAGGATGTCAGTGATGTTTTCTGATGCAGTTAAATTAACTGCAGTTGAGTTACCTAGAAAAGAAACATATGATGATAACTATGCTGCATTCTAGCTTCATTTCTAAGATATAAAGTAGGTTTTGTTATGATTTATAATTTTTCTTGTCATCATGAACTTCCAAGCTAATAATTATGTTCTCCAATGCTTCACATGATATCAACATTTGTCTAATAAGTGAATGCTCATTAGTGATGCATAAGCTAATACCTAGCAGCCTAAGGCGATAACAAATTTACTATGTAACAAATTTACTATGTAACAAATGGAACCCTCTTTAAGAACCTGCTTTAAGCAATAACAACAAGTTAGTGCATTTGTCTTGTCATCAAAATATTGTCTATACTGAGGCTTGATTTAGTCTTTAAATACTGGTTTCCCCACAAAATTAGATAAAGAATTAAAGTGGATTGAATAGTATTATAGACCTTGATATAACTTACTTTGGTCACTTTGGTCACCCACTACTAGACTACAAGCCGGAGTGTTCCAAGCGTTTTCACAGGTGGCCCAGGGCAGCTTGCTGGTCATAGAAGCAAACAGGTAGAATATTGCATAGGTGAGTAGAGTTGTGTAGTAGGCATTTATGATGCCTGTAAGACTCACAGCAGCAATACCCAAACCTGGAAGATATCAATAAAATGTAATATGTAAATAGATACATTAGATACACTGCTCTTTTGTCATCATAATATATGGATGCATCATAATGAGCTAGCAGGTGCTGTGCCAGTGAGATACTCACTGCTGCTGTATTAGTCCACCCGGTGCCACAGGTTCAGAATTCTTTACGGCTTCACAAATATTTGTGGGTCAAGTCTATAATTTTACTTTTTTTTGTGAGAAAAATCAAGACCATTTTTGGTTACGATTTGCAGCATTGATATTTACATCCAGCTGGTTCACACATCAATTCAATCTACTTTATCTGTAGCTGCATGGCACTCGTTGGAAGCATGGGGGTAATAGACTATACATGTTGCAAGGGCCTATACATTGCATTTTAGTTTAAAACCTTACAAAGCATGGCATCTAGTAAAGGGAAAAGAGTGTCCCATCCTCACCTTTGAATAACGGTATCATCTTCCATACTGCCACAGGTCCAAGGGAGGCATATTGCCCAATGGAAACTTCCAGGAAGAGGAGCGGGATTCCCGCAAAGACCAAGGTCAGGAGGTAGGGGATGAGGAAGACACCTAGTGATGAGATTACAGATCAGGTGGTAGAATACTCACATCAATTATAGAACTCTGTTTTGGTAAAATACTATGACACAGTGATTTATTAGACAGCTGTGGGTTTGTCTTGTGTAAAAGCATCAGTTAACCTCCTAAAGTGCGAAAGATTATGCTAAAACAATCTCATCAATATACTTTTCAATTTCCCCTTTCAATTCCCTCCTTGACATATACGGGACTAGCGCATTAGACTATGGGGGCCGCCATCTTGGCTCAGAGCAATGCATTGGGGTTAGGCCCCCGACTTCGGAGCAGTGCATCATGGGAGAATTTCTTATCAGCACCTTTGTTCTAGGTGTGAGGAGGCCTGATAAGGAGATGGGGTTTAGCCGCCGACTACCTGAGGTACCAGGATGTGCTAGTCTCGTATAAATCACCTTCTTTTGTCCCATCACCAAATGTTGGTCCTATCCCAGTGGGCACAAAATTCAGCCCAACGTTGAATCAACATTGCATCAACATTGAATCAACATTGACAACCATTTAACAATGTTGATTCAATGTTCTGTGCCCACTGGGATATTACCATTCCCCCGTATCATCAATGAATCAAATTAAACTGCTAATACATTTCTTCTACTCGGAAGTACTTCGGTATTTCTTCCTAGAAGCATATATAGTGACAGGTAGGCTGTTTACATTATCAGTCAATACTTCCCGAAGGTGTTTCACCATGGCTGAAATAGACCATTCTTTTTCAAAGTGTTTCTATACGGCCCACCACTTGCAGATTTGAGTTATGACTATTATTTGGCCACACTAATCATAAGTTTAATCATCAGTTGGAAGTGCACAGAGAGAAGTAAAGGCGTCGCCATGACTCTTTTATTATAGTCAACTCTAGTTGACTCTGTGGTAGCAGAGTCATGATGACTCTGGTGGAGGGGTCACAGCTACTCCAGTCATACCCCTTGCTCTTTGTATAAATTAAGTCTACCTCTTGACTCTATCAGTGCAGAGTCAACTTCAGTTGACTCTTCCCACAGCAGAGTCATTTGTTGTTAAAATGTGTTGACTCTGATAGTAGTCAAATATGAAACCACCTGGTAGGGCAACCAACACTAGTTTGGTACCAGTGGCAGAGCCACTATCTATACTTTAGCTAATTGTTACATGCCACACTTTATAGATAGGTCCACTGTGTTTATAAATACCAGTTAACTTACCTGGATCAAATATGATAGCAGACTGAGCAATACATTCCAAGAACATCAACAGTATAGAGCTTAGTCACCATATTTGTGGGTATGGGAAATATACGTAAGGCTGCGCACTAACTGTGTGAGATATAATATGTGGTACTGCTTACTATTTCATATAGATCTGAAATTGGCATCTAATATGTGGCCAATGGTCTGTAGAATGTGGTGTGAGGTAGATGTAACTTAGCCCATTCACACAAGGAGAAGTGGTAGACATGACAACATGTCTTGTTATTGACCTGTCTTGGACAATAACCTCAACTACTCACTTCTCTCACAGGCCTCACCTGGCCTGTCCACTAATTATATACACCTGTTGCCCCCACTCTACCCTGCCATAAGTACAGGATCCACCTTACTACTGCAGGCCACTCATTATTCAAGTATTGACTCCTGCTCTTTTGAGGGGCCATTTGCTGTGGACTCTTCAGGAATGGAGAGTCAAATTCATTTGACTCTCCTCCACAGGTGTCATGTGGGAGACAAACTGCAACTCTTGCCATCAGAGTCATGGCGACTCCTTAACCTTTCTGTGTGTGGGACTCAAAGGGGGTGTGTCCAAAGGACCTACAAGTGATATCTATGAGTGCTAAATGCATTCATAAGCATGTTGCAACCAGGATAATATATGTGTTTCACAAGCACTATATATATAGGAGGAGGTAATACCATCCCCATCCTGTTTTTCATTTTATCTGGACATATTCATTTCTCCAATGTTTTCTTTTCATGCATGGCAAGTACACACACATGATATGTGTCATTTTGGCACCTCCCCAAATGACATAACAGAAATGCTATTATAATAATATTATTTGATAGCATTTTGTTAAGGCATTGGGGTACTTTCTTTCAGTCTATGGTCTTATAATGGTAATTGCAGGTGTTTCAAAAGGATCATTCTATCATGTGGTGCATTAACCACTCGTAACTTATTCTGTACCACAGAATATATCAGTCATTTTGAAACACTTGCCATCTTCCTAAGAGTCGTTCTATTCTGCATTCTATTTAGATCACCCATATGCATTATAGATCAATCCATATAATTACATTTGATGTCTTATTGTATTGTATTCGGCCCATATAATGCCGGTAGAAACAGCCGCTTGATACTGTGTGTGAGAGAAGCTTCTATGGTACTCTGTTATATGATAAATTGAATATGTATCTTGTTCACAACTGTGAACGTATTCATGACTGTTTGAAAAACATCTCTGTTATGATATAGGCTATGGTCAATAGAATATTCACACAAACGTCAAACTTCCATGGATGCATTTTATTCAGCAATGCTCTCAAATGCTTTACATAAATATCCCATAAAATATTTGGAGCCTCACATTCATAGAATAGATTCCATTTCACATTGATTTTAGGAAATGCTTTAATACCAATACCTCGGCATCATATATATTCGCACTCTAAAAGTTGCTCCTGAACAACAAAATATGCTGAAACTATGCAGTACTTTAGCTGCGAAAAATGAATCGCTATAGATGTGATTTTCTGTTGCTGTAGATACAGGTTAACAGCGAGTTGTAGACCTACAGGACCTTTTCCTGAACTTTAAACATGGGGGGGGGGGGGGGGCAATGGGATCAATGGGATTGATCCTTAGTTTAGCCACCTCTCACTAATTTATATTGTATAGATATCGATTTTATTCAGTAGAAATGGTTAAAAGACAAATATCCCTATATAAATTCAATGTTGGTTTGAGACCAGGGCAAATTAGAGATCTATAGCTGACCCAACGTAGCTTTCAGCATGGGGTAGGACCTTTACATCGGGTTTGCTAAAGGTCCCTTGCATAGCCCTTCCTGCAGCTGCCTCGATAGCTCACTCAGATACAGTGACTGTGATAGTAAGGTTCCAGGGTTTATCCCCAGACTGGCTTGTCTTGAAACTTCTTGAGGCTAACATTTTTTTCTAAAATTGATATGCAAATCTTCCCATGATACTTTTTTTTAAACTAATTTTGTATAAATCTTATACATTTTATAACGTTTTCACATGTAGAGAATGTTTTTACCTCACATGAATGGGTAAAAATGGCACCAACAACGAGAGTTGAACCCCAGACCTTCAGATGCCGATTTCAGAACTAAAGTTGGCCGCAATATTTTCTGTACAGCAACAGCACTTACTTCTAACAGTGCAGGGGGGGGGGCTTTACTCACGCTTCTGTATAATGTACCAATACCTCTACATAATTTAACTGTTTACGGCGATACCATTCTAATGAAAGACTTACCTCCCCCGTTCCTGTAGCAAAGGTAGGGAAAACGCCACACATTGCCAAAACCTACAGTGTAGCCGATCAAGGACAGCAGGAATTCGATTTGTCTTGACCAGTTTCCCCTGACTGTGTTAGTGTCTGAGCTTTCTTTGGGTGCCTGGAAATGAAGAAAATTAGCTGAAGACTTAAGACAACCCATGCTAGTGAAGTTTCATCTCGGTTAGTTAATCCGTGTTAGGGAACCTTCAAGCTAATTGGGTTTAAACTGTGATATATGTGATTTGACCAATGTGTTATTTCAACTAACTCTATCATGATGGAAATAAGGTCCACATTCCCAGTCCCATGCGGGTTTGGTCAAGCTTGTTTGGTACACTCGCATTATGTGATACAGTACTGGAAGGTTATTGGCCATAACCTCGTTGGTATATTATGAGGGGAAATTTCAAGCCAATTGGGTTTACACTGTTTAATCTACAAACATTTGACTGGTCAATGTCCCAATTAAATACCCAACGTTTGTTGGATAAAGATATTTGATGGTCTCAAGGGGTTAGCATTGTGCGGGGCATTATGGCGTGCGGTGCCGGTGGGTTAACCCTTGAAGGAGGCATGTGGCTAAAAGATGACTTTTGTCGTCATGATGCACCAATGCAGCCCTGGCGAGTGACTCGCCGGTGCTGCATTGGTGCATCATGCCGACCCTTCAATCCCTGAGGGTAGTCTCAACCCTGTAGAGTTGGCTTGAATGTAGCCCTGGCAACATGACGACCAAGGCATGCTCTATTAATGCACTATGCCGTCTTTAAAGGGTTAATGACCAGCACAATACATTGGTGGCTGTGTCTCACGAACTTGGGCCAATGTTTTTGTCTATGACCGGGTGCCGTCTATGACTGGGTGCCGTCTATGACCGGCTATCTAAATAAGTTGTTTGGAGGAATAAAAATAAAATTAAAACTATTTTTTTTACAATTTTTATGAATAAAAATAGTAAAAAAAATAATTTTTTAATGTTCATCCCTCCAAACAACTTTTCTAGATAGCCGGTCATAGACGGCACCCGGTCATAGACGGCACCCGGTCATAGACGGCACCCGGTCATAGACAATAACATTGGCCCAAGTTCGTGAGACACAGCCATGTACACTAGTAGGACCAATGATCATGAAGCCGTGATTAATTATGCATAAATTATGCATCTTACCTTGCATGGTACGCACGAACCTAACTTCCCTCTGGACATTTTGCGTCGGGCTGCTGAATACTGAATGTCAGTAACGCTGTGTCCCACAGGTTGCACAAGGTTGTGTAAGGTTTGATGTTAAACAAAACCTCAACGATTCCACAAACCTTCCAGTTTAAAATCCAACTATGAGACAATGGATGGCTGCACCCTTTATAACTCCAGGCATTAAAGTCCAAATAAAGTAAGGATAAGGTGAGCTGGCGGACAAGAGCAGGTAGGGCCGCCGTTGCCTGACTGAGGGAAACATAGAGATCCAGGCGGTGGGCTTCCACTCCATAATTAATTACCAGGTGTATCATGTGACCACCCATAAAGATTGGGGTGTGATTGAAATCACAAATGACTCGGAGTCAGGGTGATTCAGTGATTGAATTGATTGATTGAAAGATTGAAGCTGTAAATTATTGAAATGAATTATTTGTCAATTCTGAGAGCAGAAACGTATTCCTAGCTCAAAAGCATCGTCAAATCATGTATCACAATAGTATGTAATCACAATTCAGCCAATCAGGTCGGTTTGGGTGAGCAGGTGGGTGTGGGCATAGTACATGGGTGCGGGTAAGCAGGTGTAGGCAATGAGGGGAGTGTGGAGAAAACCACCAGGCCATAGGTGCCCTTTGGTTTCAAGTCGAGCGGAGTGTAAACAACGACATTACAGATATACAGTAGACATATTTTGGTATCGTTCTGAGTGGGATGCAGCCCCAGCCCCACCAAGGGGGGAACGTTACCAAAAAATCCTCTGGCTATGGGCCTTTGCCTTTACTTCATGGTTTTTACACTTCAAAATATATTTAATTGCATTTAAATGGCCATAATAATTTGAACAAATGATGATGTCACAGGCCATGGGATATGGAAACACTGTATCCCATGAGATACAGGATTTCTAGTACTTAGCATAGTGGTCATTGTATCCCCCATGAAATAAACTGCAATACTGTATTCTCCATAAGCTTTAGTTTTGCGCATTGCAACTGGCGTTCAATATCTAAACCACTTTGAAATATTTCTAAGTAGTTCTGAATGTAAGGAATGGAATGTGACTCCCACCCATTCAAATACCCTAGGCTAGAGGTATCTGATTGTCTGGATAAAAAAACCGTCTTAAACCCGCAGGTCTCGGTACCCCTCCACCGACAGTCAGGGCGCAGTCGGGACAGGTACTCAGCCCTATTTATAGGAGAGCTGGGGCTTTAAGTGGTGTTAACCATTTAAGGGCTGCATACTCCTTGACGCATTATGCCATTTATCGGTATGATGCATGAATGCAGGCCTGGCGAGAAACTCGTCAGTGCTGCTTTCAGGCATCATACCTACCTTACAGGGTTGATACCTTCCCAAAGAGTCGGCATGATTATTACATAAATAGTGTCCGACTCACAAGGGCTGCCTTCATACATCATGACGGCTAAGGGCATACTGCATTAAAGTGCTATGTGGCCCTAAAAGGGTTAAGTTGTAGCCCCCATAGAGATAGCATTGTGTTGTTTAAATATGTTTGTATGTCCTATAGAGGTCTATACTGTAGCAAATTAACATACATTTTGGTCGATTATATATTTCATTTTTTGAGATAGTTCTAGTGTGAATATTTGAAAACGAAACGAAATACACCACATGATAGATGTGATGAATATTGATTTGTAAATACAATGTGCTTGTATCTGATACGAAATATTGTTTTAATAGGAGGTGTTTTAAGTTTTAGTCTGTTCAAGGTATCTTGAGCCGCCACACTAGACCCTGAGTCAATTGATCAACTACCAAGGCCTAAGTCCCCTCATTTGGTCAACTTGTAACTCACCAGTGTTGGTATGGTAGTACTGTTTTTTCTAGATAATATACCAGCTACATACAATGTATATTTTGGCATTGATTGTCAGACTTGAGCATGCCAGACTGTCTCAGAATGGGCAGGCACTAGATCTAGTGCCACTAAGTAGACTAAGATTAAGAATGCCACTACTCCTGGGCTGGGTACGTGACCCCCTCAGTACTACTGATCACCCAACTAACAAAAATACGTCATTTTTCGTCAAAATAACGTTTTTAACGTTATATAACGTTTTGCCATGACAAGGAGCCATAGAGAAACTTAATATTATAACGTTGTATAACGTTTTTTTTGTTTACTGGGAATTAGTTCCATTACAGAGAGTTAGACACTAGGCTGAGTGATGGTTGAGGAATTTCACCAGACACAATATCCATTGATTGTGTACAGTCATAAACTACAACCACATAGAGCGATACAAGAAAAAGTAAAGTTTGGCATTGTTCGAGCCTATTAATTATTATAGACTGAGCAGCCTTTTTTTTCATTTTAAGGAACATTTATCATCACCATACAAAATGCCACTGCGGTGCAGGCTCCCTCAGCTGTTTCTGATTCCCTTGTTTTCCCTCCCCTATGTTGTCATTAATTAACACTATTACTGTAATACCCCCTTTGTGGTCATAATGCATGATTGCAGGACTGGAGAGTCTGCTTAACATATCTGCATACATATGTAAGGGGCTAGCCAAGGGATATGTGAGTTTGATATGATAATGGAAGACCTAATATGGTGATAGTTGTAGCTGGGATAGTTGTAGACATGCAATGGTTAATGACTGTCATGTGGCCTATACTCACCATGACCGATCCCTCACATAAAATCCATGCAGTGTAGAGATATTTTATATGATTACTTAATGTCACGTCTCCCTATGTAGACAGTTGTACACTACAAAAAATGTATCATTAGCATAAAGCTATCTTATCTAGAGCCTCCTTGCTACTAGACTTCCTGGTCTGCACTTCGACTATATTGACCTTAGTGGTGATTATAAAGTTCAATATCAGTGCAAGGCTTGCTTGCAAATATTTGCGACTGTTCATGCCCTTAGGGGTCGTCATGATGATTCAGCGCCGGCTTCATTTCATGCATTGATTTAGGCAATATATGGCCTAATTAGAACAGGAACACAATGTGTATCAACATCTTTTATGCCGCCCACATAACAATAACAATAACATTTTTGATAAAGTTTTAAAGGTGAGTTATAATTGTAAAGATCCAATGCAGAACATATGTATGATATCGGCCGACAGAAACTGTGTATGCATATAATATTAAGCTGGTGCAGAGGTGGTTTTTTTTCACTTAACCCTATAAGGACAGAATGATAGCTTATAGTTCATGTCCATCTGTTGTCATGATACAGCAATGCATTGATGCCACTGAGTACATCGCTGGTACTGTAATGGTGCATCATATAACTGATAAGTTACTTCCCATGTATGCATTATTGTAATAGGCACTCCCCTGCCCATAAAGAGTTAACAAAGAGTATATTAATCGCATACGTGTCATATGTTAAACGCATAATAACAACTGGACAAGTTCTTTTGTATAGAACTTCATATAGATTTGTTTATAGCAGTTGCACGTCATTTAAGACAAATGACACTTATATCGGAAGTAACATCTACATGACAGTAAATTATGGCAGAACAGAATAATAGTTAGCGTTTGTTTCAGTATTTAAAAACTATTTATACTCTTTGAGTGCTTAAATATTTTGTAGACTTAATATCAAGTATATGAATGGGCATCGGTTTCTCATCACCAAGGTCTGAGACATCTGACGAGGGGGGCTTCTTTTTATTTTATTTTGTTTTACTCGCAGGCCAAAATGTATAGAATAATTTTTCTAATGTTTCTTGTGGCCCAAATTCACATTTTATTAGTTAAGAATCAATTGATCTTTAGAAGTGGAGAAAGTGTAAGTTATTTCTATACCACTGCATTGCTGGCATTATTAGCTTTAATTAGATACCAAATATGACTAATTTTGTCCATTTTACCAGGTTTTTCATTAAAATTTGGCAGAGAAAAAGAAGAGGTTTTCCTCAAAACCTGATTTTTATGATGCGCGCGGTGATGAGAAACCTTTATATTTGAGTTGCCTAATCATACTTTTTTTGTTATGCAGTTAGGCTTCCCCCTTCCCTAGTGCACAAGGCATTTGGCACTGTAAATTACCTCATCCGGTTTGCCAAGCTCTTCAGGCGCAGAGTAGACACGGTACAACGTTACCGTACCGTCGGGTTTAAGCGCCGGTTTCTGAATAAGTGCCGGCCTTGTAAAAGCCGGGGGTGGGGGGTGGGTCTTAAAATCGCTCTGAAGCACTAGATATAGATCTTTAATAAGCGTCTATGTTGACAGAGGATCGTACTTGAGTATACCTCATGACGCCTCTCCCCAGTGGGCACAGAACATGGAATCAACATTGATAAATGGTTGTCAATGTTGATTCAGTGTTGATTTAACGTTTATTCAACATTGAACTCAAATTTGTGCCCACTGGGTCCTGGCGCCACTGTGACTGTAGCTGTCGGGCCACCAGCAGAATTTCTTTCGTTTTTTTTCCAATTTAGTTTCAGCTCTTGAAATTTCGATTTATCTTGGTCACGAGCAGTCATTAAAACATGAATGCATTATTCTGTTCTGGCAGCATTTCATGCTCAACACTGATATCGATGAAATTAAACTACTAATTAATGATGCCCCTTAAATATAAGTTTTAGGAGGAATGGACACGGTTGGACAACCTACTGCCGCATAGGGCTTGTAATGTGCCATGCATCGCCCTCCAGGGCTGCATTCATGCATAATGCCGTTCCTTTGATGATGTATAAACCCTTTCTATTCTAGTCATTATGCAAAAGTGCAGCCCCTGCAAAAGCTGCATATATATGTGTATACCCTATTTTCTCAAACATCTAATCAGTCTAGCGTCTTACAGATTGAGAGTGGATAAATTTTATCCTCTTGTAAACAGATCACATAGTGGCCGCTGGCCGAGGATCGCCAGTCCCTTGTCGGCTTGACGCCTGACTGTAATCCAGGTTTGGGAAAAATGTGAATGCATTGCACCATGTTCACTTAATACTATGTTGTGGTTATCATCATGGTAACAGTACAACATCCCCCCTCCCTTTGAGCACGATATGAATAGTTAAGATGGATGACTGGGATCAAAGCAGGTGTGCCGTTTTCTGCGCCGCTGACGTAGATATACTTGTATAGAGATATGGAGGGGGCTGGACGGGGTGGGGATCCCCATGTCGCATGTCGATTTTGATAAATGGCCATGTTGCATATCAATGTCGTTTAATGATGCTCATGTCCCATGTACATTTTAAGAAATGTCCATGTCCCCTGTCACTACTTTTTAAGGCCTTAGGGAGTGATCATTTTTTAACACCGGGGGGGGGGTGGTGGGTTTCCGCGCGGAGCGCGCGTAATTTTTTACACCCCCCCGGTCAAGGGGTCAAAATTTTTTACCCCCCCCCCCCTTAGGGTCGAAAATCGGCTCGCGCGCGGGCCCTTTGAAGCATAGTAACGCGCGGGCTTTTTGGCTCAAAACAGGTCAAATTTTTTTGCCCCCCCCCCCCCAAGAGGGGTCCAAATTTTTTTGCCCCCCCCCCGGTCAAGGGGTCCAAATTTTTTTGCCCCCCCCCCCCAAACCCACCACCCCCCCCCCCCTGTTGATAATAAATGATCACTCCCTTATATCACTAGGCCCCATGTCGCATGTCGATTTTAAGCATAGGCCATTTCTCCGTGTCGGATTTAGGGGTCTATCCCTTCGTATACAGCATCATATAAGATTGTGGACTGACTAAGGAGCGAACTCACAACTCAAGTGTGTGAGTTCTGCATCGATTTCATTGCACCTCTGTTGCGGCTCTGTTGTGAAATGTGGTATTGTGTTCCAAATTATGTAATGTGTGTTAGAAAAAGGTTTGAAGAAAATCAAATTATCACCATAGACACCCACCTTAAAGTGTGCCTCTACATGGGTACCCACAATTTCGACCGTGTCGCCGTGTCGATTTTTAAAGCAAAAGGGCCGTGTCGCCGTGTCGATTTTTAGAGCAAAAGGGCCGTATCGTGTCGATTTTTAGAGGAAAAGGGCCGTGTCTATTTTAGAGCAAAGGGACTGCCGTGTCGATTTTTAGAGCAAAAGGGCCGTGTCGTGGTGTCGATGTTTATCCATGTGTAGGCACACTGCTTCTGTAAGCTTCTATATGACCATGGCACTTACTTTAAGGACTCTACAAACTCTTTGGAAAATTTGCTATTTAAGTAAACAATCAATTACTGTAGCCCCCCCCCCTCAACCTTCGAGCCTCCATTTACCCTATAGGCTATGACATGTACCGGTAGCTTTTTCGCGGTCACACCTAGCTCCCCCCCCCCCCCCCCCATTTGGCACCTCTCCCTCCTAGCCACAGCATTTGGCGGTCACACCCGGGTCACACTTATAAGCTATGGAGACACATGTAAGTGGAGACTGTGTCTGTCACATTTTAACCCTCAGTCTTATGTGTCAGTCATATTTTAACCCTCAGTCTTATGTGTCTGTCACATTTTATCCCCAAGTTTTATGTGTCCGTCGATTTTTAAAACCCCCGTGTCGGGCGTGTCGGATTTTAAAATCCCGTGTCGCCGTGTCGCGCGTGTCGATTTTTACCCATGTAGAGGCACTAAAGTGTCACCGTACCCATGCACTTTGCGGAAGATGACTTGCACTAAGTCTCTGGTGATGTTGTACATAATAATAATAACAAAATAACCGAAGTCATACTTTTGTATTTTATTCCCTTGATAGGATAACTGCACACCTTGGCCTTTTTTTGTTTTAGCTTAACATGATGCTTATGCAGAGGGCTTGTCATGTGCCTTGTCTAAAAACTAACTATTGATCAGTGAGATGCCATATTGAGCAGTTACATATAGCGACAGGCGGGTCTGCAGATGTGGGGTCAACCAATGGCTGATACTCCATATGACATGTGTATAACCGCAAGCAAGTACTATGCTTCAGTACAAGGAATGCTGTTTTTCACACATCCGTACAGAAACTGTTTTTTCATGAATGCTGATATTTTGAAAATGATGTTTGGCGACCATAAAACACAGAGATACACAGATTTCCCCATTTGAACCTTTAAATGCTGCATAGTGCTTTGATATGCTATGTTCTTTGTCGTTACGAGGCACGCATGCAATCATGTCGACCCCTACAAGCTTCAGTGATACACTCCTATATATAGGAGTTGGCATGATGCCAGCGTACACGCCTGGTGAGTACCAGTAGAATGGCAGGTGTAATTATACAGCCACGGTTAACGGCAGGAATAGGCTAGACCAATGATTATCCTGAAAAGCATCCCCATTCATATGCTGGAGTCTTTTCTCAATCACACGTTTATATTCATGAGATTTGTGTGTCAGTTCAATACCGGTAATGTGTTTGTAAGCGATGATATGTCGTTGCAGTGAAATCACCATCAAAATATGTAAATATCGCTTACACTTCAAAATGAACAAATGTAATGTGTAATATAGAATGTGTGTGTTATACGAATGAGAAAAATGGTTTACTAATGTCTAATATGATTAGTGGAAATGTATTCATACTTATGCACAATACAAGTATATCACATTATAACATTAAAGCACACAACCTACAAAACACGTCTACTTTTCCATTCATGATTATGTATGTATCATTGATGTGACTATGTGTCTTGAAACAAACATTTCTAAACGTTATAGGTCATCAAAGATGGAAGCACTTCTATGAAACAGGCGGAATGATTTGTCATGGGGTTGGGGTGAAAGCTGGAGTTACATGAAATCACCTTTTCCCATGTATTTATCAGCTACTTGGGACACCTTGCAACTTAATTTCATCGGGAGAGACAACGGAACCTTTTCAAGTGGACAGATCATGTTGCCATTGACTTTACTGTTACTAACAGAAATTCACTGTATGTCTTATAACCTGCAACACCCCACCACCGTCCGCCCTTTACACAGAAAATCTAAATGCCCCGGCCCTTAGTCTGAAGTGGCTTTCCAAGGTTAGTCATAGGGACATTGGTCAGGCATGACCAAGTGCTATTCAAAAATGACTGAGGAAAAAAAACATATGACTATTGCCTACTCAAAATGACACTGTTGGTCAGTACTGACCAACCTAACAATATTAACTAACCTAGGTTGGTTGTATAGGGAGTCAGAAAATGACTAACCTGGTGAGGCACGATAGTGACTGAGAGTTTGGTCGTATATGGAGCCAACGAATATCAGTACAGGAGGGGGTCAGTCCTTTGGTCACCACCTAACAGTTGGCATCGTCTCCCTTATTGATAATTCTGTATACTATGCTCCAAAGGGCTAAAACTACCTTACATTGTCTATATTCATAACTTACACTGTCTTATTTATTCTCAAAGCAATATTAGAAACAGGCTTTCACATGGGAACAACCAGTTGATGCATAAACTTTCATAACGATCAAATGAAGCTATCTTTAAGGGATGCCGACAATACACAGATATGAATAGAACACCCGGTTATGAAAAATAGTCACAACTACTGGCAGTGAATGCATGTACACATTGTTGGGATTTGAGCCATGAACCTAAACCTGTACAGGAGGTAACTTCCGTAGTTCTGTTTCAGAGCCGACCAGACCTTCTTTCATTTTGAGTTCTGACTTCTGGCGCTCTGTAAGCTCGAGTCCAGCCTCCTGTCGGTATTGTGGCATCATTGGTCCCCAATCTGGCGCTGGACGTGTCATGCCTCGTAATGTATCACCTGTCCAGGGGCACTTCATAGCCTCTAGAAGGTTCTGAAAATGTTGGGGACATGTTTATGAATAATTATAGGCCTATAATTAAACAAACATATTGTAGTTGTCATGTGGATATCAACATGCATACAATTATGTGAGTAGTATAGTATGTATCGGAACGGGACTATAGTTAACTACTGTTTATTACTCAATCGACATGCAGCCAATCAGAGGCCTCCATTTGGTCACGTGACCCGTTGCCATGGTAACGTGACCTACTTAGGGCTCTCAGCCAATCAGAAGCCAGCATTCTGGGTGACCTACTGACCTACTTAGAAGCTCTCAGCCAATCAGAGGCCGGCATTCTGGTAACCATGGTAACGTGACCTGCTTACGTCACGTGACCTACTTAGGCTCAGCCAATCAGAAGCCGGCATTCTGGTAACTAGGGTAACGTGACCTACTTAGGGTTTGTTTGTAAACAACACCACGTGGCTCTCTTGTTTGTAAACAACACCACGTGACACGTGACTGTTTGTAAACAAACAACTTATATATAGAAAATAAACACAACAAGTTCCATGTTATGTTAAAATTATATTTTCAAAAAAAAAGCACATCTGTTACAGCGTCTATGTGTAACTACGCGCGTTCTCATTCAAACACTATAACACTATCATACCGTAGCAGCAGCAGGTAGGACTGGAAGAAAAGCAAGCGCACGAGCAGAAGCGACGACACCAGTTGCACCATCCGGCCGTCGCGTTGGTAGCCCTACTACTCGTCGCGCGTTCAACTGGAGGTTTAAGAGTGACAAATGACGATTCTTTGTCGACGCGACTGCTAACATCAGCATCGGCAGCAGCATCGGCAGCATCGGCAGCAGCATCGGCAGCAGCGGCAGCAGCCTCGGCAGCAGCGGTAGCAGCAGTAGCAGCAGCTGTAGCAGCAGTAGCGTGAGCATTAGCAACAACAGCAGCAGCGACAGTAGCAAGGGCGGCAGAGCGGGCACTAGCAGCGTTATCAGCGGCGTCATCGGCAGCCGCAACAGCATCAGCAGCAGCAGCGTCGGCATCGGTGGCATGAGTAGCTGCATCGGCGGCAGCAACAGCAGCAGTCACAGCCGCAGCGGCAACAACAACAACGTCATCACAACCAGCGTCACTAACAGCCGCAGTAAATGCAGCAGTAGCACGCTGAGCAGCACTAGCAGCAGCAGTAGCAGAGGCTACAGCATCAGCTTCACATTCGCGCGCCGCTTCGTCATTCCGCTTCATGTCACGGTAGCAACTTTCCATCATGGGGATCTGCAAATTGAGGCGCGGTGCTGGTGGTGGTAGTAGTAGTAGTAGTAGTAGTAGTAGTAGTAGTAGTAGTAGCGTGAACGATGATGACGATGCCGAATACGGTTTCACTCCCCCTTATATACCCTTACTCCCCCCTTTTTTTCAAGCCACCGGCCAGCTGCCCCCTCACGGCAGGTCTTTAGATCAGCCTTAAGTCGCTTACTACGCGGCTCATCATCCCTCTAATCGCATTTTCCAGCCGCCGGCCGGCTGACTGCTGACGACAGGAGAGGGTGATTTGTTTTTCTTTAGATTTAAGCCGCTTACCACACGCACACCCTCTAGTCACAGACAGAGTGACAGAAAGGGAGGGGGTCGCTTTGTTCACGCTACCTGTAGTTGTTTTTCTATACACACGCTGAGCCCATGACCCGCTAATCCTTTATACAGGTAACACGCGTTCAACTAATTACTCTATTGTATGACAGTCGGTACACGGATTTAATTTTAAACCACCTTCCCATCTGGATCCATGTCTGGCGGGGTGGAAGGATCCAGCTGAAAAGCGTGATTAGGGCTTTTGTTTCTCTTATGATAGCAGCAGGTCAGCATGCGACAGCTGAAAATGTCAGACTCGCCGCTCCTATAAAAGACTGAGATGCGTCTCTCTTTCCACACACCCTTCTACCATCGCCGCCGACACCGCCACCGCCGGCCAGCCGACCGCCGCCACCGCCTGCAGTCACCGCCATCACGCCAGCAGGGAATTTCGAGCTGAGTCTGCTTATTGCTTATTTTTTTTGTTTGAGCTTTTTGTTTCTTAAAATTTTTTATTTTCACTCAGTCTTTTTTGTTTCGGAGGAAAGAAATATGGCGCTGCAGAGGGCGCGAGTTTCTAAAAGACGGTCGCGCGAACAAAGTGCTCTCCTCAACTGCCCGGCTATTTTTTTATCTCAAAGGAGAGAGCGTCACGTAGTTGAGGTTCACGCTTCTCTTGAAGCGTACCGAATTCTCGAGAAATGCAAAGCTGAGCGCCATCGTCGTTATACAAGAGCGGAAAAGGAAAACGTAGCGACATGGCCGAGAGCCGTCTTCTCAGAACAGCATTTACTCTACCATTGCATAACAGCCGCTCTCAGCGCCCCCACTCGTTGGGCGTTTCATGAAAAGAAAGAGCGCCGCTACTCTCCTCACCCTGCCTCCTCTTATAAAGTGAGAATAAGTGCTATGAAACGATTCGACAAGCCGATCGGTTTCTTGGGAGCGACTGCAGCTCCCACTCGGTGGGCGCGCGTTGTGGCCGACGTGAACACGGTCTCTAAACGTTTCGACGTCGTCACTTGTTATCCCGCATATTGCAACGCAGCCGAATTGAAGAAGATAGGGACGCACTATTTTAAACCATACGCTCCAATATGTATTTGTCACCGCCGCGCTCACACGCCTTATTGCTTTTTCGAGACGATCGTGTCACAACACAGAAATAGAAAAAAAAGCGGCAAAGCGACGAGCTTTGCCTAAATGATCAAAAAAAAAAAAAAAAAAAAAAAAAAAATTAATCTCTTCCTCCTCTTCCTCCTCCTCTTCCTCCTCCTCTTCTTTTTAAATAAAAAAAATAAATATTTGTATCAGACTCCTCTGGAGTCTGATACAAACATTTATGACTATTGAGTGAAAATAGAATTTTATCGCAAAAAAAAAAAAGAAAAAAAAGTCACTTCTGCCGCCGCTACTGTGACACCGGCCGGTATCAATAAAAAGGTCGGCTGACTTTTCTCCACAACCATTCACTACCGACCGTTCGAGTGAGAAACACAGCAGACAGTCAGACACACAACCGCTCTCTGACGCGTCCTGAAAAAAACCAAAAAAATGTCCAGTAGTAAAAGCAAACTCTTCACAGAAATTCATTTCGACGCTCGACTACAAGGACCCTTTAGTTGTATCATTAGCGGTCCGTCGGGTTGTGGAAAATCGCGCTTGGTGGATCAATTTCTGAGCGACGTGAACAATTTGGTCACGCCGCCGGTGGAAAAGACTTTTTACCATTACGGCGAGTGGCAACCTCTGTTTGAAAAAATGCAAAATCAGTACGGTGTGGAATTCAGAGAAGGTCTTCCTAGCAAAGAGTCTATAGCGGGAGACGTGGAAGTAGCAGAAGACGCTTTACGACCCCATACTCTACTGATATTGGACGATCTGATGAGCAGTTCCAATCAGCAAGTGGTAGCCGACATCTTTACTAAATACTCGCATCACTGGAACGTGAGCGTCATATACATCACTCAGAACCTATTCCAGAAATCACCCGACTTTCGAACTATGAGTCTGAACGCTCACTACATGATCGTTTTCAAGAACCCGCGCGACATGGGGCAAATAGCTAGTCTGTCTCGCCAGGTGTTTCCGTCCAACGCGGCGGCCCTCTCTAGTATATTTACCCATGAACTCAAGCGACCTCACTCATACCTCCTTCTGGACTTCAAGCAGTCAACACCTGACGATCTGAGAATACGCTCCTCTTTGACGTCCATACACTCTCAGCTAGTGTTCGTACCGCTAGACAAAAAAAAGAACAAGAGAAAGCAGTAGCAAAAAAATGTCTTCTCATCTACTCGAAAGACACTTTGGTACTCTCAAGCACTTAGCTAAGTGCTCGCCAAAGGACTGCTCGCATCTAATAGACTCTGGAAGCGACGATCTGATCGCAGCGTTAAGTGAGATCTGTCACAATTTACTGGTAGGGAACATCCCGCTCAGCGACAAACAACTGGACAAGCTTCGAGAATCGGCTGACGTGTTGAGGGAGGTCGGCAAAAAATCTACGCCCATCAAAAAAAAGAGACGCGTCTTGGTACAAGAGGGAGGTTTCCTCATTCCGGCTCTCATAGGGATGGCCTTACCGCTTATAAAGAGCATTCTCCGTATATGAGACACCTCATTCGACACCTACTCGCCGACAGCACCACCACCACCACCACTACCGCCACCACCAGCGTCATTGCCACCGTCGTCCCCATGACGGACTCAGAGCAGCAACAACACTACAAACGTTTAGCGCTCGTGGATCCTGAGCCGCTCTACAAATCATCACGAGCAGGTCTACTTCATCATGTGCCCGCTGCTGCTGCTACTACTAGCGCTGCTACTACTGCAGTCGCTGCTGCTAGTACTTCTACTGCTCCAAACCTTCCTCCTCTTCCTGATGAGCGCACTGAAAAGAACGAGAGTTCCGCTCCTGCCACCGCCGCCCGCCTACCTGCCGACATGGCCTATTACCACAAGCAGGCAGAACAGTCCCTTCATCCCGACGCGGCCTTGCACCAGGTGCTACAGTTTATCTACAGGGACTTGGATTTAGTGTTGAACGACCCCACTTTGGAATCGCGCGAGAAAATGTTGAAATACCGAAGGTTGTTGAATAGATTGCAATTTTTTCTCGCGAATCCCCACAACAGCAACATCTCTTCGTCCTACTCTTCTTCGCCCCCGGCTCACCTCCGTCAGTCTGCTGAAGAGGCCAGCGCGTCCCTACTCGAGCGGTTGGTGAACCAAGTTCCCAAGAGGAATCGCACTCGGACCGTGGCGCTGTACAAACAATTGGAGAAATCCGGTGTGATCAAGTGGAACGAGGACGGTGCGGTGCGCGAGATGTCGGGTCGGAGAATACCACCTGAGCATCGCATCAACATAGTGGACTTACTGAACGACGCTGCCAGGTTCAGGAAGACGGCGCCCAGACCGGCGGGCTACTCGCCGTTCACGAAAGCGCTGCGCGAAGCAGTTCCCACAGACTCCTTGATCGGAAACCATCTGTATAAAGCGAGCGGACCTGGCCGAAGTTTGGACACACGGCTTGCTGACAGAGGTCGGAAACGACCGAGCTTCGACTCGGAAGAAGGAGAAGCAGCAGCAGCAGCAGCAGCAGTAGCAGCAGCAGACTCTTCTCTCCAGGTGGATGATCAATCCTCTGACGACGAGGAGGACGACAGTGAACTTTTCCAAACTCCGACTTCCTATAGGAGCGTGGCGAGTAAGAAAAGGAGAGGGCGCAACCGCCTAGCGGCGAGCTCGTCGTTCACGCCCTCAACAGGCCCACCATGGGCAAACCAGTGAAGAGACTGACCAAGAAGGAAAAAGAAAAGAAGCGCGTAGTAGCTAGATATACCGACGTCAAAGCGCCCTCCAGTTTCACTAGCGTGACTAAACTCCAGAAACAGCATTTTCGCCACCTGAACCCGGCCGTCATCCGAGATGCTTTAGTGTCGCTGGACGCCTACACTAAACATAAACCCATTCGGAGAAAATTCGCAAGGAACAAGACTATAACCGGCGCAATCGATCAGCAGTGGCAGATAGATCTGATGGACATGCAAGCTTTGGCGTCTCACAACGACCGCTTCCGGTACGTGGTGACGGCGATCGACGTTTTCTCTAGGTACGCGTGGGCCGTTCCCATCAAATCCAAGAGCGGCGCTGATGTCACCGAGGCCTTCCGAGAGATGACAGGCACTGGCGAGAGACGACCGCGCACTGTTCAGACAGACAAGGGGAAAGAGTTTTTGAACAAGATCTTTCAAGATCACTTGAAGAGCGAGGGCATAGAGTTCTTCACTGGCGAGAACGACGACATCAAAGCTAGTCTAGTGGAGCGCTTGAACCGCAGTCTGAAGGAGAAGCTGTGGCGTTATTTCACACACAAGCGCACGTATCGCTACGTAGACGTACTGCACCATGTAGTGTCTTCTTACAATCGCACTCACCACAAGACGTTGAAAATGGCGCCGGCTCAAGTCAGCTCGGAAAACAGCGAAACAGTTTTCTACCGACAAGATCTCCCAACTAACAAACAAATCGACGAAATATGGAAAAAGAAGAAAAAAACAAAGACGTCCGCCGTCGATGTCATCGCTCCGGGTGACAGAGTGAGGATGTTGAGAACTAAAGGCGCCTTCGACAAAGGGTACGAGGGAAACTGGCGCGAGGAAGTGGTCGACGTTGCTAAGACGTTGGGAAGCAGAGGGTTCGAGCTGAAAGACGACAAGGGCGAGGAGATAAAAGGCGTCTTCTACCCGGAAGAGGTTCAGAAGGTGTACAAGAGTCGTTACGACAACAACTACCTGATAGACGAGGTGTTGCGCCGCAAGACCGTCGACGGTAAAGAGTTAGCTTTCGTACGTTGGTTAGGTTACGACGACAAGTTCAACGAGTGGATCCCCGTCAAAAAAATAACGTAGAAAAAAAAAAAAAAAAAAAAAAATGAACATCACTCTACCTAGCAACAGCTCTATGGAGTATTATCCTGACAACAGCTTGACGTCTTTCCGAACTCACTTCGACTCGCCGCTCCTTCTGCCCGAAGCGTACGAAGCGGCTCTGACTGAGATCATCCTCCCTACAGAATGGACTAACGTGAACGACGACGACTTGATCATCGTTGTTCCTCTGCGCACCAAAGGTTCGCTAGAGGAGGCGATCCAGGTTTTAAAAGAAACTAAATTCTCCGAAGGAAAAAAACCACAGGTAGACTGGAGGGGAATGAAAAACGCGAACGGTCTGAGCAAGCTAACGTTCAGCTCAAAATTCCCGCTGAGCTGGAAGGAAGCGAGCTATGTAACGGTGGAAGAGATATCAGACACGTCGGAAGAGCAGCAATTGAAACCGGAAACAAAAAGGTTCAAGAGAGAGGTCGACTTGAGACAGACGAATGCCGTATACAAGCAGTTCTTGTCCCCGGCGGTGAAGAAGAAGGCGATCAGCGATCAAGCAAGACAGATGATCGAAGAGATGGAGAAAGACATGGGAGTGCGCAGTTTCATGCCAAACCTATTCGAGATACCTCCTATTTTCACCGGAAGCAACCACACCCTAATCGAGCGCTTGAGTGAGACGTTGCGAGATGACAGACTAGAGGGCGACAGCTTCTTGCTCAAACCGATGCGGATCTTATCGTACGACGCCAAGACGAAACGCGTCACCATCAAACCGCCGAGACACTGTGCTGTCCTGCTGAGTCAGCATCTCGCATGCGTTCTAGGCTTCGGAGAGAAGACGTGTTTCGCGTCGCCGACTACCGGCGCCTACTCGATGGATGTTTACGGGGACGTGCACTCTGTGTACATATACACCGACATGATCCAGGAGAGACGTGTGGGCGACATGCAAGTGCCGCTGTTGCGCTGCGTGGCGGTGGACAGAGGCGGAAAGCGTCGAGGTGGCGTGCAAGCTATCAGTTTTCCCCATTTGGATTATTTCCCCTTGAAATCCAAGAGGTTTACCG
The DNA here is from genome assembly GCA_947462335.1 of Harmothoe impar. Lineage (NCBI taxonomy): Eukaryota > Metazoa > Annelida > Polychaeta > Phyllodocida > Polynoidae > Harmothoe > Harmothoe impar. Next base: position 41,969,880 of record OX381720.1, on the reverse strand, counting down.
AGGTCGGCATCTATTTAAGAGACCGATCCGGTCATTCCATCCCATTCGGTAGAGGCGAGGTGACCGTGACACTTCATCTGAGACCTATTGAGCGCTGAAAGAGAGAAAAATGATGCGTCAACGCGTTCCGTACTTTCCACCCAGGCGCACCGTCGGCAGAGGGTACAGCGATTACTACAACGCGCAGCTGGGCAACGGCGTCAACGTGTACAGCGGGCGCTCTTTCCAGAGCGGGCACGGTTTGGGCGGCGCTCTGTTAGGTCTGATGCGCTCGGCTACCCCGCTATTGAAGTCGGTGGGAAAAACGCTGCTCCGCGCCGGTGTGGGCGTAGCTAAAGATGTGCTGGCGGGTCGGACTTTAAAGAGCAGCGTGAAAGACCGAGGCGCAGGCGCTCTGAAGAGACTGGCGAGTACGGCGTTCTCGGGAGGAAAGACGCCTGTCGCGTCTAAGAAAGGGTCGAAACGTCGCCGGCATTCTCCTCAGACGGGCGGTGGCTCTTGCAAGAGACGTAGAGGGGATGTATTCGACCGGTAAGCGCCTAGGCGTTCAGGTATAAATAAAAAGACTGGAGGCGGCCGGCGTCAGTCTGTCGGCCGCGTGAAGAGAGAACACAATGGCTTACGTACACGAGAGCAGTAACGAGTGCGCGCTCTCTGAGCTCGACCTGCACACCGTAGCGCCGACTCAGACTACTATCTTAAAGTCGTCTTTCCTGGGGATAGAAACAAAAAACTCTTTAGAGGATGGAGGTAACATAAATTTCACCATCAACAAGTCGCAAGAGTACACAGACCTGAACGAGAATTACCTTCATCTGGAATGTCAAGTGCTGAAAGCGAACGGAGCGGCGATCGAGGACACCGACGCGGTAGCTCCGGTGAACAACTTGGCTCACTCGCTCTTCAAAGACGTCCAAGTCTCCATCGGCGGTTTCAAAGTGTCTGGCAACACCGAGACCTACCCTTACCGAGCTTACTTGGAAGGGTTACTCAACTACAACAAAGACGTGAAGGACGGCGTCATGAGCGCCCAGGGGTGGCATGAAGATACGCCCGGTCAGTTTGACACGTTGACTGACGCGAATGCGGGGTACAAAGCGCGCAAGAAGCTAATCTCCAACAAGCGCTTTTCGCTGATGGCGCGACTGCACTTTGACCTGGCTCATCAACCGAAGCTCATCGTTGGAGAGACAGAAATCAATCTCACTCTGAAACAAGCGGCGCCCTCTTTCTATCTGATGTGCGCCGCTGACGGAGGCTACAGCTTGAAGATCTACAAAGCAAAGCTCTACGTGCGACGCGTGCTGGTGGCGGACGCTGTAGCGGAAACGCACGAGAGAGCGGTGATAGAACACGGGCCCTTCGACTACCCGGTGAACAGAGTGGAGGTGACGACGTACGCCATCCCTCAAGGTAACAGAGATCACAGCTACACGCACTCCAACACAGGCCAGCTTCCCAAGTCGATGATGATTTGCTTCCTTGACCACGACGCCTTCAACGGTAGCTACACCAAGAACCCGTTCGAGATGAAGCATTACGACATCAGCTCGCTTCAAGTGATAGTGAACGATCAGAAAGTGCCGAACGACGCCTACGTGCCCGACTTTAAGACCAAAGCGGCCGTGAGAGAGTACTTGGCGCTACACACGGAAACGGGGATGTACGAGGGCGCGCGCTCCTGCGGTATTTCATACGATCAATTCCTGAACGGTTGAACCTTATAAGAGCGGGTCAGCTGAGGGTGGAAGTCAGTTTCCGCTCGGAGCTACAAGCGACAACAACGGTGCTACTCTACTTGGTGTACGACAACGTCGTCGAGCTGACCCGAGATCGACACCCCGTCACCGACTACCACATGAACTGAAGACAAGACGGCGGTACTTGGCGTATCGTATGAACACGCTTGAAATAAGCAGAGTGTTGAAGGAAAACGTTCACACAAAACATCGTTTCCTGGGCGTTTTCTCTTGTGACACTATTCCGAAGCACCCTATCAAAGACACTTGTTTCGTGAGCAACACAGATCCGCAACATTTACCAGGTCAGCATTGGGTGGCGTTTTACGTGTCGAGCACGGGTGAAGTGTACTACTTTGATTCCTTCGGCTTACCGCCGCTGAGTGCGGAGTTCTTGTCTTTCGTGGAACGCTCTGCTCCGTTCAAGTGGCAAAGAAACCGCATTCAACTAAAAGACACTTCTGCTGACACCTGTGGACCTCATTGCGTTCATTTCCTAATTGAAGCATGTCGAACAAGAAACCCCAAGAAGTGCGTCATGCGCATGAGCAAAATCCCAAAGCTGAGCGACCGGGCCGTGAGTCAGAAGCTATCGATGATGCTGTTGTGACGGGTTGTTGCGATGGCGGCCGTTTCATGGAGGCAAAGATTCTCTGCCTTGCCGAAATGGTGTTGGATTTATCCAAAGTCGTGCAATGTCTATTGGAGAGAAGTCGTCCGGGGTGTGGTGGTGCGAGTGACGGCGGCGTGAGACTTTGCGGCCTGTTGAGTTGCTGCAAATCGAAGAAGCAAGCTAAAAAAGCATAAACTTGTGTGTTTTTTCTGATTGAAATGAAAATAAAGAATAAAATGAAAAGAAAAGAAATTATCTTGTTGTGTTTTTATTTCTATATATAAGTTACATAACTTTTTTTTTGTTTGTTTGTTTACAAACAGTCACGTGTCACGTGGTGTTGTTTACAAACAAGAGAGCCACGTGGTGTTGTTTACAAACAAACCCTAAGTAGGTCACGTTACCCTAGTTACCAGAATGCCGGCTTCTGATTGGCTGAGCCTAAGTAGGTCACGTGACGTAAGTAGGTCACGTTACCATGGTTACCAGAATGCCGGCCTCTGATTGGCTGAGAGCTTCTAAGTAGGTCAGTAGGTCACCCAGAATGCTGGCTTCTGATTGGCTGAGAGCCCTAAGTAGGTCACGTTACCATGGCAACGGGTCACGTGACCAAATGGAGGCCTCTGATTGGCTGCATGTCGATTGAGTAATAAACAGTAGTTAACTATAGTCCCGTTCCGATACATACTATACTACTTATGTGCTTCATCTAAATGGCTTGATGCAGCAATTCCATTTTCAGGTTTGATTTATATTCTTTTTCTAACATATTACACATTGTTATTTAAATAACTCTAGGAGTGTCAATATAATTGTTAGTAATAATCAGAGAAAACCTTTAACATCACTAATGTCTTGTTGCGATATACACACAACATAAATTCACAAACAAAGTCTAGTACAACAAAAATAAACTATGCTTAGTTTCTATACTGCTGTATCCCCTTGGCACTTAAAGGCCAACAAGTTGGTACCACTACAGCTATAGTTGGAGTGAATTAAGCCAGGACAGGTACTCGGCCTTATACACAAGCCATTTTTATGATTCTGGTAGAGATCAAACTGGCCTTACCTGGAAGGACCCAAAGTATGATATGGTGTGGTACATCATGTACCCCGGGATGGCAAGGACCGGGGTGACAGCAACTACCCAGCCAATGCTGTTAGCCCAGGCCGGGTATGTGTAGTCGTTGTAGGTGGTAGGAGTGTGGATCACGCAGTTGAACACACACACAAACTAAACACAATAAGGAGACTGATTAAGATGAGCATATGTCTGATGATTAGGGCTCAAAATGCAATCTTCTTAAAACTAATTCAGGATGCTTATCAATACCATACTTCCTTTGTTATCCGTTCCATGTACTCTCCCATAAGCTAATATTTGTGACCAGACACATACACAGGGGTACTTAGGGGGGAATTATTTGTGTCAAGATCTTTGAAATGAGATATCATAAGCTAAGATATCCCTGGTAGTACTGGGAGAATATTCGACACATTAATACTGTTCTGGTCAGTACATATCAATGACTCCCAACAACAATAATCTACATTGATAAAACTAGCAAGGTTAAGGCAATTCAAGGCTGCTTTATACTTTTTTGTCTTGTCTATACACATTATTTTGAAGTAAGTTCTACTCACCAATACAATGGCAGGAGTGATTCCACACCAACACACCCTGAAGAAGATGCTGGGTTTAAAGCCCAACATGACTTCTATGTCTTTCGCCAGGTTATGATATCCTACATAGAAAAGTTGTGAATTAAAGATATTTATGAGTTCAAAGCAATATTGCAGTGTACTTTTTAAAATAATCTATTGCACTGTGATGCGAAGCAATGTGCCGATACATCTTGCTAATCCTATATATATCATGAGTGTACCAATAGGGCATTGAAGCACTATACTGCCCTTCTTAAAGCAGCAACTTGATCTCGGAGCATCGAATTTTAGATTATAACATGTCAGCAATCTTCACAGACTCATATGTGGACAGGTTGATTTTTAGATAATATGGGTGCCTCTTTCTATATGAAAATAGGTGAAATACCTCCTGTGAGAATAAAAGTCATCCAACTGTAAACCTGATAACATAACGATCTGCAGGTTGCCTACTCCATGCTGCCCCTATTGGACTTGAGGTGAACTACCTCTAACTATTCTCCTATGTGTATGCATAATGAAAGCACTATTCCCATGCACAACCATAAGGGTTTTCATATGTATTCCTACAGATTATACATCTACTTCCCTATTTAGTTGTTGTATGTAGACCTTCACCATAAGTGTGTGCTAATTGCTCTAAGTGTACTAGCCACACAAGACTAAGCCATTTTAGTTCCATCTTCGAACACAAGAGGTCATGTTGGCATTGGCCCCTGCAGAGATGGCTTTCCTTCCCACCACAGAAGGATTAAAGCTGGGCCGTCAGGGAATAAGTTCAGCATTTTCCATACATGGCCTAAAATAACAGTTCCACCAGAGGGCAGCAGTGTTTGGACAGGGGACCATGAGCATTGTCCAGCTACAACATATTCACCCTATCTTGTGCCTGTAAGAGCTAAGCTCCCAGCCCTTAAGAGCCCTCTTGTGAATCAAAATTGAACTATATCCAAAAGTGCTTTTGGCCTCACTTCAACCATGACGGTCAAGCTTTAATATCAGTATTTTTAACCCATCCATTATGCTTTAAAGAGGCCTTATATGCCATGCTATTTTGCTCTGCCTTAAAGGGACAGTATATACGTAGGTTTGTCCGCCATTGCTGGCCGTTTTAGGTAACCTTTGACCCTATTTTGCATAGTAGATCCCGCCCACAGCGTGGTAGATCCCGCCCACAGATCAATACAGGTCAAGGTGTGCACTAGCATCTGTGAGCCGCCTTCAGTACACCTGGGTACATGCGGTATGGGGTGGTCTTTATTGTATTTATTGTGGTGGGGGGGGGGGGGGAGGGGGTGCAACCATTATCTGACGTGACTGAAGAAAGTTAATCATTAAGTTTTATAAGATTGACAACAATAATAATGTGCCTCACTCACATATTAAAAGATCACTCCGTTTTATGTAACGGCACTATTATCTGAAGCTATAACTGTTATAAATTGATGAAAAGAAATTACACCTCCCCCTCCCTGTACATACATGTATAATGGTCACTCCCTAAAACACAAGTAGGGGGACAGGCAGACGACGACAATGGTGTGTGTGGACCAGCCAGCCGATGTGTGTGTGTGTGTGTGGTAGTGGGGGGGGGGGGGAGTAGCAACCATGGTGTGCTTGGTCACGGTTCACCAGGCATCCAGGCCTTACCGTAAAACCTAGCGTATAAGCCACAGCTAATATACAAATCAGATCGCAGGTGCGGCAGGATCGGCCATCAGTCGGGGTGTGGCTTCTACGCGAGTTTTAGCTACTATGATATATATAGTACTACTAAAATCACCATACTCAGATGTGCCTCTACATGGGTACCCACAACTTTCACCATGTTGCTGTGTCGATTTTTAGCAGCAGGACTGTGCCATTTTGTCGATTTTTAGGTATATAAGAACTTAGAGAAAAATCCCTGTGGGTCAATTTTTATCCCCAATTTTCCTATGTCTGTCGATCTTTAAAAGGGCCTAAAAAGGCCATGTCGCCGTGTCGCCCCTGTCGATTTTTACCCATGTAGAGGCACTCAGATCGCCAGTGCAGCTTACATGATTGGCCTAAAGTCTAGGTGGGGCTTATATGCTTATACGCGACGTTTTACAGTACCTGCTGGACAACAAAGGGTGGGTGGGCAGTGTGGCTACCATTGCTATAGCAGAGGTTAGAGTAGATTAGTAGATTGCACCCAATAATAGACCAGTGGGGGCCAAAAAAAAGCCACATGGGTGAAACTCTATAGGGTATATGAACCATATCTCTCACAGTAACGGTCACATAAATGCATTGTACATTGGTATAAAATACATATATGTTTCGGTACTCTCTTTTAAACCATAAGTATAACAATAGTAAAGACTGCAGCCTATCCTATGACTATGAGGTAAGTAATTATAAAAAAGTTGGTCTAATGATCCTATCATGGTACAACTACCTCACCACGTGAAGGCCTCTGTTTGCCCCCCAATCACCACCCTGTGACGTAGTAGCATAGGGAACTCTAACCTCTGCTATGGCATGCCTTGCGTTTTTACACGCCATACCCCCACCCTCACCACTACAGACCCACCATGTAGTAGGGGAGATTCGAATTGTAGATGCACCTAATAATAGTTCTGTGCTCGCCACGTGGTATATGCACCATATCTAACTAATCAATTATACAATTGATACACACATAATTATCACTACAGATATATCTTTTTAAATGAGGTCGATATGGGCTTATACATGTACCATGTATTGTAATACTGCAGCCTGCTACAACATTGATATAATATGATATAATACAGTTTAGTAAGGGTACCATCATGGTGAAGCTACCCAAGTACGTGGAGGTCAGTATACATGCATATTATATAGCACAGGTATATGGAGAGTAAACTGGGTTTTAATGAAATGGGGTCATCATCTCACCCTGGGGCCCTTGATGGGGGGTCCCCATGTCGCATGTCGATTTTAAGAAATGGCCATGTCGCATGTCTATGTCGCTTAAAAATGCTCATGTCCCATGTCGATTTTAAGAAATGTTCATGTCCCATGTCACTATTTTTTTAAGCCTTATGTTGCATGTCACTAGGCCTCATGTCGCATGTCGAATTTAAGAAATGCCCATGTCGCCATGTCGAATTTAGGGGTCTAGGGCCATCACCCTACCAGTCCGTCACACACTTGACCAAGGGTGTATTATATAACAAAGGGAAAGGGACCATTGAGCACATGCATAGTACCCTGGTACCTGACTATAACCCCGTCACTTGTAAGCTATTCAAAATACTCCCTGAGGACTGTGTGAGGAGGCATGACCTTATTGACTTGTGGGCGGTTCCTACATACTGAACTACATGTAATGGGCGGATCTTTAATTCAGGACAGTGGCGCCAGCCCACGTATAAACTGACCCTTTAAAGAAATACAAAATGATGGTCCTATAAATACTAAATTTATGCTAGAGTTGGAGGAGGTCTGAGGAGGTCGAGTTGCTGCTTTAAAGTATTGTGGTGATGTACCATTATACATCAGTATATAACACCTCCTTGAGGACTACATACCCAGCCCAGTTATTCACATAATCCGGCCTGGCTTGTACCACCCGGGTTCTTTAACTAACTGTGCAGTTTCAACTAGCAACCCGGCCCGGATTACATGATCTGGCCTGGATTGCAAGGTGTCACCACCGTTGGCGGCCTGCATCTACGAGGCCGGCCATCGTCAGTCACTGGCAGTTCCCACTGGGAGCTCCTGGTTGTAGGTACACTCATTGAGTCTGACCTACAGTCAATCAGCTACACAAGACCCTGACAGAACCTGGAACCAGCCTGCCCCCCACATGGACCATCTACACATTGGGTAGAAGCATCTGGTACCAGGTCTGCCAGGCCACCATCATTAAGCCAAGAATCCACAGTGTGTGGCCATGACCATAAAGAGACAAGACCAAGATTGCCTGTAACAGCGACAGTAATAACGAATCTCCTTCCTCATTTGTTCATTTTATTCTTGGGCATAGACTATAGTGTCTGGAAGTTATACAATCCTTACAGTCACTAGTAGTTATATGCTTGGACCGTTCCCCGACAGTATCTATTCCTCAGCCTACAGTCCCAAATATTGAAGTTACTACATTATTTTGAATAACAGTCTTACCGTAGATATACATGATGCCTATGCTCTCCAAGAAGGCGATGAGCATGACGGAGAAGAGGGCCACATACCAGTCTAGAAGGGTCAGGATGTAGATGCCTCCCTGTTAAGAACATGAGTATAATGTATCTAACATACATATTTACATAATACTATATACATATATGTAATATTCTCTATATGCACATTATAAAAGGTACATGTTGTACACATTCATTGATATCGAATTAGCACTCACCTGAGTAAGCTGGGGTAGTCCTAATAGGAAATAGATGAAGCAGACAAAGAGGGTGAAGAGGGTCTTGCGTGGGCGAAGTGTGTCAGGAAATTGGTCTGTCATAGCCACTACCACGACCTCAACTTGGGCGAACTGTCAAGGAAGTGTTACCGATAATGATTCTCATTTATGGATTGTACTTATGTGGTATTTCTACTCTAAAGCTTTTATTTTGCCCAAATGGAACTTGAAGCTCTTTTTTAGCACAGAATTGTAAAGAGAAGGTATGCGATTTAAGGCTTGGTTTGGTTTGATCGATACTATACATATGTAAATGTGCAATATGCCTTTTATCTCATGTTGTCAACCTATTATATACACTAATTACCATAGCATTTATGTTGATCCCAAGCTTAGAAGTACTCACTTTATTCTTCCATCATATACTTTATATTATATATACAATTATGTGGCATACGTAGTGGCCTGGAAACAATTACACACTATTAAATAAATACTTATATATACCATACTGTCCAAGCCTGTTGTGATGAGCATGAGGAAGAATAGGATGGACCAGAACGGTGCTATTGGCATTCGTGCCAGAGCTGCTGGGTAGGCCACGAAAGCCAGTCCTGGACCTGTAAGATACGGTTTAATAGCATTATATATCTTACACCATAGCTGCAGTATGCATCAATATTGTAGGATATAACATGTTGAAATTACAAACACGTCTCCAGTGATGATGGAAATTCAACTCATCCAGCTTCACATAACTTGAAATCTGTTTTTTTCTGTGATTACAATAACAGTAACAACACATAACAAAATTATTGTAGTACTTTTTGATGTAGACTACAATAGGCCACTTTAGAAAATTCCCTCTTTGAGGAAAACCTTCCATATTTGGAATGTAAAAAGAACGTTTTTGGGCCTAAATTGGTGTTGCTGCACATGTTGGTTGCCATGGAAACATGATTTTCATCCTAAACTTTAGAAAGGTTAAAAGTCAACTGATAGAAGTCCCCAAAAAGATTTCTGTACTGAAAACAAAATGTAAATACCATTTTAAGATCAAAAGCTGTGACCAGATGTTTGAAAAGATTTTTTTTCTTTCATGATTATACTAATTAAATGTAGATATCTCTAAAACAAAGTAAGATAGAGCTTATTGGCGTAAGATATTAGACATTAACCACACATATTCAAGTTCTCAATAACTAGAAGTCATACCTGCTAATGAAATATATCACCAGAAAGCTGATGACCTCAATTTTATAGATAAATCTTTACCTTGGAGGGCCCTTTTCCTTTGATTGTACACAGTCATGCTGAATGCTAAGTCTCAGTGTTGTCAAAACCATCACTTACCTGATGTCATAACCTCTCCCACTCCTACTTGGAGGTCATGGGCCAGGAATCCTATGATGGAAAAGATTACAGATCCAGCAAAGACTGACGTACCGCAGCCCACCAGGGACACTAAGATAGCGTCTCTGGAATGGGAAGGAAGACAGTCTTGATTAAGTAGTCACATAATTGAGTGCCTATTGTGGTACGCATAATGAAGAGGACATGTTGAGGAACTTGAATATGTGCTAGATATATTGAAATATAGTAACGGTCTATACAAGACTGGGACTTATACTAAGTGGCAGTATGGGGCAGTACAATAATTTATCTCGGCATCATATAGTATGGTGGTGAGAGGTGAATAACGAACATACCTGTGGCAGTTATTGTGGAATTTGTTGTAGGATGCAAATGATATCAGACACCCCCATGCTGGGCCAAGAGAGAAGAAGATTTGAGAAGCTGCATCTCCCCAGACCTGTAATATAAAGAATATGTCACTGATGATATAATTTTAAAACAAGAAAAAGCTCAAGTAACCTAGTACAAGTTGATATTGTGTTAATTGGTGTCGTATGAACATTTTTTGCATTCAAATGTTTACAAATGGATACTGCGTTTTGGATGTGTTTTTGTGAATAAACAAGAGTCGCCAGCTCTCATTGAAACAAAAAGAAATTATTTAACAATCAACCAAAGGCCATCGCCAATACTGGACTAAGCGATTAGTTAGTTAGTTAACTAAGTCTAACATGGCTTAGTCAACTCTAGATTATGTTTAGCTTAGATTAGTTTAGTTTAGTCTCAGCCTAGTTTGGCTTAGTCTAGTTTAAGTTTACTTTAATTAAGTTACCTAAGCATGGACAAACTTTGTTGATCCATTAAGACCAGAGATACACAGTATACCAGTACCCTGTCTGTTGTGTATCTGAACACAATAGAATATCAAACTATTCCAGTTCCAATAAATGCAAAATGGGATGAATATACCCACTAGCATATTCATACTCATATTTTGAAATCAATATAAAACTGTGCTTAGTTAGTCAGTTAGTCAGACCAAAACATGAACTATGACTATCCTGCTTAAAAATGCGGACCTCATCCAACCAAACGACATGGCTATGACTCACACACTGGCTCAAATGAGAACAAATGGCTTTGACCTTTTTGACCCTTGTGGTCCACTCTTGCTTGTACATAAAAGCGCCATCCTCTATGGCACTCTTACATGCTCAAGTACATGTAAAACTTGCTCATCAGGTATAGCATGTGCACCATGTGTAGTCAGTAAGACTCTTAGTTGTAAGAAAACCAACCCCACTGCTGTTGAACCCCAAATCACTACATTAATAGTGATGAAGTGGCAGCCATGTGGCACTGTAAGTCCCCTAATGTATACAAGCCTGGGTAACACTATACCCTCCATAACCAGGGGAGTAGTGTATACAATTATACACTCTTCCACGGGGCACTTGTGCAGAGATAAATCTGCCAATCACTGTGTTTATATACATTGTATATCATCAGCTCCCCATATTGCCCCTCCTGCCCCAACTCATGAGTTGGAAACTAAAACGAAGAAGAATGCTCCCTCAAAATGACCACCCCCATTTCAGACCTTATCTCTATGAAGGGTCTGAAGGTAGGCCATTATAACATCAGGAGCCAAAACCGTTAGTTCAGTCAAATGTCAGACCTAGTCCAACTATTTCACATCATGTGCATTAGTGAAACCTGGCTGCTAGAAGGCTTCCCTGACCATAAACTCTATGTGCCGGGATATCAATTCTTTAGGCGTGACCGAATTATTGATAAAGCAGGAGGCGGTTTATTGTTCTACATTTGTAACAAAATGGCCCCCTATTGCTCAATTCTATCCCCCTTGAGCTGTTCTAATACTCATATGGAGGCTGTTGTAATCAACTACACTGAGCCCAAACACCGGCTTACCTCCTTCATTCATGTCTACCGCCCACCAAATGGGAGTTATGTGAATTGCATTGATTCAATGCTGGCACTTTGCCAGAATCCCTCTTTGGAAGGGCGTGAGCGATGGCTCATTGGAGATATAAATGTAGATCTCCTGCAACCGGAGGACCCAAAAACAAAGTACTACAACCGGGCTGTATCTGGGGCAAACCTCCACAACCTAATTTATGATATCACCCGCCCACATCCCAACCAAAGAGGGGGAACATGTATTGATTTAATCGCCACTGATTGTACCAAGGTGATGCACAAAGGCACACTTCCTTGTTTAATCAGTGACCATCTCCCAATTTTTGCCACTAAAAAGAAGCCTAAAGAGACATTTGTGCAAACAACTGTCCGGGGCAGGTCTTATAAGAACTACGACCAAAATGATTTTATGGACCATTTATCATATGTTGACTGGACCACCTTTTACACAAATACTAATGTGGATGAAAAGTGGTCCATCCTCCTATCACATATTACTGATTATCTTGATAATCACTGCCCCATAAAAGATATGACCTTTAAGGACCATAATAAGCCCTGGATCACCAAGGATATCCTTGAATCGATACATGAACGTAACGAGTATATGTCTGAATACTGCCAGGGCAATAGGACCAATCCTGATTTGCTTGAAAGTGCCAAACAAGTAAGACGGGATATCAATGCGAAAACACGTGCATCGGAAGATGAATACTATAATAAAAAACTAAACGATTTAGCAGACAACCCAACAAAATTTTGGAGGGAATTAGCCCTGCTCCTTGGGAATTCAGGTCAAAATAAACCTGATATTGTCCTAACTCATTTAGAAACGGGCTCCGAATTGAGAGGCACAGCTGTACCCCCATATATTAATGAATTCTTCACCAACATTGGATCCAAGCTTTTTGCCTCACTGGGCAATTTGCCTGTCACATCGTCAATGTCAGTACCCAGTAATACATCATATCCTACCACCCCTGACACTGAAGTGTCATATAAAAGGGTTCTGGAGTTAGTTAAGGCAATTGAAGTCCATAAATCGAGTGGGCTAGATCACATAAGTGCTGCAGTCCTAAAAGATGCACTTCTTATACTAGCGCCTCAATTAACCTCCCTCATAAATTATGGTCTTCATAATATTTCCTTTCCTAAGCAATGGGCATGTGCCAAAGTGGTACCCCTCCCTAAGTCAGGGGACATGCTCAATATAGGTAATTGGAGACCCATTTCACTGTTGCCAGCTCCAAGTAAAATCATGGAGCGTATTGTATATGAACGCATTTATAGCTCATTGGAATCCAGAGGTGTGCTCAGTGATCATCAATATGGCTTCCGTGCGTCCAGGGGAACAAATGATGCAGTTTTTAAATTCATCAACGATGTCTATGAGGCACGTGACAAGGGTGAATATTTGCTAGCATGTTTCCTGGACGTACGGAAGGCTTTTGATAGTGTACATCACTTGGAGCTTATTGCTAGGATGAACTTGCTAGACCTCCCATCTCTGTATATTGACTGGCTCTATGCCTATTTGGGCAACCGGTCTCAAAGAGTTGCATGTAATGGGACCATTTCTAATACTCTCCCAATCGCTTTTGGAGTACCGCAAGGCTCCATCCTTGGCCCCTTGTTATTCATTTGCTATGTCAATAGCCTCCCTAGTATACTAACAAATTGTAAGATAATAATGTACGCCGATGATGTGGTGTTTTATATTTCTTCAGCTAACCCTCACATATCGAACGGTAAGCTACAGGATGATGCTACCCAGGTATACAATTGGTTCTGTAAAAGTGGCCTAAGTGTTCATACTGGTAAAACTAAGGTAGAATGCTTCAGTCCCCCCGGAAGCAATATCTTCAAACCAACAATACAAATGGGCAGTACTGTGCTTGACTGCTGTTCAAGCTATGAGTACCTAGGCATTATCATTGACGATAACATTACTTTTCAAAGCACTATCAGTAAAAATGTCAATAGTGCTGCAAACCGTTGCTACATGTTAAATAACATGAGACGTCGTATGTCTAAGAATATTGCCATCCTGGTCTATAAACAGACAATAATGCCAGTATTGGAATATTGTGGATATCTTTTCAATGGTGTAGTCCAAACACAGCACAAACGCTTGCAGCTAATGCAAAACAGAGGCCTGCGTGTCTGCCTAAGTGTCCAACGACTATACCATGTATGGGATCTGCACAAAGATGCAAATATTGACTATCTAAGTGTCAGATTTGACATGCAACTGTTACTACTAATACATAAATATGTTTATGGTGACCAACATGACCCTCACAAGTTAGGGCTCTGGTTACAACAACCAGCAGCATGTGGTCATGTAACCCGTTCAACTAACACTTGTTTGCTTAAATACCCAACTGCCAGATCCAAGGCTTACAGGAAAAGCCCCTTATACCGGGGTATTGATCTTTGGAACAAGCTTAATGTCTCTTGCCGCACACTAACGGACAGAGACTTATTTAAAGCCAAAGCCAAGGTGACTGTTCAGAGGTTGTTCTTGGCTAAACTAAATGGCTAAGCATATTGTTTACACTTATGTAAGCTGACATGATAAATTAATGTATGCACCCTGAAATATTGTAAAATGCCATACCTTACATAATATTGAAAAGGGAAATGTATATATATATATATGTCAGTTAGCTACCTGTGATACCACCTGCCTTGATCATATATATTGTATGTTATAATGACGATACAACACTATCAGATGAATTGTCTTATGTAATCCTGCTTATCTCATGTTACCCGTATGTAACATCTGTATTTGAGATACATAATTGACTCCATGCTGTTGTTGTTATTACCAACGTCACTGTGCCTATAGATACGAATACACGTATTATAAAGTGCACATAAACATGCACTCATTTACACTGTATTAATACCATATACTCCTGGGACAAATATGTCCATTTGAATTGTATCGTATTTGAACATCACCATGTGAATAAATACGTTTCAAACTCAAAGGTTCCAGAGACCTCTAAATGGGTTTTTTAAATTGTGTTGAAAGTCTTAGTAATACTTAAGCATACATTCACTATGTATTCATAAGTAAACCATGGGGAGATATAAATACCTAAGGAGTAATAGTATCAAATTGCTGACACAAGCACATAACACCAAGCCCATATATATGTGGGTGTTTTTAACGTTCATAACATATAAATATATTAATGCCATGGTCTACCCGATGATTTCTCCTTCAATTTGCAAAAACAAATGAGTTTGCCATGTTTGTAACAATATTAGTTTCTCTTAAGAGTAATACCCACATTTTGCCACCTATAGATAGTTGCAGACTGATATCTTTGATATATACAAGGATAAATATATACAGATGAGCCAAGAGGTACAAAAGAAATAAAAAGAGAAAAAATTGTATCATAGTGTTGCATATCTCGATCATAGATGCAACGGAAATGCATTTGTGCATGCTGCTGGCCCTATGCACTCCTGATGGATTGCTATGGTGCACCCACCAGGGACCACTGGAGATCAGATTTTAGAAGATAAAAGATTAAAAAGTTTCAAAATATTCAGTTCATTAGCACCAGCTGCCACCTGAGAAGCCGAGCTGAACAATGCCTGGAGACAACTCCGACACATACCGCCTGCAGAGGAGGACGAGTGGTTTTGTTATTTGTGTCAAGGAAAAGCCATTGAAGGTTTAGAAACACATTTCTTAAATATTCAATGCTGCTAATGATGCTTATAAATTCCTTCAACCTTGCTGGTTTGACTTATGATTGGGGCATTCAAAAAAGTAAATCTCGTTTCTTATCACTACACACGTCATTAACAGTGTGTTTCTCGAGTAATTAATAAATGAGAGTCGCCAGCTCTCATTGAAACAAAAAAAATTTATTTAACAATCAACCAAAGATTCCAGAGACCTCTAAATGTTTTTTTTTAAATTGTGTTGAAAGCCTTAGTAATACTTGAGCATACATTCACTATGTATTCATAAGTAAACCATGGGGAGATATAAATATCTAAGGAGTAATAGTATTAAATTGCTGACACAAGCACATAACACCAAGCCCATATATATGTGGGTGTTTTTAACGTTCATAACATATAAATATATTAATGCCATGGTCTACCCGATGATTTCTCCTTCAATTTGCAAAAACAAATGAGTTTGCCATGTTTGTAACAATATCAATTTCTCCTTGGAGTAATACCCACATTTTGCCACCTATAGATAGTTGCAGACTGATATCTTTAATATACACAAGGATAAATATATACAGATGAGCCAAGAGGTACAAAAAAAATAAAAAGAGAAAAGGTTTTATCAAAGTGTTGCATATCTCGATCATAGATGCAACAGAAATGCTTTTGTGCATGCAGCTGGCCCTATGCACTCCTGACGGATTGCTATGGTGCACCACTGGAGATAAGATTACAAAAGATAAAAAGTTTTAAAATATTCAATTCATTAACTTCAAAAAATAAACTTGCTGTTGTCTCATACAAACCTCCTAGAATCAGAATTAAAAGATTAATCTTAAATGTAACACAAAAGGTGTGATTCCACCAAAGTCCGTCCTTCCACCCGTCCAAAAAGCTGGAGAAAATATGGATGGATCTGTTAGTTTCAGGGTGTCAGATGGACATTTATCACTTCCACCCGCATCGGTTCATCCAGTCCATCCGTTACTAAGTGAAAGACGGATGGACGGATGTATTGTTTTCTTTTTTGTTTCTGTTGGAAAATGTCTGTTTATGTTCTCTGTCTTCCAGTTTGTAACCGGCGGACTGGATGAACATATGCTGGCGGAAGTGATAGATGGGCAGAGGATGGGTGGAATGACCGGCGGAAGGATGGGGGCAGTCACCCTTAACAATAGTGGCGATAATAAGATATACAATATATAAAATGTTCAGATTAAACTTACAATTTTCTCATAAATACTGTTATGGAAGGTATATGAAATGTGCCTTTCGGTCATCTTCATAATGATATCTGTGTAGCAATGAGGTAATTGAGCATAAAAGAAAGAGCTATATTGGTGATTTCCTTGATAAACATACCTTGGTCTCCATCAGTCTCTTCCAATCTGGCATTAGATAGTATTTTAGTCCATCAAGTGAGCCCGGCAGTGTGAGTCCACGAATCAGCAGAATGAGTAACACAATATAGGGGAAGGTGGCTGTTACGTAAACTACCTGAAATCATACAGTTCCATAATTTAACAGATTACTATTATAATATACATGATAGCTATATATGTATCATTATGTATAAAAAATATGTTATCGAAAACATTCTTAAATTGTGACATCCACAAACTTATTTTCAAAAAAGGGTTGCAGGAAAGCAGGAAAAACTACTGACCGGGACTACTGGCCATAATTACACTAACTTTTCTATATTGTAGAGGTATGGGGGTTGATTATGATGACCTTAACATACCTTTCCGGCAGATTTGACACCCTTCATAAGACAGAGGTAACCGATGACCCATGCCAAGATGTTACAGAGCACAAGCTGCCACCTGAAGGAGCCGAGCTGATCAATGCCTGGAGACAACTCCAGAACATACCGCCTGCAGGAGGAGGACAAGTATTTTTGTTAAATCATGTTAAGAAAAAGGTGTGGAAGGTTTAGAAACATATTTCTTAAATATCCAGTGCTGCTAATGATGCTTATAGATTCCTTCAACCTTGCTGGTTTGACTTATGCTTAGCACATTCCAAAAGTAAATCTTGTTTCCTATCACTACACACATCATTAAGAGTGTATTTCTTGAGTAATGTTTTGGATTTTTCCCAGGGGAAATTATGTCAAAATGAAATCAAAATAGATGTCATTGGCATATTTTTGTGCCTTATCAAGGCATAAATAACAAGTTTCCTCCTTTTTATATCAGAAATATTCTACTGTTGACTAGCATTCAAGGTATTTATCTTACTCAAAATATTCCTCTGCTGGGGTTGCTAGCCGCATAGACATGGTAGAGTTGAGTGCTGTGAAGTTGTCGCTGAATGCTGGCATCACTGTTGTCAGAGTCTGGTTAAGGATGTCACTGATGTTCTCTGATGCAGTTAAATTAACTGCAGTTTTGTTAACTGTAAAGTTGAAACAGTCAGCACTCCAAATAATTAATAATCAATAAATCAAGGAGACAGGCCAGTTAAGACCTAGCTCACGTGAGTGCATGAACAAACGTTTTGAGTGAGTCTTATTCCAGTCTTACTGAAGTCTTACCATCGGAAAGTCTGAATATAGATATAAGATTGTTTAAGACAATATCTAAGACTATCGTAAAACCTTGTGTATAACCCATGGCTAGTAGACAAATCAGATTGCCAGTGCAGGTTATAGGAGTCGGATAAAGTCCGGGTGCGGCTTATATGAGGGTTTTTCCTACAATAGTACAGTACTAAAGTCACCATAATCAGATCACTAGTGCGGCTTATAGGATCGGCCCAAAGTCGGGGTGTGGCTTATATGTGAGTTAGGCTTATACGCGAGGTTTTACGGCCCTTTTGTAGTAGTGGTTTAGAAGGAAACATTATACATGTAATTCCTCCTTCATGATACTATTATTTTCCGAATCCCTCATTGTAAACTAGAATAAAGGGATAATCATACATACAATAATATCATGATATTATGCTTACTTTGGTCACCCACTTCTAGACTACAGGCAGGTGTGTTCCAAGGGTTTCCGCAGGTGGCCCAGGGCAGCTCGCTGGTCATGGAAGCAAACAGGTAGAAGAGCACGTAGGTGAGAAGGGTTGTGTAGTAGATGTTGATGATTCCTGTCACACCTACTGCAGCAATACCCAAACCTGGAAGATATCAACAAGATGATGCTGCCTATATAATTATATGGCTCAGGCTCATGAGAATACCACAGAAAAGCTATACCCAGATGTCACAAAGTGGATATTTTTTTCTATCTCAAATATTTTATTAGAAGTATTTCAGTTATCATACATATTTATTTCTTAGAACAAAGTTTGTAATCTTCCCTTTTCAGTGATGTAATTTTAGAACTTTTATGGTATTTTTTCAGCTTTTCATCATTTTACAGAAAAATCCATTATAATTTAAAGGAATTAAAAAGCAGTTATTTTATTTTTTGTATAAATATTAAAAAATATACAACATAATAATGCACAATTGGAAATGGTCCAGAACGATTGGAGATTTTTTTCTGATATTAATAGACACCATTTGCATATAGATATTCGAATTCTTTCACCTATTTTCAATAGTTTAAAGTCAATGTCACAAAACAACCATGTTAAGGTGTCCGTTACGTGTCCGTTACGCGTCCGTTACGCCATATGGCGCCATATGGCGCCATATTTAGCACAGAAGATTTTAACATATGGCAGCTCATAATGTCGTTAATATTTGTCCTATAATCATTTTAAGAGTACCTACCCCCCCTAAATCGATGTCAAGGATTCCAATGAAGCTATCAATTTTTCTCTATCTCGAATGGTTGCTTAGCAACCGGCCCTTTTATATGAAAAATATCCGATTTTGTGGAAGCCTTGAAAAATCATGATTTTACATGGTATTTTCATGGCTACAATACTGTGAGAAATAACCATAGCTATATCACAAAATGTTATGTGCATGTTCCCAAAGACCTATATTTTCTATTGCATTTGAGAAATAATGAGAATAAAAATATTTTTTATTTGCATTTTTTTCACTTTTAATTGTTGCAAAGTCGTGAGTTTGACCCATATGTGTCTCATTCTCTCTCATCAATTTTCTTATCTTATCCTTTGAACAGATGATTAGTTATTGGGTCTAGAATAAATGCCTGTTTTGTATAAGTGTGGGGTTAAAATATTGGCTAGAATAATTGCTTATCTTGTATAAATGCTAAGGGCGATCAAGCTTCCAAATCTAGAAGTACAAGTATTATAAATGCCAGGGACCAGGGACTGTACTTGATTTATTCTAATGTCTATTCCTTCATTCTATGTAGGCCTACATGTAATAATGTGCGAAAGTGTGATATGTTCTGTTTGAAAATAGCATCTATACTCAGGGGCGTGGCAAGCAGTTTCAAAGTAGGGGGGACTAAGGGGTATTTTGACCCTTTTTGACCCCTTTTACTTGACCTTTTTGGTTTGACCTTTTTTGGGGCTGGTCAAAAGTGGGGGGGACATGTCCCCCCCGTCCCCCCCGGTTGCCACGCCCCTGATACTTCTGTCTCTAGGGGAAAGCATCTACACTCCTCACCTTTGAATAGAGGTACCATCTTCCATACGCCTACAGGTCCAAGGGAAGCATACTGACCAATGGCAACCTCCAGGAAGTAGAGTGGGATCCCACAGAAGGCCAAGGTCAGGAAGTAGGGGATGAGGAAGACACCTTATAATGAAAATAGGAAGGTAACATTATTATCAACATAAGGTGGTGCTTAGTTTAACCCTTTTAAAGGTTGCATAGTGCTACTCATCAGAGCTATATTGATGCATCATGCTGACTCTTTGGGAGGGTTGGCATGATGCTTTTAAAAATGCATTCCTGGTGAGTTACTTGTTAGGGCTGCATCCATGCATCATAATGGCAAGGGGCATAGCACATTAAAGCATAATACTGTCCATAAAAGGCCCACAACTTCCATCCCTCTTACATGTATCATCATTTCATTTAAATGTACCATTCTATGCAAAGGCCTACCTCCGCCATTCCTGTAGCATAGGTAGGGAAAACGCCACACATTGCCAAATCCCACTGTGTAACCGATCATAGACAGTAAGGCATCCAGCTTGTGGGACCAGTTCCCACGAAGTGTGTTCTCATCTCCTTCTTTGGTTGCCTGGAAGTTAAAGGTGCATTGAGTAAATGAAGCAGTCAGGTATCGGTATTTTTCTTGTTTATAAATTTGTTACATTGCAGATATACATTAGTTCTTCCTCAATAGGCATTTATTCTAGAAAACTTAATTACACTTTTTAATGCTGTTTAAAGTGTATCAGACACATAGAGGATAGTTAACTCAAGGCTTCTCTATAGACTAGTTGATTGTCAGATGTGGCATTATTGCAGTGTGGTGAAATATATATTATATTGACATAAAAATAGTTTGGTCCACAAGACCAACTTTAGTTCACATGTTCCTCACCCCATGTCCTCACACTGGAACCCACCCCCCTGGGGTTGGCGTGTTGTTCCACCAACCCACAAGGCCTCCAGGGTGGTGCAGCGATCTTAGGGGATGGTGGGTTGATGGGGGGGGGGGGGGGATCTAACACGAGAAATCCATGTGTAACCATAATATTTCGACTAGGACAATCTAGACTGGTCTAGGTCTCAGATAGGGAATTCCGGGGTCATTGAGTACATAATTAGGGAAAGAAGAACTCTGCAGTAAATACTAGGTGAGTTCTGGGTGGTCAAAATAGTTTGGAAGATTTGCTAAAATTCTGTGAAAAATTACAAATGGCCCTCAGCATATCAATTGAGCATATCCTGATTGAGATGACACCTCAAGATATATGATTATTGCAGGGATAGGCCTATATGTCAATGTTCATTTAGGTTCGGTCTGAAATGAACTTGTTCACTGCACATATGGTCAATTATGGAGGTTCATTCATGTTAGGACCCGGCATTTCAGATTTCCGTGAACAAAAACCCGTTTAAATTTTTTATATGGTGTATAAAAGGTTTTCTTATTCATTCCTAAGAGATTTTCCATCAATACCCGGCTGGGAATTTTTTATTGCATGTTACGTTACATTGAACTATAGTGGAAATTCATTTCCCTGTCTGAGACCTGCACCAGATACAGTTATATAAACTAGAATGTCTGGGGGATTATTGAAAAGTTAATCATTTAATTGGTTTAGCTTAGTTTTAAATGTTTTGGGACAATTAGGCCTACTGGGGTGTGCAATGTGGTTGAAAATCATTAAAATCCACCTTTTTGGGGTAATTGACAGCGACAAATTTGCAGATTTCTTATGGGTTTTTTTTGGAGGTGTGTTAATCATTTATTGACCACAATAATTTTACATTTGGTGTCTTCGTTCATCCTTTGCAGGTACGCACAACATGTTTACTCGTATACGTCATATGAGATCAATGTAAATGTACAATAATAGAAGGATGACATACCGTATAAGTACTATGACACAGTCAATAAAGATGAGGATAGCACTCAGCATAGCTGATTTTAAGTGCTAACCCTAGTATTTTATCACAGAGTATCGATTATAAACCTGTTCTCTAGAGAGCAAGATGGACGATACAGAACGGTACAGGACTAACAATTCTTGATAAACATATTAAGTATTGTGGGATTTAATATACATTAACCTATAGAATCTATGAAAATGGACCTAGGTTCATAGGAAGTGCAGTTTCTACTATTGAATAGACCCTATTAGGAGCACAGATTCCATTTCCCCATAATAATCTGGGTTTGGGGCCTGCAGAACAGTTGTCGGTGTGATTTTCTGCGTAAAGTGTAGCTCCGACAGGCTGTCTCCGAGCATCAAGAGTTGTCCATTGGCAGCTCATAGCAAACTACACATTGTTCTGACATGCATATTTTTTTCAATGAACATTGCCCAAATATGTATGCTTAAGAATGAGGTCAGGGCTTGATAATATGGTATGCCATTGTGGTCAAAATGACCACTTTTTTATGAATTTGTAGGATTTTGCACCCGATTATTGCCATCCTTAATACATTGTCATGAAAATATTCACACAATTCAATATAGGGCAATATATTTCTTGCTTGTAACATCATCAGCAGCCCGTTAGTAACCTGCCTGTGCAATTTTATGGCTCTGTCAGCACTATTTCCTACATAAATTCATGTTTTAGCCTATAGAAGTTCAGTCCAGAGGCCAAGGTCTGGAAACGCTACTATTAAGGTTGGTAGTTTGACATGAACAAGTCTCTGTATTATAGGAAAGAGTTGCTCTGGGCCAATAAAAGTTCATATTCATACTTCAAACACACAAGGGCACATGAAAAAATGATTTTCAGACAATATGAAAAGCATGCCTCTCCATGCAGGTCTCAGATAGGGAATTCCGGGGTCATTGAGTACATAATTAGGGAAAGAAGAACTCTGCAGTAAATACTAGGTGAGTTCTGGGTGGTCAAAATAGTTTGGAAAATTTGCTAAAATTCTGTGAAAAATCACAAAAGGCCCTCAGCATATCAATTGAGCATATCTTGATTGAGATGACACCTCAAGATATATGATTATTGCAGGGATAGGCCTATATGTCAATGTTCATTTAGGTTCGGTCTGAAATGAACTTATTCACTGCACATATGGTCAATTATGGAGGTTCATTCATGTTAGGACCCGGCATTTCAGATTTCCGTGAACAAAAACCCGTTTAAATTTTTTATATGGTGTATAAAAGGTTTTCTTATTCATTCCTAAGAGATTTTCCATCAATACCCGGCTGGGAATTTTTTATTGCATGTTACGTTACATTGAACTATAGTGGAAATTCATTTCCCTGTCTGAGACCTCTAGGCTATAGGCCTACAGTAGTATATGTGTAATGGCGTCAATGGAGTAGGACGTGTTTTTGGCCGCTGCGCCCAAAGTACAAATTGCGACTCACCATTAGGAGGAAAATCTTACTTTACACACTGGAGGAGACCATTAATGGTTAGAGTACGCTGTGTGATATACCGGGAACCATTTTATCATTTATTTATAAGGATAAAAAGACATTTTAAAGGTACCGGTGTGAACTCGTAGGCCAATACACCTTACATCGCCCACTATGTAAAAATCAACATGGCTTTAGACCTAAGCACTCCACCACCTCAGCTACTACCTCATACTTAAGATATATTTACGATAATATGAAACAAAACAAAAATACATAGCCTCTAAGTAGGTCACACGAACCATACTAAGATGCTGACATAGCCAAGAGGTCCGTCCGCGATAGCTGCGAGTGATTACGCGCTGTCAAAATTCACTGCCTTGATCGGCAAGAGGGGGGGCTGATTACCCCTCATCCGAGGAATTGCGGCGGAACCATAATCAATTTTTTGCTGTTTTAGATAAAAAGAGATCCAGAGCTATCCGCTCGTCCAAGAATTATTTTTCTATCAGCCCGGGATCACCCCCAAATTAAGGCCTAAAGTCCAAAAACCCAAAATTTCTTTCCTATGGGATTTCAAGCCTGAAGCGTTTTTTGTGGCCCCAAGGAGCAGCTCACGGGTTCGAACCCTGTAAACACCCTGACGCGCTTTCGTCGCCTTAGGCGACGTGGCTAGACGTTTTGACTAAAACTTAGTGAGGGTTCGAACCCGGAACGTCCATATTAGACGCCTAATTTCTACTAGCCCCGAAAACGAGAGTATCATATCTATATAGGTCACCCATGTTAGCCTTAGTTTAAGTGCGTGCAAAACCGTGTATTGTGCATTTATGCAGCATACAGATATGGAGACATGCTGCTACAGTGTCAAATTGATCGACATTGTATGTAACTGGACATGAAGAAGGATATTTTTACTTAGTTTTTTAAAAGGGCGTAGTTCTCGGTACCCCTCCAGCAGCAGCAGCAGCAGCAGCAGTGGTAGGGGAGTCGGGACAGGTACTTAACCCTATTTATAGGGGCGCTAGGGGTTTGAGATGAACGTGTATTGTCATGAAAAGAGGGTCTTTGTACTTATTGTTATGTAACCCTTTGCGGGGGTCTGAACGTGGACGTCATGGGGGGTGCTTTTTTTTTTGGACACCACTTATTTTTTGTTTAACCTCATCTATGTTGTTATAGCAACAAGACAAGGGGGATCCGCGAAAAAATCGTGAAAAATATGTACAGCGCGAAATAAAGTATGTTTACAGTAGATGGGGGGTCCCCATGTCGCATGTCGATTTTTAAGAAATGACCATGTCACATGACACTAAGGAAAAAGGCATGTCACTAGTGTCACTAAGGGGAAAATGTAGGGGCACCGTAATTGATACAATTGGACTCTTGGGACCATAGACCCCAGGAATTTTTTTAAAATTTGACTACCCGCAAGGACGGAATTTGAAGGAAGAGTTGGGTAGCCTACTTTTACAGTAATTGAGAATTTTTTATTCATGTCACTAAGCCCCATGTCACATGTCGATTTTAAGAATGACCATGTCACATGTCACTTAAATGGCCTAATGACACAGATAGTACTAAACCTAAAGACCTACCCCCCCCCCCCCCCCCCCCCCGTAGAAAAAGGAGTGTCGTTTGTGAACGCCCCCTTAGTCTTTCTATACTGAATCCGGGACCTGCTGGCGAGGCCGACAAAGGGTTTGCCTAATGAGCTCACAGCTGGACTAGATACCCAATGTTTTGGATTGGAGAAATCAGCAGAGGTGTTATTTTCAAGGGTGTCCACTGTGAGTTGTAAAATTGGTGCTAAATGTGGTAACCAGGAGGATGCTAAGTTTATTGATATTGCCTGGGTGTTGTCTAAAGTTTAATTGATATTACCAATGTGGCCAATAATGACTTCACAGTTGGGGCCCTCGCCAGCAGGTCCCAGATTCAGTATATTCTTTGTTTATTGTGTGGCCCCTAAAGAGGGGCCGACTAACTCCGATGAGAGTTAGATGCTGCCCCTGCTGCGCAACATCAGCATAATTAATTACGCCTCATGTTGGGCAGCATGGATCCTCAAAGGCCTCAAAGCTCAAACAGGGCAGAGCCGTGTGTGGCATACGAAGACCAGTGGGAGTGATCCGTTGCAGACAGAATACCGATCCGTGAGAGGTTCTGACTATGTATAGCTTTTATATCGCCTTAGATATGGTGTCGTATTTTTCATCTCGCTATAGTTTAGTTGATATTTAAAGAAACTGACTCATTCTATCAGAAATACACAACATTGACTTGTTTTTTATATCTAATATATTAGAAGCACACTTTTGTTGCTTTATATAGCTCATTATTGCGTTAAAATGTTCGCGAGTATCGTGGAAATGTACAAAAATCCTATTGTGGCGCCATCTGACGAAAGAGCGGAGAACTATACTAGCGCGTTCGTTATTCACATCTTTGACAGGGACTTGGTTGGTTGTTGGGTTGCTTTACGCCCTAATTAACAGCTGAGGTCATTTCAAGGGCGGTGATGGTGATCGAATCTATGGATGACTGAAGGTGGAAAGCACGCCCCTACACTTTTACTGAGGCAATGGAGCTGCTCAAAGGGTATGGCGAGCTAGACTAGAGGATGTAATAACTAGGCGGCAGAGGGGTCAAAAAGACAATCTCGTAGTAGTAGGTCTACTTGGATCTTGAGTAGCCGCCCTTGTGGTTATAATTACCTAGACTACCGTATCGTCGCATATAGGTGCCGGGTTTTGAATAGGTGCCTGTTTTGAGTAGGAGCCGGGGGTAATAGGGGTTTTAAATCAATAGGTGCCGGACCTTGAATAGGTGCCGGGGGTTTCCATCAATGACTGGGCTGTTTAAATGTGTTACTTATTGCATTGTATACCCTGTGGTAGGGGCCAGGGGTAGTGGGTGGTGTTTGCTTTAGAATTTACTATCTTTGATCAATTATGTGTGCCTCCTACACACCAGATTTAAGCCTGTGTTTTAAATAATGACTACAAATGAAAGTTGGCTTTGCTATCAAATGCCTTATGAGCGTGAGCCTAAAACAATAAGTGCGGGGCCTTGAATAGCTGCCTGATTTGATTAGGAGCCGGGGCTACAGGGGTACCCAAATAAATAGCTGCCCGGGCACCTATATGCGACGATACGGTAGTTGGCTCTGCCAGCCTGGTCAAGTGAAAATTGGTAAGGAGACTATGAACTAAGCTAAGCTTGGATTTTAAAATAGCCTATAAAAGTATAATAAAACTATAGCACCCTCTTAGATTTGATGATTAGACACTGCCTACTAGGTATACACATTTGTACAATGGTATATACATTGTGTATAAATGTTCTTTTGGTCCATCAAGCCGACTCTACACGAGCACCATTTGCAACGACAGATAGTGCTAAAACCTAAGACCTACCCACTCCGTAGAAAAAAATAGGGATGACGTTTGTGAACGGCCCCTTAGTCTTTTTATTCTTTGTTTATTGTGTGGCCCCTAAAGAGGGGCCGCGGTGTTAATTAATTACACCACATGTTAAGCAGCATAAGATCAAACCTCCCTCAAAAGCGTCAAGGCTCAAAGTCCTGATGGACAGGAGCCCTGTGCTTTCGAGGACGAATGGTTGAGTGATCCGTTGCAGAATACCGATCCGTGAGAGGTTCTGACTATATATAGCTTTTATATCGCTTTAGATATGGTGTAGTATTTTCATCTCGCTATAGTTTAGTTGATATTTCAAAGAAACCGCCTCATTCTATCAGAAATACACAACATTGACATGTTTTTTATATTCAATATATTAGAAGTGTGCTTTGTTGCTTATTATAGTTCATTATGCGTTTAAAATGTTCGCGAGTATCGTAGAAATGTACAAAAATCCTATTGTGGCGTCATCTGACGAAAAGAGCGGAGAACTATACTAGAGCATGTAATCACCAGGCGGCAGCAGAGTGGTCAAAAGACAATCTCGTAGTAGTAGGTCTACTTGGATGTTGAGTAGCCGCCCTTGTGGTTGTAATTAACGCGCTCCACAGTCTTTAGACAGTTAAGACTATAGTACCGTAGATTCTACTGTGTACTCACACTAACTATTTACAGTGCTACATATTCATACCCGAGTTCTAAGTGGGTTTTTTTTAGAAAAAAAAGCGATCTACTCACCCCATTTTTTTTTTTTAGACAAAATCCTATTAGCAGGTAACCTCTGTATAAACCATACTGCAAACATCTGCTACTTCGAGCGTCTGCCTCGTGACTGATAGTGTACAACAAGACGAAGTGGGCAGAGATTAAAAATTGAGGCTCTTTATATAGCTGAGAGAGCGGCTAATCTGGATCTTCTAAGCTTGTTTTCACCTAGAGCCCCACCCTCTTCCAGAGAGGAATCAAATTGCTTTTCACCTGGACCCCTTCCACCCCTAATCCATCAGCATGAAAAGACAGATAACAAGTGTAACGCGCGCTACATGTATATGGGATTATAGCTGGTGAAGAGATAAAGCCAGGTCAACTGTGTATACAAAGACTACAGGGGGTGATTAACGACAGGTGTGACGCGCCAGCCCGTGGACGGATTATCTTCTAAGCTGACGCTTATTCAACTAGCCAGCCGCCGTCTGCTCCACTCACCGCGGCAAGAGGAGGTGCTTTTTGTTTTACACTTAAGTCGCTTACCACATGGACTCGTCTCTACCTCACAGACAGACACACGCCCCCTGTAGCTTTTTTTGTATACACACTCTAATCTCATAACCTCCTGATCCGTTATACAGGTAACGGGTATTCTCTTTTAAATAGCTGCCAGTCAGCCTGCGGCAGCTGAAAACGACGGTAAGTAGCTTAGCTCTAGAAGCAAGAAGACGTATATAAGGAGGCTGACACGTGTATAGGCGCCTTATAAGTCGGCAGGGGGTAAATACTGGTGAAAAAGGAAGGCAGGTGTGCAGGTAGCTTTCTAACAGACACGTGTGTGCACTAAGCTGCTTAAGTCTAAACCCGCCTGCAGTAGTCAAGTAGCATGTGAAAACTTACTTAACAGATCGCTTAATTGAGTAGAGACTCTGTACTGAAAGAGTCTTTTCAGCCGTTTAAGAGGATTATCTAGGACAGGGTACATAAGGAGTGAAACACGCCGCTCTCACCCATCACACTTTCTCGACCCGCCCTTCATCATCGTAGCATCGTCCACTCCACGCTCGCTCAGCATGTTATGAGGGTTATTTCTACCTTTACAGCTTCTTTTCTTATCGAAGTGTCGACGCTACAGAGCATCGAAACTCTCCAAATGAGTCCAAGAAAGAAAATGCAACTCCCACTAGAAGCAGGAAGAGAAACAGTGCCCTATGATGCATGTGAGGTAAAGAAACATTGGAAGGACGTCACCAAGGAGCAATGGATAGAAGCATGCTTCAACTTCATCGGAACGGAAGTAGTTTCATTTGGACAGAGGGAGAACATTTTGTTGGAGCTATTTTTCTTAGCTCCGTATAGTTGGCCTGACTGTGGTGAAATTCCTTCAGGTATTTGTTCAGGCTTCGCCATACAAGTTATCTGGTCTTTGAAGGAGCTTCGATATATGCAACGCACTCACGAGGAGATTGTTCAGAAAATGACGGAATTCGAAACAGGAGAAGACACAATATGGTGCGAGGAGACGACATATACGGACGATGATCTGGAGTACATCATTTGTAGCCCGTTGGAACATTATGTTAAAGACTTTGAGGACATGCTAGACAGCACTGCGATGACCCCGAAAGAGAGATCCCTTACTGCACAGAAAGAGGCCAAAGCTGTGTTGGAAAAGCTCAAGTTTGGTCAAGGATTCACTCTTCAAAGCAGCTGTGTGAGTGTGATAAAAGGTCTTGTGTTAAAACATCCAGACATGAAGTTTTCGCGTGCTGTCGACACACTTCCTTTGCCTGAACTGATGATGAACATGATCGACCCCATCGTACCAACATGTTTCGACTCTGCCAATTGCCCCATGTATAAAATGGTTTCAAGTTTTGCCCGTGGCCGATGGCTAAACGATCCACTGAAGTCAGAAAACCTCCTTGATTTAATCAACTGACTAAATGTATTTTCTCATACTAGTATTAGTAGCATTAGTAATAGCGGCTACTCGGTCTCGTGCAGCACAAGCAGCAGCATCTGTCAGCAGCATCCGTGACATCGTCAGCAGCAGCAGCAGCAGCTGCACGAGCAGCACAAGCAGTAGCATCTGTCAACAGCATCCGTGACATCGTCAGCAGCTGCAGCAGCTGCACGAGCAGCACAAGCAGCAGCTGCTGCAGCAGCTGCACGAGCAGCACAAGCAGCAGCATCTGTCAGCAGCATCCGTGACATCGTCAGCAGCAGCAGCAGAAGCAGCAGCTGCACGAGTAGCACAAGCAGCAGCATCTGTCAACAGCATCCGTGACATCGTCAGCAACTGCAGCAGCTGCACGAGCAGCACAAGCAGCAGCAGCTGTCAGCAGCTGCAGCAGCTGCAGCAGCTGCACAAGCAGCAGCACCGACAGCAACAGCAACAGCAAATCAGCAGCAGCAACAGCAGCAGCAGCAGCAGCAGCAGCAGCAGCAGCGGCAGTGTGGACCGCTAAATTCGAGATGGTGACATACCTGTTTCTTAGAATCGACATTCGACATGAGGCCTAGTGACATTTGACATGAAGCTTGAAAAACATAGTGACAGGTGACATGAGCAATTCTTAAAATCGACATGAGATATGAGCATAATTAAGCGACATCGACATGTGCCATGGCTATTTATTTTTTTTTTTTTTTGAAGACAACCGCCATAGCCTCCTCATCCAGACCTCCACTAGTAGTGCTCTATAAGCGCAAGCTTTGCCTTAAGAGAGCTGTGGCTGTGAACCCTCTCCTCCCTCCGTACACACAGGTAAATATCAGAGTCAGCCAATGTCGCCAATACTACTCTCATACAAGGGTCAGGCGCTGCTGGACTATAATAGATGGGTCAAGGACCGTTCTACTGAGGGTCAGGCTAGGCCGGACATTCAATAACGGGCTGCACTTTGGCAAATTTGCTTGAAAGTCTGGCCAGCAAGAGTCCAGCATTGACAGACTGTGGCATAAGGATCCAGCATGGCCAGACTTTCAAGCAAGTTTGCCGAAGTCCAGCCCGTTATTGAATGTCCGGCCTAGCCTGACCCTCAGTAGAATGGCCCTTGACCCATCTATTATAGTCCAGCAGTGCCTGACCCTTGTCTGAGAGCGGTTTAGGCGACATTGGGTGACTCTGATATTTGCCTCTGTGTAAGATGAGAAAAGGGGGGCTGTCGCTGACCAAATGGCTCTAAAACAGGGGACTGTTGAAGGACTATATGGTAAAAAGCTGCTGTTACAGTCAAGATACTCATATTTCAAGCCCAGAAAACTGTAATTAGCTTTCCAAGTTGTTTATTTAACAATATCTTGGCCTAGCAAGAAGCTGTCAGATGACATCTAAGAAAAATGTGGGCTGTTAATTGATCAAGAGAGCTACATTGTTACAGAGTCCTATTCCTCTTTTGAGGTGGGACCAAATTTGAAAAAAAGAATAAACTCAAAAAAAAAAAGCCTTAAGATTGAAAGAGTTGTAGATGACAATTTTAATGAGGAAGTCGTATTCATTAGTTTACAAATAGCCAGTGTAAGTACGCCTATGTATAGGAGAGAGACCTTGCTTATTTCTTATAGGGTTGTAAGATAGTCACATCATGATGCACATCATCATAAACGCATCATGATACATTTCAATCTTCATTGTAAGTAGACGAACCAGTAGACTCGCCTCTCTGCCCTCTAAAAGAGAGGGCAGAGAGCGAGTCTTACTCTTAAAAACCCCTCCCCCCCTCCCCCCCTCCCCCCCTATGCATCTTAAAGAGTGCCCCCCAGAGTGCCCCTCCCCCCTAAAAAAAAGAGCCACATTTTTAAAATATTTTTTAGCAAGCTTTCAGCTTGCTTTTTCTTTTTAAAATTTATTTATCTATAAAAATCTCAAGTGACTTATTTGAAATTCGCGCCAACATAGTAGTCACGTGACCCCCTTAAGTAGGTCACTTCCAGTCACGTGACCTATTTGAATTTCCCGCCAACATGGTGGTCACGTGACCCTCTTAAGTAGGTCACTTCCGGTCACGTGACCTATTTGAATTTCCCGCCCAAAGGTCACGTGACCGGAAGTAGGTCACTTCCGGTCACGTGACCTATTTGAATTTCCCGCCAAAAGGGAGGCCTCTCATTGGCTGCTTTTGAATTTCCCGCCAAAAGGGAGGCCTCTGATTGGCTGCATATCGATTGAGTAATAAACAGTACTTAAGCATAGTCCCGTTCCGATACAATATATACTACTGCCTACTTTACACAACCATTTCATTTGTATGTGAACGTTGTGATCCCGTGAAATTTGAACTATCAACAAAATAACTCATAGTTATAATGTCAACCCAGGAGCGGGTTGAAATTACCCCCCCCCCCCCCCATAGGAGGAGTCCAATTTTTTTTGGTCCCCCCCCCCCCCTAGGCAAGTTAAAATTGAGCGCAGCAGACCCCTTGAGCTTTAGTGGCACGCTGGCTTTTTCGCTAAAAAATGGGTGCAATTTTTTTGGCCCCCGTCCCACAAGAGGGGTCCATGATATGTCCTTTCTTATTCTTTGGTCCACCCCCTTCAAGGGGTCTAATTTATTTTTGGTCCCTCCTCAAATCCCCCCCCCCCCCCCGTTGTTAAAAGGTGACCACTCCCTTGTTACAAGCTGGATACGGCCATCTCTATGCTAAGCCTATGGGAATTCTGTATGCCATGCCCCAAAGATTATAGTGTGTACGTATGCTATGGCGTCATAATGTAAAAGTAGTTAAAACCTCTTGGATTTTGTATAAGTACAGTATAAAACAAGATCGACTAGTAGTATGAGTCCACGTGATATGATTCAAGAGAGCCTTATTGTGTAGATTAATGATGCTCGTCAGGACAGACTCGCGTGGGAGCATCAACAAGAAAATCTGTCCAAAACTTTGCAACCTTAAAGTTAATAACATTTAAGATTGTAGCATTTGTTTAAGATTACCGTTGCTCACCATCTCCTTGCATACTGGTAAGATGGCGCTACTAGTGCCTACTAGCACAAGTATTATTTTTATATGCATCAAGGGCTCTGCCCCGAGCCCCTGTTTATGTTTTTTTTCCCCTTTTTTGGGGGGAAAATGACAACACACCCATAACCTAACCCAATCGCCCTCAGCTTTACTGATGCAGGCCTACCATATCCTACTTAGGCTATGTGGAAGGAGGGGCCGGCAGTGTACAATGACAGTAGGCCTGCAGTGTACTATGACAGTGGTGCCCTCTAGTGTTAAGATTAATCATTTTAAGATTATCCATTTTAGGATTGGGTAGATTTTAAGATTGGACAGATTTTCTTGTTGACGGTCCCACGTGAGTCTGTTCACTAGTGCATTAATGACTTAATATCTCCTAATTGTAAGATTGGCTTTTTTACCCTGCTTAAGAAAATGTGATATGACAGTATTCTATACGATAATATTTGAACCCTGAATAGATTATATATGTGACTGTGAGTCTTGCTGATCAAGTTACTAAAGCTTTGGAATCTCAACATTAACCTCACAGAGAAAATAAATAGATTCACGGTGACTCCCAACTGTGCGTCTGGACTTGATCACTGAGGTAACTCCCCCCACTTTAAAGTGACTCCCAATCATTAGGGAGCCTTAGAATATGAGTCATTATAGAGTTTTTATCGAGTCCTGCTACTGTTAGGGAGTCACTTTAGAGTACTTGGGAGAGCTACCTCAGTGATCAAGTCTGGAGTCACAGTGATTCAACTTATTATCTCTGTGCAGCTGCTGCCGTTGAGTACAGCAAGGTTAATGTATTTAAACATCTTATCATTCAATCACAGACGGGTTCATTGCCCGGGGCCATTGCCAAAGGTCATACAAGGGTTGCATGTGTGCACCATGCCAACAAAAGGTATATAGCATCAACAAATCAATACCATTAAAAGATTAAGGACATAATTGGTGTGTGTTTTTTTTGCTATATAGAATTACTTTTATTCGTACTCGCATGTGTACAGCTGGCGTGGCACTATGTTGTTTGCATGTTTAATTACCACATCTTGGCAGCATTCCCCCACTCATTTTTACTTTCACGCAGAGACATTAGAAGTGAGTAACTTGATTCATTATACCAGTTAGTGCAGTGGGTGTTTGTATATACTTATGCAGTGAAATTACCATCAACCAAGTAGAAAAAAAGAATCAGTTGCGCTGTGTTCTCATGTGGTGCAATGATGTCCCTAAGTAATTGAAGGAAATCTTATACAAAGTAAACTAACATTCTAGCTTTAAAGGTCAGGTCAAATAACTCTTGAATTAACGTCCCAGGTTGAATTAACCTTGAAGGGAAGCTAATTTAGATATATTTTATGCAGTATCTTAACGATTTCTTAACTTGTGTACATTCATTTATCCACAAATCCTTTGATGAGATATATCCATGGGTATTTTACAGGTTTTCATTCATCATCATTTTATCTATGAATATTATATTATATGTTTTCCTTTAGGGGGTTCCTGAGTCCCTTGTCGATTTTAAGAAATAGGTCCTGTCCCTTGTCAATTTGTCGATTTCACTTGGGGCCCTATGACGCATGAATACATCACTGGCCAGTCACTTGCCAGGGCTGTATTCATGAATTGTCTGACTGGCAAAGTACACCTGCTATGGCAGGAGAGAGGGGCGCCTTGTTGAAAATTGCATTATAAAAAAAACAAAAGTAAAGCAGCTGGGATGTAATTTTCCACAATAAAACATAATGTTCTATTCGAACCCCTATGTGGTCATTATCTTAGAACAGGCTGATTCTTATCTAACATGATGCCCACATGCCAAACACACCTGGAGTTAATATTGTTCGACCATTACAGAACAGCATGATCAGGCTTCATGTGTTTATTCCTCATCATGATGTAGCAATGTAGCCTGGGCGAGTCACTCGCCAGTGCAGCACTGGTACATCATGTAGATCCTTTAAGAGTGTATCTAGCCATGGGGTGTGCATGAATAAAAGACTGGGTTGCCTGTGTTGCTTACATGCATCATGCCGACTATTCTCCCATTAAAGGGTTAAATGTAAATCTAGTGTTTTCTGCAAATATCATTGTAAAGTAAGGCATCAATCGTACTGTTGTTCCCATGGTATGTTGCACTAGTGTCAAATTAGACCCGTATTGCTTTGATTTACAGATCCACTTCAATGAACAAGTCATTAATCTGAAGCATCGAGAAAAAAGTACATGTATAAGTACATTCAAAGTTGAAAGGACACTACATATTTCATAAAAAGGATAGTGGACCTCTGTGTTGACTCAGGTAGGGTAGATTCACCTCATGCAACTGGTGCGCTCAATATTATTTTATGAGCTAACGTTAATGTCTAATTTCCCCTAGACGATTGTGTCCTAATTATAAGCCTTAATAAATGTACCAAACTTTAGGCTTTGCTCTGGAGAATAACACTCATGACATCTTATAAGGCAATGTATTAGTTTATAGTATCTAATTCAATGATTAATCAGAGCATTCAGAATAGTCCCTTTTCATAGTGAGTCAGCCAACATGTACCTTGAGCCATACTGAAAAAGTAAACTAGTCTCCAGACTTGTTTAGCTTGGATTTGGATGAGGGTACTCGATCTGTTTACCTACAGGTTTGGTATGCATAGCCCCAAGCGTAGATTTTATGATTGCCTATACCCAGGATAACATGAAATACCCTCTTTAGGCCAACATTACATTCTTTACTAATTAAGGCTATTAATGAGTTATTTACCTTCAGAGAAGGGTAAATTGGTAGCGAAACGTAAGTATATCTTGTTTGAATCACATGGCTGACACAGGCTTGGCAGGTCACAGAAATACAAGGTATACTTGAGATGCATACACGTGAATGGCGCAAGATTTTCACCAATATAACATATTCCAGACACAAGTTGGACACAAGATTTTTGAAAGCGGGCTCTGAAACCTAAGAAATCTAGTGGGCTCTGAAACCTGAGAAAATCTAGCGGGCGGTGAAACCTAAAGAAATCTAGCGGATTTTGATAGCTGAGGAAATCTAGCGGGCTGTGATGCCTGAAGAAATCTAGCGGGTTCTGATACCTAAAGAAATCTAGCGGGCTCTGATACCTCAGATTATTCTAGTGGGCTCTGAAAACCTTGAAAATCTAGTGGGCTCTGATACCTGAGGAAATCTAGCGGGCTCTGATAACTGAATAAATCTAGCGGGCTATAATGCCTCAGAATCCTAGCGGGCTCTGAAACCTGAAGAAATCTAGTGGGCTCTGATACCTGAAGAAATCTAGCGGGCTCTGACACAGATCTAGCAACCCGACCAGGGGCGTGGCAACCGGGGGGGACGGGGGGGACATGTCCCCCCCACTTTTGACCAGCCCCAAAAAAGGTCAAACCAAAAAGGTCAAGTAAAAGGGGTCAAAAAGGGTCAAAATACCCCTTAGTCCCCCCTACTTTGAAACTGCTTGCCACGCCCCTGCCGACGGGTGCTGAATAAGAAATGATGGCCCCAGTTCCGAGGGCCCAAGTTCCTGAGGGTCCTAGTTCCTGGGGGCCTAAGTTCCTGGGGGCCCTAGTTCACGGGGCCCCAGTTCAGAGGGCCCAGGTTCAGACTGCCCCAGTTCTGAGGGCGCCTGGAACCCCTCCCCCCACCTAACAATTGCAATACACGACCATTCCTCTTGATCATAAATTCTGGCACCTGGCAGGTGTTCTGACATATATACATATTGAAATGATGTATTGAAGTGTTCATGAAGTCGCTATGCAAATTGAATACTGCACCGGTGAGTAACTCACCATAACCAGAGAACTGCACTCATGCACTACCCTGACAATTAAGGACAGATTTTATATAACTTTGATATAACTAATTACAGTAAAACATCAAAAATCAAACAAAAATGCAATCCTAAAACTAGTAGATACTAAGTCAGAACTATGATTATCACAAAATAATTAGGTCACATGACCTTGATATCCCTAATTAGGTCAAAGGTCTCGAAAAACTGTTCTTGCCATATCTCTGGTTCTTGAAGGGCTTTCTACAAGATTTTAAGTTCTAAATTAGGGTTTCCGGGATAGAGGAATACATTGGTGTAAGTTTAAACTGTCTGGAATGGAGTGGTGTGTATGTAAACCTAAAATAAACTATTTTTGTTGCAGCAAGTTCCCGCATTCTAGACTTTTTACTGCACACCAAATGTCACATGCCACTAATAATTAATACGATAACAATTAATCATAGGATGATGAACTATAAGGCAAGATTCGTTAATGGAAGAGCGCATCAAATAATCTGCTGGCACCATAAAATATGATAAGTGGGCCCATAAATGGCTTTGTATGCCCTGTATAAAAATGTCTAAGCTCTATCTTTATCTCTATCTGCCTGGCCCTATGCTATTACCCATAGCTAGTTACCCTTAGGTAACTGAGTCTTGTCTCCCACTATAACAATTTTTCTGTTTAATCACACCTGCCCCCTATGGGTATCAAACCCATGCATCAATATTTTCATACATTTTACAATAATTTTCACTTTCAAACTTCATATTTAGGACATTTTGACCCTGCTATGACCATTAAGAAGACTATATTTATATCTCTTATACCTCTAAGGCTTGTACAGAGACAACATGCATTTATAACTAGCCCCTGTGCTAAAAGGCTTTATATAGGACTGTAGAGGGAAATTCCTGACCTTTGACCTTGACCTACACAAAAACTGCAGAATATTGAGCAGAGAACTTTTATGTGTGAATAGTAGGGTCATTGTCTATACAAAACCACAACATTTGTGTACTGCCCCTCTCACGGGAATGAAAATTCACAATAGGGTGACTCACCCTATGGCCTAATGTGTCCATAGCGCTTTTGAGTTATATTCTACATTTATGCATTATGCTAAAATCCATTCTAGCTCCAGCTCCCTTTTGCTCCCTCCTCCCTTTTCCTTCTTTGTCTCTACGTACTTCCTCTTCCCTCCTTCATTCTTTCTCTCCCACCTCTCTTTCTCTTTCCTTTCTATTGAATTTTCTTCCCTCCTCTTTCCCTTACCCCTCTCACCTTCCCTCCCATCTCCCTCCTGCGTTTCCCCTTCCTCCTTCTATCCCTCCTTCCTTTCCGTTTCTTCTTGTTTCTCTTTTTCCTCTCCTCTATACTTGTCCCTTTTACTCCCTCCTAACTTTCCCTTCACCTGTTCTATATGTATACCTGAACCTAAGATCATCGCTACGATCAACTGAATGAAACCTCTGCATACGATCCGAATTGAGCCTTGTTTGTGCTGTTCCTGACGCTAACAAATACTAGGAGCCACACTCATATATGGCTGTGTCTCATGAGATCGGGCCAATGTGAATGTCCTTGACTGGGTCCCATCTTTGACTGGGTGCGATCTTTGACCAGCTACCATAAAAAAAAGATTTAAGAAAAATAAATTTCTTCCATATCTTTTTTATATGTATGGGATAAAATAAAGAAAATGGTGGTGGTTAAATCTCCATATAACTTCACCTCCCCTGAATAAACCATTTTATGTCAGGAGGTCAAAGATGGCACCCGGTCAAAGATGGCACCCAGTCAAAGATGTTCACATTGGCCCGATCTCATGAGACACAGCCACATACATACACACGCATATATATATATATATATATATATATATATATATATATATATATATATATATATATATATATATATATATATACATATATGTATATATACACATATATATATAATTATATACACATATTATGGATAACAAATGTATAACCATGCTCCGCACACACGGGTTAAAGTTTCTCTCAGGGGTTCAAATAAGATGAAGATAACCTTCATAAACCATGCTTTATATATTTAGGCATGAAATGGATCTTTTCTTTTTTGGCTCACAACTGATTCAGGTACACTGATATTTTCTGGCTTCCTATACGGACAATCTCTCAGTCACTGTAGTGCCTAACCAAGTTAATCTTTTTTGGCTCCCTATACGACCAACCTAGGTTAGTTAATATTGTCAGGTTGGTCAGTACTGACCAACTCACCTTAGTCTTCTGCATTTCAATGTGTTTTAGGCTAAGTTATTTTTGAATAGCACTTGGTCATGCCTGACCAATATCCCTATGACTAACCTGGGATAGCCACTTCAGACTAAGATTTAGATTTTCTTTGTACAGGAGATTATCTTAACAATAGGGGAGGAGTAGGAAGGGGCAGTATTTCCTTGAGATATGAAAAATAAATGCCTTGTGGAAATTCCATCGGTTGCTAATGCGCCAGCATTGGCGATTAATTCTGAGCGGCAAAGAGAGGTTCCCCCCTCATTCTCCAGAGGGCGCCCTACTACTACTAGCCCCCTCTACCCTTTGTCTAGCGACCTAATTCCGACTTTTGCGACACCCTGCCGCCTACTTCCGGCAATCCCGCTCCTCCCCGCCAATTCCCGATCTCTCGTCCATTCACCTTGCCGTCATTGGAGGATACACATTTCAAAACACATTGCTGAGCTCTCTAGTATGACGTAGTGGTTAGTGCTTTATATTCCTGAAATTAAATAGGGAGTATTTGGCACTGCTAGACGTATTTACACACTCGGCTCGTGTATTGTTTTGTTGTATTCAACATGCCTCCCCGCAAGCAACGCAAGGTCAAGAAGGTCCCGGCCCTGGCTCCGGCCCCGGCCTCCGGCGCCCAGCTCCCGCCGGCCGTGCCCGATGGCACGCCCGCCCCTGCTGCTGCCGCTCTCCCTGCTGTGGATCCGGACCCCCCTGCGTTGGACGGCATTGACGCTGCGAAGAAGCCCACCACCAAGGAGTAGCGCCTTTGGAGGGAGGAGGCTGACCGCATGCTTGAAAAATTATCTGGTGATATTCAAAACTTGACTGGTCTTATTTATGCTGTCATACCGCGTGGTTCAGCTGTCACCCCCCGTGACCCGGCTGTCACACCACGTGGCCCGGCTGTCACTCCCGCTGACAGCATGCCGCCTCCCGCTGACAGCATGCCGCCTCCTCCTCCTCCCCCCGCCCGCCCTCAGGACACAGCCCGCGGCACGGCCACACTCCCCCCGGCTTCCCAGGTGACTGTCGCTGTACCACTTGTCCCTGTTTTGCCTCCAGGAGATGTGCTCCCGCCGTACCCCGCTCCTCAGCTGCTGCCCCATTCCCTGCCGCGCCCGGTGGACCCCAGGGCCGCCACCTTTCGCCGCCCCTCACCTTCCCGGCCCGGTACATATGCCACATACTTCAGCTGCCGGTGCCGTTGATCATGAGGAAGTAGCTTGACGCCTGGCACACCTCATAGCTGCCCCCGCCAACCCGGGTAAGGAAGATCCCCACTATGCACATTACTACATCCGCCGGGGACCCAAGAAAGAGCGGGTCGGCCTCAGCGACCTAACCTTTGCTGAATATGTGTACGGTCTCCTCCGCCTTCATGATTCCCCACTCACTCCCCCACATGACCGCCCATTTCTCCTTGCCCACCTAGCTACCATTGCAGGAGACGCTGGCCTCTACGAGTGGGAGGACGTCCGCTCCTGGTCGGAGGCAGTGATAGGTGAGATTTCGGCTGGTCGCTGGGAGTGGGGACATACCTGGCGTATCGAGATGAAGAGGGTGGAGCTTGGTACAAGGCGCCTCCTCTCCAGCTCCACCCCCACTGCTGGTACCCCTGCCCCCTAGGGCAAACGTGATGCTCCCGCTGTTGTTGAACTGTCCCAGCCC
This sequence comes from Harmothoe impar, assembly GCA_947462335.1. NCBI lineage: Eukaryota > Metazoa > Annelida > Polychaeta > Phyllodocida > Polynoidae > Harmothoe > Harmothoe impar. Next base: position 41,929,756 of record OX381720.1, on the reverse strand, counting down.
CTCCTCTCTGCTAAGCCGGCCCCACTCTGTGCCCAATACAACACCGGGGTGTGCAAGTTCAAGTCTGAGCACGTTGATAACGGTTATCGCCGCATTCATATATGTGACACGATCTGCAAAAAGGGACCTTAGTGCAGGGTACACTAAGGTCCCTTTTCCAAGTACATGTCACATATGTGCATTTTGTCTCAGAGAAACATGCCGCGCCCGCTCCCATCCGGAGAGCAGGTGTTTTCAGAAGGATGGTTCCAGCCGGGCCAACAGCCGCAGTAACAGCCGCCCCCCGTCAAAAAACGACGCGCCCCAGGGGCAGTAGATGCCCCCCTGCTACCCTATGTGTCCCCTACATTGGTGACAGCTGAAGTGAGTGATGTCCAGGTGGCTCCGTCTCTTGATGCTTTGAATGTTGGTCAATGTACTCTCTTACCTGATACATTTCTTCCTACCTGTGATGACCTACATGCCCCTGATACCCTCACACCTCATGCTTTAATTGCAGACACTTTTATTTCTACCAACAGCAATGACTACAGGATGGGCAATGGCCACCCGTATATCTTCCCCATGTGTAAGGTTGCCCCTTAGGCGGCCCCTATCGGCCCCTGGGAGTTTAAGCCCACTTTACAGAAGATATGGCCTTGGCCCTCCCCCCATGGTTCCCTCCTCGCCCCCCATGACATGGATGTTTTTTCCTGTGTCAGAGATACAGGCCTCCCAAACTACTTGGCTGCCAGAATCCCCTTGGCCTATCCATTCTATCCATGTATGAAAGTCTCACCACTTATGACAGCTGACAAAAAGGGGTCAGACACCTGTAGGATTGTGGTGGACCTCTCTCATCCACCCGATGGCAGTGTAAACGCCGGCATACGCAAGAGCTGGTTTCAAGGAGTTCCCCTACCGGTCACCCTCACATCAATTACCGCCCTTACCGACAGCGTCAGGGACTAGGACCCAAGTGCTTCCTCTGGTCCGCCGAGGTCCAGCGGGCCTACAGGCAGCTCCTGTGCTGCCCCCTGGACCTCCCCTTGTCTGGTATTAAGTATAAGGGTTTGTTCTATGCGGACAGGTCTCCCTCATTCGGGGCTCGTAGCTCCTGCTCACACATGCAACAGGTGTCACAGAGTATTGCTCACATGATGTCGGGGATTTCAAATGCATTGCTATATTGATGACTTTGCTGCCGCACATGCCTCTCTTGAAGAGGCAGACCAGGCCCTCTCCACACTCGAGGCCCTCACCGCCCAGTTGGGCATTGACCTCGCCCCCAATAAAACAATTCGCCCCACTACTAGAATGTGCTGGTTGGGGTATGTCATTGATACATGTGACATGACTGTTCAGATTCCAGAGGACAAAATGGCGGAGGTCCTCACAGAACTCGCCCTCTGGGGAAAGAAGAAGAGGGCTACAAAACATGAACTCCAATGTCTTTCAGGGTCCCTCTTCTACGTGGCCAGCTGCGTGCCCCCGGCCCGCCGTTTTTTGGGTCGGGTCCTGGCCACGATCAGGAGAGCTCCGGTTTCCGGTAGAGTTCTCTTGACCCGGGACTTTCACAAAGATCTGAACTGTGACTCTAACGGTATACATTTAATTCCAGATGGCCCACGTCCGCCCTGGGTCATTGAGCGCGACAGCTGCCTCCAGGGGGGAGGGGGCTACAGTGAAGACAAGTGCTACGCCGTGTCCTATCCAGATTGGCTCCTGAGAGACAAACATATCTCCCAGTTGGAAGCCATCAATTTGGTAATAGCGGTAACCCACTTGGCCCCCCCCCCCCGACCCCAAAGGGTACCACTTGATAATCCGCTGTGACAACCAAGCAGCTGTGACGTCACTCAGCCCTGGACGTACCCGGGACCCCTGGTTGGGAACTTGTGCTCGAGAACTTTGGCTGTACAGTGCAGTCAATGACGCTCGTATAACCATTAACCATGTCCCCGGAGCTAAGATGACCCTCTCGGACGCGCTGTCCCGGGCCTGCCTCTCCGAAGCTGATGCTGCCACCGCTGCAACCCTGGCAGACCGGGCTGGCCTACAATTTGTGACATTTGACATAACCCCTGACATGTTTAATGAGTTGCTTTAAACCTGTGTTGTAGACCCGGCGGCGGACCTCCCACTGGCCCGCCAGGCGGCGGCGACCCTGGACGGAGCTGTGTCTCTCCAGACACAGGACAACCGTCGGAGGCAGTCTACTTTCTACCTCACCTTCTGTGCTGCCTACAGAGTCCCTCCTCTCTCCCCATCAGGGGGGGGAGGTGACTCTCTTCCTCCAATATGCCCAGAATTCCCTCTCTTCGGTGGGGGGGGGGGGGGGGGGGGGGTACTGAACTATGTATCTGGAGCTAAGCTGTATGTGGAATTGAACTCAGGCGACTCTTCAGCCTTCACATCTCGCCCGGCCCTGGAGATGATCAAAGGGATTAAGGCCCTCTCGGCGCATGTCCCTTCCCAGGCCCCGCCTCTCCAGCCCCTAGACTTGAAGAGGGTATGTGTCTACTCGGACATGGGGAACATAGACTACCTAGTTTGTAAATCGGCCCTCCTATTGGGCTTCTTCAGTTTCCTGAGGCAGTCTAATATCCTTACCCCAACACCAGCTGGCCCATCCCTCCACACTCTGAGGCGCAAGGATATATGGGCTACGGACACAGGGCTCCAGGTGCTGGTAACTAGTTCAAAGACTATCAAAAACCCAACAGACAGTGTGGTGATCCCGATATACAGGATGCCGTCCCAGGTCCCCCACTGTGCAGTGCGGGCCTATCTACTCATGGTGTCGCTCCTCCCCTCGGACCCCATGGACCCAGCCTTCAGACTCTCTAACGGCCACCCCTTGACCCCGTCATACCTGGTCAAGGTGTTCAGACAGGCCCTGGAGGCCTGCCGAGTCCCGGCCCCAAGGACCTATACTCTCCACAGTCTCCGCCGGGGAGGATCAAGATTGGTAGCCTCGGCTGGACTTGACGTATGTGAGGTCCAATGCCATGGAGTATGGTCCTCAGCCGCGGTCTATGAATATACTCCAAGGATGCTGTATTCGCAGGTCCCAGCGACCATCGTGAACTGTTTGGATAATTAATGGTCTCAGTTACCTTGAAGTTGACCCAATTGTGTTCAGTACCATTCCACTCATCTTGTTATACCAATCAGTCATTAGACCTATAATATCTCTTATCAGACGTTGACAAATTGCTTGATTTAATTGTGATACCTTGTGTTTCTTTGAGTTAGATCATGTATGATCCATATTGGTTCCTTCACCACGATTTGATTAAAGTTCTGTTCTAACTCCACTGTGATAACATGTGATTATACTGTTCAGATACAATCGCTCACTATCAATAGGAGACTGCGTCTTGCCTCTCCTGGTTCATAAGAACCTTGTTGGTCCGTTGACCCAAAATTTTTTGACATGTTTTGATACTTTGTCACTGATTGACCAAAAATCAAATAATAAACATGTCATTTTTCCAATTACTTGTTCCTGTCTTGTCTCTCATAATTAGGTTTCTAGATACCTGAGCTTCCCACCAGAGCGTGAAACTTGGCATAAATCTTTTAAGGGATGAGTAAAAACTTGAATTTATCCAGACGTGCCTTTACATTTGCAAAATTAATGATGCGTAGGCCTATACTGAATATGTAAAAGGTTTGTATTCCGTACTAACAGGATGCATAAAAAAGTCATGAATCATGTAACAATACAAAAACAATTTTGAATTTGCCTATAGATAAAGATATTCATCACATGTAACTAATTTTTTAAAAAGACCTGTATATACTATTGGGAATTTTGATCAACCAAAAATAAATGTGAAATAGTTTGCTAACTATTTAGCCTTAGGATGTATTCGAAGCTAGTACCCTGCATTAACTAGGCCTCTGTCTTAACCACTCCCCTCAATCAGGACAGGTGAATTAAGGGATATTCAACTACCAAAAGCGTATGACACCTAATCTCGTCCATGAGATTTGCTTGATCTGGTAACTCTAGATAGTACCAGCAAATCCTATGTTGAGTAGCCATGGTTAAGTTTGTAATATCATATCATGAAAGCCTCTACACTCAAAGAGTAAACTTGTCTCCAGACTCTTCTAAGTGATTGTGATAAAATAAATGAGTTAAAAACTCGTCTAAGTGATAGGGAAGTGGGTTAGACAACTTTGACTCGTTTATTCTATGACAGTCAGTTAGACGAGTCTGGAGACAAGTTTACTTTTTCAGTGTACCCCTAGCCCACGTTTTCTTCCCTTTATCTGTTGTTCTATTCTTTCTCCTAGAATTCAGTCAGGATAGAATTTTATATAAAATACATAGGCCTACCTAGAGCTATGCTAAATGCACTGTCAGTCTCCCAGTGTTATTGTCTACATCTGTCAGTCTACCAGGGTTATAACCCAGTGGGCACAAAATTCAGTTCAACGTTGATTCAACATTGAATTAACATTGAATCAATATTGCCAACCATTGCTCAATGTTGATTCAATGTTCTGTGCCCACTGGGAAGTAACTGCCCTTGTCTACATCTGTCAGTCTCCCAGTGTTATAAGTAACTGCCCTTGTGACTTGTCTAAATCTGTCAGTCTCCCAGTGTTATAAGTAACATCTTTACACCATAGTGTGGGGCTATATATAATATGCGGGTTGACGAAAACCCGCATATAGCCTCAGGGCTGGGTAAACTAATCTATTGCCAGATGTCAGTTTATGCATCTGCATGCACGTACGCTATATGTAGAATTATGTATATATTATATGCATCAATAAGGATATATAGGGGTGAATCACTTGGCAGACAGACCTCTTGCACTCCTATCAAAAAGAGTTACCCGGCCATAGTGCCCTGATGGTGTGAGTGTTAACAGCTGGGGACACACTTAACTCACACTTGACCTCCCATGGATAACCATCTCCGTAACATGACATGTAATGGACGGATGTCCAAATACAATTATAAGTGTAGGCACATTGTGTTACTGAGATCAGATCAGGAGATAGGGGGTCCTGGCATTGACCACGGATATTATCACTATAGGGGTGAGGGGAGTCCAAGGGGTATGAAGGCTCCCATCCGGCGAGTTCCCATCATACACCACGGTTGAGGTGTATTGAGGTGTATCGGTGTCCGGGAGTGAACAGACGGGGGTGGGGGTATACAACTGCGAAGTGTATTAATAAATGCTACATATAAGTAACTTCCCTACTAGCTCAACTGGCAGAGCAAAGGGTGATACAACTCTCTATCAAACTACTTCTCTTCTTTGATTAAGAGCAAAATAGTTTTAATACACTAATATGCAGAAAATAAAAAGAGTGTGTCTGTATAATCTGGAGGGAAGATAGATCAAGTCCAACACTTGTAGCACTTAGCACTTATAAAATGGATTGTTTGAAAATAGTGTAATCTTATTATCTCCCCTCGAAGCCATGCGGACACTAGTTCTAAAACTGTCCACCAGGGACCCTGTGTGGCCCTCTTACCTGGACACCTAAGTAGGATGTGTGTCAATGCACATTACATACAGAGTTCAATGGTGGCTTTAGTCCTCCCTTGGGGCTATGGATCAGAAGGTCGGGGGGTCAAATCTCCCAGATGTCAACAGATAATGTAGGTATACTTTGAGTTCTTTAAAGATGATACGTTACAATATAGTTTTAAAACTGATGCAGCTGAAGCCCGGCCCCGCACTCGAGTGCACTCTGGGATCCCAGATAGAAATGACGTCATGCTCGTTCCCTCCCCTCAGTTCGGACTTTGGGTCAGAAAATGACCCCTTTTTGTGGGAAAATATGAAACTTTCATGGTAAAAAAAAACGCCCTTTTCCCCACAAAACGCTGACATACTTTTCACCACCCCCCTTTTCTGAAATTTCAAGAAACTTCTCAATGCTCTCGAGTTCTATATTTCCCTTGTGAGTTGACTTAAGACCACACATTAGGAATCCTCCTACACCCTTTATTCAAGGTGGATGTTCAGTCTATGAAATATACCCCTTTTTGATAAATCCCAGAAATTGGCCTCTAAATATAACCCTTTCCTGGAGAAACAAGAAGTTATCTTGGGAAAAATACCCCTTTTTCTTGATTTCGGGGACGTTGGAAGAGTGTGAAAAAAACACCCTTATTTCTAGTTTTTGGGAACGAGCATAGGTGTCACTTCTGTCTGAGAGTGCAGGGGCCGGGAGCTGAAGACTGGTCAGCAGGTTCACAGATGTATCAAGCCCGTAGGGTCGGCATAATGCTTGAATGAAGCACTGGCAAGGGCCAAGGGCATGACGCATGAATGCACTATGCAGCCTTTGAAAACTTAAAGTGTTAAATAATAAATCGTCCCTTGTGTGTATGTCATGAAGCAACATGCACTTCTTAAAAGGTTAAGTATTAAATCACCCTTTGTCTGTACGCACATCACACATTCGGGGTCTCATTGCTCTTGTATCTTCATCTTCCTGACAGGGGGTTGGGGGGGGGGGGATCCATCCACTGTTTTTTTCTCGTTACCGACATCCAGACAGTATCTATTCTAGTAGATTGTACAAAAAGGAAATTAGGTGACCCCTGGTCGCCCTCAAGTATGATTTGTACCTTTGCAATGCTGGGAACGTTAGGTAAAACGCCTGAGGAATGTCTCCCAATATATTTACCCCAAGGACAATTGAGACAAAAAGCACTGTATCTTCATGTAAAGCATCCCTGATTTTTTCAACACACTTTTATCAGATGACAGAGTATAAGGTGATAAAGTATAAGGTCTATATTGGTGATTGTGTAATGGCCATTTATCTGGTGAGTTTCGCGAGGATGGAGACATAAATTACAGGGATACAGAGACAAACCGTGTTGACTAATGTTCTCAAACTATGCTTAACCCTTTCCCTGCCGGAACTGCATATTTATAATTATAATTATGCAGAACCACTGTAAAACCGATGCTGCATATATTATATGCAGTGCCACTGTAAAAGCGATGCTGCATATATTATATGCAGTACTGTCTTTTCAGTTCCCAAAAACCGATACTGCATATATGCAGTATCAGGGCACTATCTGCAATGTACTACCGGTTTTAGTAGAACATATTCATCTGCAATGTCCTTGGTAGTTGGGAATGATTTTTCAGCTGAAGAGCGGCCCTTAAAGGGTTAAGAATGAATATACATAGCTGCAGTCAAAATGCACCGAGAGCAACATGACTTTAAAGGTGTGTTCAAAAATAGTTTCACACCTTGAAACTTTTATAAAATTATACATTTATCATCCGCAATGTTGTGTTTTTTAGCAATTTCTGTGTCTATTCCTGTGTATGTTTGAGCAGACAATAATTATATTTTTAAATCACCTGGAGAAGGCCTGGAAGGTGGAAGCCTAGTGATGATATATCAGAAGAAAATACTTTGTTTTGTTGTTTATCAAACCTTTCATTGTTGTTTGTGTGTAAATTTACCATTAATTTAATAAGTTTATCTGTTGTTTAGTTTAGTGATAGTTTCAAAAGTTCTTTAGCAGTATACACATTATATGACCATATTGTCTTAATCTAAATCTGATTTTGACCTTTTTATGACCTTTGACCTTTGATAGTGTGCAGAGGTCAATGATATTCCAATAGAATGACTGACCTCAAAACAAATAATATGTTTTTGAATTTGATGTCAAATCACTTTAGTCTGTGAGATAACGAATGTGTAAACCTAAAAGTCATTGAGTAATGTTTTCCTGAACTTGAGAACTCAAAATGTGTTGAATTCGACCCCATGTGCCACAATTGTGGTTAATGGTAAGGAAAGGGTTGAATATGACATTGTGATGTTGTACCAACGTTGGCAGAACACTGAAAGTATTGCCAATCATGGTACAACATGATTTTGCCAACATTTTACTAACGTTGGATTTCAAAGTTGGCACAACCTTAAAATATTGCATGCGACAGTGCCGACCATTGCTGACATTGGTCCAACATATCCTTGCTAGCTGGGACAGCACTTGCTATCTAACTAAATGGTTGCGTTTGTCAACTCTGGAGCTGTTAATTCGACAAGTCTAAACTCGTTAATAGTATTGCAGTCACTCAAAAGACATTAAAGTCTTTTTATAATACAAGTTCGGGATAATATTAGAGCTTATGATTTTTTCAGTGTAGGCTGTCCAGTGTAGAGTTGTCTGTTGCATCATGTGTGACGGCCCCTGGGCCTGGGTCAATGTGTGTGGGGTGACCATAGTGAGGACAGATGCTGCCCTCTTATTACACAACCCGTGTGGAGACGACAAGCTGTTAAACATTGATTGTGGATATATGTATATATATATATATATATATATATATATATATATATATATATATATATATATATATATATATATGTATATATATATATATATATATATATAAATATATATATATATATATATGTATATATATATATATATATATTTATATATATATATATGTATATATATATATATATATGTATATATATATATATATAGATAGATAGATAGATAGATAGATAGATAGATAGATAGATAGATAGATAGATAGATAGATAGATAGATAGATAGATAGATATAGATACCGGTAGATATATACATGTAGATAGATATGGCAGCTTACAGTTTATTTCATGGTAAATACGGCACTCCCATTGACTTAACCAAGGAAAGCCCCATTTAGCACACACCTGTGAAATAATCCTCTCCCGCATTTCACGGCCTGTCAAATCATCAAAATTGTTGATTTAACCACTAAAAATTAGCTTTTTCAGAGTAATTAAGTGGAATTTTGACGGGTATTGTTAATAATGACATGAAATAAACACAAAGAAGAACAGTAGAGTTCCACACTCCAGTATATATAGTATACATTCTAAAATATGTGCATTTCGGGAACATGCATTTCAAGAGAAGATCTAACACGCCTTTTCTCAACACATTAAGTGTGCAGTGCGTTACAAAAAAACGTGTGTTAAAAGTGGCTACGAAAAAGCGTGTTAACATAACACACTTTTCTTAGAGTGTAGAAAATAATTTAACGAAAGTGGCCAATTAGACTGATACGCGTTAATTTGGTACATTAATGATGATGTAGTGCTAGTTGGTTGGTCTGGGTCAGTGAGACCGTGCCTAGTAACAGTAGTAACACAGATGGGTTTTTTTTTCCAGTGCCTGGTAGTGCAAGTGTACAGCTGCCAAATGGAAAGTTTTTAGATTCCACATGCAACATGGAACCTATTCGCATGAGAGAAGAAAAGAGTGACATGGTATTTCTAAAATTCGACGTGGACAGGATGTTTTTTAGAGGCAATAATACTTAGAAATTCAAGTAACAGTCGACATATCTATTTCAAAATTCGGCATGTGGCATATCGGAATCCCCAGTCAAGGGCCCATAGCATGGTCTTTAAGGGACAATAAAGGAGAATCAATCAGAAAGAAATAATGTGCATCCCTTGATTTGCATGTTTCAGACGCCGACTAAAATATACTTTTAGTTAGATTTGATCATTCCGCATACTTTAGAGCTATCTGTTCACTCTTTAAAAAAAATATGTCTATACATGCCTGTCCGTGCATTTGTGATTTTCACATCTAAATCCAACCTAAATATCTCAACGTGCATGTATTCTAAGGAGATACATTTGTTAAAGGTGGCCAAAGACGTACTCGGTTCTATATGCATGAATTCACCTTTGTATAAGCCCTACCATACACGAACGTGGGTCGGCCGTTCTGAGTCCTACACTGTCAAAAGTAACTGTAGCTGCACAGCGAGTTATACTGTAGATCTACAGTATAAAAGGAGGTATCTTTGGTTTCAAAACCGAAAATGCATCCTTTCATACTGAAGATCTACAGTATAACTCGCTGTGCAGCTACAGTTACTTCTGACAGTGTAGAAGGCTATGCACCTTGCAACGAACTGAAAAATGAGCCCAGACAATAAGCATATCCATCGTAGTCTTGAAAAGCATTATATTTTACCGCTGTATATCAATGCATACCAATGCATCAATGGCGTACCGAAATAAACGTTTTAATAGTGTTTTACATTATCGATGCATTTGGAATGGTGGAATGGCGTAGGGCAGAAATCGATTATCTTAAATAAATGTTTTGTTTAAGATAGTCCATTCATACAATCTTAAAGTCAATGGACTATCTTAAAGATTGGACACTTTAAGATAGTTTAAGACTGGACAGATTTTCTTGTTGACGCTCCCTCGTGAGTCTGTCCCGTCGAGCGTACTTGACGTCTGACGTACTTCACTACAGCTGACGTACTTCACCAGCAACGTCCCTGGGCAACGTCTAATCACTCCCAATTTATTTGTACTTCTTTTCCAAGTGTTCCTTCACCTTAATCCATAGTTCAATAGTCTTTTCTATGTCTTATCTCCCCGACGGGATGTGCTAAAGTTACCGTAATTTTCCCCTGACATATAGGTACTTGACCGGCAAAAGTAAAATATTTCATTCCCTCAATATACCTCACTTCAATCTATTAAAGAAAGTACATTGCAATATACCTGCATAGCATACTACAATATATCAGTTGTGCACCAGTTATCTCATTCATTTGATAACCTTTACCTTCACCCAAGGTTGTATATTTTGCCCTTTTTAACATGCTTTCAGTGTATAAAATATCCCCAAACTTTGCAGTTTTACAGTGTCCTTTTTATGTACACGATTTTCTTCTTGAACTTGAGCAACACTTGTACATGCACCACTGATGACCATTACAACGGAGATTATTAATTTCCCCCCTTTTTCACCCCATTTCAATTTCAGAGCAAATGCTAAAAGAATAATATGTTGTGCTATCTAGTCCATCAATGTCAATACCTGTGGCAATATTGTAGTAAGACTATATTGATTGGGCAACCGCATTAACTACCATGACTATCATAGTTTATTAAAACACAATTAATATTGTCACCTCACTCACATAGCAGTTCTCTAAATGTGTACTAATGCACTTGTTTCCAAGCCTACTACGGTCATAAAATGTGAACATGGATTGATTGTTTACTTAATGGATTGTCGGCAATGTAGTGCTGATTGGGCCAAATATTTTTTTAAAGTTGGTTTTCGGTCACCTGACCGGGTTTAGCAAAATAGTGCCGGCCCAGCCAACACACCCTAGTGGGCCCTAGATGGGTCACAGATGGGCTGCCTTATGGGGCCCATATGGGCTGCCCATCTGGGGCCCGCTTCGTTTTGACCAGGGCTATCAGGTGGGGCCCAGAAGGGCTTGCCCAGGTTTGAAGTGGGCTGGCCCTGTTCAGATCTAAGTGGGACCCAGGTGGGCTCCTTTATTTGGAGAACACGTAATTGGGGGTGGGGGGGGGGGCTGGGGGCTAGGGGGACAGACACAACATTTTCTTTAGCTATAAGGTTAATTGTTATGTAGTTGATGACAATACATATTAAGAGCAGTTACCAACAAGTATTCAAGTGGGTCAATTAATTTATCTGCATTTAGTGTCATCTCTTCCCTCTATTTAAGGAGGAGAAGCAAAATGCATCCTTTGACTAACTACAACTCTGATCACATTGGGTGACACAGTCAGAGTTCCTGTGAGACTGATAGTGATACCTGAGGGAGCCTTGGGATTATGTCCTATGATCATATCCTGGGGAAAGGTGTCAGTATCAGAATGCTCCTCATTTCTCTATTTATATGCAAACTTGTGTGGAGAATTTCATATAATATGAACGTAATGTGAAAACTGTATCATTTCAATGGTTTTAAAGGAAGTGTGAATTTATGGCTCATTGTAATAAAGACAAGAAAATGTCTATAGGATATCAAATCCCATGTACTCTCAATGATGACATCTAGTGGTAAGCTCAGGAACAATACTTGCCCACTTAGCTCAGGCCTAGCCCAGGTGAAACCCACTCTTTTGGGGAAAGGTCTTTGAAACATAATCATGAAAGTTGTGTTGGTAGGATTAGCCCAGAAAGTGAAGTTGGTGGGTTGGCCCACATGGGGCCCACCTGGCAGCCCACACCAAGCCCATGGAAAACCCATGCAGACCTCAGCCCACTTAGCCCAGCTCTAGCCCAGGTGAAACCCAGGTAGACAATATAGCATGAGAAAAATAATTTGAACTTGCATTTTCTAGAAAAAAGGGACAAGTGAGGATAAATTAAAATATCTGCAATGCAAGAAATCCATTAACAACTAAGTTCAGTACATGGACTCAGCCCACCTGGGCCCTATCTAGCTGCCCATGCTGAGCCCATGGGAAACCCAGGGATACCTTTGCTAAGTCTGCCCATTTCCAACCCAGATGAAACCCACTTTTACAAAAACGCATATATGTCAATTTAAAATGTAAATTAATCGAAAAGAGTATGAATTGAAGGATTTGCAATGAGAACATGACATGTTGATATTCTGGGCTGAGCCCAGATGGGCCCCATCTGGAAGCCCAGACAATTACCAGTTAATACCCAGATATGGGCTAGCCCATGGTGCCCAGAGACACGCCCATATGGGGCCCATTTGGGTGTGTTGGCTGGGGGGTCACCCTCTTTTTTCTTTCACTTTTTCAATGTTTTTGCTACATGCCAGTTTTTACGGTTTGTAAATCGGACAACTTTTAAGGATTTTAGAGGAAAAACGACAAATCTAGCCCTAAATGGAGAGATGCAAAAAAAAAGATTAAAAAATATGGAAGAAAATTTTTCAAAATCGGCCGGCCGGGTCTGGTTTGTACGACCATGTTACAGGAAACCTATGGTAACCAAACTTTTTTTTTTTAAATTTGGCCTTGGGATAGATGTGTTGCTGTGTTTGTATAGGCTATACGAGTACAGTGTATAGTGTATGAGTGACGGGTAGCTTCACCCGTGTGAGGGACACAGTTTCTCTGAATATGACTTTTTCAGAGACACAGGGACTCAAACCCGGGGCCTTCCGCTTGCCAAGTGATTGCTCTACCACTGAGCTACATCCCCTTGTCCTATCAGATAGACCGTGTCTCACGTTACTGGATCGGTATGGTACAGAGGGGAGCGGGATTACCTGAGTGATACCCCCTTGCGGGGTTTACCACTGAGGCACAGGGAATCCGACCCCTACACCCATATTGATTTGAAGAGTCTCCTACTTTTTTACTAGTATGGAGGAGTGCGACTCTGAATTGCGCAGATATTGAGTAATGGAATATAATATGTACCGTAAAACCTCGCATATAGGCCGCGGCTTGTACGCGAATCAGATCGCTAGTGCGGCTTATAGCATCGCCACAGAGTCGGGGTGCGGCTTATACGTGAGTTTGTGCTACTATAGTACAGTATAAAAGTCGCCATAGTCAGATCACTGGTGCGGCTTATAGGATCGGCCCAAAGTCGGGGTGCGAGTTATACGCGAGTTAGGCTTATACACGAGGCTTTACGGTAAGCTAATGTATTCTATTCATCTGGGGGAGGGACGCGCTATGACTTATTGACGCATTTGATTCATCCTTACCATTTTTTTGTGTTGAGGTTGAAACTCAGTCAGCCAAGAAGACCTAATTACCTTATGAATGATTGTAAATAATTAAATTGCCTTACCAGACAGAGGACTAGTTTCCAGCCAGAATGGGTGGATGTTAGTTTGAAACCAGGCCATGAATGTAACCCAGTAGGTAACTGATATGTTATTTCTGACCCCTTCTGGGTTGAAGATAACCCGAGATAACCCCTACCTGCTGTGTATGCATCTGTGTACACTACTACAGGAAAAGTCACACAAACCATAAACAATCACGTACCCCCCAAGACGCTCACATAGCTAGTCCCTAGTGCCTCCACAAACCCCTTCTCTTAATCTACCACATGCATCACCCTCTGACGAGGATGTGCATGGAACCACTCAGCACATTTCTACCTCTGAAACCCACCACTTTATAATACAACATATAATCTGTATCTACTTATTTAAATTATATGTGTCTTTATTCTATCTGCAATTCGGAACATTGCTGCCCAGGATTTATTTTTGTGTTATTTAAATGAGGTTCATAATATCTTGAAAATGATGTGACCAAGTTGAAACATAAAAAGGAAAATCCTGTTAAGGCTATTTTAAAGAAAAAATAGTATTACTGGTTTCTCATAACCAAGTGCGTGATTTGGTGAAATATCTTTTAATGAAAAATATTATGTTTAAAATGGACAGATGTTGGCATATTTGGTTTTACATCACCGCAAGTAATGCAGAGGCCTAGGAATAACATACACTTTCCTTACCTTTGTTGATCAATAATCTCTTAACTACTAAAATGTGAAATCTATTTGCGAAAAGTCTATAATTCCCCTCGGTAAATTATTTAAAAGAATTAAATAATAAATGCCCATGTCATATTTTTTTCAGTGCGCGGTGACGAGAAGCCTTAGTGGCATAAGAGTCGTAAACACTGTTACAGTAGCCCGCACAGTAGGCCTGCTTGGCACACGGCCCAGTGGACAGGCCAGATGATGTGGATACCCGGGGGGGGGGGCACTTGGTATATTTTGTATACACAGGTGTGCGGCTGTGAAGGGTACTTTTTGAGAAAAAAAAATCCCCCTTACCAAGGGTCTGCCTTCACCGAAATCCCCCTCACCAAGGGTCAGTTTCCACCGAAATTCCCCTCACCAAGGGTCACTTTTCGGAGATTTGAACAAAATCACACCAAAAAGGGTCACATTTTGCAGCTTTTGCCAAAATTCTTCGCAACAAGGGTCATTTTTGACCAAAATTCTTACACCAAGGGTGACTCCTTGGGAAAAATTGCTAAAACCTAGACACCTTTGTCCAAAATCCCCCTCAGCAAGGGTCACTTTTGACCAAAACTCCCCTCACCAAGGGTAAGGGTTGTCAAAGGGCCAGCCGCACACCCGTGTCAAAAAAAATTGAGTGCCCCCCCCCCCCTCCGGGTGTGGATATCACCTTTAATCTTAAGCTCACAACAGTGTTATCCATAAGGTACATTTTTAAGTCCTTCATTGATATACTTTCAAATGGCCGACATGATGCTCTAAAACATTATTTTCAAGTATCATCATAATGTAGCCATGAGTAACTCGAGGAGTTACTCGCCAGCGCTGGGTATTTGCATAATGACGACAAATGAAAAAAAAGTGTCTTCGTAGTCTAGCTCAGGACAGTGGTCAACATATATGTAATGTAAGCTACACTGGGCCCCTGTAACTCTCATCTTCTCAGTGTCTGCACACACAGAAAAGTGAGAGTCATTGTCGCTAAAACTACCCTCACCTGAGGTCAGGCACTCAGATGAGGGTAGTTTTAGCGACAATGACTCTCACTTTTCTGAGGGTGTGGGTCGCCACAGACGCTCTGGGGGTCAGGGTGCCAGGTTTCATGTCATTATTTTGGGCATTAGATTGACTGTCATGAGATATACTGTGTCCGTAAAGGCTTACAGCTGATATAACAACTGATGAACCTTGACCTATTCCCTACACGGGACGCTGCTCCCAGGACACTATACTGGGGGTGAAGAAGGGTCAAAATCGACCTGGCGACCTTGGGTTGTTTTCCAGGCGACCTGGCGACCTGGAAACTAACTGAAGCGACCTGGCGAGTCCCTCAGGTGACTCCCTTAGCCTTAGGTCAGCCAGAGAGTCACCTAGGCTCCCTTAGGCGACCTGGACTCCCCTAAACAGGGGAGTCATTCTGGAGGCAACCTGGACTCCCTTTTGACGCTGTTTCTTCCCTCTGTGAATATAGTGGGGGTAGACCCCTAAATTCGACACGGCGACATGGCCTATTCTTAAAATCGACATGGGGCTTAGTGACATGTGACAGAAGGCTTAAAAACTTAGTGACATGGGACATGGACCTTCCTTAAAATCGACATGGGACATGAGCATTAATAAGCGACATTGACATGCGACATTTCCATTTCTTAAAATCGACATGTGACATGGGGACCCCCGCATCCAAACCCCACAATATAAGGCCCATGTCAGATGTGGGGGTGCAGAGGGGTCCCCCCCCCCCTCAGGTCGGAAAGTCACCGAAATTAAGGGCCCCAGGTCACAAAGTCGCTTTTTAGACCATATTTGCTATAGTCAAACTTTTCCAAAAGTCACCAGGTCGCTTTTATTATTGTACCAGGTCGCCAGGTTGCCTTGAAAACAGCCCAGGTCGCCAGGTCGCTTTTGACCCATCTGCAGCCACAGATGTCGCCTTTGAGAAATGCCCGTCTTGCCATATCGAAATTAAACTAGACTCTTCATATGCATAATAGCAGCATCATGTCGTCGTGTATGCTCTACCCCAGGGTTCTACCATTTCCACTATAATCTAATGCAGGCCTATCACCGCACTGTAATGCAAACGTGTCCCATCAAACAGCTCACTTGCATACATGTGGTCCTCATCTCACCCCCTTACTAACTTTCCCATGGTCTCACCTACCAGGTTCCCTTCGCTCCCTTCCCATTGGAACCATGTGGGGATCCAATCATTCCCACCCTCATCTTCTGTTGTCATTGAATGTTCAACGATTTCCACCAAGGCTGCATAAAAATAGATATCAGCTTTGCGGATACTTTTGGGGGAAAAAGAGGTGCGTGGGGAGGCTTTTGATGTGGGCAGTGTCTGCAAAGCTGATAATCTTTTTGAGCCTAAGGGAGTGTTCATTTATTAGTTACAAGGGGGTGGTGGGTTGGGGGGGGGGGGACAAGTGACTAATTTCCGAATTATATTGGCCTATATATATAATGTTGTGAAGACAGGGGCTCGTCGTGAAATTATTGATTATAGTTCACAAGGGGATTGCCAAAACCACATCCCAGGTATGGAATAGATCACAGATCACAGATCAAGTTTTCCCACCTGAGAACACCTATAGGCAGATAGGGCCCCAGAAGGGTCAAATCAACAAATAGACAAGTGACTGTTCAACCATTGTGACAGGTGACAAGACCCATTTCTTTCTTAAAATAGACAAGTGACATTGGAATTTCTTAAAATCGACAAGTGACATAACGCTGATGACAAGGGACGAGACTCATATTGCTTAAAGTCGACAAGTAACACAGCGACCCCCCGTCTGGGGCCCTACCTATATCTAAGTAATTGAAGGTGTAACAGGTATTGCCGCTGTCTGCATACACGCCCAACATTACAATATAAGTTGACGTAGGGGAAAATATACTGAAACAACTCGAGTCTTACAGGGGCGGATCCAGGATTTTAAAAAGGGGGGGGGGGGTCCACCCCAGAAGTATGAAGTTTAATACACCTAAATTATCAGCACGATGTGCGTCGAAAGCGACATACTTTGATCATTTTAGGGGGTTTGGGGGCATGCCCCCAAGGGTGAGAAATTTTAGAAAATATAGATGTCAATAGATCTATGCAATTTATAGCATTATGGTGTACTCCAAGGCTGAGAGAATTTTGAAAATATATTTGTCAATTGATGCACTTTATAGCATTGTCGTGAATCCCAAGGCTGAGAAATTATTTGAAAATATAGATGTCAATAGATGCAATTTATAGCATTCTGGTGGACTCTAAGGCTGAGAGAATTTTGAAAATATAGATGTCAATAGATGTAATTTATAGCATTCTGGTGTACTCTGAGGCTGAGAATTTTTTTTGAGAAAATAAATGTCAATTGATGGAATTTATTCAAGCATTCTGGTAGGCCTATATATCCCAAGATTGAGAAAATGTTTAAAATGTAGATGTCAATTGATGCACTTCATAGCATTCTGGTGTACCCCAAAGTTATGTTTAGTTTAGTAGATAGATGTCCAGGGGTAGGGTATGGATATTGGGAGGAGTATAATGTGGCCCCTATGATTATAGCAGTGTAAATATGCTGGGAGTAACCACCTCATGTACAAGTTCTGTGTTCATATACTTAATTTCCAGTGGACATCCTTATGGGTCTACCAGCTGTCTATATAGATAAAAAGGGAAGGGGTCTGGACCCCCCCCCCCTCAATCTGCCCCATACATCAGGTACATGCTGCCATTTCTAAATAGACATCTGCGAGTGGAGGTCTTCGAGTGGAGGTTCAGAAAATTTTGAAAATATAGGTGTCAATTGGTACACTCTCTAGCATTCTGGTCTACACCAAGGGTGAGAAAATTTTGAAAATATTCATGTCAATTATGCACTTTATAGCACATATGGGGGGTGGACATCAGGGGTGGGCCAAAAGGGGGGGGGGGGGTTCCACCCTCGGCAAAGTCTATTTGAACAGCCTTATGGGCAGACCAAAAGGGGGGGTGCGGACCCCCAGGACCCCCCCCCCCCCTGGATCCGCCCCTGGTCTTATTCTCTAGAGAAATTTGAAATAATTCACCTTTTCACAGGAAGGATCCTTCTTCCTTTTGAAGACCATGTTGTCGGGGATGGTGGAGAATGACCAATGATGACCAGTTATCCAGGTGTTATCCAGGTGTGTGTCTACACGTCTACAATGGTGTAGTAACACGTGCGGGAGGAGAGTCCTATACTGTGGGTAGCCTGTGTGACCAGCCGTGGCTGAATGAGCTATCCTCGTTGAGGCGTCTCCACGCGGCAGCTGGGGTGGGTGGGGGCCATCTCCCAACACATCAGTACTGGCCGTATACTTAGTATACTGGATGCCGGATGGAAATAGCTGCATATCCGCGTGAGATGTGCATGGATTATGCAAGAGGGGATAAAATCAACAAGTGACTAGACGCCCTACATATTTTCCAGGGGGAAGGGACACTCTGGCCCCTACAACAACCCTCTCAGAGGGGATTTTCAAAAGTGACCCTTGGTGAGAGTGATTTTGGTTATTCATCCTATTCAGTCTTCAATGGAATTCTAACTTTTTATCTTCATGCATCCATTGAAGTTACACCTCATATTAAGTTGAAATTAAATTTCAAAAGTGAAAAGATTGAGCGTGTGAGTGGCCTCCCAGATGACTCGGGGTAAGCTGGAGCTGGAGCTTGATTATCATGTACTTAAACTGATATAGTACTCCCTTATAATCATTCATTGGTCAATTCTGGCATCAGAAATGAATTCCTTGTTAAAAGGTACCCTCAAGTCATGTGTCATACATGTATGTTATTCCATTTCAGGCCAGCAGGTGGGTGTGGGTGAGCAGGTGGGTGTGGGAGAGCAGGTGGGTGTGGGTGTGCCGGTGGTTGTGGGAGAGCAGGTGGGTGTGGGTGTGCAAGTGGGTGTGGGCGACAGTTGAAGGCTGCGGGCATGTACCGCCTTTTGTCCCTATCAAAAAGCGAGTCGATCGGACAATAAACGGCAGAGATACGGGCGGTAAAATTTCGTCGCA
Source organism: Harmothoe impar (assembly GCA_947462335.1). Lineage (NCBI taxonomy): Eukaryota > Metazoa > Annelida > Polychaeta > Phyllodocida > Polynoidae > Harmothoe > Harmothoe impar. Next base: position 41,910,455 of record OX381720.1, on the reverse strand, counting down.
CACGTTGACATCTCGCGCAGTTCTCGGAGTGCACGAGAAGTCGCAGTGGTGCCGCCCTCTGCATGACGGTTGCAACAGGAACTATACACCTTTACAGCGGTAGACCACTGACAAATCTGACACAGCGACATGGCTGTTTTTTCCATAACACAATCGACATGACCCCTATCGACATGCGACATGAGCGCAATTATCTGTTGTCTACTTGAATGTCTAGTGCAGGTGAGAATTTGGTGGCGGGACGTGCGTCATAGTGGGATGTTGTGCTAGTCAGTGGAGTAATATGGTATAGTAGGCCTATATGTATACAGTATTACTTTTTGGTTGTACTTGGTTCAAATGTGTTACCAACAGTGTTACCATAGGACATGTCCCCTTTTTGCCCGGTTTGGGGGTAGAAGAGAGAAATGACACAAATTTGGCGAAATATATGATTTCAGCGAAAATTATTAATGCCTTGGAGCCTATGGTCGCCCGTTACCGAGGGTAGATTGGTTTTAGTACATTTCCATAGTAGCGAAAATTGTTAAATATCGCAGGCGAATATCACGAGGAGAAAATGAGTTTTTTGAGAAATTTTCGAAGGAATATTGTGTGCCCTGATCTTGCCTACATATCTCCTTTTTCCCCTTTTGTCTGTCTCGAATAGCAACCGAAAGACAAACTTTTTCCCATGTCCCAAAATTGTCTTAAAACGCAAAATGAGGCAGTGTATATTACTCAGGGTTAATTTACCCTGAGTCAATTACAATCTTGCAGTATAAATGAATCTCCCAAACCACATTTGTGGTGCCATCTACTAGATGATAAGCGCTCTAATGTCTCTTATCTCTGTGAAAAAAAACGACTTATGCCGCACTTGCGTTGATTGTCTTTTACATTAAATACAGGCAGTCTGTTTCTTTTGTTATCCCGGCCAAGTGTGCTTTACGTACAATTACAATAGGCGTAGATCTTTCTAAGGCACCTGTAGCCAGTGCAGGCTAATTGGTTGCACTTGAGATATAATGGGAGGATACATTAAGGCCGCTCAAAAAAAGTTTTTCATTACTGCGGGCACTGGATAATGTATAAACGAGGGTGCTTTTTTACTCCAATTTCTTCGCTGGGGCCTAATTGGTAGAATAATTAAAAGGTTATCGAGAACATAATTTACGTTAAGGTAGTTCAGACTTAATTGATATACGAAACTTGCGAAAGCTCAAGTCCTTTCTATAGCCCAATGCATCGCCAACACTGTAAGCTTTGATTTGATACCAAATATGCCTACCGTATTAAGCGCACAGTGCGCTTAAACAATTATTAAAGAACCTTTTAGTAGTTAAGAGTTTAATTGGAGTAAAAAATTGAGATATTTTTTGTTGTTTGTAGTACAAAAATTGGCCAAAAAACGGGGGGGGGTGCGCTTATTAGGGGGTGTGCGCTTATCACGTCGAATACGGTATATTTTCCCATGATAATTTTCATTAAAACTGGTAAAAGAAAACGTTTCCTCAAAACAGGATTTTTATGATGTGCACGGTGATGCGACCTGCCAGGCCTCCTTTTTTTTTGCCTATAGTAATAGCCACACTGTTGAGATATGCAGTGATGCACTTCACTTAGCGGTCAGGCCCGCAGCTATACAGTGAATGATGCACACAGATACTTGTAACATCTATACCCCGGCATGTGGGTTAACGAGGCCTTTTGGCACACGGCAGGGGGTCAGGATATGTAGTATGTAGAAGACCATGGCGGTGGCTGTGAATATTTAGATTCATGATAAGGCATATTTGGGAGGGGGGGCTGGGCTGAGTTACAGGATCAAAAGTCAAGTAGACCCATGGTCTTTTTTCTTTCTAAAATGGCGTAGTTTTAGTGGGATTTCGTTATCCAAATGTCAAATACCCAGGTACTTGAATTCCTTTACTAAATGCATCTTAGACCAAGCCGATCATTTCTGGACTTCGATCACGGACTTGTCTTTGGTATCACGCACAGGTCACATGCTAGTTTTCGTTTCACCTAAGCCAAAAAAAAAGAGGTTTCTTTCAGGTCACCCGACCGACCCTATCAAATGAGGGCCGACCCTACGTTTTTTATGCAATTTTGAAGAAATTTCTGTATTTTTACCCTTTTTTGGTAAATTTTTGGGTCTTCGAAGAGGCCGGCCAGTACTTTCATGTTTGAAAAAAAAAGTTAAAAAAAAAATAATCCGACCTACCGACCCTACATTTTCTGCCCATGTTACCTGAAACAAACCTTTTTTTTTCTTTTTTTTTTTGGCCTTACATAGGTTTGGAGTCTACATCAGTCCTTGACTCGTTCATAAGTCTTCTGGTTATCCATATCTGGTAGCAATGTCTTGATGGTGTCTGGGGTTTTACCCGCACAGAGAGTCTTTTCATAAGGCCGTTTAGGATAGCACAAACTTGTGTTTCATAAGGCGCTATCCTTTTTTTAGCTATCCTTAACGGTATCCTTAATTGCGCTCTCCTAAAATGGGTTCGCTATCATAAAACAGGTAAATTGAGTGTATTTCATAAAGAATAAGGAGAGCGTTGTTAGGATATCATAAAAAAAAACAGTCAAGGATAGCGATTTTGGTTTTTCATAAGGTACATTTATCCTGACCTAGAACCCTGGTGATAAATATTTAAATTTCTTTAGATTATGATAAAAATCAAATGGGTATGTGAATATGATAGTGGTAAATAACGTTTAGTAATTATATATAGGATCCATACCTTTTGGACAATTTTGTTGAAAATTTAAGTTCAATTTTGGACTCTGCCATTTTGGCGCTATCCTTATTTCTTTGTGTCCAATTATAATTTTTGTGATATCACAAAAAACGATCATACATTTTTTCTATGTGGTAGGTGGCATTACATGTATTAGTTGATTTTCATTGACATGTATATAGTGGGCATATTTGAATCTGTCCAACTGCCACACTGAACGGGGAAGGTCGAACCTACATTATGGCTGAGGGGGATTCACATTATATCCCTGTTTTGGAATGTTTTAAAACGTTTGTACATGGTTTGAAAACAAACATTTATGGCTGCGTCTCACGACCTTGAGCCAATGTTTTTGTCTCTGACAAGGTGCCAGCTCTGACCGGGCGCCAGCTCTGACCGGCCTGAATAAAAAAGGGGTTAGTTAGGGCAGATGATGATAAAAATGGACAAATAATTACTAGTTTAAAGAGTTATAACATCCATTGACCTTTTCAGCCAAATTCTATCATCATCTGCCCTAGATTACCCGTTTTTATTCAGGCCGGTCAGAGCTGGCACCCGGTCAGAGCTGGCACCCGGTCAGAGCTGGCACCCGGTCAGAGCTGGCACCCGGTCAGAGATGAAAACATTGGCCCAAGGTCGTGAGACACAGCCTTATGTCATAATCCTCAATCTCATGTGGTCATTATCAATTCAAGTTAGGGGGGGCTGACCAATCACATGTAGTTAGGTCAGACCAACCAAAAAACATTGGTCAACGGATTTTGGGATTTTGTCAATGGATTTTGCTTACCTAAAAATCGAGAATTCTTTTTAAAAATCATCATGTCATAAAATATTTCATTTTGGGATTCGAACCCTGGCATCCCTCGTAGGAGGCAGACACCTTCACCACTACACCATAGAGTCACTTGCTATTGCAGCAGAAAGAAATTGTCTTATACAGTCAACCCTCACTTCCTTGAATATTTACTTCCTTGGATCCCTCACAACCGCCAGACAGGGGCCTGGCAACCTCCCCTATTTGTTCCATTATATTTGGACTTAATTCCTTGGATAATTTGCTTCCCCAGACATTTTTTCTTGCATTTTCCAAATTCGAGGAAGTGAGGGCCGACTGTATGTAATTGTCATCAGCTATGTCCCCACTCTTGCCATGCCCCCACTATTAGTAGCGTCAACAAAATAAGGATAGCTGACAGAAATAAGGATAGCAATTGACATAGGGGGTTTCCCGGAGATTCCCCACTACAAAGCGAGATTTGAACTAATAAGACGGTCCCCACACAGTTTAGGGATAGCGTAAAACTTTTATGATAGCGCATGAACCACTATCCTAAAAAATCACGTTCATGGATACCGCCTGGTCCAGTGTGTGTCATAAGGTGGTCTCCTTAAATTTTTTTATGATATCACAAAATCCAAATTAAGGACAGCTGCTTTTGAAATACACTCAATTTTAACCAATTTCCCTCTCCTAAAAACGCTATCCTTAAATCTAGGAGCTATCCTTAAAAACTTAAAACTTATGAAAAGACTCTCAGAGGAGGTAGCCAGTGCTCTGCCCCTCTCCAGAAGCAAAGGAACTAATAGTTCCCTGTGCTTCCTGTGGTGTGGCATAGGCGAGTTTTAAAACAGCTTAGAACAGCTTAGCTTAACAGCACAGGGCTGCCACTCTGTGATACTTATAGTCCAGGAGCTGGTCAGGATATATCTCCCGAAAAGGCCGAGCTGTTAAAGGGTGCTATCTAGACCCAAAAATCATGCCGATTCCAAAGAGTGTCTTCTTGGTCACGGGAACCCGTACTTATGGTCTGAAAATTGACCGTTTTCAAAATAAGTGAAAAACCCCCAAAAAAATTGAAAATATGGAATAAAGCAAAACGTGCACTGTTCATCCAAACACCACTTGGCTTTGAGTTACATACATGTAACCATTGTCAGTTGTCACAACTTTGGATGGTTATTTGACCTTGACCTACTTACAGAGGTCAAAAGTCCAAAATATGCTTTTTTCACTTTTTTCTTTCTGTGTCATGGTCTTTTCAATGGTTTACACATATAAATAGTACCTGATGAATAGGGAAAACCAATCAAAGGATAGTAAAATGATTTTGATTTGTTATAGCACTCATAAAAAGAGTGCAAATACTGGTTAAGTGTCAAAGAGCCAACCTGGTTAACGCACATTCAAATCATACTCACCCAGGTACCACTAGGGTGTCTCGGGTAAGTCATATCTAGCATATTCAATATGACCTTAAATTATTGTGTGACCTTGACCTACTTCCACAGGTCAAACCTCACAAATCAGCATTAGATGACCCTTACATAGAAAGTGAAGACATGATATGTGTGTGCTCTCTTTCTAGAGTTATTCCTTGTTCATTCAATAACATCTCATTCCCATAATTTGATAGAATTATAATGACTTCCCCTTTTGATTTCCATTGTTGGAGGCCCCAAACCCCATGCATATGAACCCTGATCAACCCAAGCCAGGTGTCATGCCTGTAGGATGCTGCTGGAATGAGGAGAGTGCTACTAATTAGCCTAAGCAGGGACTACTGTTTAAAAGTGAGTGCATACATTTAAATAGGTTGTGAAAACATGTTTGGCATTGTGGTAGGTGCTACTTGGTATATAAGTACCATTCTCCACTTGATTGGGCACCCTATTAGGCCTCTTGGAGTATGTGTGTATATAATAGATATCTGTAGGTCATAGGCAGAGTCAATCTCCAGATAAATAGGAAATAACCTGTAAATTTCTTTATTGATAGCCCACACTGTCAATACCAGAATAAAATTAGAACTATCAATAACAGAACAATTAACAGGTTATTGCCATTGCAAACTGTCCATAATGGAATTGTTGATATCACTGATGCCATCATGATTTCAATAATGACGTTATTATGTTTATAATGATGTCATTGTCATGATATCACTGACAACGTCATGATGAACCTGCAATGCGATAACATCACTGGCGATATGTGTGTGCTCTAAAACAGACATGGTTTGGACTAGGGCCCCACTGGAACTTTGCCCTGCCTATGACCTACAGATATCTATTGTACACACACACACTCCAAGAGGGTTCCGAATCAAGTGAAGAATGGTATCTAAATTTGCAGTGTAATGTCCCAGGAAGCACCTACCACAATGCCAATTCTAATAACAAGTTTTCACAACTTATGTTGATGTATTTACTTACTTTGAAACAGTAGTCCCTGCTTGCTGGCTTGGTGAAAGGATGGATCAGACTGTTCTTGGGTGCAAACTATAATAGGCAAATAAGCAGCACTCTCCTCATCCCAGCAGCATCCTGCAAGCATGCCACCTGGTTTGGGTTGATCAGGGGTCATATGAATGGGGTTTGGGGCCTCCAACAATGGAAATCAAAAGGGTAAGTCATTATGAGATGTTATTGAATGAACAAGGAATAACTCTAGAAAGAGAACACACATATATGTGAGCAGCCAAGCAGAAAGGATACTCCGTGCGGGATTAGTTCCGATTTTTGCAACCAGGGGGGCGCCACTATGGCCTAAATGAAAGAAAAGGGGTAAAAAATGCTCTAAGGTACTTTTTTCTGTAGAAAAAATTGGGAATACACAGAACATTCCATTTCTGGTGAAAAGCCTCTATATTTGGAATGTAAAAGAACTTTTTAAGGCCTAAATGAGTGTCCTTGTTGATATTTGTTGCCATGGAAACATGATTTTCATTCCAAATAGAAAAATTTAAGATACACCTTGACAGACTGATTCATGGGGGTTACTATGGTCAAAACAGAATAAAATTACCATTCCTAGATCAAATTTTATGACTAAAAGAATGAAAATGTATGATATATTTCTCATTATCATCATTATGCTAATTAGATAGGGATATCTGGGAAAATATGAGACTTAGAGCTTATTGGGCTTTTTGATAGGGCAATGCCCACACATATTCATGAAGCCATTCCTCAAAAACTAGAATTGATATCTTCAAGTGTAATATATCACTGGAAAGCTTATGACATCAATTTTGAAGTTGTCTTTTTCCTTGGAGTATCCTTTTCCCTTGCCTCTACACATATCATTTCTTCACTTTCTATACATGTAAGTGTAGTGATCCCAATACTTGGGTGGGTAGGCTAGGACTAGGGACTGTCGGGGAACCATCAAAGTATCTGACTACTAGGGAACTGAAAGAATCATATAACTTGCAGCTACCTTCCAAAGGAACGAACACAGGTGGTTGTACAGTTGTAAAGAGCCTTCTTTATTCAGCGTATGAAGATAGATGAGAGACAATCATGGCCACACTCAGTGTACCTCTATAGACATCACAGTTGGTGTGGCAGAACCTGAACCTGGTTGCTTCTACCGAAAGGGTGGAGCGTTCATCTGGGGAGCAGAGTCCAGTCCAAGGTTCTGTCATTGGAGTCTCCAGTCGCAGCTACCTAAGAGGTCTCAGTGAGTCTCCTCATAGGTGGAGCTCCCAGTGGGAACTGCCAGAGGCCTGCCTTATATAGCAGGCTACCAATGGTGGTGACCCTGGCAGTCCTGGCTGGGTTGGTCACCCGGGCTGAGCGGGCAGAAGAAACTGTGCGGTTATAGTTGCAGCCGTGCCGGGCAGGTAGCCCGGGCTGGGTGAAGTGACCCGGGCTGGGTTAGTAACCAGGCAGTGTTGCAACCGGGTAATACCAGCTGATTTGGATCAAGACTGATCCGGCTAAGCTGGTACACCTCTGAGAGGTATAGCATTATGATGCAGAATGGTACATCACCACATAAGGGCCATGTAATGCGGTTTTGTGAGGTTTGACTTGTGGAAGTAGGTCAATCAAAACTGTGGTTGTTTCAAGGGCCAAATAGGATTAACCCTCAGCTAATTGAATCACGATCATTAGCTTACATATTATAGAAATGGGGGCCTAGTACCGGTAGAAATTGCATTGAGTTTTGTCCGATTGAAATGTGATACAAATCAAAATGTGATTGTTATATGGCTAAGCCTAAAGGATTAACCCGTAACCCAGCAAATCCTGCGCACTAGTCCATTTATGAAAGAAAACTTAAGTCTGACACTGGTACCCTAGACTGTACTATATATTGTACACCACTTTGTATTTTATTTATACTTCATACCGGTACTTAATACATGATCGTGTCTAAAAGTAAAAGGAAATAAGCTATACTACCGGTAAAATATGTAGGTAGGTATACTGATAGGAACGTATACTGCCTTAACCAGTACCCATAAACCCCTAGTCATTAAGATTTGTTAATGATTATATTTACACAATTTGTGAAGATATTGCAAAGTATAAGAGCTCAACGAGCAAACCCAGCCTTAGTTAACGCTGATAGTATTAAGATGGGACGAGCATAAAGCCGTTCACTGTCCTCTACTCTAGGAATATATGTGGATCAACAAGGGAAAAGGGACCTCCGTGCGGGATTTTCAGTACCAGCTTTGGCCACCAGGGGGCTCCATATAGCTAAACAGGATCAAAATATAACAAAAAATGTTCTAAACTACTTTTTGATGTAGAACACAATAGGCTACTTTAGAAAGTTCCATTTATAATGAAAACCTTCCATATTTGGAATGTGAAAAGAACGTTTTTGGGCCTAAATTGGTGTTGTTGCACATGTTGGTTGCCATGGAAACATAATTTTCATTCTAAATCGAAAAATTCAGTTAATTGATTGATAGAATGGCCCACAACGATTTCTATGCTGAAAACAAAATATGAATACCATTTTTAGATCAAAAGTTGTGACCAAATGTTTGAAAAAGTTTGGATAATTGGTAATTAGCATAATCATGCTAATTAGATAGGAATATCTCTCAAACAAAGTAAGATAGAGCTTATTGGCATTTAAGATTGGACAGTGACCACACATATTCAGAGCGGCAGTACTCAAAAACTAGAGGTGGTACCTGCTAATAAAAGATATCATTGGAAAGCTGATGACCTCAATTTTATTATTGAGTTTTTACCTTGGAGGACCCTTTTCCCTCGACTGTCCACATATCTTCCTTTTCTCCTAGATGGCTTATAAGCTGAGGTCTAGTAGAAAAGACCAGGGAATCTTAAGATGTAAAGGTCCAAGAAGACCAAAGCCATTTTATATTTATTTTATGATTTTGTTAAACATTGTTGTACAAGTATGTCAAAAAGGTACCCCCTCAATCATTGTTGTAAACCCCAACTTACAATATGGCTAGTATACAAACACTGATGGGTGAAAGAGGCCTACAGGTTCTACAAATGAATGCAAGAAGCCTAAACGCAAGTTATGCTCAGCTCCAGATAGACCTGTTCAATAATCCGTTTGATATTATGTGCTTTACTGAGTCTTGGTTTAAAGACAACCACAATTCCTTGTCATATTCATTCCCAGGATTTACATTGCACCGTGTGGATAGAGCATGGATAGACCATGATCAAGAAATTGATGATAATGGTAACCCTAAAACGGGAGGTGGTATTTGTACGTATATTAGGGAATGTATTTACCATGATGTTTATGATTTAAGTCATTTAAACAAAAGCTGTAAATTCATTGAAATTCAATGTATCAGGGTTGAAAAACCAAACAACAAGCGATTAGTATTGGTCAATGTGTACAGGCCCCCTAAAAGCTGTAAAGTAGAATTTATTCGGTTGCTGAAAGAAACGCTTGGAGCCATTCCTGAGAGAAATAAAGTTGAAATTATCCTGACTGGCGATATTAATATAAACCTAGCACTAGTAAGGGACGAAAGGGTTAAAGACTTCAAGAAATTAATGAAGGACTTTGGTCTTAGAATTCTTATTAAGGAGTTTACTCGCTGTGTTGGGAAAGCCAAGTCCATAATCGATGTCATTTGCACAAATGCCAAGTATGTAAATAAGTCTGGTCTGTTAAACCTGAATATAACTGACCATTACGCTATTTATATGGTAAGGAAAAAGAATGTTGAAAAGAAGCCTAAGATTAAGCATGTTGGTCGCTCATACAAGAGGTATGATCAAACTCGTCTTGCTGGAGATTTAAACTCACATGATTGGACTACTTTTGATAACACAGGGGACCCCTCATTGAAATGGGATATTTTACATAATGTGATTGAGACTTCCCTTGATAAAATGTGTCCAATTAAGACATTTAATATCCCAGAAGACAGAGAGGAATGGGTTACTGACCACATGATTAATGTACTGCGCGACAAAAATAATCTTTTAGCCAAAGCTAGGCGGACTGGTCTGGATGTTGATAAGGCTAGGGCTGAAAAAGCCAAGCGTGAGGGTAATAAATTTGCAAGGTCTGTCAAAAGGAAATGTATAAGAGATGAATTAAAAGCCAGTGAAGGTAATACCACTGAATTTTGGCGAAAAATTCAGAAATTAATCCCTGAAGCATCAAAACATTCAACAGTGGAACTTACAGACACTGAAAGTAATATACCGGTTGAGGAAACAGATGTAGCTACTCATATTAACACATTCTTCACAAATATAGGGCCTAAGCTTTCTAAAGACATGCATGATGTGTGGAAACCATATGATGAGAGAGTAAATGAATCCCTGCTGGATTTTGTATGTACGATAAATGATGTCAAGGCGGTTGTTAAACAAATCAATGTCAGGAAATCATCAGCAATTGATAACATCTCAAACATGGTCATTATAGATGCTTTTCTGCATAAGGTGGACAAGGTTACAGATATGTTCAAGTGTTCCTTTGAAACCAACACTGTACCAAATAAATGGAAGGTTGCCACAATAGTGCCTGTATATAAATCTGGGAACCCAAAGCATGTTGGAAATTATAGACCGATAGCTTTAACCCCGACTCCTTGCAAACTCACACTATTTCGGAACCCCTCAAAGTGGTCTGCGGTGTCCCCCAGGGCTCGATACTAGGGCCATTATTGTTCTTACTATATGTGAACGACCTGCCAAAATGTGTAAAAAACTCTAATATCAAACTTTATGCTGATGATACTGTTATATTTGATTCTGATGTTAACCTAGAAAATGTTCATAAGAGACTGCAAGCTAGTCTTGACCTATTTGGTCTGTGGTGTCTCCAAAATAAATTAACTGTAAACATAGGGAAGACAAAGGTAATGGCCTTTACAGCCTCCAAAAGGAAGTTGAATGCCATGGATATTAATTTGTTCTTACACGGCATGAAGCTCATGGTGGTCCAATCGTGTAAGTATCTCGGTGTAATGTTAGATTCCCATTTGAAATATGACCTACATGTTAAACAACAACTCAAGTCTATAAACCACAAGACATTTATAATAGCCAACCTCAGAACTTCAATGACCAAAGGTATAGCTTTCAAAATTTTCAAGTCCAAAATTCTACCATATTTCGATTATGGTGACCAGCTCTTTTGTTCTGCTGCTAATTATATCCTTGACGATTTGCAATATGCCCAAAATAGATGTCTTAAGATATGCCTGAAACAGGCCCGTAGCCAGGGGGGTGACTTGGGGTACTCGTCACCCCCCCACGGACCCTTAGAGAGAAAAAGGTCCACATTTTGGACCCCTAGACACTAGCTTTCTAGAGGTTTTTGCGGCTTGTAAAGCGGACAATTATTAAGGAATTTACAGAGTCAAACATTGAAATTGAATTTTTGAATACCTGCAAATACAATTCACTAAATGCTATAATAGATATTTCATCCTATTGGATCGTAGGGAACTTCTAGGGAGCAAGGACTGTCGATTGTGTGGGACCTGTGGGGGTGACCTAGGTGGGAAACTTCTAGGGAGGGAGGTTCATGGATGGTGTGGGACCTTGGGGGTGACCTTTGGGGGTGACCTAGGTGGGGAACTTCTAGGGAGCGAGCACCATGGGTGTTGTGGAACCTTGGGGGGGACCTTTGGGGGTGACCTGGGGGGGGGTGGAAACTTCTAGGGAGTAAGGACTGGCAATGCTGTGGGGCCTTGGGGGGTGACCTAGGTGGGAAACTTCTAGGGAGGGAGGTCCATGGATGGTGTGGGACCTTGGGGTGACCTTTGGGGGGGTAACCTAGGTGGGGAACCTTTAGGGAGTGAGGTCCATGGGTGTTGTGGGACCTTTGAGGGACCTTTGGGGGTGACCTAGGTGGGGAACTTCTAGGGAGCGAGCAACATGGGTGTTGTGGAACCTTGGGGGGGACTTTTGGGGGTGACCTGGGGGGGGGGTCGGAAACTTCTAGGGAGTAAGGACTGGCAATGCTGTGGGACCTTGGGGGGTGACCTAGGTGGGAAACTTCTAGGGAGGGAGGTCCATGGATGGTGTGGGACCTTTGGGGGACCTTTGGGGGTGACTTAGGTGGGGAACTTCTAGGGAGCAAGGTCCATGGGTGTTGTGGGACCTTGGTAGGACCTTTGGGGGTGACCTAGGTCAGGAAATTCTGGGGAACAAAGACCATAGATGGTGTTGGACCTTGGGTGGGGATCTTTGGAGTTGACCTAGGTGGAGACCTTTTGGGGTGACCTAGATGAAACATCTAGGGAGCAAGGACTGTCCATGGTGTGAGACCTTGGGGGTGACCTAGGTCAGGAAATTCTAGGGAACAAGGACCATAGATGGTGTTGGACCTAGAGGGGGACCTTTGGAGGTGACCTAGGTGGGGACCTTGGGGGTGACCTAGATGAAACTTCTAGGGAGCGAGGACTACAGATGGTTTTGGACCTTGGGGGGACCTTTGGGGGTGACCTAGATAGGGAACTTCTAGGAACTGAGGACTGGCAATGGTGCGGGACCTTGGTGGGACCTTTGGGGGTGACCTAAAGGCAATTCTTACTGTCAGCAATGGCTGCCGAGCGCAGGTGGCGCTGCGAGCGTAGGCCGCAGTCGTAAGTATGTTGCTGCAAACAAACCAGCCATGTGCTTTTGCTCCCTGTCAAAGCTAGTACTTAAAGCTTGACCGTCATGGTTGAAGTGAGGCCAAATGCACTTTTGGATATAGTTCAATTTTGATTCACAAGAGGGCTCTTAAGGGCTGGGAGCTTAGCTCTTACAGGCACAAGATAGGGTGAATATGTTGTAGCTGGACAATGCTCATGGTCCCCTGTCCAAACACTGCTGCCCTCTGGTGGAACTGTTATTTTAGGCCATGTATGGAAAATGCTGAACTTATTCCCTGACGGCCCAGCTTTAAGCATAGTAGCGGAACAGCGCTGGCACCCTGTGCCAGTGTATTGAACATTTGGAGGGCCTATTTAGGGACTTATACCCCCTAAAAATCTTAGAAATTTTAACTGAGTATCAAGCATTATATGTAAATACAGATATGTCAGCCATAAGTCCCTAGCTTTTGAGAATTTTGAGAAATCGGCGTTTTAGCGGGATTTCTAGTACTTAAGCTATATAAAGATGGCGGCCGTCTTCGCCAGGATAAACAATGATGGATATGTTCTCATATCTAAGTAAATACCTTCAATCCATTGGAATGTCTAGGTAATAAAGAACCGGGTGGGATATTTGTAGCATATTTAATCTTTTTCCCGTACAAATTCGGCCCAAAAACGATATTTGCAGTGATTAATTGAAGTAGAGTGTGATTGAGTGTGGATTCTGGTGCGCGTAGTCACGTGACCAGTCCAGTCGGGCCGACAGGGAGAATTGGAAGGGAAATAGCCTCCCATGGGATGGTCAGAGACATGGAGGCATATGGAGGGAGAGGTGTAGGACTATCCTGAGAAGGAGTATTTGAGAGGCCCATATGTAGGGGAGGGATGCTCAAGAAAATTAATGGGCAATATTGTATAAATGAGAACACATCAATCTCTCAATCTACAGCTCTTAAATGCACTAGAATGAATCATTTGATCTCTAAATTTCAAAATTTTCTTGGGGGGGACTGCCCCCAAACCCCCCTAGCTGCCAGATATTGCCCCCCCCCCTGTAGAAATTCCCGGATCCACCCCTGGTCAATCAGTATGGTAGGTGAAAATTACACAGCTTAGCTGTGGAATATTAGATGCCAAAATGCATCAGAATGCACCATTGGAAGTCTAGTTATTTCAAATTTTCCGGGATGGTAAAAGGTCCACTTTTGGAGCCAGGTCACCCCCCCATCTGGAGGTCTGGATACGGGCCTGCTGAAAGTAGACCATTTGACCGATACCAACGTGGTACATGCTAGGTCCAAATTCCCATTGCTAACCCATAGAAGGAAAACACATTTAGAAAATTTTATGTATAAGAGGGCGCAAAGTCAAGAATATACGGTAAATAGAAATATCCCAACAAGAGCTCATGTAGGACCTGTTTTATTTAGACATACACCCCATACTGATGTATATTATAGATCAGTCGAACACTATGAAACCATGGTATGGAATGCACTACCTCCACATGTACGCCTCCTACCAACCCTCACTAGCTTCAAAAATGATAGAAAATTATGGTTAGAGGGAGAGGTACCTATAATTGTTCGCTAAGATCCTTTTGGTTCTATCCAGTTTATATACATATGATTTACTAAGGTGTCCAGCCTAAACTTACTTTAAGAATGGCTTGGTCTATACAGGACCAAGACTATAATATAATTGTTACTGTTTTCTTCCTGTGAAGGAAAGGGTTCCCCGAGAAGATCCTCCACACACCTAATTTGCGTGGGAGGAGGGGAACCTTTCTATTCTGAGTTTTATAGAATATAAATACTTACTTGATATTGAAATATTGGGATTTTTTCATACAGGAGTGCCCCTATAGCACAATTGTGATTAATATTTTGATGTAAGGAAACTGTATAAACTCAGAAATAAAGATAAATGTTTGTAAAAAAAAAAGGTCACACAATAGTTTAAGGTCATATTGAATATGCTAGATATGACTCACCAGAGACACCCTAGTGGTACCTGGTGAGTATGATTTGAATGTGCATTAACCAGGTTGGCTCTTTGACACTTAACCCGTATTTGCACTCTTTTTATGAATGCTATAAGTAATCAAAATCATTTTACCATCCTTTGATTGGTTTTCCCTATTCATCAGGCCTTATTTATATGTGTAAACCATTGAAAAGACCATGACACAGAAAGAAAAAAGTGAAAAAAGCATATTTTGGACTTTTGACCTCTGTAAGTAGGTCAAGGTCAAATAACCATCCAAAATTGTGACAACATACAATGTTTACATGTATGTAACTCAAAGCCAAGTGGTGTTTGGATGAACAGTGCACGTTTTGCTTTATTTCATATTTTCAAACTTTTTTCTTTTTTTTTCACTTATTTTGAAAATGGTCAATTTTCAGACCATAAGTACGGGTTCCCGTGACCAAGAAGACACCTTTTGAAATAGGCATGATTTTTGGGTCTAGGTAGCATCCTTTAACAGCTCGGCCTCTTCGGGAGATATTTCCTGACCAGCTCCTGGACTATTATGGAAACTAGTACAAACTAGTTTGCTATGAGAATGCACTGTGAATATAGTTTCAGATTAAACTAGCAGTTATAGTATCATTATGTTCACCCATAAGTCTCCTGCCAGTCTCCATTACTTTTACTTGACATCATATATCAGTCTGTCCATTACTAACAATAGTTGAATATGCATCCACTGAACATACATACATATAAACACACCTGACATCTTTTAGGTCCACTGTAAATGGTGTACATTTAAGTAGCCGCAACCCTATTCTTTGGTGGGGTCATTTCTCAAAATCACTCCCTATGGTTTGTCCCTAAATTAAAAATGGGACTATAGCAGTGCACGCTTATAAATTTCGATGGCACCATTTACCCTGCGCCCATATAGGACCTCACTGTGAGTGATTTCACAAAGGCGGCAGATAGCACCTACAGGTGTGATTCGTGCTCTATGGTCTTCAATGATTAACGGGACACAGCCCTGCTCAGATGGCAAACACCTCCACCATCACAACCACTTTTGGGCAAAACCCAAATACTTCGTGGGTCCGTTGGTGAAGGCTACCTAGACGCCCCTTGTGTAAATGGGGGCAGTTTACATAGACTCTTGCACCTCTTCAAGGCCCATCCGGAGGCCCATTTCTGTCTGCTAATTTATGACCACCCACCTGACACCATCAATGCAGATTCCATGGCCTAAGATCTATTTTTAAATCACTCATTGTGTTATGATTGTAAAGTTCTTTCTATTCACTCACAATAGTGTCTGCATAGCCGTCCTGTGGAAGATGGATCCCAGGATGGATGTTTTGTCCGCATTATATTTGGAGCTGACGGACATGATACAGATTAGCGGGAAATGTCTCTATTTATTACCATTTCTAAGATAAATTCTTTGTTTATGCTAATTTTGACTGGTATTCATGAAAACTGGACTAGCGTTTAGACGACTCCAAAAAATATATTGTTTCTCATCACCCGGCAGTGAAAAAATGTGACCAGGGCGTTTTTTATTTATTATTATTTTTTCTTTACTGAGAGCTGAAATATATAGTGAAATATATATAGTTTTTGCACGCAAATTTCACACTTCGGTGGTTAAGAGATGATTGATCCGCAAGAGTTGTTATACTGCAAGTTATTCCTAGCGTGTATGCGTTACTGACAGTATAGCTTTAATTTGATACCAAATATGCCTATATATATGTCCATTTTTCAATGTATCTTTCATTAAGAATCTAAAAGGAAAGGTTTTCCCATATCATGTTTTTCATGATGCGCGTGGTGATGAGAAACAACTTTTTTTAAGTGGACTTACATTGATAGCTTGAAATCCCCTCTAAATATAGAACAGATCTCAGTCCATCATTGTTGCATCCTGATCTTCCCTTTTGATATAAATTTAGCATTTCCTCACACTTAGCCCTTATTATATATAGAACAAGGTGATTGATGGCAATCAAAAATATAATCCATGAGAAATAAGAGCTCATATATAAGCATACGTCTACTACAAAATAATACAGTACAAAATATTTCAAAACAATTCAAATAGAAGCAAAATGAGAGCCCACGAGAGAAGCAGACTCTGAATATGATATAATATATACGATCTGAAAAAAATGGCCCTTGGTGCAGGGTGCAGGGTGCATTCATATATAGCTGTCCTCCTCCTGACAAAAGTAGCGGGTGCCTCTATTTTTACTCCCTTGATCCCAGATCAACGCTGCCAGATCAACTCCCATCTAATCCTTTAAGGGCAGCATAATTCTTTAATGCACTGTATACTGTAAACGTATTATATTTTGCGCTGTACATATTTTCGCGGATTTCGTGGATTATAAAATCAATAAAATGACTAAGGTGGGTTGGTCAGTAGTGACCAACCTCACAATAAGAACTACCGTAAATTCCCGCATACTACCCGCGGGTTGTACGCGAATCAAACCCAGCTTTCATTTGATACCAGACATAACTATATAGGGTGCGGGTTATACGAGGGTCTTTATTACTATAGAACAGTACTAAAATCGAGATTTTCAGATCCAAAATCGGGTTATAGGATTCTCATGAGTTGGGGGTGCGGGTAATACCCGAGATGCGGTTAATACGCGGGAATTTATGGTAATCTAGGTTGGAGCCAAAAAATGACTATCTAGGTTAGGCACTATAGTGACTGAGAGATTAGCAGTATATATATAGGGAGCCTAGGAATATCAGTGTAGGTCATCAGTGAACAAACCTGAATGGGTCCTCTATTAAAATACCCCTATTGTGAAAGAGGACGAGGGAGGTTTTGCCGCAGATTCTAAGCCTTTGTCCATCTCAGAGACTGTTTGATGAGGGTGATATGCAAGCAGAATTAGATCAATTCTATCGTAAACTCTGAATCAAACAATTCTTCCATAAAGACTGTGGGAGCAGTACAGGTCCTACACACCAGGTGGTGCTGTCGCAGTATAGTCCAGTCACTCTGTGAATATACCCACCACAAATTGCAAGAGAATGTCTGTTGGTACCATATGACTCAGAAATGTGTATAGAATAACATATCAAAAGTTTAGGAAAATCAAGGTGGTGGTAGCATAAGTTCGTTAGCATGTCAACAGTTCTTGGTGTCCAGCTGAAAATGGCCATAAGTATGGTTTAAATTGACCTTTGAGACTTTTTCAAAGCCTAACATGTACGTCTCATACAGGGCAACCTTTCAGTTTCAGAATAATTAACAATACTGTATTTCCTAATTTGTATAATTAAGACGCAAATGCAAAATTAGAGTTTTCTCAACATAGTTGAATTACCTTTTGTAACCTGATCCTGAATTCAATCAAAATCTGAAATATTTGACTATTTTACATTTGACTGATGTCCTTAGAATGACATTCTAAAGGTTTATGAGAATCCTGGATGGACTTCTCATGAGGTTTAAGCTATCTAGCCAAGAGTAATACAAATAGTGTACCAGGGGTATTTGCTAATTTGCACAACTAAGGGATCAACATGATTAAAAAGTATGATAGTATGTCTAGCTATGAGACACATCTGACTGTAACTTTGGTTTCAAAAGAGGGAAATGTTTCGACTCAAAATGGTGCATATGCCACAAAATATAAAATTCAAAGATCAGTGTTCATCCTCTATGATTTGGGCTGGAAAGTCTTTTGATGGAATGATTTTAGAGGAATTTGAAAGTCTAGACTTGAAATGGTTCTCATGGACTTTGGTACAAAATATATTGAGGCTCAGATCTATATTATCTTTTTAAATGTCCAAGGACCAAGTACCCACCTCATCATATCATCACCCTCTGATGACCAAAACCCAAGAAAATTTGGCAAATTGAAAAGTTCAATGGTGCAGGTTTCGGACAAAATAACTTGTGCAATTTCATCTTTCTCATGAAAATTCATGACGTTTTCATGACCAAAAAGGCATTTTTTCATGACCTATTAATGTCAAAAGCTGACTTTTTCATGACCCTGATAAAAAAAAAGAAGGGTTTTCATGACCGGTGTCAACCCTGGAGAGGTATGTTGGACTTTAATGAGCCTAGGCGTGGCGCGTGGGTGACATTTTGACTTGGGGCTGCAATGGCAATCTGATGACCTGCCTTGTAGTGCTAGCATATCAGGGACCGGCACAAGGCCTAGCATATTTACCTGGTGGCTCAGTCTCATGAGTTTGTAACAGTTGAAACGTCTTTGACCAGGTGTCGTCTTTGACCGGTGTAGTCTTTGACCGGGTGTAGTCTTTGACCGGGTGTCTAGAAAAGATTTTTTTTCCATTTTTTTTTAATATTATATATGTATATGAACTTGGTGGGACTTCTTATTGCATAATACTTTGGACAGTGAAGCTGGTTAAAACCGGTCAAAGACGACACCCGGTCAAAGACGTTTCAACTTTTACAAACTAGCGAGATTGAGCCTGGTATGTACTGCTATGTACACATAGTGGCAACTATCAACACTGGAGGGCAGCATTAACTCACTCTCAGTTCTAATTCAATCCACCAGGGGGCAAGTAGGGGAGGCCTGGGAGAATTGGGACAAAGGAGAACTGGGACACTGTGTATTCTGCCCGTAACCAATAACTTTATTGCATAACCACCGATGCTATTTTTTGGGCCAATAATATTTAAGTTTTTTATGATAAAAAAATGTCTGTGATGTTATTATACTTAGGCCTATAACAGATTATAACATTTTTAGGAAAAAAAGTTTTTTTTTCAGGTCTCGGACGATTCAATTTACATAGTGTTACTTTTTGATGAGAAAATATTTTTGTGTTGCATTATGTAGCATTGATAGATGGCAAAATGACCAGCTACTTACAAAAACACAATTAAGCATATTTTGAACAGTATTAACATTTTTCTTAAAGATCTCAACCTGGGGAGAACTGGGACACTCATTGCAGGGAGAACTGGGACACTCTTGGCTATTGGGGAGAACTGGGACACTCCGGGTGAAGATTTATTGTGCTTTAATTATTTTTCTCTCAGACCTATGACTGAAGCTAATATGTTACATATGATCATATTGAACTTAAAGCAAAGCAAAATGACATTTCATTGGTTAATAATCACACTATTTACACTGTCCCAGTTCTCCCTGGTGTGTCCCAGTTCTCCCCAGGTAGTGTCCCAGTTCTCCTCGAAGTGTCCCAGTTCTCCCTGTAATTTCTCAAAATTTCAAAATGCCCTAGACGGGAATCATGGCAGGCTAGGATAAATCTAAATAGTCCAAATGAAAGGTTTATTAGTAGCCTTTCTTCATGAAACAAAGGCATTTGGTTATTATTGGCATTGTAGAAATCACAAGCAAACATGTTATGATTTTAATTTAGTGTCCCAATCCTCCCAGGGCTCCCCTAAGGGCTATTGCTGCAACTTTGTCCATCATGAAGGTGGGGGTACTCTCGTTCCCAAATCCTTCCGAAAGAAGGCTCTGGTAATGATCAGCCACATGACCTTAAAACTTGGCTTTTCTCTGGGTTTGGGCAATCCCTGCTGGTGGCTTGGAACCGGTGGACAGGAACCAGAATGTATGATGGTAAAACTACCATCATACTTTCTGGTACCTGTTCACTTGTAAAGTGGTTCCAAACTTAGCTCAACTAACCACAGGGACTGCCTGAACCCGGCAAAAATTGAAGTTCAATGTCATCAGAGAACTTGGGAACAAGAATACTGTAAAACCTCGCGTAAAAGTGCACCCCGACTTTAGGCGGATCCTATAAGCTGCACTGGCGATCTGAATATTATAGTGACTTTTATACTGTATTATTTATCATAATAAGCAAAAACTCTTGTCTAAGCCACACCCCGACTCTGTGCCGACCCTATAAGCCACCCTGGCGATGTGTTTCGCGTACAAGCCGCGGCTTCTACGTGAGGTTTTACGGTAGGGGGAGGGGAATCTGGAGAGTGATGGTTACCCAGGGACAAGGTACCAGTCAGGGTGTGTTATCAGTGATTGTAACCCCACCCAGCGAAATTTTAAATGGCGGACCCACTGGTTACGAGTGTACAGCCCTATAGCCTCAATCAAGGCGTAGTTGTCACTCACCAGCAGATGTTTGGTTCTGACTAGATGAGCATGGCAGCCATTTGAGAGTGAATGCTAGTGCTTGGGTGCGCACAGTTACAAAGATTGAGCGTGTGAGTGGCCTCACAGATGACTCAGGTTTAGCTGGAGCTGGAGCTTATCATGTACTTAGATACAGCACTCCCTTATAATCATTCATTGGTCAATTCTGGCATCAGAAATGAATTCCTTGTTAAAAAGTACCCTCAAGTCATGTGTCATACATGTATGTTATTCCAATTTAGGCCAGCAGGTGGGTGTGGGTGAGCAGGTGGGTGTGGGAGAGCAGGTGGGTGTGGGTGTGCAGGTGGGTGTGGGCGACTGTTGCAGGCTGCCGGCATGTACCGCCTTTTGTCCCTATCAAAAAGGAGATACGGGTGGCACAATTTCGCTCTGCACTCCTTTTATCCTGACGTTGTCGCTGGCAACTCTTGTGTTGTCTTGCTGAGTTCTTGAGGTATGCGAGTAACGACTATGGCGCCACCATGTAGAAGACGGGTGGTACAGGAACTAAAAGTGATCCTTGTGTTTGGTATGCACAGGGTATTATATGAAGTTCATTTAAGTAATTTAAAAAATAGGGGGAGGGGGGAGGGGGTGTTTGGACTGTGTTATTGTAAAATTTGGAAGTGATCTGTGATGCCCTTGTTTGTGCTATCATAGTTATATTGATTCTCTGCATCTCACATTTTGCATGTCCCACTTTTTCTGTTGTGTGTTTTAGACTGGTGGTAGAATGTGCCCAGTTTTGGGGTAGAAAGAGAGAAATATGGGCAAAATCGCTGAAAATGTCATTTCTTTCTTGTTGAAAACGCTTAAGCCTTGAAGTCTATGGGTGTCCAAAGCGGGTGATAGATTTGGTTTAGTACATTTCCATAATAGCGAAAGAGAGAAATAAATTTGCGAAGATCGCAGTTCAATATCTTGAAGACAAATTAGAGTTTTTTAGAAAAAAAATTGAGGAAAATGCTGTCCCCCGATCTTGCCTATATCATAGAATTTTCCACATTTCTCTGTCGAATGATAACCGAAATATAACAATTCTCCTATGTAACAAAATTGTCTTAAAATGCAAAATTGGTAGGTGTATAATACTCAGGGTTAATTAAACCCTGAGTCAATTATGGGTAGGTGGGGGGGAGGGGAACAGACTCCCTCAACCAGCGCATTTTTCCGCCGCAAGAGCTCTAAATGGGACGGGTGGAACTGATATATTTATTATTTGAGTGATTGATTTGTTTAACGTCCAGATGTACATCAAGTACCTTACGGGACATATCTCAAGTTGACAAGGAGTCAGCCACAAATAGTGTTAGTCTGTCTCGCGGTAGGACAGATATTTATATGCTGCTTGCCCAATACAGCAGTGACCGTATCTATGGGTGATCGAATTGATGAAATGAATGACCGCATCTATGAGGTGAGGGTGAATACCGCTACTGGGGCACATCCCCTACTCTTTTCGAAGGATGGAAAGTTCTTTTATTTGCCTGGTCCTACCTACCTGGGCTAATACCATAGAAGGCAGGGCCAGACAAACCACAGCCTTTGATATCTCAATCTATCTATGAGTCGTCATCTTTTAACAGGGGGAGAGGGCTTTTCACTAAATTGGGATGTATGGATACATCATGGATGTCTAGGCATCTTGGTGAGTTCGCCCATACGAGCATATCAAATCGGCATTAAGGTGTATAATGTTTATCTTTATTTTCATACTTTCCGAGTTGTTCGTAATGTATCACGCCCGCCTTAGTCTCATGTCCTAAATCAGGCATGGGATTGGGTTTTGAAGATTAATCCAAAAAGCAGCCAAAAGACGTGATCTGGGGGGCATTTTGTATGATTTGCATGGCATGAAGCCCTCTAGAGACTAAGACCCCCCCCCCCTATTAATGTTAAAATATTTTTTCATTGGATCTGCACAAATCACAGGGATGACTTTTTTTGCCTTAAAAATCCGGAAATCCGGAAAGATCCCATGCCTGCTAAATAGAGCAATGTAACAAAACTTGTAGGAAATAAAACACTTTCAGCGAAGTTAGGATTTCTGCAAAACTTCTGGAAAAGTGAACTGGGGAGTGCTCTTGTTGGTTGTTAGGTTGCTTTACGCCCTAATTAACAGCTATGGTCATTTCAGGGGTGGTCACTGGTGATGGTGATCGAATCTATGAGGTGACTACATACCGCCGCCTATAATTGATGAGAAAAAAATACAACGCTTATTTCGAAAACTAGCTACTTTTAATCATCTGAGCTGTTCTTACAGGAATCTTAAACACATTTTATTTATAAAACTATGTAGTAGTGCTTCCTTGTTGCATTATAAATGTACTACTTGACATGTACAACAAACTTAACTGTTTGCCAGGATCCCCCACGCGTCAAGGCAGAGTCACACTTTTGGTGCTGGTTTAATAATAATCCAGTCCATAAACACCTAAAAACTCGGGCGATAAGAATGTGGCAAGTTGTCAAAATATAAATTAACCACAACTGTCTATGCATTCAAAACCGCAATATTACGTCCCCACGCGGGAACCTTAGTTATTGGTATTATTTTTTTATTGTACCCAATTTCTACAATATACATTTTAACTAATTGTTTGCACTAGTAGTAATGCATGCCCTGGACCTATATACAGTGTTTTCGGGCCAAGACGATTCTGCTTTTGAATAATTAAAACATTGGTGATATGCAGATCGTGTGTTGACAGCCACAGCAGACTTTGATCATGTCCCTCGAGTCTATGGGAACTAGGATGGTGATTCAATACTGTACATTTCTTGCACCCCTTCCCTCCCCCCAGCCTAAGTCTACCGCGCCCTGGTATCTTTGCCGAGGACTTCGACAGCTTCCCCAACAGTACAGTTTCCCCCGTAAGTCACCTCACATTCCCTTCGCGCCATCAAAACCGAACTTGCGGTTTTCACTTAAGCAACTCAAATATCTCATTAGCATTAGTCATAAATTAAGAAGGCAATTTACCTGCCCAGACTTCCTTAAGCAATGGGAGGAAATAGAATGCATTATCATATTTAGTTACCTAGGCTGAGAACCCAATTGCTCACTCACATCAAACACATCAAGAAAGGAAGAAAAATGTACAAATTTGGCCATGATTGAAGTGAAACCCTTTTGCACTAGTTCTTAAGAAAGCCTGTCTCGCCCGCCATGTCTCTCACTCACACAAATACTTGTCCCCGAGATTTACATCTGGTGTGCATCACACACAAAAAAACTGCAAATCAACTGGTTTGTTATACGAATATGTATGCATTCAACTCTCATTGGTACGTCACTCGGTAAGAAAAATGCAGACAGTTTTCAGTGAGTTACACAACCTAGATCTATGTGTATTTATTATATCAAATTGATTATCTCAGATATGCAGTAGTAGAGGGTGTGTGTGGCTGCTGCGACTAACCCTGATTGTTATCTATGAAGAATGCCTGTCACTCTGCCTTGCACGGGAGGGTCTAGTCAATCCCTCACTTTCATTTTGAAACACCTTTCCGGTAAATTTTTCCCCATTTGACAATTTGCAGTTTGGACAAGTTGCCAAACACCTTCACGGCCGATCAAAACATCTTACAAAAACGTGTACATGAGTAAACTAAAAATTCAATATTTACATGAATGCGACCCGGATCATCAACACTTTCATCGCCCAGTTTCCCTAGTTATAAATCTACTGTAATAATATTGAAGGGATGACTGGGATTCCATGTCATTCCATATTTTATCTTTCTTATCGTACTTTACTTGGGTCCGTGTCACATACTTTGACGCCCTATAATACAAGCATTATAATAATGATTAATTAGGCAGTCCATGTACAATAATTTACAATACAGCTGCTGACAAGGGATGTGACTGTCACGGTGGTGGTGGAGGTGGTGGTGGTGTGGTCGGGGCGCAGAATTGGGGTGGCGGTACTCACATCGTCGTTACGTACTGGGAGCGCATGTAGACTCAATCTTTACACATTACACAAGTATCGTCATTATTCTCACGGATAGATCATACAAACACATACACAGGGAGTTGGATTAGGGTTCAAAGAACATCTTGGATGCAGTTTGGTAAGGGTGCACCATGGCCCCAAAACCACAACCTTCAGTTGGTGCATGTCATTTCTCCCCCGAGCCCCCGGTCAAGTTCTTTGAAATTAATTTTCCCTTTGTTACATTCTGTGTGTAAGTATGGGGGGTTTTCCTCTTCTTATCCCGTCCTCCACGTAAAGTCATCCAGAGAGGACTTGTCGAAGACAGGCCTGGAACAACAGATATTTTTTTGGTTTCCTAGAACTACGCTAGGGAACTGGCCAACGCTGATGATCAACGTTTGTATGTAGTATTATGGCTTGTGATCCTGCACTTCCTACTAATCCATCAGCCCGTCTTGGCGACAGTTCCTCCATTTAGTTGATCAACATTCTCTCCGTGCCTAAAGGAGAGTGTTCTGACACCAACAAATGATGACGACGATAGACGACAATAAAAAGTCCAAGTCAGAAAAAAGAAGAACAAAACGTTTGTCATCTGCACTGATCATCTGTAGTAGAGATGGCGGTGCTTCACTAGGTGACGCGGATCGTTATCCTAGTCGTCTGTGAACACACTCATTCATATCCATTCGTCCATGTTTTTTGTTTTTATCCCTGCCCGTATTTGCCGCTTTTACATCTTGCCTTTGTTTTTCGCTGTGCCTCGTGGCGGTGTTACTGGCCGGCCAGCGTTCAAACCTCCGTATGGGAATTTCTTCTTGTCTGCAGGCTTCAAAATCTGGTTGAAAAGAAGGATAGGCACAATTTAGCAAATTATATGCACAAAATCAAATTCAGTCTTCTGTCTAAATGTAATGATGCCCCCCCCCCCCCCATTTAAAGGCAGCTATGCATGCCATGCCCAACTAGCGAAAATATGTACACTACAGCGTGAATATTAATCCGGTGTAGTTATATGACTACTGTATTCCAAAAATCGCGAATTTAAATCCCAGCAAAGTTGTACTTTATAACCAAATCGTGAAAATATATATGCACGACAATATTTATGTTTACAATAACTTTGAAAACTGAGATGAGCTGTTACATTGTTTCACCCACCCCATGTTACAAGCATATCTTCCTGCGTGATCACAGCTACCGGCGGTGGATAAGACAGGAGCCACCTTCTGTGAAAGCATTCGTCTTACAAGTAACACCCCATTACTCGCTTTGTTTGAAATCATAGTAAAGAGTTTAAAATCTGGAATACATACCTGGAAGGAGCACATCAATGTCTCGTCGACACTCATCATAGCACCAGCATTGTCAAACTCTCCACAATAGTTAGGTGCTGAGAAAAGGGTCACCAATTGCCGCTTGGCGAAGAATTCATAACCATCTTCTACAACCTGTCGAGGAAAAGGGGGAAATTGTCATTTAGATTCATGGTTCAGGATATCAAAGAGCTTTGGTAAAGATAATACTGTTTAAAATATCTCACTTTTTACCTGTTTATACATGTACTGTGATACTAAGTGCCTGTAAGTGGATTATGACTATCTTAAATACACAGCCCCCAATAAATCAAGACTTGTGAACACAGATGTTGAGACAATGAGTCAATTGTTACACAAATGTCAAATATCCGAAACACAAATCCCGGCTAGATTAAAAAAAAAAGGCCAACTTACTTGATGTGCTCTGCATATGAGATCCAGATCGTGCTTGTGTAGGAATTTAGCAACCACTTCGGCTCCGAATGTGAAGGAGACTCCACGGTCGTTCTCACCCCAGCCCATCGTCTCCTTGTCCGGATCAGACCACAACAGGTCACAGAGCAGTCCCTGGTCGGGAACGTCTGTGGGCCGCATGATTCGCCGGATCTGTTCCATGGACTGAAGATCTGGGCTGAGACCTGCAAATCAGAACAAGGGATGTAAAACAATTGCAATACATTCATTTAACAGGAAGTACAAGAGGAAGGTTTCACATCTATGCAATGAGAACACAGTGATGTCACTCCCTGGTTGACAATGTGCAGGATATCTTACATGGTTTAGGTCAATACATATAGCAAGCTGGGGGGTGCATGTTTTTAGACAGTATAGAACTAAAGTAGCCATAATCAGACCCCAGGAGTGTGTTACAAGATACCATCATTGTCTAGGTGCGGGCTAGAAGTTACTTTTTTGCTATATTGCAAACGTAGTACTAACGATGATGCTTGAATGCAGCACTAGTGAGTTACTCGACAAGGCTGCATTCATGCATCATGACGACCAAGGGCATGATTTATAAAGGTATCATGCCGCCCTTAAAATGCTAAGTACCTCCCACACCACATAGACATGGTATGGGGACAGACCTTCAGTTACAGATATATACGGAGCGCTCTGGGCGTCACTGTGTACTTACCGCCATGACAGCAGAAGATCTTCTCATCTATGATAGCTGCGATTGGTAAGCAGTTAAAGCAGTCTGTGAATGTTTTCCATAGTTTGATGTTATACCGCCGTTTACCTAGGGACAAAGGGAAGAAAGCGGTCATCAATCAGCAAAACAATTAGCATCAATTTCTCATGAAGATAAAGTGTTCTGTCTCATTTTTTATAGTGTTACATTGAAAAATATGTCCGGGAATTAAGATTCCATAATGAGGTAGTGAGTA
The DNA here is from genome assembly GCA_947462335.1 of Harmothoe impar. Lineage (NCBI taxonomy): Eukaryota > Metazoa > Annelida > Polychaeta > Phyllodocida > Polynoidae > Harmothoe > Harmothoe impar. Next base: position 41,883,110 of record OX381720.1, on the reverse strand, counting down.
ACGGATGTTGAATGGCATATTGACAGCTCATGATCGTCACAGATGTGTAAGACAGTAATGTACAAAAATCTAACGTGTGATTCTAATCACAAAAGACTCAGGTATTCGCATAAATGAAGCCGGAAAAATCAAAATATTTGAAGAGGACAGCGCTGGAAATGATGGAATCGACGCGAGTTTACTGCAGTTTACTGCCACTTTGTCAAAATTTCCGGATCTCGCGCCCTCTCGCGAACGGCGAGAGCAGACGAGACTTGAAATCCAACATGGCGGGCGTCAACTCGCATCGATTCGAATCGATAAAAATGTTCAAAATGACCTAAGCATCATTTCAACCCCCAGCACATGTTTTCGGCGTAAAATTCGAAAATAAAGAGAATGGGACAGGTTTGAGCCTTCAAAACGGAGTAGTTCGCGAGATATCCACTCCTCCGGGCGCCGAAAATTGTCAAAACAAAAACAATTTCCGAATCTCGCGCCCTCTCGCGCCCGACGAGGCGTCGATTCCATCATTTCCACCGGTGTCGTATCGAGTTTTTGGTATTAAAAAAAGCGTCTCAGCGAGAGATCACATTGAATTAACTACTACTGCCATAGACGATCCCGAGGCGATTACAGGTCTTAGATGTTTGCCAAAATGGCAGAAAGACCAAGACGATTTTTGGAATGCTTTCTTGTAATCCTTTTTTTTCATATAATGCTTCACTTTACAAGGGTAATTCTAGCGACATGAGTTAGGGGAAATGTTGTATTTGATGTGACATTTTGAATTTTTGATGGGAAATTAGTCTTTCTGGTTAAAAAAAGGAGTTGAAATTTTTTTTGCCTTTCAAAAAAAAGCGTCTCACGAGGCGTCGCATAAGACTCAGGTAGTAACCTACCTGAGTCAATAAAACACCGTTAGCATGGACACAGGTGACAAATTTCCATAGTATCCATTTTCGTATGAAGTTAGTTGTAAATGTCCATTATACAGAACTGTTACGAAAGTCCAACGTCATCTATAGCCCCCTGGGACCTCCTTATAGACAAGTTTTGCTACAGTTGCTGGTCAGATTTCAATAAAATTTCCATTGATTCCTGAAATCTTGCTCATCAAGAATGGGCTTGAATCATATAAAGTTATTCAGCATACATGATGGCCCAACATGATATCCACTAATAGCAAATGTTATTCTCCAAACAAGGCCCTAGTATGAGATTGAGTATCACAACACAGAGTAAAGTCTAGCCCACGTGACCCCAAACCCCACTAATAGTAGAGGAAGGACCTAGTGATACATTGCTGGTATCTATTGAACACAAAACCCACTGAGCTAAATCCGTAATAGAGCGTCCTCGTCAGGGGTCAATGTTCACGCACTCATACTGATAGGGCGGACAACAATGGCGGCCTTATCAGCTGCTGCCTGCGTCATCAATACTAACCCTCTAATGGCAGCAGTGCCCTAATGTTATATGCCCTTTTATGGTAAAAGCCCTTCATGCAACCCTGGCGAGTAACTAACAATGTTGCTTTCATGTATCATGTGGCCACTACAGGGTTGATAATGCTCCTGAAGGGGCATCATGATGCATTCATCAATGCAGTGCTATCGGTGCATCATGACAGCGACATGTAGTCTGGAGGTATCATGCGACCCTTAAAGGGCTAACAGTCATAATACAGATAAGCGGCTCGTCATACCTTGGCCACATGTACTCAACTTTAAGTCTAGAGACTACAAGAATGTCTGATAGTCGCACGGTCGAGTTTGCTTTGACTCGAGTTTGAGGTTGTTCACCTAGATCTTTGAGGGTGTATGGATTGTGTGGGTCGAATATTCCAACACTCAACATTGATATTGAAATAAAACTGCATTTGCAGTATAGCTCAAAAGAAAAGGCACTGCAAGCAAATGACCCTTTGTGTGAGCAATGTATACCATACCACAAAATATCTTTATATAAAACTGAAAATAGTTTTAAATAGCTGGACTAGTGGACTACAAGCAAGTAGTAACTTGATTGTTTATGTAGTTTAACTGCTATTCGGAGTTGAGATAAAAGATTTGAAATTAGCTATTTAGGCACGACAACGGCTCTTTTCGTAGGATAGAAAGTATTCTGCAATTTGCTCGTCAACAAACAGGGCCAGACGAAAACCACTGCCTTTGAAATCTCAGATATGGCTCACCGAGGATGGACGACATGCCTGAGATGATATGGAAGACCACAAACGTGTGCGAGGCCTGGGCTCATAACTATGACCAACACACCTGTAGCCAACCGCACGATCCATCAGGGTTTTAGTCACCTTTTACAGTGTTGCCAAAATGACACTGACGCACGCCATTGTAAAACCTTAATGCAAGGCGTAGTGGTCTTAGACACCAGTCAAAATAGCCGGCCATGATCTCAGCTTTCCAACAATGATATGATGTTATGAAATACTACTATCAGAAGCTGAGTTAGGTCCATGTGACTAATCTCAACAATTTTTGATGGATTTTTAGCATTTTCAAATATATTTTATAACTTATTAAAGCAGCATTAACATTTGTATTTATTTATATTAGCTACAGTGTAATGCTCAATATGACGTCAATACGATATAGCCTGTGTAAATTTGTATATCACAATACGCAAACACTAGCATTGTGGGCATAGCCATAGGCCAAAAGTGATCATAAAGCTTTGGAAACGTTTGTCTAAATGGGGGGTAACTTTGCTGCGCATTCCCCTGGCCTTAACATCAAATTTAACGACTTACCAATAAATAGGTAACATCCTACACTACATATGTGTAGTAAAACCCACGATTCATAAATTGAATCAAGGATGGTATTTCATTTCTCCACATTGTGCGACTTTGATGGGGGTAGTCTGAAAGGGGGCAGACAATCGTCATTTCCCTGAACCCCACTATAATTGGTCTAAACGTGACTATAATCAGCAGTCCATTTTACATCACCCTATCATTATTTTAAATTCAAAGTCCTCAGTAGCATGAAGTTATGAACAGCTACTCAAAGTCATAGCCTGTCTAGATTGGGTGCAGAAATCTACATGGTTGGTTGGGTGGAAAAGGCACAACCAACAGAAAACCGACTCTTTATCCGTATCCCTCAGGTTTAAAGCCCTAACTTATGTAAATGGGCCTGTCTAAGATGTCATACCACAGGCCACACTGTCGGTGTTCAGAAAACCTTGCTGGCAACACTGTTTTATGATTCTGGTATTACAATTGTTATCATATAACATTCCCAATAAAGTCATTCTTCTCGCTCATGCCCTCCCATGAAGGTCCTTCATTCCCCAAAGTTGGGGGGAGGTTAATAAAAATAGTTAAGATGCGTGTCACTGTGTAAAAAGTCTAAAGCTGATAGAAAGATATCAATATTACTATCACCTCCCGACTATTATAAAACTGACTTAGGACTACATCATAATGGTGAAACCATGGCATGGAGGCTAGACTAGGCGACGGAGTGCGTCTGTAACAAAGGTTCCCTCTCTCTTCACCAAATGTATGTCAACTATGCGCTATGCTAAAGGGTTACACCTCTCTTATATGAACCAAGTTCTCATAAGTAACACATAAAAATAACTTACATTCGTCATAGAACCCGTATATGCGATTGATACTGGCACACTCGTGGTTGCCTCTGAGCAAGAAGAAGTTCTCTGGGTACTTGATCTTGTAGGCTAAGAGTAGGCAGATAGTTTCTAGTGACTGTTTCCCTCTGTCCACGTAATCCCCAAGGAAGAGGTAGTTGCTCTCTGGAGGGAATCCTCCATACTCGAATAATCTCAGTAGGTCATAGTACTGGCCGTGAATGTCACCTGCAAGGAGAAAAGGGTCACCAATTTAGCCAATATGAATGGTGATCTAGACAGAACAGAAATGTATACTTAAATGGTCTTTGAGTTAGATTGTATAGAAATGTCTGGGTGATCTTTTTCAGAAAATCCTAGAATTGTAGAATTGGGTAAATGCATTCATAACTTGTAAATTAAAAAAGTTATCGGTGGTTGCCCTGAAAGATGTGTACACTATCACCATACATGTAGTAGGGATGCCAATATGTTCATCATACTTCACAACACTTACCACAGATCTTAAGTGGAGCTTCCAATTCTAGGAGAATGGGTTGACTGAGGAAAATCTCTCGAGATTTTAGACACAGTCCACGAATCTCAAATTCTGTAAGCTGTACATTCTTCCCTGGTCGTGATCCCCGGACTGAAAAAGATTTACAAATGGTTAGAGGTACAATCAGGAAAGCAATTGTGCAAGTGGAGAAGTGAATTACTGAAAGTCCAACAAGGTACGGTGGTCAAGATAAGGAGGCCTAATTGGAAACCCCATGACCCGCCATGTGTGATGACTGTTTTATTAAATATAATTTTACATTGAAGATTGCAGTAGGCCTATCTGACTGCCACTTAATTTTCTAAGTACTACTGTTTGTTTTTGAACTTTTGATTTCAATGCATCACAGTTTAAATTCCAATAATACCCAGGAACACAGATAACTAGTATCAGCCCTCCTCCCTCAGGCTAAAAAGTATGATCATGAAATAGTAGTTACATTCACTGTTCATCACTTCAGACAGTCACTAATAATCTAATACACATCACTGATATAAGCTTCTAGTTCTATAATAAAAGTAGGCCTAAGACTAAGCATAACAGTAACACAGCTAGATTAGTTAGGAACCAACCCCGGAACCAACGTAGGCCTACCTGGTCGTCTTTCTTGCCTCAAATTTAAAATAGACAACAACTATTATAACCCTAGATCAACTAGTTATGGTAGCATTGGGCGAGGTTCCTAACCCCCCCCCCCCCCCCCCCCCCACACCCCTTTTTCTCAAGTGTGTGATTAGTGTCCAAGGCTAAATGATTGAATGAATCATAGCTCTAGATCGGTGCATGTTCTGGCTGATACTAACCGATTGTCATGATCTACAGGTTGTAAAATACTTATTATTATGAGTGTCATTTTTACTAAGCCAATTTTGGTCCAGGACCAGGGTTCATTTCCTGAAAGGCTAAGCCTAAGACCGAAATGAAGACCCATGTAACCGAGGCAAATGGCGGTGATCAATGTTAATTTGATGTCACAATACACAACTATGTAGGCTGTGTAACATGCCGTAATCCACCATAACTTTCCTTCAATTGTTTTACTATAGCATGGACGGACAAAGAAATGTGTTATAAACCTTTTTTTTAGATTATAAACACGGTGTTTTGGCCCAAGTAGTCAAGGAATTTCAAAATGACATCGCCGCCGTAGATTCGCACTATCAGCGGGTTGTGCCCGCAACCATTGCCATCAAGAAAAACACAATACCAACGAAAATTAATGCCAATAAGAGACTTCCTATTGAAAGGCAAAGTCAGAAGCAAGAGTTAGCTCAATTAGGGATTGCAAACTAAAGGAAAACCAATCGAGAAGGCCATGGTCGCCAACGGGCAAGAGGTGACGAATGAAAGGAAATGGAGGCGGTCGGGACCGGTTTGTAAACAGAAACCGAAGAGCAACTTTACCTTCCAATAGTCGAGCGATTATACTGTCTATATTCAATTTATCTGCGTCAGCCATAGCTTTAGATCCTGTAGAATGTTGCTGTATGTTACGATGGACTCCCCTATTATGTCTTCAGTGCAGATGACAATGGATTTTGTTCTGAGTTTGAAAATTCTTCTACAATATGGCGGCCGTTATCAATCTGCGTATGAATCCGCCAAGTGCGCGTACTACTTTTCTGCGCGCGAAAGAGTAGTGCTGTGGTTCCTGTAAATCCGCGAGTAAAAAGTCTGTGTTTCTCATGAATATCATCGGTGTCAGAGGTGCCAAATACTAACGCTGAACTGGATTTGAGGTCTTGGATCAGTCTCTAACGTCTTCATTCAGTGTAGATGGCAATAAGTGATGTAAATGATAAAGCACAACAACTTAGAAATTCGGCGAAATGCATTATGGGATTTGTATACCTTGACTTCAATATGGAGCAGTCAGCATACCCAGAGCTTGCACACCTCAGCCTAAGTTGCTCGTACCCTAGAGAGCTATTCAAGATCTTGCATGCCTAGAACTAGTCTATAGGACTCTAGGAGAGTGAGCCACTTTTGAGAAATTGGGCTACATCTCCAAAAATAAAATAGAGTTAGGTTAATTCTATATTGGATATAAAACCTAGGCCTAGCTATGTTGGGTATCGGATGGGGAAGATGGGCCACACACACAATAATAGAGCTAATAATTTCAAAGATTTTGTGACCCATGGATATTTCCCCACGATGGCGTAATAAGAAACGCCGTTCCAGGATAAGATGAAACAGAATTTTAAACAATTTTCAGTGAAAATGGCCAAACAAATTTCAAGTAGGCCTATGAGGGATATCCTTTGAATGAGAACGGTCAGAACCCTTTGGGCATAACTTAACAAAACATCAGTTTCAGTTTTTTCAGTTTTTAATATTTTCATTGGCAACATATAGTCATATTACAATAAGTTTTTCATATACGCCAATATTGTAAATGCAATGCAGAAAAAGTACAAAAAATACACTATGAGTCAATAACTTTTATGATAATTTAATCTGCCCTAAAACATTTTTTGGCCTACTCAGGCTACTGTAGATTACCGGTACCTCAATTAGCACTATATGCCTATCCCTGGATCCTGTTTCTCCACAAATTTTCAGGCATCCACAAATTTGCGGACATCCGCAAATATAATACAGATGTCCGCAAATATATACAGAGGTCCATATGTGTATGCTTAAGTACCAAAAAGACATAGGGTAAATGTGGGTAATATCGCGCACCTAGTGACGATATTACCCAAATGTTCTCCCCCACCCCTATCCAGTGTCATTAAAAAAGAAAAAAATCTGTTTTTTCAAACAAAAAAAATGAAAATGAAAAAAAAAAGAGAAAAAAATGCATGCCAATAGCAACCCCCTGTATGTTAAGCAGGGGGCTAAAAGTGACTAAATTTTTGGGTTATATCGTTGTGATTGCTGTTATATCGCTCACACCATTGTGTTATATCGCTCACCCATTGAATTACAGTGCATTTGACCATATGGGTAGTTTCGCTCACCTGTTTTAACACCCAATAGTGTGAAAACAGGGTGCCTCACCCCAAATGCTCTCACACCTGTCTGGTGAGAAGCAGCATCCCCAAATTTACACAGGTGTTAGAAAACACATAAGGCTACCCTTTAAAACTAGTCCACTCATTTCATTGTTATTTAATATATTATTTTTTATTCTGTAAACAGGTGAGCGATATAACAACATGCCTGAGCGATATTAGCTCTATGGGAATTAGTATAGAAACTGCTGATTTAGCAAGTATTAAAAATACCAATTATTGGGTGTTTTTGTTCATTTCTGACTCCTGATATACATGTATATCACAGGTAAATGATATGCATTAAAATGATACTTGATATAACGTGGCTAACTAAAAAAAAAAAATTTAAAAAAAATTATTTGAAAAATGTCCCTTTTAGGGGGGGTGCGCGATATTACCACATGCGCGATATTACCCACATTTACCCTATAGGCCTATATTTGCAGAGCTCCATAAATGTATGGAGAGTGTATTTATGGACATCCGCAAATTTACGGACGTCCGCAAATTTGTGGAGAAACAGCATCCAGTTGAAAGAATATAAAATAATTATAGAAAATTTGGGAAAAATTGAATGTATATACATTGTTGCTATTGTAACCAGATTGTTATATCATAACCAAAACCTTATCTAGTAGATGGAGCTCCCATATAGGCCTGGCTTTAATTCAAGCTAATTTAAGACCATTTCTATTGAGATGCCCACTGGAAAGGGCAACAATTGTGAACTGTCCTTGATGTGAACATTAATTTTAACATTTCTTGTATTTCCATGCTGCCATTTTGGAAAATGGTTGCCATTCAAACCATAAGGCCAAAAAAATAGGTGTGTTTCAGGCAACATGGTCAGAATTTCTAGGGTAGGTAGGTCGGATTTTTTTTAATTTAAAAAAAAACAAAACATAGAGAGAACCAGGAATGAGTTGCGAATGGAGAAATCGACTCGCGACTCACCAGAACAATTCAATAATTCCTCTAGACTATTGACTAGGAATATCAAGAAGTTATTGCATATTCCTCTTAAAAAGCCATTTTCTGAAGTTAATCAATCATTCAGGCCTCTGAGGTCACTGGGAGCTTGTTTTTCTTGAAAAGAATTTGTAAAAATCAAGAAAAATAAACAATAAAAATCAAAAAAAAAATTATTCTCCAAAATTGGGAAAAAAATGCTAGGGTCGGCCTTTTTTGAATCTAGGGTCGGGTTGCCTGAAACACACCTTTTTTTTTTGGCCTAATCATATACAAATATGAAAACAGAATATCATAAATAAATATGCAATTAGGCAATAATAAAAAAATTTGTAGTGCAAATTGTTGTGCTTGTATAGCTTGTATAGCCTATTTATTACATTTATTACGCAGTGACATCTTTGACCAGGTAAAAAGAAGAGCTATTTGACCATAAAGCAATTATATTTAACCTTACTGGAATAACTTTTTATAAATGGCCTTTGACATAATAAAGAAATATTTAAAAGAAATTATACTCCCTGCCCCCCCCCTTTCATATAGAAGATTCGCTGGTATTTAAGAGATACCCGGTCAAAGCTGGCACCCGGTCAAAGCTGGCACCCGGTCGAAGACGTTCACAATGGCCCGATTTCACGAGACACAGCCTACATAAGCACGCACTCCAAACAAAGATGATATATATGGATATACCTTTGAGAAGGCCTAAGACCATTTGAAAGTGATATTGGCACATTGATTTTTACAGAGACTAACTGTTCCATGCTTTAAGCACCTTTAAAGGCTGAGTTTTCACAGAATTCACTTCAAAATGCACAAAATTAGGCAGTCTGAACAGTTAAAGCGGCATTCTCACCGAGGGTTTCCCACTCACATTTCTATCACTGTTCTAGTCTGCTATGTGGTAAGTGTGAGTGGGGCTCAGGCTCATGGGAATGCCACAGAATAGCTATACCCAGATGTCACAAAGTGAATATTTTTTTTGACCCCCAAGATTTTATTAGAATTAATTAAGATAGCATACCTTTCCATTTCTTGGAACAAAATTTATGCTCTACCCTTTTCTAGGATGTAATTTTATAACTTTTGTGGTATTTTTTAGCTTTTCCACGTTTTACAGAAAAAATCCATTATAATTCAAAGCAAATAAAAAGCTCTTATTTTATTTCTTGTATAAATGATTAAAAATATAGAGCATAATAATGCATAATTGAAAATGTTCCAGAATGATTGGAATTTTTTCTCTGATGTTGATAGGCACCATTTGCATGAAGATATTCACCTTTTTTCACCTTTTTTCAATATTTTAAAGTCAATGTCACAAAACGACCATGTTAAGGTGTCCGTTACGCGTCTGTTACGCATCCGTTACGCGTCCGTTACGCGTCCGTTACACCATATGGCGCCATATGGAGCCATATTGACCACAGAAGACATTATCATATGGCAGCTCATATTGTCGTTGATATTTGTCTTAGAATAATTCTAAGAGTACCTACCCCCCTAAATCGATGTCAGGGAATCCAATGAGGCTATCCATTTTTCTCTATTTTGAATGGTTGCTTAGCAACCAGCCCTTTTAGGGAGTGTTCATTTTTTAACAACAGGGGGGGGTGGTGAGTTTAGGGGGGGGGCGTAAAATAACTTGACCTCTTCCGAGGGGGGGGCGTAAAATAACTTGACCCTCTTGAGGGGGGGGCGTAAAATAACTCAACACCTATGGAGGGGGCGCGATTTGCCGCGACATGACGCTGAATACTTTAACTCTTCACTTTTTCTATAGAAATGCCTTAAAATGCAGCAAATTACCTCCAAAATCATAAAATTTTCTTGCAACATTTTGTGTCGCACCCGTTAAATCTCACAATTTTACTATGTGATTTTTTTACAATTTTCATAGGGGGGGGCAGTATATGCCAGGCAGGCAAACTCCTCAATTTTTTTCCAAATTGGTCATTTTTGTGATTCGTCCAATGACAACTCTGTTTACCTTTATGTGTCAGACAAGAAGATCAAAATACATCAAATTTCACTATATGCCTTCTTGATTTTCAAAATTTTCTTGGGCGGGGGGTGGGGGCATACCCCCAAACCCCCCTAGTACTGCTGTGACATGTGATTGGCAAATGAACACATAACTATATATTTCAGTGATGGTTTAAGATGGGGGGTAGACATGTCAGATGTGTCAAAATGCATTAGGTTGCACCATTTGAAGTCAAGAATTCAAAAGACCTTTCCGTCCAAAAAGCAAATTCCATCCCCAATTATAGCGGCTGGCTAGTACAGATCTTAGCTTTGATACAATTCTAGCCAAAATGCACCAGAATGCACCATTTCAGGTCTAGATTTTCAAATGTTCCCAAAATGTCCCACTAAAAACAGTCCTCATAATATAGTTGGCCAAAAGGAAACAGAATGCACCATTTGAGGTCTAGATTGTCAAATCTTCCCAAAACCTTTCCTCGAAAAAGATAAGGCCCCAATCATATAGAGGCTGAATAATGCAGATCTGAGTTGTAATATATTTTTGGCCAAAATGCAGCAGAATGCACAATTTCAAGTCTAGATTTCCAATTTTCCTAAAACCTTTCCTAAAAAATAAACAAGTTTCTAGCCCCAATCAAAAATAATTCAGAATTGAGCCTTAATATATTGCATGCCAAAATGCATCAGAATGCAGCATTGCTAGTCTTAGGTTTTCACATTTTCTTGAGGTGGCATTCCCCACAAAAATCCTGAGCTCTGATTTTTTTCTCTTTTGAGTTTGCATGTCTGGTGTTCACTGTAGGCCCACATTTGCCCGTAAGATGTGTGTTTTCAATAGGCCAGTCTACCTGTTGATTGTTATTGCTGGTATAACAGTGCAGACCAGACTGCAAAATAAATGTTTGTGAAGTTTGAACCAAAAACTGACATGGTTGGTCAAACCCAAAATTCCCATTACTGCATCAACAAAATTGTTTTATCAATTCACCCTTTGATTGGCAGGTAGAGTAACAATTTGCTTATCAAATATTGAAAAAGGTTTGTAATAATTCCAACTTAAACCAAACGGATTATTCAGTGTAAAAAAGGGAACCCGTTGTAGGACTATTAAATGTTGGATGAAATGCTAGTGTGGTTTGCATCACACTCCTGTGGTTCAGTACATGAACCTATGCAGTTGCACCCAAACAGCTACCAACTGTTCATCTTTTTACACCTTTTTTTCCTGGCAGATTTTATCTGCGTCTATATCATTGTATGAGGGACACGGTTTCTCCGAAAATGGCGTTTTCGGAGACACTGGGACTCGAACCCGGGGCCTTCCGCTTGCCAAGCGACTGCTCTACCTACTGAGCTACATCCCCTTGTCAGATAGACTGTGTCTCACGTTAATGGATCGGTATGGTACAGAGGGGGAGGATTACCTTCGGGCTCTCCACCAGGGTACGGGGAATCCGGCCCTACAATTGCAATAAAACGACCTAGTCGAAAAAACAATAATAGAGACTAAAATAGTGATCATCAAATCTACCCAGGATGCTTCATCATTCCAGATAGGCTGTTACCAACTGTTTTTTTTTCAAACTAGGACTAGACTGCACTGTTGGTTGACCAGTCCACCGGCTTGGATCAAGGCTATTCATTTTTAACTTGACCTTGAGGGTAATACCTACAAGGAATGATTGAGCCGTAATGTTGACTTTTATGGAACATGATACTGGACAGTAATAGATTGTATTGAGTAACATAAAGGTTATTCAAAATTGTCAACTTGTGGGTATACAATCCATTCAGGATTCCACCAACCCTCCTTTTAAACTTTCAAAGTGCACATGAAAACAGCACTTGACTTCTAGATTCTCAAATGTTCCAGTTAGGAGACGGATATGCCGCTCTGACCCCCTTCTAAAGCACTGCACTTTGAGTATGGTTGCGATTTCCTGGGAGCTGGGTAGATATTGTGTCCCTAATATTCACGCTTAAATTTAATGAACCCATAGATCAAAATCAAAACTTACAATTTGAATATTTAATGGCCATTTCTAGGAGTACATTTACTATAAAACCCCTTCCTTAAGACTAGCCCACCTTTAAGACGACCCCCTTGTATGAGAGGAAACTGTAAAAGTGTTTTCTCTTTAAACCTATATAAGAAAACCCCACCTTTAAGACCACCTCCTAGAAAAATATACCCTAAAATAAGTCTGTCTTAAAGGAGGGGTTTTATGGTACATTCCATGAAGCAATATAGGGATAGGCATTGTAAATAAGGCATATAGCCTATATATCAAGTATAGACTCATTTCTAGGTAGCACTGATGCGACACAGCGATGCAACGCAAATTGATGCAGAAAAATTGAAAGGGGGGGGGGGCGCAAAATTACTCAGCTCCTCCCAAGGGGGGGGCGGATTTTAACTTGGCCCTTCCCGAGGGGGGGGCGCAAAATAACTTGCGTGTCAAAACGAAAACTCACCACCCCCCCCTGTTGTTAAAAAATGAACACTCCCTTAGGTGAAAAAAGTCTGATTTTGTGGAAACCTTGAAAAATCATGATTTTACATGGTATTTTCATGGTCATGATACAGTGAGAAATAATCATAGCTAGGCCTATATCACAAAATGTTATGTGCATGTCCCCAAAGACCTATATTTTCCATTGCAATTGAGAAATAATGAGAAAGAAAAGATTTTTAATTGACATATTTTTCACTTTTAATTGTTGCAAAGTCGTGATTTTGAAAGAGGGTAGGCTAACCAATGTCCGTCGTCGGTTCAGGGCACTGGGCACTAGTGTGGCCCTAAGTGGGCTGCCCATGATGGGCACAGATTGGTTTGGACGGGCTGCAAATTTTGGGCTCAGATCGGTTTTTGGATGGGCTGCCCACTTTGGGCTCACATCTGGTTTTGGATGGGCTGGCCAATTTAGTGCCACAGAGCCACCTGATAATCATGGGTTTAGAATCTTTTCAGTCATTCCCCAATATTTTCTTGTAATTGACATCTACCGTATTGTCGCATATAGGTGCCGGGGCAGCTATTCATTTGGACACCCCTATTCACCCGGCTCCTATTCAAAGCAGGCAGCTATTCAAGGCCCGGCACCTATTGTTTTAGCCCCCCCCCCCCCAAGAAAAAAAAAGAGAAAACAGCATCTAACTAACAAGCCCCTAAGACCTCTAATGATGATACCAACTTGCATTGGTGGTCATTGTTTAAAACACAGGATTATAACTGGTGTATATGAAGCACACGAATTGGTCAAAGACAATTGATTGTAAAGCAAACACCACCTACACTCCAGTGTAGTCATTGATTGATAGTTTGGCACTAATCTATTACAAAACATGAGGCCCCCGGCACCTATTCAAGGCCCGGCACCTATTGATTTCAAACCCCTCTGTCCCCCGGCTCCTATTCAAGGGAGGCACCTATTCAAAACCCGGCACCTATATGCGACAATACGGTAGGTCCTGCTAATCAACCCTAAGACATGGTCATAGGCCTACTCTTCCTATCCAATTATGGAAGTATCAAGCAGGCCCATTATCATCAGGTTTAAGCCACATGCAGCATTAGACAAGTGTCTATAATCACTGTCGCAACACTGATGTGCTGACCACATTTCTGATGTGCTGACCACATGGTGGACACTCCAACAGGGAATGTAAGATTTCCATACTTCTAGTGAGTTTGTAACATTGAAATCTACACCATATATTCATAAGCCTATAACAAGGCTATATCCCTTCACCTTTCACAGTGATTGCCAGTAATTACTGAGAAAAAGGGAGTTTGTGTTTTTCATGGTGATGTCCCGTAACACACTGCCACTGATGCCCGTAACACACAGGTAGTGTGTACTAGTGATGTCCCGTAACACAAGCAGGGGGGTGCAGAGGGGGGCCCCCCTCAGGTCGGAAAGTCGCAGAAATTAAGGCCCCCAGGTCGCAAGGTCGTTCTATTAGACCCTTTATCCTATAATCAATTGTGTAAAAGTCGCCAGGTCGCTTAAATTATTGCCCCAGGTCGAAAAGTCGCCTGGAAAAAGGCCCAGGTCGCCAGGTCGCCGAAAACCCCTCTGCAGTCACAAGCAGTGTGGGGAGTTAGGGCAGGGGATGTAAGAACGCGCGAGGACGCACGTGGCAAGTGGCAAGTTGTGGTAACTAAAGTTGTTTGAAACGCAATGATATGATAGAGTTCTTTCATGTTCCGACCTATAGTGAGGTTAATTAGTGTGTATTCAATGGTTTCTGAAACTTTCAAGTCTCTAGGACGAGAGGCACTACCTCCCCAACCCCTCGGCAGTTGCCTTGTCACCAAAGACGCACTGGGGACCGTTGGGGAAGTTTTCGTGATTTTTTTTTTGTGAAAAGATAAACTTGCTCAGAACTGAATAAAACTGAGTGTTTATAGGTAAAATTACTCGTAGAAAGCAGCGCTGGTGTCGAAATGGATCTGTGATGGCTAGTTTTCTCAGAAAATAGGTGTTTATGTGGGCGATAATAGAAATTATTATCGGCCGTCGGACATTGTTTTCGTAAATATCGAGAGAAATAATCATATTTCATCAAAATGGATGCCAGATTCGGATTCCCCAGACGATTCTACATAGGAATCATTACTTATGTGTAGTTCTGTGAAAGTTTGATATTTTTTTTTAGTCTCAAAGGTCCACCAGCGCCTCCGGCCCTAGTCCCGCGCCTGGTTCTGATGCTCATAGGTCTCAGCGAAGGAAATCCTTCTACTATATATTTTAATATAGCGGAAAACGCAATAACAGCTACCAGGACATTTACAATTTCTGAAAATCACCCTTGACCTAAAAGATACATCTTTCCTACAAAACATTTCCAGCAAAAATTAGCTACTGACCACGGAAAATTTGAGCACTGGTCTGTAGCGTAAAACCACCTGAATTCCGCCTGAATTTGCACTGAATAATTTCCATTCTCACTGATCCCCAATCTAGCCTTTGAAAAAAAATGTAAACTCACTGAGAATCCCTTTCCTATTATTTGATTGAAATTAGCAGACATTCAGCAGCATGTGTACAAGTTTTCATAATATTGGCATCATTTCCAACTTAATTATGGACCATTCAGTGCCCCTGCAGTATTCACTTCTGACCAGAATCGTATATGACTCTCAGTTTTGTGCGGGATTACCCTCACTGAGACCTAATTGTCCCCTTTCTACTACACCAAAAGGCCAGTTTGTATCTTGATCATTGGCAACTCAGGGAGTGCTCAATTTGTAAGAACAGGGGGGGGGGGTGGTGAGATTTTGCGCGGAGCGTGCAACATTTTTTCACCCCCCCCCCCAGAGAGGTCGAAATCTTCCACCCCTACCCGGCAGGCTGAAAATCGCGCGCTTTTTGTAGCATAGTAGCGAGCGGCTTTTTCCCTCAAAACAGGTTGAAAGAGGGTGCTATCCAAGAGGGGTCCAAATTCCCCCCCCCCCCCCGGTCAAGGGGTCGAAATTTCTTACCCCCCCCCAAATCCACCACCCCCCCTCTTGTTAAAGAATGAGCACTCCCTAAACTAGCATGACTGTGTGGCTGGTCATGCTTCAGTGAACATGGTGACACCATGTATATTTCAGAGTTATGTAATTGGCTTGACCATTAGGAACCTACCCTTCATCTACTGCCTGCAGTAGGGAGGGGTGGTAACCTGACCACTTCAACTTACATTATTAAAACAGGATTTTGTGCTGTGAAGTTGCATTAAACTGTATAACTTATAAAGAGCCTCCTCAGTTCAAAATTGTATCACTAATTTTTCAACCCCAAATGCCTGCTCCCCACCTCCCCCCAGACCAGTCATTAAATCTTTCATTTAGTTTATGTATGGTTGTATATTTTGTAATTTTATAACTAAATGTATATGTATTATGTACAACAGAGAACCGTGTTACGGGCATCACAGAAATGTGTTACGGGACATCACTACAACAATCAAGCAGTGTGGTCAGCACATCACTCATTGTTTTGTACGGTGCCCAATACTGACATATCTAGGCTCCTATCATGGTTGAATCAATATCCACTTGGTGTAAATAGATATTGTAGCTATCTATTGTGAAGTGTACATTCTAAATAGCCCAGGAACACCCTGTTATCACCAGTTATCACCCTGTTACCGCCAGCGTGGTCAGCACATCAAAAACGTGGTCAGCACATCAGTGTTCTGACAGTGATAATGTACGTTGGCCTTCAAATCTATAGTTCACACCCACTGTCCCACATATGGAGCAAGAGTTATATGGAGCATATGACTCTGGTGTTTTTTAAACGCCCTCATCATATTTTTCACTGTGTCGTTTCGAGTGGCCCAGTAAGCAATCCTAAAATCGCCTGTAGAAATTACTTTCCTAGTTTTTTTTAGCCTTTATCATGCCATGTATTACCCCATTTCATTTGCAGCCACAGTTGGGAATGTAATTAGACTAGTAATAGGTTCTGCGGTGCAAGGGAGAGGTGGCGCTGACTACGTCATACGACGCGAGGCGTGCGGTGCAAGCAGGGGAATACACGTATGCAATGGAGGCCGAAGTGGACTTGTAAGAGTGAAACACTGCCACGCAATCTGACTTTGCAACTAATCGATTACCTAATCTATTTTGTGTGATGCGTCATAGGAATGAGAAATTACCATACATGATAGGCCTGAGAAACATGCGGTGAATCATGACGATTAAACGCAAAGGTAAGTCAAGTGCCAGCATCAGTAGGCCTACCCTGGTCCCTGGCACTGATAATAATGAGCAGGCTGGAGCTTGTCAATCCCTCACTGTCACAAGTTGACACCAACCTTGGTGACAGCCAAGTGACACTTAACATTATTAACAGCTGATTCACAGACAATGTACACACACACGTCAGTGGATCATCATAATTATTATGATGTACGTCAGAGAATATGATTGATGTCTATGATTCTGTGAAAAATCAAGTCCTAGATTTCTGTGAGTGTGAACAATTCAACAAGGTAGCTAGAACCTCTTAACCCTGGTTGGGGGAGGGGTGTGTGTGTAAATTATGTCACCCTCTCTTGGTAGGGTGGGGGGGGGGGGCAAAAAAGAAATGAGTGGGAAAAAGAAAGCATCTTTTTAACACTATTAATATTGTCATTAGTAACATGCATAGGCCTAGGCAGTAGGGGGGGGGGGGGGGCTCTTTTTACCCCACCCCGGTCAAGGGTTCCAAATCTCCCCCCCCCCCAAAAAAAAAATACACTAGCACCCCCCCTCCCCGCAACCGCCCTTACAAGGGGAGCCTTGGGAGAATTGGGACACTTTAAGTAAGTTCAACATCATAACTGTTATGATACCGGTAACAATTAACATGTTATGATACCGTAACATGTTTAACCCCTCCCTCATGGTCAGGTGTGTCCCAGTGCTACCTGAAATGAATGTCCCAGTTCTCCCCATGTTGCGATTTAAAGCAAAATGTTCATACAGTTTGAAATATGCAACAAAAAAAATTGAGTAGCTCGTCCTCTTGCCAACTATTAATCCTAGATGCTAGTAGGGATGTCATTGCTATCTAATTTATTCCGATTTCGATTATCACTATTTTGGTCTCGAAATTCCGATTTTTTTTCGATTTTCGATACAGATAAATAACACTCAAAAGGCATGTTTTCACCAGTTTTTTTAAGCCCATGGAATTCATAATACACAACACAATCATAGACTAGTTGGTAGTGTCAAGTTAAACATTAAATTATAAAGCAGAACCATTTCCTTCTATGAGACCTCTAGGGCCTGGATTTTGTCATGTAAACAGATAGCCAAAAATCCCATAATCTACCTTATTTCAACATTTTAGTGAAGCTTTTTTCAAGGGTAAAACTAGGTTAAAAAATGTATCGATTTAACCCTTTTGTCGATACGATAATCAGAAATCCAAAAATACCAAAATTTCGATTTGGTAGGTATCGATGACATCCCTAGATGCTAGTCTAGAGGGCCTGGAATCCCCCCCCCCCCCCCCCCCTCAACAAATGTGCCAAATATGTTTAACGGGTTATAGGGTTTTCAAAATTCACAGTGTGGGTTATATTCTGTAAACACGAAATGCAAGTAATGAGCCATTCTTGTTTTCTGCAGACTTCCAGAAGGCGGCGGCCTTGATCCACGAGTTCCAGCTTAAGCTGAGTGAGGATGGAGAATGCGCCGAGCTTCGGGATGCGCTCAACCTGGCGCTGCTACATATGCAGAAGTACTACCGGACATTACGTACGCGGCTCCAAACACAGGATAAAGTCAATGGTAATATCCTGACAGCGTCTTTACGCGGGCTCAGTCCCATGACGCCCTTTAGGGACGCACCAGACCGCTTCCAATGGAAGTGGATCAACTTGGACAGCCCCAAGTTGTCGGGGACACTACCCGCGGATGTACACAAAGACGTGACACAACTTCCCTACATCATCCAGGCGGCCAAGAACGCTGACAATGAGACCCTCATGCACATTATAGATGGTGGTGAGTTGAATTACTTTTCAAACTATATATTCACAAACTAGAAATGTAACGTAAGGTAAATGCCCGTGTAGAATATAACCCGGGGATTATACAAGAGTATTTCTAAGTACAGTACTAAGATACCGGGTACCGTAAGACCTTGCGCAGAAGCCGTGGCTAGTATGAGGGTCAGATCGGAGGTGCGGCTTATAGGATCAGCCCAGGGTCGGGCTGCGGCTTATATGCGAGTTTTCACCACTATAGTACAGTACTAAAGTCACCATACTCAGATGGGCAATGCGCCCGGGGGGGGGGGGGGCACTCACTCTATGTCAGTACCCGCCGACTGCCAAACTACCGCCTGCCTAAAAACAGGGGCTGCCAAACCACCGCCCCTAAAAATTACAAAGGACCGCCCCCTGATTCCTCACATAGGTGTCACCGCCCCTGTTATTTCAGGTACCCCTGTAAAACTACCTGTATTTCCTGATGCAAACAGTGCATTAGACACGGATAATAATTGTTTTCTTTACATTTTATCAATTATATGTAACTGAGATCCAATGACTGGCCCCTCCTCTAGAGTTACCGCCCCCTATCTTTGAGGGTACAAAGAGTCACCGGCCCCTAATTTTTAGATCCACCGCTACCGCTTCCGTGGGGCGTTTGGAGGTGGGTAGTCGTTTCAGATCTGAGTGCTCCCCCCCCCCCCCCCCCCCCCGGGGCAATGCAGCTAATAGAATTGGCTCAAAGTTACGGTAGACACTTTTAAACACCCCTGCTTGGGTTTTAGGGTTCTCCCAAAGTCTAGGGGCAGGGAGATGCAGGTTTAATCCTACACTTTAAAGGTGCAGCCAGCACATGAAATTGGCTTTATACCCTCATAAAACCTACATAAATCCACATCAAGACACAGGAGATTTGTTGTGTCGAGTGTTTTTCCCTTTTGCACACTGTTGTTCTATTCATTTCATCTTAGAGAAAATCAGACCTATGGTAATATTTCTGGCTGACGTTTATTCATTTCCTGTCTTCCAAGGTATATTTTTCTTGTAGTAATTTGATATAAGGGCGTGGCAAGCAGTTTCAAAGTAGGGGAGGGCATTAGGGGTTAAAAATGCCTCTTCACTTGACCATTTGGCCCCCTGCCCCTCCCCCGATTGCCACGCCCTTGTATACAATATGATTTTAAGTACCAAAGAGGTCTTTTTGACGTATATATGTGTCTGATGCAAACATGTATATCAATCATCTGAGTCAGTTCATCGTTGCATAACACTGCCAATGCAACAGACAATGCAATCTCCCGATCAGTGACACACCCCTCCCCCAAGTTACTCACTGTCGCGTCCTTTCTGCGTCATATTGACAAATGAACATAAGTGGAGCTCACCCATCATTTATAGTAACACACTTGCTTTTTCCCTGCAAAAAGCAGACTCCCCTCTCCTACCTAAAGGAAATACCACCAGTGACCCCCCCCCCCCCCTTTTGTAAATAAGGACCATTCCCTAATTAATCAATATCAATATGATACACAAATTTAACCAAGTAAACATACTATCATAGATATTAATATACATCTATACAGGAAGGTTACAGAGTTCATTGATTAACCTAATGAATATAATCTATAAGCTACCTATGGCGTTTCTTATTACTGGACATCGATTCTCTCTCTTTGTAGCTCTATAGTGATCGATGCCCAGTTTTATACTTCAGACCAGAGGCTCATTTTGGCTGTTTTTTGCCTCACAGATTGCTTCTAGGGCAAAATCCTGACTAGGTGCCAATATATTCTCTATGCCAATGTGTAATATGAGGGTAGAAAACACTGGAACCTCAGTTAGAAAAAATCCTACTGAACAGTTTTTGAGAAAATTAGGGTTTTGTTGCATATTTTTGGTGTTTTTAGTACATTTCCTACATAAACCGAGAACGCCAGCATTTCTCACTTTTCAGGTGCTTAGAATCAGAATTTGACTTTTTTTTATTCGCAGTAGGATTTCTGAGTATCGAGCCATTCTAGAAAAGCTATTCTTTGGAAAAAATACTTAGTATTTCTTGATGATTTTCGTTGCACAAATTTAGGGTTGTAATATAAAAACTGCATTGTCATCCAATCAAAGTGTTTATGCACTGTTGATGGTCACCCTCTTCACTCTGCACTGAAGGAGAACAGGCAGGGGAAGTACACTTGTCCGTATATAGCTGTTGACCTGCTTGCTGGGTGCATTTTCAATTTATGGGGTGCCAACTGTTCCTGAAAGAAAAATCAAATAGAATATTTATTTTTTTTAGTATCAGATAAGGGAGTGATCATTTCTTATCAACAGGGGGGGTGGTGGGTTGGGGGGGGGGGCAAAAAAATTTGGACCCCTCTTTGGGGGGGAGGCAAAAAAATTTACCCATTTTGAGCCAAAAAGCCCGCGCGTTACTATGCTTCAAAGGGTCCGCGCCCGAGCCGATTTTCGACCCCAAGGGGGGGGGGGGTAAAAAATGTTGACCCCTTGACCGGGGGGGGTGTAAAAAATTTCGCATGCTCCGCGCGGAAACCCACCACCCCCCTGTTGTTAATAAATGATCACTCCCTAAATGTAATTAAGATTCGTGATAGCACTTAAAGCATTGTATTTGCATTAATATGAGTGGTAGCCACCTTATGGGGTGCCAACTATTCATGAAAGAAAAATCGATAAGAATTTGTTTTTTATTAGCATTAAATTGATGCAACTACAATTCGAGATTGCATTTTAAGCACCAGGGCATTCAATGAATGGTAGTCATCTTAAATATATGGGGTGCCAACTGTTCATGAATTTTTAAAAAAGAACAGAATTAGTTTTTTTATCAGTATCAGATTAATGCAACTACAATTCGTGATTGCACTTAAAGCATTGTGGCATGCAATGACTGGTAACCACTTTGAATGTATGGGGTGCCAACTGTTCATGAAAGAAAAAAAGAAAGTGTTTTTTTTTAGAGTCAAATTAATTCAACTGCAATTCAAGATTGCATTTAAGCATTATGGCATTCAATGACTGGTGGCCATCTTGAACCTATGGGGTGCCAACTCTTCATGAAAAAAACAACTTAATTGGATTTTTTGAACAGTATAAAATTAATGCAACTACATTTCAAGATTGCATTTAAAGCAGTGTGGCATTCAATGAATGGTGGCCATCCTAAACCTATGGGGTGCCAACTGTGTTTGAAAAAGGTATCAAATAGACATTTTCTTAAAATAGATATCAAATTAATGCAACTACAATTCTTCATTGCACTGAAAGCATTGTGGCATTTAGTAAATGGTAGCCATCTTGAATCATGGGTTGAATGAAGGAAAAATCAAATAGGATTTGTTTTTTTGATCAAATTAATGCAACTACAAGTCAAGATTGCATTTCAAGCATCGAGACATTCAATGAGTGATAGCCATCTTGAATCTATGGGATGCCAACTGTTCATGAAAAAAAAATAGAATAGATTTTTTTTATTAGTATCAAATTACTGCAACTGCAATTTGAGATTACATTAAAAGCATGGTGGCATTCAATGAATGGTTGCAATCTTGAATTTTGAAATGAACATACACACAGACATATTCATAGGCATGAACATGGTGTTCTCCTTCATTATAGATATTCATGGATTTCTACTTCTACTAAATATAGCTTTCTGTTAGAAGGATTCTGTTACATGGATGTCGATGTCCAGTTTTAGATATATATCCATATAGTGCATTGGAGTGCTATAATGTTGGACTGCTGTATATTCAGTCATAATAAGTACCAGAGTATATCAGATAGCGTGGTGGACCTGACATGAGTTCAGGATATTGCGCATGTATTGATTAGCTGGTTTGGCATCTATAGCAGGTCTATTGGCAGCTTGCCAATGGATCCTGCCATACAGCGACACAACTATGTACATATATAGCAAATGGCTAGGTGCAGTAATAAATGTTTAAGGATCCATACTTACATGTATGATGAAATTAGAAACAACATGGTGAATTTGGATAAGCCTTACTTTATAATCTAGAACCCTAAAAAGGTGTGTAGCGACATTTGTATACAAATGTATGTATTATGCCACAATTTGTTAAAGTATTGTGTATATGAATGTAGTCTATCTACCGCCCTAGGTTTGTGGGATATATGAAGTATATGGGCTCTCCCAATACATAAAGAAAACCCCTCAACAGGTAAAGAACAGCTAGCTGCTTTACTGTCTGTCCCTAGTGACGTCAATGATACTCTATAGCTAACTCTTTATAGCAAGGGCAGTATAGTGCACGACGCCAATTGACGTCATGATGCATGAATGAAGTAGTCATGATGCATGAATGTAGTACCGACGATGCATGAATGCAGCACCGACATCTGCATGAATGCATCATGACATGATGCTGCATCGTCAAGTAACTCACTGGCTCTACGTTTGTGCATCATGATGACAAATGAAGGGGAGGCCTAAAAGCATCATGCTGTCATTAAAGGGTTAGAATACATAACAAGTGGTGGGTTCCAGTTCAGTGAGGAGCATTCAGCTGTGTCTAGTTTGGCTCTATCTACCACACGGTCCTGTATGTATAACTAAGGCGCTGACGCCGTACAAAGATCTGCGTAGTGTGATCTAACATGTGACCTGTGCATGCAACATCATGCAATCCTTAGGCTGTACCATGCCCACTGCACGAGTAAAGTCTAAATAATAATAATTGCCATGCCAAATTTAAGAAATTACCATGTCACTGAAATCCCCATGTCCCAGTACCCGTCATGTCCCATGTCAAATTTAAGAAATACCCTATATCACTTCACTTAAATGTCGCATGTCAATTTTAAGAAATGGCCATGATGCCATATCGAATTTAGCCATCCCCCCCATAATATTATACAATTGGTCTAAATAAAAATGAGGACAATATCCCTGTGGGCATGTACCATTGTGTGGTTTGTCGTATGTAGTGGCCACTGACCTACAGACTACGGGAGCTGATGTGTGCTCAGTGCACCTCAAGGATGGAGAGACCTGTCAGCCTCTAACATGGCGAGCAGCCAAGCAGAAAGGACACCCCATTGTATTAGATAGCGCCATGGTGAGTGGAAGCACACCATTTGTCTCTATAGCAGGGACACTCAAGGCAGAGGCCACGTATGTCAAGCAGAAAGGATACTCCGTCTGAACTCACGCGGAGTGTCCTTTCTGCGTGGCTGTGTCAGTGTGAGATACTGGCACCAAGATAGTCACGCGTGCACACCTGGAGTGCTGCGCAAACTACCACGCTGAAAATCTATAATGGCGTAACCGGTCGATCCCAGCGCTCTGCCAACTTTACCGTCAAGCAACCAACAAACAAACAAGAAACACAGAGACATCGGTTCGTGTGATGCAGAAAGGAGATATGATGTATTATGTACCAAGATGGAGTCTTAAAGTGGCATAATCACCGAGCGTATCTCACTCACAATTCTAGTACTTTTCTAGTCTACTATGTGGTGAAGTGTGAGTGGTGAGAATGCCCGTTTAATACGGTCTTACTAATAGTGAGGGGAGATGTTCAGGGTGTGGCTGGGGAGGGGGGGGGGTTGGATAGGTTCCTGCTCACTATGACCAGGCCCATATGAATATGTCAAGCCTTAGGGTAGATTCACCATGCGTGGGCCACATAATTGGGACCTCTGTGTATATGTTTAGTCAATCATGCTATACCTTTATTTGCACGATTTGAATGTCATTCTTTCCAACAAAGATCCTTTATTATCGGTAGAGGTCTTATCTTGCATGAATAACTACAAATTCACGTGCCCATATCAAGGTATCATGGGTCCGACGTCAACCCCTCAGTGTGAATAGCTACCATACTTACCCTGCCCATGGTTGTATAGGGCTGTACTTGGATGCATTACCAACCAATCAGATAACACCCTGCATTAACTGCAGAATTTTTAGGGTGCATTATGTAATGGCTTGTACCCATGTGTTATCAGTGCTTATCTCGCCAGTACAAGCTTAAGTGATGGAGGCGCCCACAGGACGACAAGCTTGACCCCTATACGGGGCTAGCGCATTAGGCTATGGGGGCCGCCATCTTGGCTCAGAGCAACGCATTGTGGTTAGGCCCCCGACTCCAGAGCAGTGCATCTTGGGTGAATTTCTTATCAGCACCATTGTTCTAGGTGTGAGGGGAGGGGATTAGCTTGATAAGGAGATAGGGGTTTAGCCCCCGACTACCTGAGGTACCAGGATGCGCTAGTCCCGTATAGGGGTACCTGTACGAACACATAGAGTATGTAGACTGCAGCAAGGTATGGACGGAGTGTCAGTGGGGGTGTGACGTCATTACATAGATTGAGTTCCCTCAGTGTCTGTAGGGTGTGACTTCCTCAGGTGTACAATCATGTAGTTGATGATGCATTGTGTCGTGGATGCCAGCCCAGATGCCCGCGCATCGGTTAATACGGTATGGAACGCATAACCTCGGGTGGTCGGGGTTCCCAGGAAAGGACCAGCTGACAATATATATCTTTAACCCTTTAAGGGCAGCGCAATAATCGATGCCCTTCTGTTGGCATGATGCATGAATGCAGCACTGGTGAGTAACTGCATTCATATTGCCAACAAAATGTGGTTGATACACTCTGGCAGGGTTTGGCATGAAGCACGCACGGCATGCTGGCGAGTTACGCATCGGGTCACCAGCGTTGTATTGGTGCATCACGCCTTTAGGCATCATGCCGTCCTGTAAGGGTTAACCTCCACACACACACAAAGACAATCCTTACAGATTGACCTAGGGTCATCTCAGTAACTAACAGCCCACCAGTGTTTGGCCTTGGTCCCCAGCTGCTGTCAGATATGACCCCAATGACCCCCCCCCCCCTCCCCCAACCAACCTTTTTAGAAAAAAACACAGGCCTGTGTATGATTTCGCTTTCTACAATCGTAGGATTTACTATTCATTTAAACCCAAAAATCCGTAGAGGAAGTTTAAATCGTGAAGTGGGCTCTTTGTTATTCAAAAAAAGAATAAGGCCCCAAATAAGCTGTCGTCATCCACCAGTACTGTTAGGTCCCACATAAACCCGGGGCTCGCTTATAACCCGCACTTTAGACTTTGAGGAGATCTTATAACCCGCAACCCGGGTCTGATTTTGGCTACTTTAGTGTACTAGAAGTTTGGTTCGCGTATAACCCACTCGTGATATGTAAAAGGATTAAATTCCAACTTGATGGTCAAAACGAAATGAGATCCCTGCTTTAAAGGAATCTATGTGAAAGGGCTTCTCCCGTAGTGCCTGCCCCGTGCCCTTGTTCCCTGTCTACTGTGTACAAGGCTTACAAGCTCCTCCTGACATTGATAAATCGTACAAATCTGTCAGCTCTTTATAAATGTCCAAAGCAGGCAAGCTGTGGCCATGTAGCAACCTGTCAGTCACTACATAACCCTTAAACATTTAAGGACCGCATGATGCCCCAAGGTTCATGTTATTTTGGTGTCGTCATGCTCCAAATTGAGTGCCGGCAAGATATTCATCGGCGCGCTGCATTGATGCATCATGCCGACTCTATCGGAGTGTATCAATCCCATATGGTCAGAATGCATGAATATTAAAGCACTGGCAGGGCTCGATTTATGATGCATCGTGCTGACAAAAGTGCAGAGTGTGTAGTTAAAGCACTATGGTGCCATTAAATGTAAATAAATACACGTATATAGTTATAGGTTAAGGAAGGGACCTCCTTGGAGTACACATGTATGGTACAGATGGAGTGACCTGCCCCCATAGTGTGGCGTCAGATGGGTCAAAAGTGACCAGGCGACCTGGCCTGTTTTGGAGGCGACTTGCGACCTAGGGCAATAATATAAGCGACCTGGCGACTTTTGGGGAAAAAATACAATAGATTAAAGGGTCCAATAAAGTGACTTTTCGACCTGGACCCCATTATTTCAGCGACTTTCCGACCTCAGGGGGGTGCCCCTCTGCACCCCCCATAGTCTGTGTGTGTGTGTGTGTGTGTACGTGTCGGGACTCGTCGTCAACAGTGCTGTATCTACATCTAACATGGTTTTACAATGTACCAACTTCAGTAGTATAGTATGTATCGGAACGGGACTATAGTTAAGTACTGTTTATTACTCAATCGACATGCAGCCAATCAGAGGCCTCCATTTGGTCACGTGACCGGAAGTGACCTACTTAGGGGATTAGTGGTGACGTCACGTGACCTAGTTAGCCAATCAGAGGCCGCCATTGGGTCACGTGACCGGAAGTGACCTACTTAGGGGATTAGCGGTGCATTCTGGGTAACCCTGCAGCCAATCAGAGGCCTCCATTGGGTGACCGGAAGTGACCTACTTAGGGGATGGTGCATTCTGGGTAACCTACTGACCTACTTAGGGGACCGGAAGTGACGTCACATGACCTAATGGCCAACCGGAAGTGACCTCATTGAGGATCACGTGACCGGAAGTGACCTGATTGATCACGTGACCGGAAGAAGAAGAAGAAGTGACGTCACGCGACTTAATGAAGAGATGAGCGTCTTTAAGGGGTCACGGGCTTTAAAATGTGATATCTTTTTTTTTGGAGGAGGAGGCGAGTCTCTTATTTTTTTTCGGTAAACTAATAAAAAACACCACGATATAAGTTTTTTTTCATTTTTTATTGTTTTACGAGCGACTGGAAGTGACTTATTGAACTAGTTAGAAGCGTTCTTTAGAGTGTATAAGGGGGAAGGAGGGGAAGGAGGGGAGGGGAGGGGGGGAGGGGGGCCCTTTTAACATGCATGGGGAGGGGGGCGCTTTTAGGATGCATGGGGCGAGTGGTGGGGGGGAGGGGGGGAGGGGGGCACTCTAGGGGGGGGGGCACTCTAAGGGGTGCGTTTGTCTCTTTTAAGAAAGAAAAAGATTTTCAATCGAGAGACACGCTTCTTCCTCTCGAGAGGAAGAAGCGTGTCTCTTCGTGTTTTTTTTTTGTTTATCACGTGCTGCGATGAGGCGATCAGCTGCGACTGGAGGAAGTGACACTTTAAGAGATCGCGCGTCTTAATTGTTATGATATATTTTTTTTTTTTTACTTACTAATAAAGAAGACGTATGAAAATAAAACACAACAATTCACATGTCCGTCGTTCTCGTTGTTTCTTGCTTGATAAAGTCAAGTAATATCGCGATGCCGAGGCCAAACTTTCCCATGTCCTCAGTCAACACTCGAAGGAGTTCAAAAGGCGTACCGCCGGCGCCGTCAGCTTCATCTTGCCACATTTTCAACACTCGGAAGGCCCACTCAGCGGGACTTCCTCCGTATTCGCATTCTTCAGCGATCTTATCTAACCTCTCAGGCGACAATTTTAAATGGTCCCCCACCTCTTTCCACCTGCTACCCAGACGTCTGCCGAGGGTGCCCAAGTGCTTATGCATCGCGCGCGAGTCGGGGTTTTCGAAATCCAACCCCTGTCTGTGGAGAAGGGCCATCCACTGAGCCAACAGTTCCATGCGTCTAATGCGGGTGAAGACGCGACCGAGCTCGCCCCATCTATGACGATGCGGGGTTTCACCCCACCACACTCGGAACATCGCCGTACACAGCTCCTCCGGTGTCTTGACACTGCGCTCTACTAGAGCATCCATACGGGCGGCGCTGACTTTTAAGCTACTGCCCAACTCTCTCCAACAGCCGCTCAACTCTTTACCTAGTTGACGAAGCAAGGCGTCGCTATAGGCTAACCGCCGCTGTCCTACCTGTCGGGTCTCCCCATCATCGGTCTGCTGCCTCGCGCCGCGTCTCACGTCGTCAAGCCGCATTAACTTTTTTTCAGGCGCACCGGGCGGTGAAGGCGAGCTTGAAAGTGGAATAGCTTGAGCCATCTCGTCTCGTCTTGGCGGCGGCGGCAGCGGCGGCGGCGGCGGCGGCGGCGGTGGCGGCGGTGGTGGTGGTGGCGGTGGTGGTGGTAGTAGCCGTTACTGGGGTCAGAGGCGATATGTTTTTTTTCCAACAGAAATGAGAGCTTTTTATACAGAGGGAGTTTAATCCCATTTCCAACAGCGCTCCAGCTGTCTAGCGCCCTGTCCGCATGACGCTTTTTCAGCCGCTCCGCTCCTTAAGAGCTTAGATGACGAGGGGGTGTGGCATCGCTATCCGTGGAGACCAGCTGAAAACGGTGTTTTTTCCTCACTCATAGCCTTAATACCTCCTACCCCCTACCCGAGGACGTCTCCCTCCCTCTGACATTCATTGTAACAAACGTCAGAGGTCAGGTGAAAATCGGATTTTTTTTTCATGCACAGCCTTAGGCAGCTGTCACCCCTCCCTATTGAACTAGCCGGCCGCCCGCCCGCCTGGCCGGCCCGGTCTACTCACCACGGCAGGAGGTGGCGATTTTTGTCTTACACTTAAGTCGCTCACCACATGCACACGCCTCTACTCACAGACAGACACGTTCGTCTTAGGGGGGTCCTGCTTCACGCCACACGCCTCCTGTAGTTTTTTTTTGTATACACACTGTAAGCTCATCACCGTTACCGTTAATCCTTTATACAGCTAACGCGCGCTGAATGGCTGAACAGGGTGGTAAGCGGCTTAGCTCACCACAGTGGATCCCTCAAAAAGGGATCCAGCTGAAAACGTCATACCTTATGTCTTTGTGAATGGCCGCCGCCGGTCAGTCGACGGCAGGCAGCAACCGCTTAACCCTTTATACAGCTAATGCGCGTTGAATTGCTGAACAGGGTGGTAAGCGGCTTAGCTCATCATCACAGTCGATCTCTCAAAAGAGGGGGGGGGAAAGGGATCCAGCTGAAAACGTCATGCCTTATGTCTTTTTGTTTCTCTTTGTGAATGGCCGCCGGCCAGCCGGCGGCAGCTGAACAGGGTCGGTAAGTAGCTTAGCTCTAGAAGCGAGAAGGCGTATATAAGGGGCTTGGAAACCTCCATTCACTCACTCATTCTTTTTTGCTGCTCTCTACAGTCACCACCATGAGCAAAAGACAACAGCTAGCGGCGTTCAAGAACAAGAAGACTACGCGGAACAGCGTTCGTTTAGCGTCAGTGCCTGCTCTTGCTACTGAACATGAGACTACCGCCGCAGCCGGTTGGTCTTATCACCCTCCTGCTGTAGCGAGCGCTCGCGGCAGTAGTAGTAGTAGTAGTAGTAGCAGTAGCACTAGTAGTAGCAGTAGTAGTAGTAGTGGTAGTAGTACTAGTAGTACTACTGGTAGCAGTCGTCGTGCTAGCGACGTTGTTACACTCGCGACGGTACACGTTGCTGCTAAGCGCGCTGCCGCTGCTACCGCCGTCCCGCCTGCCACTGCTGCTGCTGCTGCTGCTGCTGCTGCGCCTGCTACTGCTGCGCTTGCTACGGCTGCGCCTGCTGAGGCTGCTGCTGCGCCTGCTACTGTTGCGTCTGCTGCGGCTGCGCCTGCTGCGGCTGCTTCTGCTGCACCTGCTGCTACTGCTACTTCTACTGACGACAACGCTCCTGGCACAGCGCAGTACTGGCAACCGGGTTTTTACCTCCCCACTACTGTTGATGACTTTGATGACCTGCCGCACGTTGCACAGCCCCTCTCCTCCACCACTACATCGACGGACGCCCTCGACGCCGCTCGCGCTGAGAGTTACAGCTATTCGGACACTCAGCCCCTGAACCGAGAAGAAGAGGAGGAGGAGGAGCAGCAACAGGGTGAGACAGAGAACGACGCTGACGACGAGGCGTACGAAGAACCCGAAGGGCAAGGGGTGAGCGGTACGTTTTTCGGCTTCCCTCTTCGACCTTTCGACCTCACTTCCTCCACTGCTAGCGCCCCCCCGTCCGGTCCGTGGCGACTGCCCTCACCGCCACCTTACGAGGGCGGCGGCGGCGCTTCATCTTCTACCGCTACACACAGCACGGACGGCGTGTGGCTGCGCTGTTCCAACAACGAGACCTCCGATACCACCAGCGCTGACGCTGCTCCTGCTATCGGTTCTGCTGCTGATTCAGCTCACGCTGATGGTGTTACTCATCCTGCGGGTGTGAAACGTTCTAAGGTGAGTTCCAGAACAACAAGGCCCACTAAGAAGAGAAAAATACAAGAAAAAGAAGGAGATGGACGAGAAGAAGCAGAGAAAACACTCGGGTTAGAGTTCTGCTTAGACGGAGCTTTGACGCTGGAGATCTGGGAGGACGTGGCTAGACTGTCTAGGAGGCCGCGCTACACAAAAGACGGCCAGGTGAAAGAGGCGTCTCTGACCAGAAGCAAGCGAGTGCACTTCACGGCCGACGCGCTGCGCGAGCTCATAGCACGCATCGCCGATATCCGCGCAGTGGTGCGCATACGCGACACAGCGGCCGCGCAAGGAAAACCTAATCACACCCCCTGGTTCGCAGTGCTGGATGAGGCGGGCGAAGTGTACGCAGCTGTGAGCTACTACAGCGGTAAGAACCTCGTCCACGTGCGCAAGTACGAAGGTCCTGACAAAAAACCCACACAGCAGGGGGTGACGCTGTCCGCCAGAGCGCTCAAAGAGTTGGATGACAAAACAGAGATCATTCTGAAATATCTCGGCATAGATTCGGAATGAGAGACGCTCAACGCTCACGCGCGCACACACACACACACAGCGTTTGACGTACGCTGTATGAGACAGACAGACAGACAGACAGACGGATACACAGACAGCAGACAGAAAGATAGTTACATAGACGACAGATTGATAGATGGCTAGATAGATAGATAGATAGTTAGACGGCTAAGTAGTTGGTAACCGAGTGAAAAAAAACATGACACAGTACGTATGCGAAAAGTGTTTCAAAATGTTTAAAAGAGCGTACAACCACGAGAGACACGTAGAAAATTGTAGAGTAGTAGCTAAGTTTTGCCCTCTATGCGGCGAAGGGGATTGCCGAAAGAGCGCTTGTCGACGCGAATCTCTGGACGGGGTGACCGTCCCTCCGCGCATATGTGCTGTACCGAACGGGGAGGAAACGTTCACGGCGAATTGGCCTGCGATACAAACGGGCGTCAGGATGCACGGGACTCGCGTGAGTGTAACAAACTTCAGGCTACCAACCGGCGAGTTGAGTGACGCTGTAGATACTATGCGTCGCATTCACTTGACACAAAGATTCAGATACAAAGTGGGTTTCTCGGTAGGCTTACTGTTACAACACAGAGAAGACAAGAGCAAACTGCGCTACTTCCACGCCTCCCAGAACAACGCAACTCTCATACAACCGCTCCCTACTGTAACTAATTCAGAAACTTTGGAAGAGCTCCTCTCAAAGATGCAAAACACCGTCGCTTGCGAGGAGGTACGGAAACTTTGCGACGCTGACACCAAGTGGCACGTTCTTTTTCCTACCAATTTGAACATCTGCGTTTACATGGGACCGGGGGAATTCCCCATAGGCGGTAGGATCACGCAGGCCGGTCGAGTTGGAAAGAGAAGCGGCGTGTTAGATTTTCCCAACAAGGACAACCTCTGCATCTTCCGCTGCATTTCCTTTCACTTATACAACACCAGCAAGCGCGCTTCAGATTTGTTACGTCAGTTCTGTCCCGCTGCCACACCTGAATCCTTTCCGGGTCTGAACATCCGCGACTTACCCGCGTTAGAGAACTTGTTTGACGTACAAATAGCGGTTTACACCGCGTCGCGTCAAGTGCCGGGGCGGAAGTTGAGAAGACGCGTTACTCTGATCAGACCGCCTTCCAGAACTGTGGCCGCCCGAGGTAAAGTCAACCTACACCTGACGGCGAAAGGCGGTTTGCACGTCTCTCTCGTCACGGACTTCAACGCGTACGCGGGCATATACGAATGTTGCAAGTGTAAGGCGGCGTTCACCACCGAGTTCTTGCTGAAGAGACACAGGAACCAGCTTTCCTCTTGCCGACAAGTCAAGTTGCGCTACGTAGGTGGCATCTACCAAAATTCGAGAACGATTTTCGAAGCGCTAGCAGACTTCTCCATTTTTCCCCCCGACGGACATTCCGGAATCTACCCTTACAAGATCGCCTTCGATTTCGAGGCTTTCTTCAGACCGTGCAAAGAACCGTCGACGGAGCACGTGTCCCTGCTGTGGGATCACGTCCCTTTGTCGGCTAGCGTCGCATCCGACTTTCCGGGGTGGGAGGGGCCCGTCTGCTTCGTCAGAGCGTCCGACGCAGATTCCGACCCCTTGTTGGACCGAGTTTTAAATCACATAAACGAGAACGCCAAAGCGATCGGGGAAGCTGTGCTAGAACTTTACCGACCGACGTTAGCGAAGTTAGATGCGGCGATAGGTGAAGCTCTCCTGCTGGAGGAGGCGACGTTCACCACCCCTTCTCCAGGCGGCTTCGCTGCGGCTCAGACCAGACACCCGTTAGTTCAACTGAAGAAGCGTCTTCTGAGATACATCCGTCAAGCTCCAGTGGTGGGCTTCAACTCGGGGCGTTACGACTTGAACCTGATCAAAATACGCCTTCACTCGTTCTTCGCCTCCGGAGACCGAAGAAACCAAGAATTCAGCGTCATAAAGAGAAGCAATCAATACTTGGCGGTTTACACACAGCACACGGTTTTCTTGGACGTAGTCAACTATTTGGCACCCGGTTACAACTACGCGACCTATTTGCGAGCTTTCACCAGGAACGAAGAGAAAGGTCACTTTCCTTACGAATGGATGACGTCTACCAGGAAACTGGCAAACAGAACGCTGCCGCCGAGATCGGCTTTCGACAGCGAGCTGACGGGCGTCAAAATGTCCGAATCCGACTACGCCGCATGTCAGAAAGTTTGGTCCGACGAGAAGATGCAAACTATGGAAGACTACTTGATCCACTACAACAACAAAGACGTGAAACCTTTCATAGAAGCTCTGAAAAATCACGCTAAATTTTTCCAAGATCGCGGCATCGACATGTTGAAAGACGGAGTTTCTCTCGCCGGTTTGACTTTACGCTTCCTCTTCCAAAACCTAGAAGACGCGTTCACAACGTTTCCCCAGTTCGACGCCGTCCTCCACGCTCTGATCAAAGAGAATCTAGTCGGCGGTCCTTCCATCATCTTCCATAGATTTCACGAGAAGGGCACCACGCGGATAAGGGAGCACAAGTACGGCGAAGAAGCGAGACCGTGCCAACACATCCTAGGACTAGACGCTAACTCACTGTACTTGCGCTGCATGAGCGAAGCGCACTGCACGGGCTATTACGCGGTGAGACGGCCCGAGACCGAGTTCAAGCCCGAAATCAGGCAAAGAAACTCTCACAGCGCTTTGGAGTGGTTACGCTTCGTAGAGCACGACCGCGACGTGAAACTGCGCCACGCTCTGAACGGCGGCGAGATGGCGGTAGGCTGTCGGAGAATTCGCGTGGACGGATTTCACGCGGCCTCTAATACGGTTTTCCAGTTTCACGGGTGTTGGTTCCACGCTCACGAGTGCATACCGTCGCACCGATATCAGTGCGCTTCACTGAGAGAGGAGAGACGCGACAGAACGACCAGAGTAAGCGCTTACTTGAAAGCGTTAGGTTACAAGCTGGTCGTCGTGTGGGAGTGCGAATGGCGAGAGATGAAGCGTCGAGATGAGCGGGTCAAGGCCTCCCAACAACGCTGGAAGGTTGACGCTTTGAAAGTGTCTCGAAACGCGATGAGCGAGAGCGACATCCTTTCCGCTGTGAAAGAGGAGAAAATGTTCGGTTTAGTTCAAGTGGACATCACTACGCCGCCTCACCTACGAGAGTACTTCGAAGAAATGACCCCCGTTTTCAAGAACGCGACCGTTTCAAAATCGGACATAGGCCCTCACATGTCAGACTTTGCGCAGGAAGAAAAGCTGTTGAGCACGCCTCAGAGATGTCTGATAGGGAGTTACCACGGAAAAAATATTCTCTTGGGAACGCCGCTTCTCAAGTGGTATTTAGAGCACGGTTTGATAGTCACCAAAGTGCAGCTGGTGGTAGAATACCTACCTAAACGCTCCTTTGCCGGTTTCGCAGACGAAGTGACGGCGGCGCGAAGACGTGGCGACGTGAACGAGAACGAGAAAATTCTGTCAGACTGTTACAAGTTAATGGGAAACGCTACGTACGGTAAAACAATCTGCAACAAAGAAAAACACACGGCGGTGAGATACACTGACAGTCGGAAGTTCGAACTATTGGCCAATTCGTGGCGCTTCAAAAAGGCGTCCGAGTTGACTTCCGATCTGTTTGAAGTCGAACTACAACCGAAAACGGTCAAGAACAACCTCCCTATTCAGATAGGGTTCATGGTATACCAGTACGCGAAGTTGAAAATGTTAGAGTTCACATACGACTTCTTGGATAGATTCGTCGATCGGCGCGATTATGCCCTTTGTCAAATGGACACCGACAGTCTTTACATGGCTCTCAGCGGTGCCACGTTGGATGACCTAGTGAAACCTCGCCTGAGAGAGACGTACTTCAGAGAGAAACGAAAGTGGCTTCCGACAGCGGTGTGCGACGAGCACTTAGAGCTTTTCGTGAAGACAAAAACGGAAAGAGTGCGAGAATGGTGTGCGCCGCCCGGCGGATGTTGTGAGAGACGGTACCTTCACGATCTGAGAACTTCGGGGCTCATGAAAGCGGAGTGGGAAGGTGACGGGATCCTAAGTCTCAACCCTAAGACTTACATTTGCTACGATCGAGTCAGCGACACCGGTGAAAGAAAATCCAAAAAATGGAGTGCAAAAGGCGTACAGAAGAAACAAAACCCCCAGGAACCAGACGCCTTCTTGGATGTTCTTCGCCAACGAAAAACTCTCATTGCTGTAAATAGAAATTTCAAAGTGGTGCGAAACAAAATGGTCACCTACACCATAGAGAAAGACGGCGTGCGCTACTTGTATTATAAGCGTCGCGTGCATTCTGACGGTGTGACAACGAGTCCTTTAGAGATATGAAAAAAAAAAAAAAAAAAAAAAAAAAATAAGCGTGTGCATCTTTTCAAAAATAGAGTGTTTATCAAGATTGAAAAAAAAATAAATTAAAAAAATTAAAAGAAAATATTGTTGTGTTTTTATTATCATACGGCTTCTTTTACTAGTAAGTCGCGCAGTCTCTTAAAGCGTCACTCATGTGACGACGTCGCTTCCAGTCACGGGATCCTAAACAAAAAAAAAAACTTCTTCTTCTTCCGGTCACGTGATCAATCAGGTCGCTTCCGGTTGGCCATTAAGTCGTGTGACGTCACTTCCGGTCACGTGACTCATCAGGTCACTTCCGATCACGTGATCCTAAATTAGGTCATATGACGTCACTTCCGGTCCCCTAAGTAGGTCAGTAGGTTACCCAGAATGCACCATCCCCTAAGTAGGTCACTTCCGGTCACCCAATGGAGGCCTCTGATTGGCTGCAGGGTTACCCAGAATGCACCGCTAATCCCCTAAGTAGGTCACTTCCGGTCACGTGACCAAATGGAGGCCTCTGATTGGCTAACTAGGTCACGTGACGTCACCACTAATCCCCTAAGTAGGTCACTTCCGGTCACGTGACCAAATGGAGGCCTCTGATTGGCTGCATGTCGATTGAGTAATAAACAGTACTTAACTATAGTCCCGTTCCGATACATACTATACTACTAACTTCCTTTATATTCAACAAGCAGCGCGCTCTTCTCTGCAGCTCCTCTTTAGGACATACCAAAAAAATGGATTTTTGGCTCAAAACAGGTTACATTTTTTTGACCCCCCCCCCCCCCCCACTGAGAGGGGTCCAAATTTTTTTCACCCCCCCCCCCCCAGGCAAGGGGTCCAAATAAAATAAAATATTTGACCCCCCCCCCCAAAACCCACCACGCTGTTGTTAAAAAATGATCACTCCCTACGTGGTTGGAAAAGCAGAGCGACCGAAAACCCCACAGAGACCTTCATTATATTCCCCCCCTTTGGCCACTACACGTTTGTCCAGGTACTATGAGCATCCATGCTTTGTCCTATAACCAGACGCATTTCTCAGAACTGATGGTTTACATATTAATGTAGGAACATCACCAGCTCCTAAATGTCAAATACCCTCCCACCACACATCTATCAGTGCATGTAACCCAGTGTTGCCGAAAACCTTTTTTGCACACAGGCCAATGTGGCCTGTGTCGCAAGATCTTACACAGGCCATTTGCCTTCTACACAGGCCACATCGGCCCTCTTATCATAGAAATGACTACAGATCGTAATAATTCTTTAACAACAGCTTCTAATAGAAATATTTGAAAAATTCTTTGGCTGTTGAAAAGCTGAGATCATGGCCGGCCATTGTGGTCTATGTCTGATAGCCTCGCATCGGCCATTATGATTCTACATCGGCAAAAGCCGATGTGCCGATGTCATTTCGGCAACACTGGTAACCCACATTTAGGACACCCCCAGCCCCCTTTAGGGCTTCACTGTAGCCCAGTGGTCCATGTGCCAACTCTTTAAGGGCAGCATAGTTCTTCAACTCACTGTGTTCTTTTGTCGTCATAGGGAGTAACTCACTAGTACTGCAATAATGCATCATGCCGACCACACGGCCCCGGTCACGCGGTTGATACACTCTTGAAGGGTCGGCGTGATACAAATACAGTAGCGAATCATGTTGTTGCATCATGCTGACAAATGACCATGAAGTCTTAAGGCATCATGCCGTCCTCAAAGGGTTAAAGCTGGGTTGATGATGATGTAACATGTTTGTGACATGTTTGCTGTATCCCCTGTCGACCACCCACGGAGAGGGGAGCTTTATATATATATGTGTAGCACACACATTATAGTATACACGGTAAGGGGTCTATTGACAATGTTACAGAGATAAGGAAAGAGTTGTATGTCACAGTGGGTAATATGACACAGAATCTGCAACCATGATAACACTGTTAGGGAACAGCATGAATAAATGACACCATGTAGCATAGAGAGTGGATGAATGCACGTCCTTAACCCTTTATTAATGGCACAATGCCGAGTAAATAGTAGTAGCTTGGGTGGCATTGGTGCCTCATAAGGTCGGCATGGTGCATGAATGCAGCACTGATGAGCTGGGGCTGCATTCATTCATTATGGTGCCGAAGGCGCACAATGAATTAAAAACACAATGTTGTCCTTGTTAAATAAAAAAGAGTTAACTCAAACGCCATTGGTTCCCCTGAACTGAATGGGGAAGAGAGGTCTTTAATGTTGGATAAATGACATTATGCATTGATTATTGTTTTATGCCACAAAAAGGGCACAGTGTTTGGAACAGTCAACACTACTAATATACTGCCCTTAAATTAAAGGACTAGGTAGTGGAACTTAGGGTGTGGCTTCAGTGATATCTAGTAGGGGCACGAGAATATATCTACTACAAAATGTGAATCACCAAAAGGCAGTAAACACTGTATAGTGTGGCTCCTCACACCTCCTAAATAGTAATATTTGTTTACCACAGAGCTGGTATGTGAGTCGGAAGAAGGGGGTGGTGAGGTTGGGGAGGGAGTAGAAATATTGATTAATTGTAAACGTTTTCTGTTTGTTCCGATCGTCTCTCGTTATGAAGAACCTTTTTTAGTTGAGGGTAAAAAGAGCTGCAGTGGTCTGGTCTGTAGGCGTGTTGTGTCAGTCGCCGCACAGGTTTTACCACCACGAGACGCGTCGTGTGGAAATGGCATTTCTCTCTGCGTTCACGTCCCACTTTGGTCTATTGTCTGTTGTCTGTCATTAAAGGCTTTCTTTTGGTTGTTTATCTGTCTTAAACTATTCTGTCTTTGTATCTCATTGTTTGTCATGTCTCTCTCGATCTCTTATTCTTAAATCATTTAAAAAAAGGGGAGGAGGGTGCGTTTACAAGCTGGAACCACCCCAGCCTGGATCCGCCCCTCTCTATCTACCGGCAATTGTATATGAGAAGTGTCTAACTCATTCGAGCGGCCCTCTCAGCCAGAGTCTACAGATTGCTGTTTTATAAGGCACGAACTAAAAGTAGTGTTTTTTCCTCTGAGGTTAGAAACAGGCCCCTTCCCTCTCCTACCTGCGTATAGGTTTAATCTGAAGTTTCCATATCCTAGACTGTGGCTAGAGTAGTTCTCAAACAACCGCTTACAGGGGCTTAAGGCTGCTGGCTTAAACCTTTCAGAGCCGCATAGTGCTTTTATGCTTAATACTATTTAAGTTGTCGTCATGATGCATAAATGATGTTACATGTACCGCGGTATCACCAGAGCTGCGTTTATCCAACCTGCATCATGTCGACATGAATCTGGTAGTATATATCGGTTAATAACAATCTTATGAAAATATTTAATTTTTTGCATGCTATTAGGGCATGGACAAATTCTCTGTTCAACTTAAACGGCAAAATAACATAGGATATTTAATATTTTACTATTGAAGTTCATATTTGGAAGC
The DNA here is from genome assembly GCA_947462335.1 of Harmothoe impar. Classification (NCBI taxonomy): domain Eukaryota; kingdom Metazoa; phylum Annelida; class Polychaeta; order Phyllodocida; family Polynoidae; genus Harmothoe; species Harmothoe impar. The sequence goes on along the minus strand of OX381720.1, from coordinate 41,844,183 downwards.
TATGCAACATAAGTATGTACTTTGATACATGTCAAAACGAAAGTAAGAGTTAACCCTGTAAGGGCAACATCATGTCACAAAAGCTCATGCTGTTATCATGATGCATCAATGCATTCATGCATCATGATAACGTTCTGTGAGTGTATAAATCCAATAGGATCAGTATAATTCATTGATACATTCCTGACGAGTCATTCGCAAGGGCTGTCTTGATTCATTCGTAATGACTAGGAGAGGGCATCAAAGAATTAGGCTGCCCTTAAAGGTTTATGATATGTACATGAGTACCTGTATATGTGGTCATAACTTGGCAGCTATCGGACACTGCTAACCCAGTGAACCCGTTATGTGGTGACGCCCGGTCAAGGCTCTCCCCATGCACCGGGATAAATGTGGAAAGGATAATGTGTATGATATGTAATTTGTGTGTGTGTTATACTATGAGTGGTGGTTTCCCATGTTATATAAGGAAGGGTCCCTCGTTTAGTTGATATTTTCCATACTTTGATGTTTTCTAGACCTGCCCCGCGCAATTTCTTATTTATTTGGGGGGGATTTCTAGATCTACACAAGCAGGGGTATACCAACTAACGTTATCTGTTCAAATAACACAATACTGATATTTAATAAACAGGAATAGTATTATTGCTTTCATGTATCAGTCACTGATTGAGACAGTAGCCTTATCACAGATGTTTACAAAATATTACTACTTGACCTTATACATGCCTGCCTGTCATAAAAAAAAAAGAAGTTTGCCCATCCTACGCATTCTGGCTAACTGTCGTTTGGGTCATATTTCAGGACAGAAAATGTAAATTGCGAAGTCCTTCCAGATTAGGCATGGCAATAGTTGATCTAACGGGCCTTTTTTTTTAACCCTATAAAGGCCGCATAGCACTGTAGTGTGGTATAGCCTATGTCATCATGCATGCATGCATGCAGCCCTGGTAAATAACTCAAAGTGCTGCATTGAAGCATCATGTCGATGTCGGTCGATACATTCCCAAAGTATCCGCATGATGCAACCACCATAGTGTCAGCGAGTTACTCGCCGGGGCTTTGTTGGTGCATTTTATCGAGAAATTTTGCTGTAAAACAGCATGCTGTCCTAAAATAAAGACTAACAGGAGCGATTATAATGTATTACTGAGTACTGGCAGTGAGGTGCCTTAGTAATTAGTGCACCACCTGACCCTTTGTCATAGAGTGCAGGTGCGTCATTAGACATCCATGTTAATCTCTGGCCTGCATCCATATTAAGGACACACTATAGGAGACTCGGTGCGTAGAAGTGCCTAGTACATGACCATCATACTACAGGTGACAGGCCAGAACAAACGAAAGGTGTTTCAGGTAACAAGGCCAGAAAATATACATAATGTAAAATATGATTTCTTAGAAAACCTTTTTGGGGGAAATTTGGGAGGACTGCAGATTTAATCTACTTAATATTACTAAAAAAAAGTCTGTTAAAATATTTTAGTCTAAGACACCTGAAAAACACAAGGTATTTTGAGGGTCTAGTCTATGTAAAAGAAGTAAAGTAGACCGCGTTGGGAAGTAAACTACTGGTACATGTAACTACATGTATCAGACGAGTCTAATCTAAACCGCGTCATACGGGGCCCTTTTCGTATAATGACATTGGGGAGGTTATGCAAGATATCACTCCCATGTTGAGAGGGAGGCGACTTTTATTGGTCCCACATCCATTTAAATTATTTTACAATGCAGACAAAATGAATTTGATTAATCATTTATAAACCAAAGTGTGTTGTTGTGCATGCATCACCTGTCCACATTAGGTACAGCTGAGTGACTAGTCCACACTGGCCGCTGCTCGGCCAGCACCCTGAGTCATCTCTGGTATATACAGAGCAGCATCATGGAGGGAAAGTAGTGGCCAGGATATGACAGCGCCATAGAGAAAGCGGACCAAGAGAAAACAGCCCCAGAGAAAACGGACCCAGAGAAAATGGCCCAACGAGGAAACGGTCCCATGGAGATAATGACCCCGATACTCCAGGAATAAGCATCATCGTCTGTAAATCTTAAACTAGCATTTATACCATATAATCTTAAAATGTTAGAATGCACTAAAACCATATCCCACATAATCGGGTTAGAGGGTGCAATGGTTCTTCTTGAAGGTGGACCAGAGAAAACGTACCAGACACTATAGGGTCAGTTTGATTTTTTTTTTGAGATTGGCCTTTACCCCTGGCGCTACTACCGGTACATACAAGACAGGCGCTTATCAGATAAGGTTTTCATGCATCAGAAGAGGACGGTGAAAAGATGTTCCTCTGTAGTAGCGTGTGTGGGTGTGTAGGTGTTCTAACATGCCCTAAGTCCTGACACACAATCTGTGTGTCAATACTAAGGACATGAGGATACTCACACCGTTAACATGCTCTACGGTCATTTGTCACCGCTCATGTACCGTGTCTACTCTATCTCTCATCAATTGTCATATCTGCACATTAATTAAACCTCTGTCCAGCCAGGTGGCGACTGACCAATTTTAATCATCTATGAGCGGATGTGCACAGTTTTTTTTCACTATTTATATTAAATTGGCAGCTGAAAATGGAAATATTCACACCTATTTATACATGTATCACACAGTATTCACATACCGTAAAACCCCGCCTTTAAGACGACCATATTTTGGGGTTTATTTTCCCTAACTAGGGGTTCGTCTTAAAGGTGGGGTTTTCTTATATAGAATTAAAGAGAAAGCCATTCTCAAGTTTTTCTTCATACAAGGGGGTCTTCTTAAAGATGAGGTCGTCTTGAAGGAGGGGTTTTACGGGTATATGGTGAACATTAACCACCTGAATTTCAAGAAAATTTCAAATTCTTTGCAAATTTTGACAGTTTGTGGCTTCATTTAGGTCTTATTACTACAGTTTCGGACTGATCGTAGAAAGGTTGGTTTGTCCGTATGCAAAAAAGAGGATCAAGTTTCAAGAGAGGGACTCAATAAATCAATTCATTCCACGCGTACCAACGATCCACATTTTTTTCTCTTTCCATATACCCCTGGTTTGTTCATGACGTCAATGAGAGGTGGATATAAGTATGCAAAATACCACTAATTATCTCTAAATGTGACTACCAGATGCATAATTAAATAGCCTAATCTAATGGCATCCTGTCAAGTGGTATTCCTTGTACGCGTTAGGACTCCCCAGTCCGCTCAGAGACTATTGTTGGTTTCCATGGTTACCCAACATAGACGTCAGGGGTTGCCTGTCCGTAACCATGGTTATTTAGGTTGTCACAGCGCACCTTTAAATAGCCTCATCCCCAGACCTGGCTTATCCTCTGTCTCAGTGTACATGGTACCGACTGACGTCAGACTCAGTAGAGACATGGTGTCAACTAACCCCTTAACGACCACATTGTGTTTTTCTTTTTTTTTTCTTTCTATTTTTTTTTGTATACACACCCATTGCAGTGTTTATCGTCATGCTTTTCAGTTTTATACTTTTAGGTTCACCGTCCAAAATGAATATGAGTGTTTACTGCCATGCCATTTGTCATCAATTTAGGGACGGCATGATGTTTGAATGCAGCGCCGGATGGCATCTGATCTTTGACGGAATTTTGGCCATCCAAATAAAATGATTTCCTGATTTGATTTCCGTTTTCTCAGATGAGAAACCGTTGGTTTCATAAGGCCAAAAAGAAAAAAAGGGTTGTTTCAGATCACCCGACCGACCATATCAAAAGAGGGCCGACCCTACGTTTTTTTATGCAGTTTTGAAGATGTTATTATTCTTAGCCTTTTTGGGTCAATTTTCGGGTCTTCGGAGAGGCCGGGTAGTACTTTCATGTTTAAAAAAAAGTAAAAAAAAAAAAAATCCGACCTACCGACCCTACTTTTCATGCCATGTTACCTGAAACAAACTTTTTTTTTGCCTAGGCCTCAATGTATAAACAAATACTTGACAAGTCGGCCTAGCTTCTGGGCACAGCACCTACCCCAGGCACAGAGTATAACCAACGTCACAAGTCTCTCTGCGGTTTCTGCTGATCAACCACAGGGTAATTAACCACCTTTAAGCACTGAAATAGAAAGAGACAAAAAACACAATCCTCAATCCCATCAGAGTGCCCTTTGGCTGCTCCTCCGCCACCATGCCTACAAATAGCCGATCCAGGGCCCAAAGACGTAGTAACTTAAATACAGGCCCGAGACAACAAGGCATCTGTTTTGGCAGATTTCGTTGAGGCGTTCCTGTGACATCATAGATGGTTGTCTTTGCCTGCTTTGATTTCATTGTGGTTGTTAACTCTTAGAAGGCCGTATGGTGCTTTAATGTGCGGCCCTGGAGAGTCTACTCGCCCGTGCTGCATAGATGCATCACACTGATCCTTTGGGAGTGTATCAACTCCATAGTGTCAGCATGATGCTTGGATGCAGCACCAGCGAGTTGCTCGCCTGGGTGTCATAGCCGCTATGATAGCGTATTCAAGCAGTATGTGGTCCTCAAAGTGTCCAAATACCGAGTGTTAAACGCTAATGAGTGGACTAAAGAGAGAACAAGATGTGTTGACATTTCTCAGCACTGGGAAAGTATAATTCACATAACTATTGTTCTAGTGGACATAAATCAATTCTTGTGATCGATGTAAGCTAGCATGATGTAGGGAAATGAAATCATTTATGCCTTCAACTGCATCCATGGGGTCAGTATTACAGAGGCATATATGATATGTATCACGCTTTGAAAGTATATACCGGTACATTGGAAAGAAGATAATTATGTAATTGGCTCTGTGAGTATGTATTCATCGACTCGGTGTATAACACCTCGTCTTGACCTAGCTTGTAGGGCAGTGGTTATGAGGCATACCAAGGTACAGGTGTCGTCTATCTGACTTAACCCTCGGGTATGCAATATACCCAAAGTGTGAAACCTTTGTCTCAGGGGTCCACCGTGGGTTAAATTATTCTATTGGTACATAGGTGGTGCGTCCTGGTATTATATGGACTGCTTGCAGTTTTGCATGATTGGTGATAGGGGATTGGCTAGCATAAAGGACACAACGTAAAGGATCCCTAATAGCAACAGGATTAGTGAGACACTCTCATCTCAAAGGGGATGAGTTAGGGGTAGGGAGAAGCACTGTGGGAAGATCCTGGTGGGAGTTGCACCAACTTTACCTGCAAACTATTGGAGCAGAGAGAACTACATGTAGATGGCAATGCAGTGCAGGATGTAGGGTAAGGAAGGGGGCTAGTAGGGATAGGGTACGTAGATTGAAAAATAGAGTTATGCTCTTTCCATACCCATTTGCCCCTCTGCCCTGCCTGCCTGCCTCCCTCACCGCCCCTGTCCCTCCCTTCTAAGTTCTTTACCATTGCTAGGGTCGACATGTCATACACATACACAGCGTTGACAAGCTAATCGCCTGCAATAATGCATCATGACCTGCACAAATGAACATGAAGCTCGAGGTATCATCAGGTCCATAAGCTGAGGAGGTTTAGACCAACACAAATACTTCATTCACCTTCCTGACAACCCTAAAAGGGCCACATTGGAAGACACAGACAATCTTAGTCGAAATAGACTATACCGTTCAGATACAGTCTGACTTCATATATTTGCACTTCACCTCGGCACATGCAAAACACTGCATAAAGGGGATACCGTATGGCCAATTCCTCAGAATCAAGAGGATATGCACTAGGGAGGAAGACTTCATGTCAAATGTCCTAGTCAAGGGGGTACACTTCCTACGCAGAGGATACCCCAGAGACCTGATCTTAGACGGCCTTCTAAAGGCCATTGATAAACCAAGGTCAGAAGTGCTCAACCCCAAACCAAAGGCAAAGGCCGCAGACAACACCTCCTTCCTGGTGACTACATACCACCCCACATTTAACAATGTGAGCAAAGTAGTCAGGAAAAACTGGCCCCTCCTTGCCAGATCCACCAAAACCAAACATGTACATGATGGGAAACTGGTGGTCTCTCTACGGAAACCACCAAACCTAAGGAGCACCATAGTAAGAGCTAAACTCAACTATAAACCGATCTTCCAGGATCCCACAGTCGGACCTGGTCAATCAACCACTGGACCTAAACACTCCAGCGCCACTAAGGGTCGCAGTTACAATATATGTAGTCGTACCGACTGCCCATACTGCCCAACCCTTAATCTAAGTGGCACAATCAAGTCCCATGTGACAGGTCGTGAATATCAAGCGAAATTCAATGTATCCTGTAAGAGCTCCAATCTAATATACTGTCTTTCATGCAAACAGTGTGGAAAACAGTATGTGGGACAAACTGAGAGAAGACTCATGGACCGTTTCCAAACACATTTTGGGAACATCCGCCATGTCCGTCTTAAGACAGACATGGGGAAACACTTCAACTCTGAAGGTCACCATGGTCTTGCGGATGTAGAGATACACATTGTAGATTTCATCCATCTCCACCCAACCTCTAAAGGTGCCCAAGTTCTTAGAAATAAAATCGAGAACAATTGGATGTACCGTCTGCGGACGGTGATCCCTGATGGACTGAATCTGATAGATGCTCCTATCTACCAGAGTCAAACCAGTGGCAAAAAGCAGGAGAAACAAGTGAAAACACCAGCCCCCCCAGTGAGACCCCCCACCCCAAAATTCGGATATATATTCCGTGGAGGGCGGTAGTGGGGGGACATAAACTCACTATAAAGGACTGGCTTCTCCTTTGCAACAGCTCTGAACACCGGCATTCTAACCTCTTGCCTCGTCGAAAAATTTCCTTTTTACCGGTATTTTTCCAGTGTTCACCTGTCTCAGTCCACCGAAAAATAATTTTCTTATAAGCTTTGGCATAATAGAAAAATATTAGGACCGCCCCCTACAAAATTCTAGGATTTCCTAGAAGCCTTGACCCGCAATAACACTCATACAGTGTTATTAAGATGCCTGATGAGCTTTTTTATAAGCGAAACCTTATCTGTCTCCACCATTTGTCTTTAAACAATTGGGTTACCAACAACAAACCACTCCTGGTCAGTTGCTAGTTACCGTAACCAACCTACAGTTGGTTGCTAGGGAGACAACTCCTTGTGACATCACACATGACGTCACATGGGGGCGGCGCCATGACAACGGCGGCTATTGAAGTTTTGAATAGCTTCAGTTCAAGGTTGCATCGCGGTGAGGGTAGACCTATACCCTCGTCTTGTTTAAGGACTTCATATATTTTGGCCGTTTCTAAGCTAGCTGGGTGGGATAGAGATATCTTCACCTGTAACTAGTGTTAGTGACCTTCCCTTTCAGTCCTTGTACACTTATACTGAATACACCTATATGTGTGGTGCATGGACCGTATCGGTGGTTGTACTGAACTAGGGCTCTGTCTCAGTGAGATGCACACACCCATCTCCAGTTAAAGTATGTCCAGAAACTCACCATGAGAAAGCAATCTTTTCATCAGTTTGCTAAAATTTCACTTGCATCTTCTGAGCCATTTTGAAAAATTCAGTCGCTGACGTGTGCGAAAAGCATCACCATGTGGTAGTCTGTATAAGAGCATAGTCTTGTGGCAGCATGTATAGCATATACATTTTGAAATAATACACTTGAGTAAAGATAATAAATATCAATGTAACTCTGTCAGTTTTAGTCTGTATAAAAGCGTTAACAAATAATGAGGTCGTACTGACCGCACGCTCAACTACGCGAACTGATGTACAATGATGGTTGTTGACTCAGGGTTCATACCCTGAGGCATATACGACGCCTGGCATTTCCTTTAAGACGTTTTTTAACCATTTTAAAATCAATATTACTCAGTTTGTATTTTAGTTAGAAAAAATACAAAAAGCTAAAATAAAGGGCAAGATCTGGGGACAAACGTTTCCTTCAAAAAGTTAATCAATATCTCTTTTCTTCTATCCGCAATTCGACTGCGATCTTCGCGTATTTTTTCTCTCTTTTTCTTAAACGCTCGAAGAAATGCTCATCTGACCAGACAGGTATCCTATTTCTATCTTTCTGACATAAATCTACCATCTCAAATATTAAAATGCCATTCAACCAAGCTAAACTGCCCTCCATATGATATAAATTACTTAAATGAACTTCTTACAATACCCTAAACATACCAAGAACAAGGATTGTTTTAGTTCTCATACCACCCTCTCACATACATGGTGGCGCCACAAGCATTTCTCGTAGTCTGCGAGGCCTCAAGGAGACAGCACGAGGGTCCCACAGCAGCAGCATAAAAGGAGTGCAAAGCAAAACTGTACCACCCATATCTTCGCCGTTTATCATCCGATCGACGCACTTTTTGATAGGGACAGAAGGCGGTACATGCCCGCAGCTTGCAACTGTCGCCACACCCACCTGCACACCCACACTAGACCCACACCCACCTGCTCTCCCACACCCCCCTGCTCACCCACACCCACCTCCTAGCCTGAAATGGAATAACATACATGTATGACACATGATTTGAGGGTATGTTTTAACAAGGAATTCATTTCTGATGCCAGAATGGACCAATGAATGATTATAAGGGAGTGTTAAATCTAAGTACAGGATAAGGTACAGATTCAGCTTACCCTGAGTCACACGCTCAATCTTTGCAAATTTGGGACTGAACTAAGAATCAGTGAGAGTTGTGTCCACACGTTGATGGATAGAGTGTAGCCTTCTTGCTGCTGTTCTCACATACATGCCATGTATGTAATGTCTTTTGACAGTTAAATATAGAAAGGTGGCAGCGACTGTCCCCAGTACTTAAACCACACATGTCTACATGCAGATAACAAACATGTCAATTTTCCTATTGCTACTTTCCTATTTCTACTTTCTCTTGGTATTCAGTTAAATACAGTTCCTATGGAAAAAAAGACAAAAATCGATGAGATGACAATGGAAATGCCATACCTAATACAACTGTATATATGTGGCAGTGTGTGTGTTCGTGGGAAACCGGGGGTAGAACTTTCTCTACAGAAAAAGTGGGGAGAGAAAGTACCAAGTCTATCCCTCAGTAAACAGTGAAACATCAGGTGGTGCACTCAGATACAGCTTGATGCATATTGGAGAATTGCTCAAAGCTATGCAGGAGTGATGATTGACTATCTAATACTCAATATTATTACATGTAGATACTAAAAGTATGACTCTATGTGTCCTTTGTAGATGATGGGGCAGTGTTGGAGCTGGACGGACTTGGTCGTACAGCGGTGATGTACGCCGCCCACTTCGGCCACCTCGACACCTTACAGATCCTCCTGGAGAACGGCGCTGACGTCAACGCCACAGCTCACGGTGAGTACAAACAACTTATCATTAACCCTCTCCGGACGACATGATGCCCCCTGATATGACATCATGTTCATTCTGTCATCATGATGCACAAATGCAGCAGAGGTGAGTCGCCAGTAACTCACTGGTAACTAAGGCCAAAAAAAAAGAGGTGTTTTTCAGGTTACCCGACCCTACCTAGAAAAACAGGGCCGACCCTAGAAATTTTTATCCAATTTTGAAAAAAAAAAGTATATTCTAAGTAATTTTGGGGCTATTTCAGAGTCAGTTTGATGGTCCACGAGTCGATGCCAGTGTTGGCGAGTCAGTGCTGTAGTTTGCGAGTCAATTTTTAGGTACTTTTCAGGCCATGGGATCAATTTGTCTTTATAAAACAATTTTGGGGTTATTTTAGAGTCAATTTGATAGTTCACGAATCAACACCGTTGTCGATGAGTCAGTGCTGGGTACTTTAAAGGCCAAAGTAAAAAAGTAAAAAAAAAAAAAAATTAAAAAAAAAAAAAAATTAAAAAAATCCGACCTACCCTACCTAGATTTTCAGACTATGTAACCTGAAACACACCTTTTTTTTTGGGCCTAACCAGTGCTGCATTAGTATTTACATCGATCATGCTGACCCTTCAGGAGTGTATCCACCCTGTACATGTGTAGGCCTGGGGTAGGGGTAGGGTCAGGATGAATGCACCAAGGGTATGTTACTCGCCACGGCTGCATGTATGCACCAATGCATTATGCTGTCCTTAAAGGGTTACTACTGGATATGACAGTACCAGCATGTCCATATATAATATACATAACAGCCAACTGGATGTTTTGTTCTCCCACGAAAGGGTGCAGCAAAATTGATGAAGTTTTGCCACTGTAATTTAAAGATAGATTGATACAAGTATGTGGTACCGCAGACAGACCTAGCAACACCAGAGATAGTACAGAAACACCAGGGGCTAGTCTCTGGTAACACACACTGTGTGATATCATTGTCTGTGATATATTAAAGAAGCAACAAGCACAACATGGTTGCTGAATACATTATATGCGAGTAGCCCGGCCTGTCGCCTGTTCGATAACTCCTCGATAGATCTGCTTCTCCGCACAATAGGCTTTAGATAATGTGCTGGACTGGCTTGTTAGTCTAGGGTGAAGGCAATTACACTGGTAGTCAACACATGTACAGAAGATGATAAGAGTTACAGTCCCCATATAATGGCTTATCGATTGGTACTGTAAAACTTTGTGTATAAGCCTAACTCGCGTACAAGCCGCACCTAGACTTTGGGCCGATCCTATAAGCCGCACCACTGGGGTCTGATTATGGCGATTTTAGTATTACACGACCCAGAAGGATAAAAAAAAAATAATAAAAGCAATTCTAACCTTCTAACCTGCTATAGAAATCTTATAAACTCGCACCTGTCTAGGTCCAACGATTGAAAGACCTAAAATCTCAGAAAAATGTACAAAAATCCAGAAAAAAATCTCGGGAAAGTGCTTTAGACGAGTACATGTGTTAGGGTGACCTCTCTACCAACAAGATAATTCCCTGATATTAACTCGGCATATATTCTCAGGGTGAGAACGGTACACATCCGACAGTTATACCTATTATTAGTGCTTATCGCACCGACACCGCACCCAGAAAAATCAATGGCTGCGCACACTGAAGGACCTACACGGGAACAATAGACATGCGGCTACAGGTACTGCTTGACTGGGTAGCTCTATACAGGAGCCATACACGGCCCTGTCCTGTCTGCATCTACTGCTCCCTTTGGCCATATTGGTGTTGTGTGTAACCCTAAATAATGGCATAGTGCTTTATTGAAATATGCCCTCTGTTGTCATGATGCATACATACAGCCCTGATCAGAAACTCACCGGTGCTACATTCATGCATCATGCTGATGCTATCGGGTTGATACACTCCCGACGGGTTGGAATGTGCACCAACGCAGTTACTCGCCTGTATTGTGTTTGTACATGCTGAAGGCAGATGTTCCTTAGTTTAATACATGCAACAAGTCGTCCTTAAAGTGTTAAGCTCGCTGCCGTCCACCACTAGAGTAGCGATACAAGCCTTCAGTTCCATTCAGCATGACATAATGCCCATAATACCCGCACTGTAGACCTGGTTAATGGCTGCACTGTAGGCTGTATACGCCATGTGATCCAGGGTGGGGTTAGATTCGAGGGTCTATAGGGGCTACCTATACTGGGAATTATTTACATACATGTACTATACAGAGTAAGGTACTATGCATTCAGAAGCATTTATTCAAGAACCCTTCCAAGAACAAGTTTATTTTCCATTCTTCAATATCTCACTGACATCTTGGGTTCTTTTTTGTTTATTCCCTAATGTATTTTTAGAATTTGACTTTAAATAGCTAATGCATCGTAACCTCTAGTAAAGTAAAAGATCGACTTTTTTTCACTGGTCAAATCAGGCAATGTGCATGTATCAAACATCCCCGCCCTGACTCCCACTAGATGTTGCAGGGGGCATGATACAGGTAGAGTGGTGAATGACGTAGATACCGCCCTGCCACACCCTGCCCATGCACATAGCGCAGCAGCCAGCTGACTATAGCGCTTAGTGACAATAGAAGTGAGTGAGATAGGATCTAACGTAGATACTAGATTGTAGTATCATCACAGGTCAAAACAGACTAGCGCGTCCCTCCCGCTAGTCTCCGTGGCCATACATGGGTTTGTGGGAAACTCTTGTGGGGGGACAAAATGGCGGCCTACATAAGGTGGCCATCTACAGCGCTATATGATGACTGGCCTGGGTGTAACCTTTTGATGGTGGTGGTGAAACTTTAATGTTTAAGAGCTGGCAACAACACCTGAATAATATAATATGGTGGACCTAAATTAGGTTAAACGCGGGGAGAGGGTCAGGGGAAAGGAAGTAGTATTAGAAGGGTAGGGGACATCGGACACGATAGTATGTAGGCTCAGTCTCATGAGTTTGTAACATTTCAAACGTCTTTGACCGGTGCCGTCTTTGACCGGAGCCGTCTTTGACCGGTGGCGTCTTTGACCGGGTATGTGATTAAAATGAAGAAAAAAGTAGTATATAGTAAAGAAATTTAAGCTTCAACTTCTTCATGTAATAAACAGTCTATGGTTGTTTTACCCAATTAAAAAAATATATTTTAATGCACATATTAAGGGTTACTTTTGGGCTTTTTTTCTTCAGCAGGTCAAAGACGTCACCGGTCAAAGACGACGCCGGTCAAAGACGTTTCAACTGTTACAAACTCATGAGACTGAGCCAGTAACATAGATATATGAAATATATCAATTTTAGATAATGCCTCGAAATGATGTGTTATAACATATTATACAAAATATTTACCCATTTCTTTACTATACACTACTTTTTTCTTCATTTTAATCACATACCCGGTCAAAGACGGCTCCGGTCAAAGACGGCACCGGTCAAAGACGTTTGAAATGTTACAAACTCATGAGACTGAGCCTGTAGTGTGGTCGTGTGTATTTTTGTCCAAAAGGGGTGAAATTTGTTGGACCATCTTAACATGAAATGCTTTTTTATATCGTATGGCAAACATTTACTTCCATGGAATGAATAGAATACGCCGAGCATCTTTTCTGCGTGACTACACACATACGTTCTTTCTCTTCAACAACTGCTTGGTAGATTTTCATTTTGAAGAAGTGGCAACTCTGATATGGGAAATATCCATAGACGTAGGTAGTCGCCACAGTTGATTTTTCTTCTGTACCAATGTTAGCTCCAATGTGAAATCGCCTTTAGGAAGTAGTAGGTAAAGTTTACGTTGGCAGCGCCTCAGTCTACACAGTCCCATGACTTCTGGTGTTCGTCTAGGTCCAAAACAAATAACCAATATGTTTCAGGTTCCACATAAAGAACATCTAGACTACAGTAAATCCCTATGTAATGCAGGTGAATTTTATATGTGAGATGTAATTTATACGCGGGCATTCATGGTACTTTGTAAAATTACAAGAAGTATTGCTAAAGATATGTGCCTATAAAACACTTTTTTGCAAGGGTCGGTTTGGTGGCATTAAACACACCCTTTTTCTCCCTTTAAAAACGTCTACGGGGGTAGTTAAACATACGGCTCACTGACCATGGCGTAACGCTATAATGTGTCGCTTGGACGGTTATTCATGTCCTATATTTACTGATCAAAGGAAGCCTGAATGGGACTTAACTTGATATTGCTTTAGTGTACTATGTCTTTTGTTGCCATGATGCATAAATACAGCGAGTAACTCGCCAATAGCTGCATTCATGATTCAAACATCATGCCAACCCCACGGGGTTGATACACTCCCAAAGGCTTGGTATGATGCATGGAATCAACCCACTTTAAATACCAGTATATATAGCCTCTCCAAGGCTGCATGGCGACAAATGGCATATGGAATATAAAAGATTAATCTGTCTAATAGTGTCTGCAGTGCACCAATATATAATAGGGTCTAGACGTGTATGCGTCAACTGCCTTTATATCATTATACAAATGACGTCGTGACGATTAATAACTAGATAAGATGAACTGATTACAGCAGTCTCGTGACCCCAACTGATATACAGTCAATACATCATACCCGGTAGTCATGAGTATAAGTACACTGTATATACAAGGGAGTACATGTACTACAACCCAGTATTCTCCTGTTTTCTCGATAATATTGCATGATTTACCGTATCAAATGCCATTTTTAGGTAAAGGCTCAGCGGAACAGAATATAGGTTTGCTGATTCTTTTTTTACAGGATTTTTATTGGGTCAACAAAATAACAAAATATGTCAAAAAGGTAACAATTAGAAATAGAATAGAATAGAATGCTTTGTTAAGTGCATTGTGTGCTTTTTATGTCGAATACAGGACTGCAACACCAAGGAAAAGGGGAAAATGGGTGTGGGGGTTTGCACCTATCATAATTAAATTTTGCTGTTGTTTTTTTGGCGTACGATATTTCTTTAAGTGCACTGTGCGCTTATTACGTCGAATACAGTATACTAGTATACATATAACATCCATTTCCCATTAGAAGCAGCGCAGCCGTTCTGCTACCTGGGCCCATATTAACATTGCTCATAAGAGTGAAAAATCGGCATTTAAATCATGTATACTCTTTCAGGTTCACAACTAGTTCTTGCATCAGACAAGCATATGCATAGATATAGGTTTATAGTGCTATTTTATATATTTCATGAGGGAGAGCCGAATGAGATAATCCTGAGTATTGAACTGCACAATGTATTCAGTTTCCCTCTGCATTAATGTCATACAATAAGTGACAATATTTGTTGAAATTCCTCTTGATTTTTATTTGAATTTTTGTTTGGTATAACAATTTTATAATCAACTATAATGTCACAGGCCATGATATATTGGGGAGTGTTATCTAACAGGTGGTGTGACCTACAGCAATCAACAAGAGTTAGTTACAAAACCCGATACGTAAACTGAAGCTGAAACTGATTTAGATGACCACCCGGGCCAGAATGCAGTGGAAGGACAGTGTTAAACCAGTGCTAAAACAGTTGAGTGTGGCAGTAGTTCTTCAGTGTTGAAACAGTGTCAGTAACAGTGCCAAATCAGCATCTTCTGTCTGCCCACTGCCTAACATTACAGAATAGGGTAGTAGTGGTCCAGTGATAGAGCAGTGTATGATCAGTGTGCAAGCAGTAGTGGATCAGTATGTCCGAAATATGTAAATGAGGTGGTAGTGCTTGATCAGTAGCCTACTGATTTAGCACTGCTGCAGCAGTGGCTATTCAGTAGGAGTTGTAGCCCATCGAAAACTGGGATTGTGGCAGTATTGGATCAGTGCTACTGAGCAACCACTGTATTAGCAGTAGCGACCAGTAGACTACTGATGAAGCACTGCTGTAGCAGTGTGGCATTAGTAGTACTGATGCTAAGGTGAGCAATCAGTGTATAGAGAAATGTATATACATGTTCAATTCAAAAGACCTTTCAAGATGTTGACCCAATAGAATGATTGAGACTGTTAGTGTGAGAACAGGTTTGTGTGGTTTACTTACCATAGTGAAATCCTAATTCTATTTCAAGTAGTCCACTGTGATCACAGGGTCTTGAAAGTATTGTATGCCCATTCTTGTAAGATTGAGTAGCCTCCTTGTCAGAATATTTCTGTAAAATATGCTCCCTATGTGTTTCTCTCTTGGCCCCACTGGATTCTGGCGCATTCTGTGCAACTGTCAGATTTGAATGTGTCTAGTAACCCAAATAAAAGTAGGCCAGAAGTACCAGTATGTCAGTATTGAATCAGTGACTACTGAATTACACTGACACTCGCCCTGGGGACTATGTCCCAGAAGTGTTGGATCAGTAGCCCTAGAAATAGCCCATCATCTGACAAAGAGATATCAGTGGCAGTTCAGTGGACTACTGGCTCTGCACTGAATAAAGCAGTGGGGGATTAGTAGTTTTGGGAGTGTTGGATCAGTGCATACTGAAATATGAAGTGGTGAATCAGTTTGGTATCAGTGGTCACTGATTTAAGAAGTAGCTACTGCCTTCTGGACCGGGCAACCAAGGTATACGCTAGCCAATTACTAGTGTTTACAATATGCAGTAGTATCAGGCATAAATAGGGTTAACTAATTGTCCTACCCTATCCTGATGTTACAATATTTGGACACGGAGGGTCACAGTGTTCTGATAATCGAGCTTGAACGTCAGCTTCTGTTCAGTGCCTTGTTACCACTGGTCTAGGTCATCCCGTAGCGTTGAGCCACTATACCATGGTGAGCGTTTCGAAGAAATCATTGTGTGTTCTCTTCCCGAGGAACTTGCGCTTGTTGCTGCTTTCCTACCTGCTGTATCTCAAATGTCTGCCAGATTCAGTCAGCTTGTACATTAGAATTACTGTAAAACCTTGTGTATAGGCCGCAGCTAATAATACTAGTATGCAAGTTAGATCGGCAGTACGGCCTAGGGAGTGTTCATTTATTAATTACAGGGGATGTGGTGAGTTTTTGGGCGGAGGGGCGAAAATGTTTTACACCCCACGCTCGAGAGCGCGTAAAGCGATTAATGCCCCCCCTCGCCGAAGGCGCTGAAATATGTTGGCCCCCCCCTTTGAACTATTGTAACGCACAGGCTTTTTTCCTTAAAAGGGGCTGAACTTGTTATGCCCCCCCTTCAAGAGGGGTCAGAAATGTTTACGCCACCCCCACAGGGGGGGTCAGAAATTTGTACGCCCCCCCTGTAACTAATAGATGAACACTCCCTTATAGGATCTAGACAAAGTTAGGGTACGGCTTAGGCTTATACGCCAGTGTTTAGAATGGTACTAAATGCGCCATAATTACACCCCCTGTGAGACTTGTGGGATATTCCCAAAGTCCAGGTGCTGCTAATACGCAAGTTTGACTTATGCACAATGTTTTACTGTAGGCGTATTATCTCCAACCCACATTCCTGATGTAGTTCTTCAACGGAATTATCGCAGATATGGTAACATTACTGCTGCTTAATTCATCACAGCCTAATATTGTGGTGGGAAAACATTATAGATTATTGGCTGTAGTTTTATTTATGGAGGTATATTTTTTGATTTCTGACAATGTTGCCATATTTCCAATTGCTTTCCCCAGGGCACTTGGTGTAAGGCCCGCCAGTCGTTATCAATCAAACCACAAGGCTGCTTGAGTTGTTTGACATCAATCCTTGGTACCCCTAACAAGAAGGACTTTTGTATTACTATCGGTATTTTAGCCTGCTCTCCAACCAATCCAAAGTAGACATCCTCCATCACAAAATACGGCACATTTTCTGCGGCTTTGTAGAGTTTGTTCATGGTGGGAGTTGACATCATGAAGGTTGTTCCTGCACAGTATGGTGGGTATGTTCTCGGGCCCCACTCGTTCAACGTCACTGCCCACTTGCTTGATTTACGACGGACAACTAAAGTTCTCGTTATTTTACATGGTCCAAACATCCCATGCTGAAGTTTACTGTGGTTGCCTTCTCTTTGCAGGAGATTAAGAACATTGGGGATGTTCACATAGCCATCATCGGCTGTGCGCATGACAAACTCTGCTCTGCTGCAGTTTGTTTTATGCGCAAAGTTAAACCCTCCCATCACCTTGATGGAGAGGTTGAAGTAGCTGTCTATGTAGTTGTCCTGCAGGATATCACCAAATAGCTGGTGCTCCTTCTCCAGCTGGGCCTGCTGCTCAGCCGGCCAGCCAGAGCCCAACAGCCACATGTACCTCACAGACTTGGTGTTGTTCTTTGTCACACTCAGCCATGTGTTTCGTATAGCATCTCGTTCTTGGCGGGCCTGAGGAACAGTCGTTAGAAAGATCAACATTTTGATTTCTCCCTTTGCATCACATGAAGTTGGCCTCAACGTTGTGTTGTACACATATTTGAAACAGCTATCACAACTTGGTCTGCGAGGGGTTTTAGGATAGGATCTAGCTTTGAGCATTGCATGACCTCCCCTCAACTCCTTGGGAATGTTAGAATCATTAGGTGCTATTTTATATTGCATGAATGACTCTGTTGTCATAGTTATATTTAGCTGTGTTCTGTTTCTTATCAATGGGTGAGCAGTGGGCAATGGTTGAATTCCCGTTAGCTCACGCGGAAGGTGGGAGACATTAGCTGAAGTTGTATTATGCCTGAAAGTGTGTGTTATGATTGTGTAATTGTTTAGCAGCTTGTCTGACCTGAGCAGACCCAGTATCAGGATGAAAAACAAGAAGCCCACAAGAAGTCCACATTTTCTAAGTGCTTGTTGAAATTCCATGTCAGTGTAGTATTCTTAAGGTGATGCTCTCACCATGCTTGAGCATTACTATCGTAGAGTACTGTGTGGATGCTTGGTGAGAGACCCACTTTAACTGCTGAGCGTTACTATAGTAGAGTATGTGTTGATGCTTGGAGAGAGACCCAATTTAACTGCTTCAAGCTCCTTTTACACTGCAGCATCTGAATTGAAGAGCATAGGAATGTGTTAACTTTTATTAGGATGGCATGGTGTGTTAAACGGTTAAATCACATTTCAACCCTATATGGTAATAGTAATTAAACAGCTCTACTGTGACTGCAGAGGGTTTTTTGGCGACCTGGGCTGTTTTCCAGGCGACTTTTCGACCTGGACCATTAATTTTTGTGACCTGCGACCTGTTGTTTTGAAATGGCCATACTAATGTATAATAAAAAAGTGACCTGCGACCTGGATATTTTTGCAAAAAAAGCGACTTTGCGACCTGTAGCCCTTAAAAGAGGCGACTTTGTGACCTCAGGGGGGGACCCCTCTGCACCCCCTCTACTATACATGTATCCTAGCCCCACAGTCTCTTGTTATAAAGACAATACAACCTCAGCCTTTTAAAGTGGCATAATCACCGAACGTATCCCACTCACAAATCAAGCACTCTTCTAGTCTACAATGTGGCTAAGTGCGAGTGGTGAGAATGCCCTTTTAAGCACCCCCCCCCCCCCCAACCAATGAAATCATAGGTATTCATCCTTTTATGATGAAAAAATCCGTAGCGAATCTTACTTTTGAATGTATGGGGGGCTTCCATGAAGTATGTAAGCAAATTTTCTACAGAAATTGACCCCCCCCCCTCACCCCCTAAAGTTCTTGTACGCATTAGAATAAAAGGTTTATGTACGCAATTTTTTTTCTTCAGAAAATAGACCACCCCCCACCCCCCCCCCCCCCTTGGTGCGTACGTACTTTATGGAAGCTCCCATATACATATATTCTCCTTTGAATTCATGACACGATGTATTACACATACATTGTATTGTATACACACAGAACCTGCTGTAAAATATGATCTAACGTCCAACGGAAGTGAAAGCACATACTCACTCAAAAGCAGAAATGAAATGGGAAGTCCAGTTTAAAACACACGTAGAGTTCTACTCTCTCCTTGGACACACTGGTGACTGGGTGTGTCCATATAGGTCGAGTTACATAATATTATACTTGATTATTCTATTTATGTCCGAGGTATTTTGGGCAAACAGACCACTGGACTGGGACCTAGTCTAGGTAGGGTGACCGAATCAATCAGTTATAGGGGGGTAGATGGGGGGGTCCCCATGTCGCATGTCGATTTTAAGAAATGACCATGTCACATGTCACTAAGGAAAAAGTCATGTCACTAGTGTCACTAAGGGATTAATACATGGGGGGTATTGGGGCCTGACATGTGGCCCCAGGAAAATTTTGTAAAATTAACAATCTACAGGACCAAAAATTTGAAGAAAAAGTTGGGTAACCTACCGGTACTGTACTCCAAATGAGAGATTTTTCTATATGTCACTAAGCCCCATGTCACATGTCGATTTTAAGAAATGGCCATGTCACATGTCACTTAAATGGCCATGTCACATGTCGATTTTAAGAAATGGCCATGTCGGCATGTCGATTTTAAGAAATGGCCATGTCGCCATGTCGATTTTAGGGGTCGATACCCATAGTTATGTATAAATATAGTAGGGTGTTTACCTGTATCGCTGAGGGCCGCGAAAACGGCCCCTTCTCTACTCCACTTTAGTTTTTTCCCTTTTCTTTTGTAAAAAATAAATGGAATATCAGAAATATTCTGATACTGTAAGAATGCCAAGGCTCTGGGCTAGCAGCCCATCCATTGGGCTGTCAGAAAAATTGATGGTATAATAGTAGTCATTCTGAGTATATTCTTGTGTACAACAGTTTCTGCATTGAGCTGGCATATTTGTAGAGTCTCTGAGTTGGGCACATATCCTCTCATCCTGAATCCGTGCCTTATGGCTTTAAAATGAATTATCCTGATACCACTAGTGTGTAGGGGATGATTTTCCCTACATTTTGGTGCTAAGCCCCCTTTTCTATCATTATTTTAAGTATATCTGCTCATAAAAACTAGAATTGAGCAATTCATTTCAACATGACTGTATATTCTGTAGGTATGAACGGAAATTAGGTGATGTAAGGGCATATCCATTGCTAAATTAATGGGTTCACTGGATGTAAGTTGTCACAGAATATTTACAAATTCCATAAATATGGATATAGACATTCAAACATATTGCAAGATGTTGTGGCCTCAATATCCTTTTGGATTTTCTATTCTATAGTTCTTATCAAACAAATGATAGCCTATTAACGTGCACCAAGTGGGGCAGAGAATATGGATCTCACGGCCTCTAGTGCTACAGGTAATCACCCTGCCTCACGGGCCACCACTGAGCTAAACCTCAGGGGGGAGGTCAGATGTTTCTGGTAACAGAAACAGGGTAGTCAACTCTAAGTTCCCCCTCTGCTTTGAGCATCGCATTCTGGTGAAAATGCATGCATTTGGATGCATTAAAATGGCATAATCTCATGGATTTGAATAATAAATGATATTACTGGGATGCAGAACACACAATTTTGCATTAATCTGGAGATATACCCACATTTAGCAAAGTCCCCCCTCTGCTTTGTGTCAACATTGCTGCGGTCCTTAAAGCACATGGCCTGCATACCTACAACACTGTGGGGAGCATGGAAAGGACAGGGGTCTGTACACAGGTAGCACAGGTAGCCAAGTGTAGCAGCCACAGTGGCCCACACTATCCTACCTGACGGTAGGACTAGGACTCTGCTTGGAGACAAAGGTCAGTTGGTGTGCGTGCCCTGCCTAGAGGCGTACCAATGACCACCTTTCTCTGCTGCAGCCTATGGGGATGGTTTCACAAATTAGCTCTGACTTTGCCACATATTCTGCCTGATAGGGCTTGATCTAGAGTAGATATCAACATGCAGTCTTTTGCATTGTTTTCACAATATATTTTCCTGTCTACACTGAAAACCCTATGGCGCAAAAGGTGATCAGTGATGATGACCTTTGGGTGATCATTTTGATTGTGGCCTGGCAGAGTACCTGGTGCTCTTTAGAGTCATCATATGTGATGACCCCTGGTCATCATATTGATCACATTTTCCTGGATTGCAGCACAAGTCATTATGATCACCATAGGTCATATTGATTACTTTTGTATTTTTGTTGTTTTGCCATATTTCAATGCAAGTACTTAATACCCCTTCATCTATTAAACTCCTTTATCTGGGACATGTTTATCAGCCATCAGTCCCAATAAGACATGTATGTATGTAATACCAATGGCAGTGCCTCCTGACTCTTTGAGCTTTAGCTGAATACAGGAAAGAGGTGTCTGTACTTTGGAAATGTTAACTCCTATCTAAATTCAGACCCAAAAATGATCAAATTACTTCTAATAGAGTCAAAATAAAAGACACTGAACATCCTGCATATTATACAGGGGCAATGTAGCATTCATTATTGCTATTGCCATAGTTAATGGCCAGAATGGCTCATGGAATATACATCAGTGTATAGTAAGGCCCCCTAGTGGCAGAAATATAGGTACTCAATGTGATTACTTTGGGTCGTCATCAACAATTGATGACCCTTAGGTCATCATCACCGATGACATTCCCATCGGATAGGGTTTTCAGTGTAATGATAAGTCTCACACTTTTGTCACTTTTGTAGACATATTCTTTCTATTTTGGGGTAAACAACCTAAATATAGATGCCCATATATGTATCATGAGATACACATAAATACATACATTTAAAATATCATATTGTATGGTGAAAGGTATGTATTACTATAACCTGGGGATAATTAAAGATAGATTTTAATGTTATGACCCTGGTGTGTGGCTATCATGGGGGAAATGAACTGAGATGATACCATTGAAATCATCAAATTCAAAGTTTTGCTACATCGACCCCAAATAAGCCCGCTTTTGCCCAGCTTGCTCCCAGATACAAAGTCTTTATGTGCGAATTGGTCCCAAATAACCCTATTTATGCCAAAGTTACTCCCAAGGGGCCTTCTCTCACCAAATCGACAAATCAATAGACATATTACATATCATTATACTGCATATTGCAGATTTCTACAACCCGCCGGTATTGAATTAAATAAAGTTCGGTCTAATCGGTGTAATTATGGTAAAGCTACCTAACCACATGGAGGCCGTTGTTTGCCCCCCCCCCCCCGCCCTCCAACAATCCCCCTGTTACGTAGTAGCAGTGGGAACTCTAACATGTGCTATATTAAACCCCCAGCGCCCCTATATATAGGGCTGAGTACCTGTCCCGACTGCACTCTGACTGTTACTGGACGTGCAGTAAGATCTGCGGGTTTAAGATAAGTCTGACGAGCCTATTTCTGGTTTATAATTATATGTCCCCTGTTATATATTCAGATCGTTATTTCATGCCCCTGCTGTGTACAGGATTTAGTTGGTCAACTCCTGAAGACAAGTTTGTCCACACATTTTTTTTAATATATGAGTCTTTTATATGACTCTATTATTATAGAGTTGGGACCAGAGACTACCTCTATCTGACCCCTATCCTGGACTGCACACCCACCAACACTAACAACCCCACTCACCAGGCCACACTGGTACTGCATCATTATAAGGCCAAATAAAAAAAGAGGTTTGTTTCAGGTAACATGGGATGAAAATGTAGGGTCGGTAGGTCGGATTTTTTTTGATTTTTTTCTTACTTTTCCTCTTCACAATATCAAAAAAGTGTAAAAATTCCGAAAATTTTTGTAAACCTAAAATTGACCCCAAAAAAGTGTAAAAATATAAAAATGTCTTCAAAATTGGATAAAAAAAAGTAGGGTCGGCCCTGTTTTGATAGGGTCGGTCAGGTGCCCTAAAACAAACCTTTTTTTTGGCCTAAGGCCAAATAATGAATAAAATTTCAGGTCACCCGACCATGCCTAGTAAAACAGGACCGACCCTCACACTCCCGGAGTGACCATACACGTCCATGGCCGGTATGTTGTCACTCACAATAGAGTTGTCCAGTTGTGCTATTTATAGCTGATTGGGGATCAAACAAACACAGTCCCTTGTGCTGTGTGCAGTCAGTAGGGTAAGTCCAGGTAAAATCAACCAGTGGGGATCACTTGAAGATTTACTATTTTTCATACCATTAGGACCTACTCAGTATACACTCTGTTACCAAAGTATGATAGTTGACCCCAGGCTGTCTTTACAAAAAGCACTATATGCTTCAATTCTGGGATGGAGATATATGTTGTTTTGCATCCAAACTCTTCACTTATAAACCATGGTAGAACTTGACGGAATGTGGAGCTCTCACTCTGTGAAAGAGTTACAGGCACATCTTAAGGCACATGGTGTGACTGTGTCTAAACTTACAAAGGCCCCCCTCATAGAGTTGTGTAAGGCTGCTGCAGCAATAGGACTGAGTATAGACCCAGATGGGCTGACAGAAGATAGGGAGGAAGTTATTAAGGATAAGGTTACTATAGACTGGGGTCAGTTACCTTTACCACCTCCATTAACCTTATGTACCAGAGACATGAGTTATCACTGAAGGTGCATCCATGAGCAGGTGCTCTGTAGAGCATGTATGCATACTGAGTACAGCTGCATTTTCATCCCCACACTGACCCTCAATTGGCACCAATCACCCATATGGTTATGTGCCTCTACATACCTAAAAATCAACACGGGCGACACAGCCCTTTTAAAAATCGACGGACAGACCTTTTTTTTTTATCAGGCCCTGGTTTATTCTATATGGATAAAAATCGACATGGCAACATGGCCCTTTTGCTAAAAATTGACACTGCGACCTGGTAAAATATGTGGGTACCCATGTAGAGGCACATATATAGCACTTGCTGATCCCCACTGGCTGATTTTACCTGGACTGACCCTGTTGCCAGCTCCAGCACAGGGCAGTGGGTTTGTTTGATCCCCAATCACCCATTAATAGAACCGACTGGTTATCCTTATTCACTATATGAATCATGGGTAGACACCTGAAAGTAGTGCCTTGAATTTTAATAGGGTATTGGATTGAAGAGGAGGAAGGGTGTATTGAGCAGCAGGCAATCAGGCCTGACCTAGTAATAAGGGGCTGTCCATAAATGACGTCATGCTGCAGGGGGGGGGGGAGGGGGGGTACCAAGGACCATGACAAAACATGACAAGGGGGGGAGGGGGGGAGGGTGGTGCATGATGTCATGTTTGATAAAAAGTGAAAAAAATAGAAAACAGGAATGGCTTTATATTCTCTGACAATTTTTGGAAATGGTGTAAATGGGCCCGATGAGACTCTTATTGCCCATAGAGGGAGTTGTATTTTGCCCATTCTCTATGATTCATGCAGATACAAATATTTGTTATGTCTTTCCGAAATTCTTAACTGCAGGTCAGGGTATTAGTCTATTAAGTCTTTTTCGAAAAGCAGCCAATGCATCAGTTTACTTATTACTCAGTCAAACTGGTGCATACTGATGCATTTTAGCATACAATTATTTGTCTGTATCTAGCCCCAACCATTATAGATAGACTTTTTTTCTCCAGAAACAGACACCCTGTTCTGTAGTTACCATGTGTGTGCGCCTATGCTATTCCTACCGTGACACCATCGTAGTGGAGGCCAATGTGGTTAAAGCACCCTCTTTTACATAAATCACTTATGGTTTTCGTTTTAAAACGTTGACTTATGCATTTGAAAAATCAAACTACACTAACCTTCTAGGCCACTCTACACCCAGCTACTTCAGTCGACCTCTAGTTGCTGATGCTATTATTTCTACTACCTCTACAATCATCCAGGTAAATATCCCAGTCAGTGTCACCATTTGTGACACCGAAGTCTCCATTTATAGAATTGTATGCTCCAAGCCCCATTATGACACTGGAGGTTGTGTGGAGGGCAAGTATAGAAGACTACTATGTACCCTAAAATAGCATTCACCATCTGTGACCTTAGAGTCTCCATTTATAGATTTTTATGCCTCAAACCCCATTCTAACACTAGAGGTTGTCTGGGGGGCAAGTGGAAGACTACTAGGGTAACATGTCCTTGAGTCGGCCATGTACCTTGAGTCAACCACTTTGCCCTGTTTTAAGTGCCAAGTTGCAGCCATAAAAAATTCAGCTCTCTGCTACTTAACAATTTTGGGGATTGAATTCTTCCTCTCTCCAGCAGATGATTAATCTACCACGTTTATCACCTTTTGCTGTACTTTTCAACCAATAATGGGTGAATTCCAAGCCAACCTCCCTAACTGAGGGCTTTCTGCTTAATGACTACAGGTGTCCATGCCCTTTTCGATGTTCTTTGGTATGAAATGTTTAAAGAACCCATTTTTATTTTAGATAGTTACATTACCAGGAAAAATAAATTGAAATTTAAGAAATTCATGTGTGAGCACGCAGTCTAGTAACCCCCTGAATGGGGTGTGCCAATGTGCCAAAGTGGCTCAAGGTACCAAAGTAGTTGACTCATGGTACTGATGCTGACAAACTTCATACCTTTTTCATTTAAAGCAAATAAGGCCGCAATGTCTTAGAATTGAAAGTGGGGACTTCATTTTTTATAATGCCTAGGACTTAAGAAAAAAAAAGTTTGACCAACTTCGGAGACCCATACCGTAAAACCTCGCGTATAAGCCACAGCTATTATGCGAGTCAGATTGCTGGCGCGGCTTATATGCAAGTTTCTAGATGTAAACTACAGTACTAAAGTGTCCATAATGAGATCGCTGGTGCGGCTTACAGTCTATACAAAAACGTGCGGGACACCGGCTACAGATCGCCCATTCTCTACTATTGAAACGTACCTAAAGATGGAAATATCTCATCGTAGCTTAATTTAAAGTAGTCAATATCGATGGCAAATACCGTCACGAGTCCATATATGTCCATGGTTTGTTGGTACGATCAATATTAATGGTTCTAGGCCATGAAACGTGAGTAGTCCCGTAGCATTTTAGCAGACCATGCCCGTCAAACGTGGGCGATATTGGCACTTCCGGTCACGGCGCCGTCTGGTGTCTATCACTAGAACTGCTGGTAGTTTAATCTCTCTGCATAATGCCGTTTGATAACCAAATAACTTTATTTTTAGTTAAATATGTCAAGCCCAGTCAACATTGCTTAATGGGGCCCATATGTGTTTTTATACTTGTGCAAGCTGATTTGCCCACCATGGGCACTGGGAATCTGGGCTGACACATCTGGGCTGCCACTGGTAGCCCTGGGCAAAAAGGCCCATAACCCAGATATCGGCAAGCCCAGCTGGCCCAAGTAAAACACATATGGGCGCCAAGGGCAGCTCACCGATTGCTGCGGCCACTGTAGTCCCTAGGACTACGACGTCGCCGCGCGGACCTGCCCGCGGCCCCTACGCGTCCCTTATCTGCCGCTCGGAGCAGGTGCCGCCAGAGGTGGGGGGGGGGGGGGGGGGGGCTATACCGAGGTTGCAGGTTTTTTAGTAGGGGGCACCATTGCTTGATCTGGTAACCGGCGATATAAGCACCGATACAGTAATCACAATGGGTACAGGCTGTTACATAATGCCCCCTAAGAATTCTGCAGTGAAGCCCAGGGAATTTTCTCATTGGTTAATAATCCAACCGGCTAGACGCCTATAGGCATCTAGCCGGTTGCATTATCAACCAATGAGAAAATTCCCTGGCCTTCACTGCGGAATTCTTAGGGGGCATTATGTAACAGCCTGTACCCATTGTGATTGCTGTGTTAGTGCTTATCTCGCCGGTTACCAGATCAAGCAATGGTGCCCCCTACTAAGGAACCTGCAACCTCGGTATTGCATAGTCCTGGGGGCTAGATTTATAGTCCTGGGGATTGTACGTGTAGTCCTAGGGACTACATTTGTATTCCCCAGGACTATACATCTAGTCCTAGAGACTATATATCTAGTCCTAGAGACTATTAATATTATTTCTAGAACTGAGATCATATACCATTATGCACAGCAATATTTGAATGTATGGCCTGCACAGTCCTGAGGACTACAGGTGTAGTCCTGAGGACTAGGGGTGTAGTTCTGGAGACTACAGGTGTAGTCCTGGGGACTATGTGTATAGTCCTAGGGACTACCCAAGACTGCTTCTACCCAAAAGGTAGCTAAGACAGGCCTACATAGTGCTGCGGACTATAGAGGCATAGTCCTCAGGACTACATATTGAAAGTATTTAGTCCCGAGGACTGTATCTGTAGTCCCCAGGACTATGTAGGCCTGTCACTGTAGTCCTGGGGACTATGCTTATGGTCCCCAGGACTACCATTTTATTAGTCCCCAGGACTGCACATTAAATAATTATAGTCCTGAAGACTACAACATAGTCCTGGGGACCACAATTGTAGTCCTAAGGACTACATTTTGGATGTCTTTAGTCCCCAGGACTATGTCTGTAGTCCCCAGGACTATGTAGCCCTGTGCCTGTAGTCCTTAAGACTATACAGCTGGCCAAAGTAGTCCCCAGCACTATGCCTGTAGTCCTCAGGACTATCATTTTATTAGTCCCCAGGACTACAAGTTTAAAGGTTATAGTCCTAAGGACTTCCTCCGTAGTCCTGGGGACTACATATTTAGTCCCCAGGACTATTGTTTGCTACTTTTAGTAAAAGTAGGGAGTTGCATATCCCGCTTGTACTGCTGTCACTGGCGTCCGCATGTTTCTGTGACCCAATCTTAGGTCTTTCTAGAAGTGGCCTTACAGGGACCCTCCACTCTAAGCACTCTGTTGACCTCAATTTTTCACTTACAAAAATGGCCAGCACCTCATTTTAACCACAAGAGAATGGCGGTCACTATGAATACAGTCATTCTGGGAGAAAGTTAAGTATTCTTGGACCAGTGTACACTGAAAGGTTTTTTTCACATGTATCACTTGAAATAATGGTGAATAATTATAGATTGTTGAAGATTGTACCCAATGGGATGTTGGTTATTGTGTTATTGATCACATATGTGAAATCCAGCTATATCTGGCCGGGCCCAACCCCTCCCTGACCTGTTTTGTGGAATTGCATAGGCACTTGGAGCAGTGCACTATCGAAATCAAGATGGGTTATATAAAAACTAGGTCAAGGGTCACTGATAAATATTCCATCTTATGTAAGGCCTAGATGTGATATGAAAAGATCATCTATTAATGATGCACAAGTGTTTGAAGCAAGTTCATAAATGATGTAAACAAAATAATAAAAACCATCATAAGTAGGTCAGAGGTCATGTGGTGATTACAGGACAAGGTGAACTTGTGGAGCCCATTATGTGTAAAAGATTTCATTCAAAAATATGAAGAAATGGCAGCCTTGATATTGGTCTGTTTTACATCACAGAAATGCATTCAGCTTAAGCACTGCCTGAATAGCCCCCAAGATTTGATACGTCCATCATGATTTCTCCGGACCTATGAGTGATAGGAAGATGAATCAAACAGATCTGAAAAGCTGTCACAATGCTCGATATGGCTATACAAGATTTTTTCTTTTTTACTCAAAATTGAAATTTTATGCAACTCACTACTTTTAGAATTCAGTCAAGCGCAGGCATAGGCCCTATATGATAGGCTGAGGGGGGGCAGTAAGTAGCTCTAAACTAAGTTATAGTCCTGAGGACTACAATGGTAGTCCTGGGGACTATAATCATAGTCCTGGGGACTGCAGACATAGTCCTAGGGACTACAGACGTAGTCCTGGGGACTATTTATAGTTACAGTCCATATCCAGTCCAGTAGAGCCAGCCGCATACAGGGGTGTGTGTAAGGCCAGGGGGAGGGGGGCAGCAGGGGGCAGGGGGGGGGCATAGGCGCGAGGACGCCAGTGGCAGACGCGTAAATTGGGCTTAATTGTTTAGAAATTAAATATAATTTACCTCGTTACCTGCCACCCCCGGCGGGAAAACTATAATGGATCCTTCCAACTAACTTGGACTCACCCACCGGAAGTGTGCGCAAACCCTACTGCCCATGCGCAAAAAGTGCGTCTCTAGCAACGCCGCGCAAACCGCCACATTCAAAACGGCAGCGGAAGGACAAGGAGTACGAAAAAACAGCGGCGCCCTAGCCCCGCTCAGCTACTGGCTACACACCGCTCTACATATTGTGAGTAAAAAACTGTGTTATGGCCAACCACCTACTCCCCTACCAGGACGACCACTACGTGGACGATGCCCACCGCATGGCCGCCCAGCAGTTCCGACTGCTCGATGCTGCACGCATGGATGCCCACGGCCGGCTCCTCCAAACTGCAACCCAGTCGACCCCATTCACCCTCATGCCCCAATCAGACGCCACACTGGCGGATATTGAGGCGTCGTCAGAGGCGTACATGGATGAGGCCGACCGGGAACGGATGGTAGCTCAACAGGCCGCGCAGCAGGAGCTCCTGGCCGAGGCTTTGGAGCGAAACCGCCAGGAGGCAGCATCTATCGCAGAGAATCGTGAAACCCTGGACGCTCTCCAGGCCCTCCCCCAGGTAGAGCCGCAGAAGAAGCCCCGGAAGAAGCCCACGCGCCTTGACACTCAAGAGTCCGCCATAGCGGGCATAAAGGCAGACGTCGGCTCCCTCGGCACCGAGATACAGGGGATACGCCAGCTACTACTACAAGGAGCGGCAAAAGCCCCGGTAACGCCCGCCCACCTTCCCGCCGGCGCAGCCCCCGCAGGGCGTCATCAACCCCCTGCCGCACTGGGCCAGGCCGGCCAGCGGCAGACGACAATCCAGCAGCTGCCAGCCCCCGGGAGCGGCCTCCCCTACGCCCCGCCACCCGCGGCTCACGCGGCCTACGCCCCGCCACCCGCGGCCCGCGCGGGAGCCCACCAGCAACCGTGGCCCGGTGGGGCGGCATACCCTGGAGGGATACCAATGCCGCCTGCCCACCCACACTCTCACCTGCTGCAGCACGCGGCATACGCCCCCCAGCATGCGTACGCCGCCCAGATGCCGCGCGGCCCTGCCGCCCCGCAACACCGCAGCGCGTATGTGGATTACGCACAGAGCCACGCGCGGCACACCGCGCCACCGCTAAACAACCCGGCGCGTCAACATCCCGCCTACATAAGGCCGGCATTCAGTGACCCGCTGGCTACCTTGACCCAGCACCAGCACGCCCTCACTGGCGTGCACCCATCGGATTATCGCAACCCGGAGGAGGAATTACAGCAAATCCTGAACGCCACCGCCCTTCAGCTTCGCTACAAACCAGGTAATGGTCGAACCCACCCTAACCAATACATATTTAGGGGTGATGCCCAGTCCAAAACCGCCATTGGAGAGGCCACTCTCCCCGAATACTGCTGGGCAATTCTACAAATGCGTAAGGATGAACACCAGGTGACCCATGACGAGACTAGCCTCTTGGATCACCTGGAGGATATCCTATTTGACGCTAGATCTCATCACTGGAAGCCGGTGCGCCGCTGGTCAGAGCAGATGATGACAGGCGTGGTCACAGGCGCCATCTCAGGCGGCTGGTCCAATGTGGGTAAAATACAGCTGGAACGGAATTACGTAGCGCGACGTCCTAACGACAACGCCACTGTAGCCGCAACGCCCTCCGGCCCGCCCAACTCCAAGAAAAGGAAGGTAAAGCGCCAGCTTAGAGAGGGCGTTTTCTGCCCGGACTTCCTCCAGGGGAACTGCACCAAACAAGCTAACCATATACACAACGGTGAAAAAATGGTCCATGGGTGTGATGTGTGTTTTGATTCCTCCGGCCGAATCCATCGCCACTCATACGCCACATGTAGGAATGGAGCAGCCCAGGAGACGCAGACGGATACCAACGATCAGCCCGAGAATTTTCGGCAAAGCACGGGCTAAAAGATCGAAGCCCGACAGCACGGGAGAGGCGTATAAAACCACCAGCCATACGCCACTTGGAGCCTCTAGCAACAAACACGTCCCTAGACTGTTTAGCCCTCCCACCGCTAACAACGGCCCCAAACTGTCATAAACCCACCAACACACTCTCTACCTCAGCTGACCCACTAGTACGCAGCAACAACGCCCCAGCTGGCGCTATAGACGTAAACAATAACACTCCCTCACCACGTGGCGCGGCGCTAGCCCCGCCCACTTTGGATGTAAACAATAACAATGGAAAAGCACGTGGTCCAGCCATAGCCACCACGCGCGACTGCACAACTACCCACCCGACCCCGGTGGCATGCCCTGACTATACGCCTCCTAAGGCACAGGGCGTACGGCATACGCCCACGCGCAATATACGCCCACCGACTGCCCTAGCAGACGACAACAAAGCCTACCAGCGGCCCGCCCCTGCCCTAGCGGGGAGTGCGCCCCCAGCTGACACCACCCCTCAACTACCAGAGGGCATCACCCCCCACGACTTACGCCAGCATAGACTTGAAACATGGCCCACAGCAGTGGGGGATTGGGGCAAGTTCAGCAAATACAAACGCCTGTACAACACTGTGCGTAGCACAGGACTCCCTAACTGTATCCACTCCCGGATAGAGCTACAATCTGCCCTAAAGATCCCTGCTTGGAGAAAAATCGAGCATCACCTTGGTGATGTAGGCCTAGTTGATCACTTAGCATACGGCTGGCCTACAAACTACACCAGCGTGGAACCACCTACCCCCACGCTGGAAAACCATGCCACAACCAAGCATGACATGGAGCAGATAGACATATTTATAGCAAAGGAGCTGAGTGAGGGCACACTACTTGGGCCTTTCACCACGCCCCCCTTTCACCCCTGGTTCAAAACCTCGCCTATCCTCACACAGCCAAAGAAAGACTCAGAGAAGCTCCGTATAATAGTTGACCTCTCCTACCCTCCCAACCACAGCGTCAACGAGGGTATCCCAAAAGGGGAATATTTGGGTAAATCGGCCGTCTACAATCTCCCAACGGTCAGAGACATCACAGATACGGTCAAGCAACACGGAAAAGAGGCGTATCTTTGGAAAACGGACATGAGCCGTGCCTACCGCCAGCTACGCCTGGATCCAATTGATATGCCACTCCTGGGCATATGCCACAAGGAGGCGTATTATGTAGAGCTGTCACCAAGCTTCGGGTGCAGAACCTCCAGCTCTGCATGCCAACGCACGACATCAGCGGTTACCCACCTCCTCCACCGAGAAGGTCACCACTCGGTCGTATACGTCGATGATTTTTGCGGCGTGGCCGCGACATACGCCCAAGCCATGAAGGCGTACGAGAGACTGCATGAAATATGCCAGGATCTGGGAGTGCAACTAGCACCGGATAAGAATGTCCCTCCAACCACGAACCTCGAGTTCCTTGGTCTAATGATAGACACGCAGACAATGATGGTTACTATACCACAACCAAAATTGACGGAAGTGGTAGCTGAATGCAGGAAGTGGCTCCCAAAGAAGTGGTCACCTAAAAAGAAGGTGCAGAGCCTGGTAGGAAAATTGCAGCACATCATAAGCTGCATACCCGAAGGCAGACGATTTATAGCAGGCATCCTGAAGGCACTAAGATCCACCCCCGAAGGGCAGCCAGTCTACATCACAGACCAATTCAAAAGAGACGTCAGCTGGTTTATGAACTTTGCCACTGCTACTAACGGCGTCTACATGATTGACCCCCCTAGACACGTTGTCACTTTCGAATGCGACAGCTGCATGACTGCAGGAGGCGCCTACAGCGACACGGAATTCTACTCCACAATCTACCCGCAAGAAATTATCAACATGACTGATAATATTGCACACCTGGAGGCAATGAACTTGATACTGGCACTCAAGACACTCATCCGCCCCTCACACGCGGGTAGCATAGTGCTAGTAAATACTGACAACATAGCTAGCGCACAAGTACTACAGTCAGGCAGAGCAACCGACGACATTCTGGCCGCCTGCGCCAGGGAAATGTGGTATACGGCTCTGGCTAGTGACGTCATTATAAAGGTGGCGCATAAGAGGGGAGTTGACCTCATCCTGGCTGATGCACTCTCCCGGCGGCACACCTCCAACCAGATGAAGGTCAAGGCCGCGGAAATGACACGCGCCCTTGGCCTTAAAGAGATCATAGTAGAAATGCCCGCAGATATTCTAGAAAAATCCCTCTAATTTCAGGAACTTCACCCGCCCTTTATACATACATGCGTGACCTCTATGCTGCCGCTAATGCTAAAGGGACAGCCAGGAACAAGCTTAACCAGGCTGCTTCCTACGTGAGGTTCGCCCTGAAAGAGAGATTCAACTACTACAACCCATCCATCTACGACGTGGCGCTTTACACCGCCCATTTGGCGACACGATTCGTCCCTGGATCAATTAAGAACTACCTAAGTGGGGCCAAGGCGTGGGTATTGGAGATGGGTGGGGACCACTCACCTTTCCTCCACCCAATTGTAGCAGCAATAGTCAAAGGGGCGGCAAGAACTGTGGACCGGCCCCCAACTACGCGCCTGGGACTTACCCCCACTGAAATTAAAACAATATGCCTGTATACACTCAAGCCCGGCGGCACTGGCCTGACAGCCCGGGCAGCCATTCTCATTGGATATTATTGTATGTTAAGACAATCTAACCTGGTGGCGCCCCCTGGTTACCCGAACGGGGGGCCACATACCCTGCGTCGTGATGATATACGCCGTACAGCCCATGGGCTGGCTATAACAATCAAGTCCTCTAAGACCATACGCCCCGGATCAGGCGTGACCCTGCACATCCCGGTTGTGGGGACCTGGCTGTGTCCGGTGGGGACTTGGGACAGATATGCCTCCCAGGTTCCTGCCCCAGGATCAGCCCCGGCCTTCATGTTGCCGACAGGGCGCCCCCTATCTGCAGCCGGGCTCACTGCCATAATGCAGGCAGGGCTCCAGACTGCTGGACACCCGTCCCCGGACACTGTGACAATTCATGACCTCAGGCGCGGCTCAGCGCACACATGTGCTAGGATGGGATGCAACCTGGAGGATGTGAAGCGCCAAGGTACTTGGCGCAGCGACGCAGTGTACAAGTATGTTCCTAAGGAAGTGTTCTCTACTGCCCCACGCCATCTTGCGATGGCATTTGGACTATAATGGGTCATAGATCCCATACTGCCATACTTGACATTTGACATTGTGTTCTCTTTCACCATATCATGTGATAACTGCATCTTTAATATGCAGCCTATGTATGCCTACGCGCCTAATTTATGTAATATCTTATCATACTCGCGTCCACTAGGACTTATATAAATCTGAATAAATTAATCCCATTTAAGTTAACGTGTTGAGTTAATTGGGCTTAATTGTTTAGAAATTAAATATAATTTACCTCGTTACCTGCCACCCCCGGCGGGAAAACTATAATGGATCCTTCCAACTAACTTGGACTCACCCACCGGAAGTGTGCGCAAACCCTACTGCCCATGCGCAAAAAGTGCGTCTCTAGCAACGCCGCGCAAACCGCCACATTCAAAACGGCAGCGGAAGGACAAGGAGTACGAAAACCACACCCACCCACCCTAAACTCAATATTGATATTGATATGATTTGACTCTACTAAGGACTATAATGGGTCATAGATCCCATACTGCCATACTTGACATTTGACATTGTGTTCTCTTTCACCATATCATGTGATAACTGCATCTTTAATATGCAGCCTATGTATGCCTACGCGCCTAATTTATGTAATATCTTATCATACTCGCGTCCACTAGGACTTATATAAATCTGAATAAATTAATCCCATTTAAGTTAACGTGTTGAGTTAATTACGCGCGCGCCGGCACATAGTCCCGGGGACTACAGTGGCCGCAGCAATCGGTTAGCTGCGCCCCAGGGACCAATGCTGACTGGGAGGTGCCTTCCCTGTGTTGTGAACCTTTGCTAATGTAGG
Source organism: Harmothoe impar (assembly GCA_947462335.1). Taxonomy (NCBI): domain Eukaryota; kingdom Metazoa; phylum Annelida; class Polychaeta; order Phyllodocida; family Polynoidae; genus Harmothoe; species Harmothoe impar. The sequence goes on along the minus strand of OX381720.1, from coordinate 41,809,170 downwards.
CCTACTGTTTTTACGCAGGGGGGGGGGGGGGGTCCACTCTGTGTGACGTCATATTTTCAAGGGGGGTCAAGGGTTGCATGACAAAACATGACCAGAGGGGGAGGGGGGGTCAAAAATGGTCCAAAAAAGCATGACCTCATTTATGGACGGCCCCTAACCTTCAGTTTCAGAGTAGCATACTCAGCAGTGATACAGCCCAGTGAATAGGGTGAGGGGTGAGGTAGAGTAGAGTGGCTATTGACAACCTGTACATATGTACCAGGTATTGGAAATACATGTGCCTCTACATGGGTAAAAATCGACACGGGCGACACGGCGACACGGCCATTTTAAAAATCAACACGAGCGACACGGCCCTTTTAAAAATCGACGGACATGGGCACATGCAGTAGAGCGTATACTAATGGTATGGGATAAAAATCGACACATCGACATGGCCCTTTTGCTAAAAATCGACATGGCGACACGGTAAAAAAATCGGGTACCCATGTAGGGGCACATACATAGAGGGCAAGTTGTAATTTGGGGGAGGGGGTTGGCCCAGGAATCTCTGCATACCATTAACCACTAGCGGTTAGCTACCCACAATGCACAGAGTGAATTGTCAGTGTGAAGAGACAACACCGTTTCTACACACTGATAGGGAGTACTAGTATGGACCGACCCTATGTCTTCTATGCAATTGTGAAGAAATTTTCATATTTTTACACCGTTTTCGTTAAGTTTATGTTTTACCCAGAAAAGGCGTCCTTGAGTTCAGTGTCCGTATTCTAACAAAAAGGTACGTGTTTGGGGACATGAGCATGGCGGCTTATGTAATCAGCACTGCTCTACATTCCACAGCAGCGTACTGATTAGATAATGACGACACCTCAAACGGACTGCTCAGTGAACGCGCATCATCTGATTAGGCTTTAACCCTTTAAGGGCTGCATACTGCTTTTAGTTAGAGTTTGGTCGTCATGATGCATGAATGCAGACCTGGCTGAATTCATTCGACCCTTTGGCAAACTTTGGGAGTGTGCCGAGTGTGTCAACCACGCATGGTCGGCATGATGCTTCAAGAATGCAGCCCTGGTGACTCACTTGCTAGAGCTGCATTCATGCATCATGCCGATAAATAGCACGCATTAAAGCACTATGCGGCCCTTAAAGGATTAACCTATTATTAGCAGCATTTTATTGCCGTATTGATCCTGTATTACCTCAGCCTGTGTGGGCCAGGGAGAGACTGGTTTAGCCTCAACCTGTAATACCATATTTACATGGGCAATGTGGTGTTGGTTTATGTGTAAACATAGCATGTAGTTCTACCACAGTTAGCTGGGAAAACAAGAGAAACTGCCTGTCTGTATATAACTCATACAAACCAATCACTGGGTATAAGCAGGATATGGATGCCCGTGAGTAGTTGCATATATGTGTTATAAGCTATACCTTGTACCATATCTACTACATGTACATGCAGCAGACTGACAAGACAACACTGATAATAAAACCTATAGTCAGTACTGACTATACCACCATTTTTTGACCCCCGTAGTCAGATGATTACATATGTTAGTCACATATTAGTCATAAAGATAGTCAGTAGTGACTATATGTAGATCACACAAATTGATGATGTCACAGGAATATGTGCACAGGAAACAGTTAGGATTCAAAATTGAATGCTCAACTGACTTCAGGTAGGCACATCTTATTCTATCTAAACCACTCCTTTACACATTTCCTTGTGTGTTAGCTCTTGTGTTAATGTTGAGTATATTTACTTAAGCCATCATAGGACACATGCATTCATGATTTTGATTGAAGTATCATGTGTTTTTGTTCAAATTCTGATCATGTAACTGTGGATCTCTAGGCTCCCAGACTAGAATATACAGAGGTTGACTGTGTGAAGGATTATAGTGTGCCAGGCATATGGCCCATGCTTATCTACTTCACGCAATGGTGCTAGGGCAGGTACCCCCGGACATCTACCCCCAGCCTAGATCTACCACCAGACATCTACCCCTGGACATCTACCACCTGAGAATCTACCCCCTAGGACATGAAAGTCCAGGGGATAGATGTCCTGGGGGTAGAAGCCGTAAGAGGGTAAAAGTCCAGGGGATGGATGTCCAAGGGGTAGATGTCCTAAGCATGCTAAACATTACCACAACATTAACACCCGGACTTACACCCCTGGAAATCTACCCCCTAGGACTTCTCCCCCCTAAGCCTTTAATCCCCTAAGACATCTATCCCCTGGACTTTTACCTCCTTACAACTTCTACCCCCTAGGACATCAATCCCCTTGGACATCTACCCCCTTTACCCTCTAGGACTTCTACCCCTGGGGACATCAACCCCTCCAAATGCCCATAATAAGTCATATCATGTGGAGGGGGTAGATTTCTCCAGGGACATCCGACATCTATATCTGGACATCTACCCCTGGGAATCTACCTAGGGCATCTACCCCCAGGACTTTTATCCCCTTTGACACCTATCCCCTTAGGACTCTACCCCCTAGGACATCCACCCACTTGGACACCTACCCCTGGACATCTACCCCCTTAACATCTACCCCCTATGACATCTAATCCTATATTTGGACATCTACCCCCAGACTTTTACCCCTTAAAACCTCTACCCCCTAGGACATCCACCCGCTTGGACACCTACCCCCAGACATCTACCCCCTGGGACATCTAACCCTATACTTGGACATCTACCCCAGACTTTTACCCCTTAAAATGTCTACCCCCTAGAATATCCATCCCTTTACCCTCTAGTAGTTCTACCCCATCCACATGCCCATATGGTTGAGCCATATCATGTGGAGGGAGAAGATTTCTCAAGGGACAGTGGGCATCTACCCCTAGGACATCTACCCCCTAGGACTTCTCCCCCTGGAGAATGCTACCCCATCCACATATGACTCAATCATATGGGCAGGTCGAGGAGGTTGATGTCTCCAGGGGTAGATGTCCTGGGGTAGTTGTCCAAGGGAGTGGATGTCCTACGGGGTAGAGTCCTAAGGGGGCAAAAGTCCAGGGAAAAGATTTCCAAGGGGATAAAATCCTAGGGTGTAGATGTCCAAGGGGGTAGATTCCCAGGGGGCAGATGTCCAGGGGTAGATGTCTCATGTCCCTGGACAAATCTACCCCCTCCACATGATATGACTCAACCATATGGGTATGTGGAGGGGGGGGGTTGATGTTCCCAGGAGTAGAAGTCCTAGAGTAAAGGGGGTAGATGTCCCAGGGGGTAGATGTTCAGGGGGTAGATGTCTGGGGGTAGTTTCCATGTCAGGGGATGTCCTAAGGGGTTGAAGTCCTAGAGGGCAAAGGTAGTAGACATCCAAGTGGATAGATGTCCTAGGGGGTAGAAGTTCCAGAAGGAGGCTAAAGCCCAGTGGATGGATAAAAAGTCATAAGGGGGTAAAACTCCAGGGAATGGATGTCCAGGGGGATGAAAGTCCTGGGGGATAGACGTCCTAGGGGTAGATGTCCAGGGGTAGATGTTATGGGGTAGGCATCCAAGGGGGTGGATGTCCTACAGGGTAGAGTCCTAAGGGGCAAAAGTCTAGGGAATAGATTTCCAAGGGGATAAAATCCTAGGGGGTAGATGTCAAAGGGGGTAGATTCCCAGGGGGTAGATGTCCAGGGGTAGATGTCTGATGTCCCTGGAGAAATCTACCCCCTCCACATAATATGACTCGACTATATGGGTATGAAGAGGGGGTTGATGTTCCTAGGGGTAGAAGTCCTAGAGGGTAAAGGGGGTAGATGTCCCAGGGGTAGGTGTCTAGGGGGTAGATGTCTGGGGGTAGGTGTCCAAGGCAGTGGATGTTCTAAGGGGCAGAAGTCCTAGGGGGTAAAATTCCAAGGGATAGATGCCCATAGGGGTAAAAGTCCTACGGGGTAAAAGTCCTATGGGGTAGATGTCCTAGGGGTAGATGTCCTGGGGTAGATGTCATAGGGGTAGATAGTAATCCCCGGGGGTAGATGTCTTGGGGGTAGATGCTAGGGGGGTACTTGTCTTGACTTATTGTCCTGCTGTCTCATGATTGACTATATCTATTAGTCAGAGTGACTAATTTAGAGCATGAAAGCATTAAATTCATAGTCACTTGACTATGTATCCCAAATTAGCCGAGTTAATGCTTGACTATAGGTTGACTATATGACTAACTTATGTTAGACATAGGTGACTAACTAAGTATAGCCCTTTTTGCTACGTTCACGCGACTATAGAAATGTAGTCCGTAGTGACTAACATTTCCAGGTCCATTATTATCAGTGAAACTGCACCAATGTACAGTGAGTGTTCCCATTACCATACATTAAAGTAGGGGTTTCGACGTTTTTTTTTGTGTGTTTTTTTAAACTTTGTGCATATTTATGATATCTTTATTTTGATGTGTATCAGCACTTAAAGCTTGACCGTCATGGTTGAAGTGAGGCCAAAAGCACTTTTGGATATAGTTCAATTTTGATTCACAAGAGGGCTCTTAAGGGCTGGGAGCTTAGCTCTTGCAGGCACAAGATAGGGTGAATATGTTGTAGCTGGACAATGCTCATGGTCCCCTGTCCAAACACTGCTGCCCTCTGGTGGAACTGTTATTTTAGGCCATGTATGGAAAATGCTGAACTTATTCCCTGACGGCCCAGCTTTAAGGGGACGTGTGGGCGAGGGTCTATGTCTCGGAATCTATTTTATTTAATTTTTTAATTTTTAATTTGTAACCAGTTTATTATGTTTGTAGAAAATCGGTGTATATTGTGATTAATATTGTGGCCCCATCGTATAGCACACATAACCATATCCCATCTATGTATTACATATTACTTTAACTGCATGTATCATAAACTAGTCTTACCATGTGCCATTAATCAAATATCAGTAGTGGAGCACTGCACGTTTACCCTGAGACCCTCCCCAGTATGCTAACATTAGTAACCTGCAGGGCGGGCTACATGCTTTAACATGTCAGTGGGAGCTCCTAAATATGGCCACCCCCTCCCAACCCCTACCTCTCAGGTACATACTTGCCTGTTTATAGGGGCCATTTCCGAATAACGCGGGTAGGGGTGGAGCAACAACCAGGAGCAACATTGATCAACACTATATAAAAAGTAACCCGTATTAGAAGAATTAACACATTACACTGGTTGATTGCGTGATACGATGTGGGCATACCTGTAATATATATAGTTAGTAGTTACGAGGAGGGGCTGGGTGGGGGAGTGAACTTGTGTCACTGTCAGTGTATGCACATGGGTATGGGCAATGTAGCATGGACTATTATCTATATTTGAGTCATGTCTAGTTTAACGTGGACGATGTTTGATATACTGATAGTTGCAACCTCAGGATACACAATCTCCTAGAATGTACCACTTGCTTTCTAAATTTTAAAAGTTTTTGCGGGGGCCAAGCCTCACGACCTCCACAAGAATGTTATAAAAGGGATGGTAAATTGAGATTTCTGTCATGGAATGTCATGGAAACGTCATGAATGTAATCTGAATTTGTTGTGGGAGCCCTGTTTTATAACACACTTCCATTATGTTTTCCCCTTCAATACTGGTCAATATGTCGATATATATAATGGAATATTATAAACTGCTCATAGGGAAAATAAGAGAAGAAAAAATTCACCAACCCATATCAAACATGATGTGCTAACACAACGGCCGTAAGGAACTCACAAGCACTGTGTAGCTGTGGAAACTCTGCTACTGGTAATAAGTTGAGTCTGACGTCAAGGTGTGAAGATATATGGTGACTTTATTAAAGAGTATTAATATCAGTGCACCAGTCGCCGGGATCTGTTCTCCGCCTCCTGCACCAAGCCTTTAGTACCTCGGTGATTTGTTAAGATGATATTAAAGCTGGATGTCCATTAGATAATTCGTTTTCAGTTTTCAGGTGTGAAAGCTTAAAATCAGTTTTTTGGGAAAAGTATAGTCATGTCATATAGGGAAGTGTTGAAGCATTGCCTGCCGACCTCCAGGGGCTTCTGGCAGGTGTCATAGCTTGGTACTTACGTGGCGTTGGTACTTACTCTTATTCACTACTACGATATCTTGAGTCTTGTCTGTGAGATCTGCCACCTCGGGAGGCTTTTTGTAAAGTTCTTGGAAGCATGTGGGAGGCTTTCATGTTGCTTGTAGGTTTCTGACATAATGTATTACAATTCCTTGTGGCAATATTAAGGTATGGGAGATATTGTTATAAAATCACTTGCTTAATGAGAAATACGTATGGATATGATTAGAAATATATCAATATAAATATGAATTCTAAAGTAATATATGTATTTGTTGATAATCATAATCACTACATAATATTGCGTGATATTACATAATACATGTAGTAGATAGAAGGTATTCTATGGCGTGGCAACTGCATTGTTGCACCATGCTAACACTCGTAAGGTCGGCATGATGCATGAATGCAGCACTGCTCACCTATGCTGCATTCGTGCATTGTGCCAACCAGAGAGCATGTGTACTGCATTACAGCCTATGTGCTGCCCTCAGCAGTGTGTCGAGTGAGGTAAAGCGTGTTACGTGCATGAATCAGCTGGTACTGGCCATGGTATATACTAGGGCTGAGGATTAGGGATTATGACACACTCTTAAATTGATTACTCAGCGATTAATGCCCATTGTTCTCAGCCACTTAACACCACCCAACCCTTCACGTTCAATACCAGGCGAGGCAACATGGGGATTTACTACAGGAGATGGAATTGAGTAAGGGATGTACTGGAACCCCCCCCCCCTCCCCCAGCTCCCAGAAAAAGGGAAGAAAAACGTGTCGAATGTAATTACTGCTACCCCTTTTTCTTGATGAGAAGCCTCCAGCAGAGTCGGGGTGGGACGCTAACATGTATGCCTCCTGCAGGTGGGAGACGGGGTCGGGGTGGGACGCTAACATATGCCTCCTGCAGGTGGGAGACGGGGTCGGGGTGGGACGCTAACATATGCCTCCTGCAGGTGGGAGACGGGGTCGGGGTGGGACGCTAACATATGCCTCCTGCAGGTGGGAGACGGGGTCGGGGTGGGACGCTAACATATGCCTCCTGCAGGTGGGAGACGGGGTCGGGGTGGGACGCTAACATATGCCTCCTGCAGGTGGGAGACGGGGTCGGGGTGGGACGCTAACATGTATGCAGGTCGGAGGCAGTGGGATGGGGTGGGACACTAACATATATGTGCCTCCACATGGGTAGAAATCGACACGGGCGACACAACCGTTTTAGGCCGTTTTAAAAATCGATGGACACAGGAAAATTAGGCGTAAAAATCGACCCACAGGGACTTTTTCACTAAGTTACTATGTACATAAGAATCGACACTGTGACAGGGCTATTTTGCTAAAAATCGACACGTCAAAATTGTGGGCACCCATGTAGAGGCACATATACATGTATATGCAGCTCGGAGGCAGTGGGATGGGGTGGGACACAAACATATGCCTCCTGCAGGTCGGAGGTGCTGGGTTGGGGTGGAGTGGGATGCTAACGTATATGCCCCAATGCAGGTCGAAGACTGGGATTCTAACATATATGCCTCCTGCAGGTCAGAGACAGTGGGTCGGGTGGGATGCTAACATAATATGTTTCCTGCCTATGAAATAACTATTCTTCAAGCCTACCGCAGACGGACCCGATCCGATCGGCGGACTCGATCGGCCGATCGAGTCGGGCCATATCAAACATGTTTGATCGTCCCGACTCGATCGGGAGGACGTCCCCCCAGACCTACCCGAACTGCCTGGTTACCGATCGAGTCGGGCCCGTCTGCGGTGGGCTTCAGTCGTCCTGAAGTGAAGTAAGACAAACCATGTCAGTATCACTGAATGAGGATAATGTATATGAAGTTATGAAATGAAAACGGTTGTCATGAATAAGGAAATGAGAAAATAACTTATAACTGACCAGCTTTATACAGTACATATGCACCGGAAAAATAAGTGACCTTTCATAACCTAATTGCTTGTTAGAAAACAATGTAATAATGGTCAGGACTAGGTGCCCTCATTGATACCACTTATAAGGCCTTTCACACCATCTTATAGTATGTTAGAAACATGATTAACAGAAAACATCGGCTTATAACTAAGGGGACAATATGGCGGACTACACTGTAAGAAGTTACTGTATTTAAACAGCACAATGTGCTGTACATTTACAGCACTTTTTGCTGTAGTTGGTATTACAGCACTATTTGCTGTATAATTGCAGCATTATGTACTGTAAATTGAGTCTCGAGCAATGTTGCTGTACATTTACAGTACATTGTGCTGTAGATTTCTGCCGCTAGGTGGCAGAAGTATAACATTTTTGTAGTAATCATTCCACCCAACCATTTCCCGAGTCAGATAAAGCCTCACAAACTCTCAAGTCATTGTAGAATAAGAATGGATGTGAGAGACTAAATGCAGTTATCATAAAGTGTATTGATATTTGCATAATTGTGTTGAATGATACAAAAAACAGCAAAAGTATAGAATAGACACCACATTGGAAGGAAAAATCAAATGCTTAAGTCCCTGGACTGGGATAAAGCTGGTATCACATACAGTTCAGCTGTATCAATGCAGGATCAAACCCTTACATTATGTAGTGTGTATTATCCTCGCTGAAATTGAACTATTATGCAGGAAAGTACTCTCCATGCATGCATATTAATTGATGTAAATTGATGACAACAATAATATGAAACCTACAGTAGAAGTTGCTGTAAAATCACAGCACCCAGTTGCTGTACATGTACAGCAAAATCTACTGGAACAAAAGTTGCCAGCAACTTTTGCTGTAGATGTACGGTAGAAGTTGCTGTAAATTTACAGTAGAAGTTGCTGTAAATTTACAGTAGAAGTTGCTGTACATGTACAGCAAGTCAGTTGCTGTACACCTACAGCAAAATCTACTGGAACAAAAGTTGCCAGCAACTTTTGCTGTAGGTGTACAGTACTTACTTCTTACAGTGTACAGATAACTAGGTATTGTGGTATGTGTATGTAGCAACCAGCACCTCGTTTGGCGTTTACACTTTCAGGGATGCATAGTGTTTTGTTCTTTTGTCGGCATGTACATGTACATGAATGCAGCACCATTGAGTGATGTCCACCGCAGACAGACCCTACCGCAGCGTGTTACCAGATGTATGGTAATTTCCCAAGGATTTGAAGTCCTAATTCAAGTCTGCAAATGCAAGGAAAAGAATCAATTCCTTCAAACTCACTTAAGTTTTTAAAAATTAAAAAAGTACATCAAATCTTTATTTTTGAGTATAATATGTGATTACATGTACATCCAAATATGCTATGACAGTAATCACTATCAGACAGGAACGTATGTATCATACCAAGTGAGGCATTGCCCCAAGCAACTCTTAACTCTCATCAATCCACTTCAATGGCTGCATATGACCTAATGTGCAATACCTTTTGTCATCATGATGCATTAATGAAGCTCTGGTGAGTCTACTTGCTTTTGTGGCATTCATGCACCATGCCAATAAAGAGCATAATACACCAAAGCACTTTGCGGCCTTTAGATAGCTAAACAGCACCTACTGTGGAGCGGCCGATCCGATCGGGGAAAATCTAACATGTCTGATCATCCTGAGTCGTTCAGAAGGACGTCCGTAACTACCGATTATTGTATATGATAAAGTTAAGGCCAGCACTCGGTCATGTCATTTGTCCCCATGGTACATGAATGCAGCCCTGGTGGGTAACACGACAGGGCTGCATGGTGACAACATGGTCTACCTTACAGGGTTAATTGTTACATATCCCGAAGGGTCTTCATCGATCCACCAATGCAGAGCCGTGAGTTACTCACCGACGTTGTATTGGTGCATTATTATGATGGCAACTTGAACCCTTCAGGTATCATGCCGCCCCTAAAGGGTTAATTATTAAAACTACTGCAAAGTTGATCCTAGGGCTAATACGCCTAGATACCCAGTACCATGTCGTCACTAAACGGTTAATAACCCCACAGAGGCCCACTTATACAAAAAGTAGTACATTTAAAACATCAAAATAGTATGCCGGGGCCGACAAAAGGTATATACTAGTAGCATATTAAAGAATTATGCGGCCCTTAAAGGGTTGAAACCAGCGCGATCCATGTCCAAGAAGGTGGTACACAAACATGTGTGGTATTTACACCTGTATGGTCAACCTCCCACACTACAGGTACACCCTACACACACACCCTGACTGTCGTTCAAGCCACAACATGTGCTAGCCCTTTAAGGGCCGCATAGTGCTTTGATATGGCATTAGTCCTCAAAATGCATGAATGCAGCCCTGTGGAGACCACTCGCCAAGATTGAATAAAGGCAGTATGTGTAGTCTTTCGGAGTTGTCAAACCAGTAGGGATCAAATCTTGAACTGTGCTGATCAAGGAATGGCACATTAAAATACTATATATATAATGTGGTTCTTAAAGGGTCACTATAACACCCCCAGGGCTTAATCCTGCCATGCATTAGGGGTGGAAACATGTGGATTTGTAGCGTAAGGATAGGGAGGTGTGGGGTATAGCATGTTATATATAGAAGAATACAGATATACACGCTTAGCTATTACCCTGGCTTAACTTCTACATCTCTAACTATGTTAAGCCTTGTGAATGTAGAGGCTTTTATGGAGCTTTTTTGACACATTTCTTACGCTCCCAGGTAGAAGAGTATATGTGCAGTTATAAGGCGAGTTTAGGCCATATTCTTTCAAATGAGATCACTGGGAGTTAGAGGGAATGGGTTACAGCAGCAAATAGATCGATGGTTAACAGAATACTCAGGATGAATTTCAGCCAGTCTTTGTGAAAAGCATTTATAGGGGATCTAGAGGAGAAAAGTAAAAGTAATACACATGTATAGAGAAGGGTGACTCCTAGAAAGGGAAGACAACCATAACCATCCCCACAGGTAGGACATCACCTCGGGTGACCCCCCCCCCCCCCCCACACACACACACCAACACCACACCCACCACCTGCATGGTTGGACAGGTGCTAAAAGCTTGTCCCGGGTCAGGCTACCCCACTGGGTCGTTCAGCTATGTACATTCTCTCAGTTTATGCACATGTTAAAAGGGGAAACATGCTAGATCAAATCACAAGATTAACTGGAAACTACCATGAAATGCATCTTGAAGCCTAAAGGAGGCAGAAAGACATGGTCAAACGAAAAATAGTGTGAGCAAGGGGGTGCATACCATCTTTGAGGGGGTGCATATCATATTTGAGGGAAACGCCCATATAATCAACTTATTTAACTAGGTATACTGTACTGTCTCAGTTAGCAGCAGTTTTCAAATGAGCTACAGTTTGGTATAACCCCCTTAAAGAATGGGCCAAATCTTTAAGTGCGGACTTTTTCCCTCCTTATAACAACACACAGATACTTTTGCTAAAAAAAACGTGCACCCACCCCCCCTCCCCGACAAGAGGGGTCGATCTTTCTTACGCCCCCCACCTAAAACGCACCTGTTGGTAATAAATGAGCAATCTCTAATCAGTATCGTTACATTTACCATGTGTTATCCCCTTACTCAGTGAATAAGCAAACATTTCTGTGTACCACCCACACACTGGCCTCTCCCCACCTTTATTGTACTTTATTGGTCCAACTACTGCATGTTTGATTACTTAGTAGTGCATGTATTGGAACTACCATTTATTTCGAAGGCTTGGCATTTCAGATATTTTAATTGATAAGAATCAATGAAGAAATTGGGGGATTCTTTGTTGCTCTTCTTGGTTTTTATTTGGGGTTGGTGTTTCGTTAGTTTTTATTCATGTAGATGTACAGTGATTTCCCAAGGATTTGAAGTCCTAATTCAAGTCTGCAAATGCAAGGAAAAAAATGAATTCCTTCAAACTGACTTATGTTCTTAAAAATACATCAAATCTATATTTTTTAATGTAATATGTGATTACGTCCAAATATGCTATGATAGTGATCACTACAATACAGGAATGTGTGTATCATACCAAGTGAGGCGTTGCCCCAGGCAACTCTTCACACTTCAATGGCTGCATATGACCTAATGTGCAATACCTTTTGTCATCATGATGCATTCATGAAGCTCTGGTGAGTCTGCTTGCCATTGCGGCATTCATGCATCATGTAGCTAAAGGGCATAACACACTAAAGCAGTATGCGGCCTTCAAAGGGTTAAGTTGCACCTACTGTGGACGTGGGCAGGTGGGAGTGGGGGTGAACATGATCGATCTTCCCACTCATGTATTATCCACTGGACGCCGTCACCTCGGCCACCTCATCCTCACAGTTGAAGTGCAGGACCTAAATATACATGAACCTATTTCCTACGGTCTTGAAACAGGGTTAAAGTCGGGCACGGCATGGCATCTACATTTATAATAAAGAGACTACTGTTTCTGTCGTGCACAATTACTGTCCCTTACTGCCCCGTTCACCATCGCTGTCTTGCTATCGACTCTTTAACCATTGCTTTCTTCCTACCGACTCTCCCCATTGCTGTCTTCCTTCTGACTCTCACCATTGCTGTCTTCCTTCTGACCCTCACCATTGCTGTCTCCGTACTGACACTCTCATCATTGCTGTCTTCCTTCTGACTCTCTAACCATTGCTGGCTTCCTACTGCCTCTCTCATCATTGCTGTCTTCCTTCTGACTCTCTGACCATTGCTGTCTTCCTACCGCCTCTCTCATCATTGCTGTCTTCCTTCTGATGCTCTAACCATTGCTGGCTTCCTACTGCCTCTCTCATCATTGCTGTCTTCCTTCTGACTCTCTAACCATTGCTGTCTTCCTACCGCCTCTCTCATCATTGCTGTCTTCCTTCTGACCCTCACCATTGCTGTCTCCGTACTGACACTCTCATCATTGCTGTCTTCCTTCTGACTCTCTAACCATTGCTGGCTTCCTACTGCCTCTCTCATCATTGCTGTCTTCCTTCTGACTCTCTAACCATTGCTGTCTTCCTACCGCCTCTCTCATCATTGCTGTCTTCCTTCTGATGCTCTAACCATTGCTGTCTTCCTACCATCTCACTCATCATTGTTGTCTTCCCTTTGACTCTCTAACCATTGCTGTCTTCCTTCCGCCTCTCTCATCATTGTTGTCTTCCTTCTGATGCACTAACCATTGCTGTCTTCCTACTGCCTCTCTCATCATTGCTGTCTTCCTTCTGATGATCTCACCATTGCTGTCTTCTCTCAACACCTGTTTCATAGTGCCTCTTTTACCATTGCTGTTACCTACTGCCTCTCAGCATTGCTGTTGCCTAGTGCCTCTTATCGCCACCATTGATGTTTCCTGGTGCCTCTTCAACTCATCATTGCTGTTGCCTAGTGCGTCTCTCACCATTGGTGTTGTATTTTCCTACTGTTATAGTTTCCTACTTCCCGCTGTATTGTTGTTCATAATGTATCGCCATCAGTGATCTTGATAGAGGGTAGGGTGTACACAACTACCGACAGATCTAATCCATCTACCGTATTCATGGTCTCACATGATCCATCACTTCGGTATTGCCAGGAGTACAGCACATGTGGTAATCTTACCGCATTACATATAATGTCATACTTAGTCAGGTTTGAGGATGAGGGCGATTGACGATGGCATTGACTATTGCCTTAATATGGTCTTGCACCCTGAATGGGAGTAACCGTAGAGTGATTTTTATAATTACGGAAATTTTAGAATAAGAATGTTAAAAAAACGTATGCTGTTCTTTGTCATAGAAAGGTTCTGCGTGCAGGACTTAAACTATTCACAGGGCGTTTCCATGTATACTCCGACTGGGTCTTTAGACTTTTAGACAGTATATCTTTAGCGGTGTCTTCAGTATAACTGAATGAGGCAGGGGGTATTTAGGTAGGGGGACCTGTGGGTGTAGAGGTGCTTACGTACACACTACTTAATGCTGACCAGTACACAGCTAGCACCCCCTGACCCGCTCTGACTAAGTGGGCAGGGCTAAGCCTTTAAATGGCAGCATAGCGCTTTAAGACCCTTGGTCATCATGATAATTAGGTGAATGCAGCCCTGGCGAGTGACTCGCCAGTGCTGCATGCATTCATACATCATGCCGACCATACGGGCTTAATACACTCCTGTCTTGATCTATATGATGCATGCGTGCAACCTTGGTGAGTAACTCGCCAGGGCTGAATTCGTGAATGGCTGCATCATGCCGGTCATTTTGACTGTATCAACATCATAGGGTCAGCATGATGCTTGAATACAGTACTGATGAGTCACTCGCCAGGGCTGCATTTATGAACCATGCCGATAAAGGGCACAGGGCATTAAAGCACTATGCGGTCCTTAAAGGGCTAATGATGGATGGAGACAGGAGAGTCTGTGGGTCCCTGGGAGATGCTTTCAGGAATGTAGGTGTATATTAAGTCAATGTGAGTAATGTAAGGTTTGTACAAGGGAGTACTTGAGTAAGGTACATTACACTGAAGGTCAGCATGAAAGGACGATGTGATGAGATAAATATTCAATTCAATTCAATTCAAATTTGTTTATTTAAACTGCAACAAGCAGGGATAAATCCCTGTATTTTGCCTATTACAGCGTAGCATGGATATTCATTTCTTGACGGTTACTTATTATGATACTCAAACGCATCTGCAGTCGATGCATGGAGAACAGGTTAGCTTGTTATTAAGGCACGAGTACATTTAAAGGTGTGATACGTCATGTCTATCATACTGATTAGTATTAGTAACATGTTGTTAATTTATTTCATACAATATTATGGTCCTTCATGGGCTAGGGGAGGGGGAGGGTTAACCAGTATAATGCTCGGGCCAGGAGCGGTCAGCTATCATACTTTTTACAGACTAAGTAATTACTTCACTAATTAATAGTGTTTTTTACAAGCAGAGGGGTGAGTTTCTCTGGGTAACTGTGAGGGAGTTTCATTTGTGTCCTAATCTGTATGTCACACTATGTTGAGCTGTGGCTGATTTATACCAAGACCAAGAAGGTAACAAATCAAAACAAAAGTGGGCAGAAAAGATGAATGTGGGAGGAGAAAGGAAGGAAACCAGATTGGTTTAGGAGGAAATCCCACTTCATAGTGACTAATATAGTGTTTATTTACATGTATCAATAATATCAACATAACATCGGCCTCCCCTCACACAGGGTGGCGTGTGTGTATAGCACCATGTAGGTTACACTCTGCACTTATAGTGTCAGTCATAAGGGTCAGTGTGTACATTACCATTTGGCAAGTCTGCGGGGTGATATCTTTGGCCTTCACCCAGCTTCCAGTCCAGAATATACATATACACATATCTCAGTAGACGATGTAACTGTAAACATAGATTGGTAGATTATATATAAGACGGCCGTGACATGAAAGGAACGTTCCTAAATGGTATTGTCCAAGCTAAAGAACAAAGCACACAAAAAGAACTTATATCAAATAAAATATTGTTCATATAAATGGAGATGGAGGTGATTGAATCTAGAGTATGAATGAGGAAAGCAGCCTGGCCTGGTGTATCAAGAAACAATAAGGCGTACACCAGATCTATTGACTAAGCCCTTAAACCAATTAAATATGCCTCTTGTCTGTTCTAGTATTAAAAGGACCCTTGTGTACTTTCTATTCGAACGACCCACATGTCTCTTCAGGGATATTGATTATTCCTATAAGGTGATATGAGATCAATTCTACATTGTCAGTTTTTATAGCATAAATTAACAAAAGGCTTTAATAATGAATAAGGCCAGGTTTTGAATTTCGGGCATATTCGAGCATTTAAAAGCGAGGGAATGGTGCTTCATGTGAAAGAGGACACACTACCAGATGAGTGACTGCTTCATGGTAAATGATTCAGCCCCACTTCCCCCACACACTGGGCATACACAGCTACTCAAAAGGTCCTGGTCTCAACCACCACAAATTGGTACACTCAGTAGACTTAAGGGTAGATTCACCTGGAGTCGGACACATACCTTGAGACTGATTTTGTGGTTATTTAAGCATTTTAAGCCCTTTATTTGTGAATAATAGTAAAGTGTTATTCTTTCCAAAAAAAACTAAAAGTATGTAGTAGGGTACATAAATAACCTCAAATTTCACTGTCCATCTCAGGGCATGTGCCCGACTCAGGGTGAAACTACTTTAACCCTTTAAGGGCCGCATATACATTAAATGTTGAATTACCAGGTATGCCCTTTTATGGTCATGATGAATAAATGCAGCCCTTGTGAGTTACTCACCAATGTTGAATTTTTGTATCATGCTTACAAAAGGAAATTAGAGCACTATGCTGACCTTAAAGGGTTGACAGAAACAGATCAGGAAGCAGTTAGTATGGATTGTTTGTGTAGAGCGCGCGGATCATCGTTTCATTTCTGTGTAGCTGCTAATGACTGTTCTTACACTAGTAACAGGCTCCCATGACGATGATCCACACACCCTGACAGTGGCGTAGGAAAAGGGGGGGGGGGGGTGCAGGGGGGCCTCCCCCCCCCCCCCCCCCCCACCAATCACAGTTTGACAAGACCCTATCATATGATACATACATTCCCCAAATTGTACCTCTCACACATAGAAAAAGTGGGGGCAGAGTTGCTTGGCCCCCCAATCAGAATTAAAGGGGGCTCAAAACTACTTGTTTACACAATTCCGATACAAGCGTGCATACATACCATTGTCCCTAAAATCTGATATTTAAAGCTGGTTGGGGTGGCCCCCCCCTGCCCCCCCCCCCCCCCCCCCCCCCAATGAAGATTTGCTTCCTACGCCTCTGCCTGATCGGGGTATTCTTTCTCCACGGCTGCAAAAGCATGATGTTACCCGGAGCAGAAAGAATGCAGGTTTGAATACAGTCTGTACTGTGGACAATGACCTTTTATCTACAGTGCTATCTCTTTGAACATATCAATACAAAGAACTGTGATATATGTGACTCATAGATTACCACAGGTCGCTATGTATGTCATTTTACACGTTACTCCCATAACAAAAATAAGTATAATGTAAATGAAATAAAAAGTATGCTGTGTGGAAGCATAGAGATCTTGTAAGTGCTCGGTGGAAGGTAATTACAAAAGTATAAAAAGATTTTTTTTTAAAATCAAATCAAATCTTGTATTGCATCCAGATATTGTGTTATCGTAAATAATGTTTCCTATAGCACCTCTTACTGCTGTACACATAACTTGTCGGCTACAAAAGGAAACCAGACATAGCACATTGATCCCGTGTTTGTCTGTATGGTGTAACCCTTTAAGGACCGCATAGTGTTTATATGTATTGTGTCTGTTGTCATGGTCCATGAATGCATCCCTGACATATTCAATAACTCACCAGTATTGCGACACTGTACGGGTCAAGTAAAGGAAAGTGATGGCCTGGGAAATGGCACTGTGTGAATTACCTGCGAGGTAGACCAATTAGCCATCATTCTGACCAGAAATGACGAAAATCAATGATGATGATGCATGTATCAAAAACATGTATCAAAATACAGGGTTAGTAATGTCACAGTAAGGAATTAATTTTTCGTTTTTAATGAGACCTTAAGGGAAAAAACCGCCCCTCGACCTGTTTGTGTGTAGGCGTGGTCTGAGTACAATCTTTCGGCGTGTCAACTGCAGCGCCAACAATAGATTGAAATTGGACACTTCCACTCCCGTACGCAAAACGCAGAGTCAGCGTATCTTCTTTCAAGTCACTAGTCAGCTATAACACCAGTACTACTGTCTACTCATACTGCGCAAGCTGCCCTCTTATCCCCTGGAAAGTAACATATTTAATCTTTGTTTAGCCATATATTATTTTAACCCATGTAAGAAATCAGTTGGGCTGCTGCATTTTTTTTAACCCAACCTCTGACAAAAGTTCTTAGTGAACCCATAACAAAAGAATTGATTGGTTGATGTGGGGGAATCCCCAGAAAAAAAATTAAAAAATATAAAATTCTCAATTTTGAAAATGAGGCGAGCGAAATCCATTGACAATTCCTTTTTTTTTAAAAACATTTCCAAAAAATGAGGTGCGCGAAATCCATTGACCTTTTTTTTTTTGGGGGGGGGGAAGGGGGGGGGGGTCTGGCTGTAGGAATTTAGACAAACCACCACAAGGCATCATCTTGTCTTGGATGTCATCCCATAGATATGAAATACGAGCGTGATTATTCGGCAAAATTCGACTTTACCCATATTATATGAACCAATGGTGCTGTAATATTAGATAAAAACATTAACCCCACTGTGTGTGTTTGTATGTTACAGATGGTAGTACAGCGGTACACCGGGCGTGTCATGACGGCGACCACGAGGTGCTGCAGCTGCTGATCGAGTTCCAGGCAGACATCACCGTGCAGGACGTCCAGGGCCGCGCCCCCATACACTGGGCATGCGCCAACAAGAAACGACGCTGCCTCAGTGTAAGTTAGGCCCTTAAGTTTTCCCTGATTTTTAAGGTGTTTTTTTTTAATGTCGCGAAGACCTGTACTTAAGTATCTATAGAGGACCTCTATTCAGGGGGCCTCTATTTGAGCATTATAAGTTATTTTTCGCTTGGTCACTTTCATCCCTGATAAGTGGGCATAAATTTTATGCAGCTTAGGCTACACAACAATCAAACATCATGCGGACCCTACGTGGTAGATACTGTTTTGAAGGCTCGCATGATGCATGGATGCAGCACTAGCGAGTAGAAATGCCAGGGCTGCATGAATGCACCATGCCCTATGAATGCAGCCCGAGCGAGTAATTATGGCTCAGTCTTACGACTTTGTAACAGTTGGATCGTCTTTGACCGGGTGACGTCTTTGACCGGGAAACGTTATTATAGCATAAATTAGACCTATATAGTAAGAAATGGGTGGAAAAAGTCAAAGGATATTTTCACACTAATATATATGAAATGAAATTGATTAAAGTTTCTTATATTTATATGTAGCCCCTTTTACATGCATTATAGCATAATGTTATATTTTTTTCCTCTACTCGGTCAAAGACTTCACTTTCTATGTCATGTGGAATCTGAAGAGCTACACTGTCCAAAGTGTTTTGCAATAACCATCCACATATTTTTACAAATAGTAGAGATATGGCAAAAAATAGAAAAATGAAAATAAAACACTTTTCTAGCCTCCCGGTCAAAGATGTCACCTGGTCAAAGACGTCACCCGGTCAAAGACGTCACCCGGTCAAAGACGATCCAATTGTTACAAAGTCGTGAGACTGAGCCTGATGTATCATGACAATAAAGGGCATAATAAATCTATGCATGCTTCACTATACGGGGGAGAGCCTATGCTGGTTCCAGAGGCATATACCAGGAGGGTCAGGTAGTCGTGTGTCAAGCCTCCATTTTCCCCCTTTGTGTAGTTTACTTTGGAGGGTTCTCTCTCATTTACTATCTGTTTATATTCTGTATAAATTAGATTAATGTTTTCCCCATGACATGGTCTTTACTAAGATAAGCTTACAGCAATGTGAATATTTCAAATCTTAGAGAAATAGAGCATTAACACCTCTGTGGGTGACCACATGTCAGTCAGTCAGAGTGTAATTAATGTATTGTCTCTCAATCAGGCTAAGTCCCTCACTTCACACCTGAGACAATGGGGAGGTGATTAAGATAGGGGTGGGATGTCACCTATCAGTCTTATCAGTCTTATCTGTGGCCATTGTCCCTAGGTGTGACCAGTGGCTGATAACCGATTTACCCACCATGCACTGCTCTGAGTCAGGGGACAGAAAGAAGATGGCGGCTCCCATGCCATGTAGGCTATCCTCCCTATAGAATTACTGACAACTCAATGAAACGTGTGTGCAATACTGCGGTACAGGGTGGAAATGTATATTATGCCCTTTGTCGTGGTGATTCATGGACGCAACCCTCGCGAGTAACTCGGCTGTGCTGCATTTAAGCTGCATGCTTACCCAAAGAAGGGTTGCCGTAATGCTCCAATTTGCCAGGGTATACTGCATCAAAACACTCTGCCACCCTTAAAGCATTTTAACTTTTAACCTTTATCTTGTCCTCCCTGCCTCCCAGATGTTGCTGCAGGAGGGAGTGAGTACCAGTGTCCGTGACAAGGAGGGCATGTCCCCCTCCATGTGGGCGTGCCGCATGGACCACATCGAGCACTTCGAGCTGCTCGCCAGCGCCGACAACCAGGACGTGCTGGAGGAGGATGGCTTCGAGCGAGACAACAACGGCCGCACCTGGATGCACTGGTCCGTGCGCCGCGTCGAGTCACTCGAGTGTCTCAAGGTGAGAGAGTGGGTGTAATGTGGAGGGGACATTAATCATGGGTTCTTCATTGAAGTCATTTGTAAAGGTACCTGAATAGGATAACACTAAA
The DNA here is from genome assembly GCA_947462335.1 of Harmothoe impar. NCBI lineage: Eukaryota > Metazoa > Annelida > Polychaeta > Phyllodocida > Polynoidae > Harmothoe > Harmothoe impar. The sequence goes on along the minus strand of OX381720.1, from coordinate 41,788,808 downwards.
AATTACGAGTGTATAATCGAGAAAAAAACGTGTTTTTTTTTTAATAAACTGAACAAATAGGTCTTCAGTACCATGACAATATTAACAGTAGAGCTGTAGATCTGATAGAAATAACAAGAGGGGTATTTAGACTAAGAGGCTGAACAATAATGAGTAATAATGTGTTTTTTTTTGTAGACGATCCTGACACCCGAGTCGGCATGTTTGCGAGACGACGAGGGGAAGATGGTGATTCACACTGCCGCAGAACAAGGTGAGGAGGGGATTTTCTGTATTAAACCATAAAGGGCCGTATAGTGCCTTAAGGTGCTGTGCTCTTTGTCGTCACTAGCGACCATTAGATCCTACATAAATAAAATAACCAAAACAAAAATCCAAAGTCATTCCTGCTTTGCTGTAAGATACTTTACCATTGCCCCCTAGTATAAATCTGAGTCAGTTTTCTATAGATGTATAAGATCCATTGGTATCCATTATACGTTTCTGGGCTGTGTATTTTACTTGGAAAATGATATCTCCATACATTGAGTTTGTTCCTTGTTCTGTGCCCAGGTTCTGTACCAGCCACTAAGGTGATCCTGGAGATAGGAGGCAAGTCGTGCCTGGAACACCGAGACGCCACCAATCGCACGCCACTTATCAGTGCCACCATCGCGGGTCACGGCGAACTCGTCAACTACTTACTGGCTGAAGGAGGTAGGGCATGGCTGCACTGTAGTTTAAACCTCTAAGGGCAGCATAGTGCTTTAATGCACTACTGTGAAAGTGCTTATATTCACGGGTGTAAATTTTTGCTGAAGTAGCAAAAAAGACTAATTCGCGGGTATTTATTCCATACTCTAGCATAAGAATTTCGCGGATTTTTCATTTCCGTAAATATAGCGAAAATATATACCCAGCGAAATAAAGTAAGACCACAGTATGCACCGTACAGGCCGCGGCTAGTACACGAGTCAGATCGCCAGTGCGACTTATATGATAAGGACAATATCAAGGTGTGGCTTGTACGCGAGGTTTTGCTACTATAGTACAGCACTAAATCCACCATAACCTGATAGGCATCACTGCTTATATGGTCCTCCCAAAGCCGGGGTGCGACTAATATGCGAGTTAGGCTTATACGCAAGGTTTTACGGTAGCATGTATTGGGTATTTATTGAAATGGAACGATGTATATTTTAAAATCCAAATTGAAATGTACTGTTAATTCTCATGCAAATGACTAATTTAAAACTGAATGGACCATCCCGTTGCCCCTTAGCGGACTTGGCGAGTGTGGACAACAGTGCGGCCACGGCGTGGGACTACGCGCGGGGCCGCCAGCTGCACTACTGTACGCTCATCCTGGCCTCCTACATCCGGCAGAGGGCCCAGGAGGACGGCCAGGACCCCAACCTGCTCACCCAGCTTAACGGTATTAACGGCACCATGGGCATGGGGAGCACCTTTAATGGGACCTTCCCCTCCGAGCTGGGCGACACGGCTAACGATGAGGCACAGATAGGCCTCAGGCAGCTCCAGGTGAGGTGGTTAGCACAACCCTTTAGGGGTAACATTGTGCTTTAATGCATGATGCGCTTTTTTCAGTAGTTAGCAGTGGCGAATAACCTCAGTAACCTGCCTGTGCTGAATTTATGAATCATGCTGACTATTGGATTGAAATACTCTCGACGGGTCGGCATGATGCATAAAGCAACCTTGGCGAGTAGAGTCGCCAAGACTGTGTTCATGCATTATGACTTAAACTTTGAGGCATCATGCCATTTCTAGCCAGGGCTAAACATACTTTGGGTTCAGGTAATGGTAATATAGGCCGCAGGATGATATTTTGTCTTTGTCTGCATGTGCTAACCAAGGAGAAACTTCCATACGTTTTAAATTCAGAAAACTGTTATTATTCGGGAAAATTAAATCAAAAAGAGATATGAAAGTAGCATGAGTTAAAATTTGTATCTGAGCAATAATAAGGATATACATTGATTCAGTTCCACAATATACATGTATATCATAAAACTCTCCTTTCCATACCTCAAACCAAACTTTCTGATTCTAGATAAACGGGGAAAATGATGAAGACGTTATATACTACGGAAACCGTCCGATCGCACCTCCCCACCCGCCTCCCGGACCTCCCACTCCCCGCACCCCCCGCGGGACGACGTCCCGGCCGGGCACCCCGTCGACCCCCCGGACGGCGAGGGGCCGGCCCGGTACGCCGTCCACGCCCGTTACACCACGGGGCTATGGGTTAAAGCGGTCTCCGAGCTCCTCCATGGAACCTCACAACGATGAGGCCATGTGTGACGCTAGTGACCGGGAGGTGAGCGCAGGCTCCAAGAGGAAACGCTCCAACAACACTGAGGTAGGGCAGTATGGCCATGACATTATGGTCACTCACACAGCATGAATTTTTTTTTTTTATTCTTAGAAAATATTTCTTATTATATGTAAAATCTTGATCTAACCTGAATCTAAATATTTTCTTAAAGTAGAGATTTTTTCCGAGAATAAGAAATCATTCTTTGCTTAAATAACGAGTTAATTACACAAGTTACATAAATGCATGTTTAAGTTGACTCATAATAGCAGCCGCCGATGCATGACTGATTTCTAAATACCTTTGTTTTGTATAACATACCTTTAAATAACATGTTTGTACCGGTAATAACGATTTTATCTAAAAATGTAAACATAATAATCAACAACATCTGACGGTAGGCTTGATAATTAGCAGCTGATAGCTACAGGTAGTCCTTTATGGGTCCCATAGTGCTTTAATGGATTATGGCCTTCATCGCCATTGTCCATGAATGCAGCCCTGGTGAATAACTCGCCTCCCTGGCGAGTAACTCGCGAGTACTGCATTCATGCCAACCATACATAAGGTCCATAAATGCATAATGATGCCATAGGGTATTGCACAATAAAGCACTGTGCTGCCCTTAGAGGGCTAACCTGTCGCCAGTCCTCCTGTAGCTGAGAGCCTTGTCCCTCCTTGTGTGGTGTAGGCGGGTCAGGAGCAGGAAGGCCACATGTCTGTGATGAGTATGGACAGCGCCGACATGCATCCCCACTCACAGCACAGCCAGCATAGCAGCAACAACAACCATGACGTCAACGCTGCCGAACCTGAAATAGCCAACGACAGTAAGTGCTTTTACCCCACACAAGTCCTTTTGTTTTCTATCCAAATGCTATACATCCTTTACACAGAGTTTGAGTTGTGACTATTATTACATATATTTCAGATTTGGTAAAACATGAGATGTATTCAAAAATTGTTGAGGACATAATTACGATTTTACAAACTTTATGCAAAAATAGTATTTAGATATACCTTTAATATTCACGTAGATTTGTTCTTTTAAATCAATTCAAGCATCATGTTGACCCTGCAGGGCGTTGGTACATCATGGCAATAAATCTTGCTTAACGGCAACTGCTTAACCCTTTATGGGGCTTTAATCTGCTATGCCCTTTGTTCTGATCATCTTTTAATGAATGCAACACTGGCGAGCACCGGTGCGGCATACATGCATCAGAACGAGAAAAGGCATAATGCATTACAGCACTTAGATCATTAACCTGTATGACCTCTGTTGCAGGCCAGTACCTGGAGCAGTGTGGTCCCCATGGCAACAACAACAACCAGGATGTGGACAGTGTGAGTATTGGCGAGATGGACGTCTCCGACATGGGCAGCGACGAGCGCAACGAAGACGCTGTGGAGCACGCGAGGTCGCCGACCGCCCCGGTCCAGCCGCCCCCGCAGGCCCAGCCGCGCTACCAGCTGGGACCCCCGGCCTCCCCGCGGGGTGGGGGACAGCACTACTACCCCTCATACCCCCCACACCCACCCAAGACGCCGCCCTACCCTGCACACTCACCTGGGGTAAGGAACTCATCAACTCTTACACAAGCATATTGTTCACGTGTGTGGATGTTTTAGAGTTTCATCTATTCATGTTATTTATTTGATTTTTTTTTATTGCCATGTCCACGTATTGGTATATGGAAGTTGAAGGTTGTTTCTCAAGCCCCAGTTGTTACCAGCAAGTTCACAGTGTTTCTGAACTCAAAACTCTTTTAAAAAAGGAACATTTTAAGCTGAAACTTTGAAGGGCAGCATAAACAAAACCTTGCAGTGCAGCATAGTGTTTTAATGCACTTTATCTTTCTGTCGCCAAGATACATAAATGCAGCCCTGGTTAGTACCTGGCCACTGCTGGATTTATGTATTATACCGTCTCTAGTATAGGGTCAATACACTCTCAAAGGGTCGACATGGTGCACCAATGCAGCGCTAGCGACTTACCCGTTGGTGCTCGATTAGTGCAGGATGAAGACAATCAAACGTGAACTTTGAGGCAACCTGCCGCCCTTAAAGGTTTAAAACGACTACGGTAATGATTTCCGCTCATCAAGAAATTTGGAGTAATCCCAGACTTAAATGAAGATGAGCCCTCTAAGCGCTGCATGATGCTTTAATGTGCTATCCCCTATGTCGACATGATGTGAGAACGGGGCCCTCACGAGTCTACTTGCGAGGGCCGCATTCATGCATCATGCTCATCCTTCGGAAGTGTATCAACCATGCAGTTTCGGCAAATGACTTGACAGGGCGACATTCATGCATCATGACAGTAGCGGCATAATGCATTAAAGCACCAATCCCAGTAAGTCGCTTACTAATACCAGCCTTCGTTCCCTCCTCCTTTAATCTTGCTAACCTCTGGACGCCGCTACAGACTCCATCCCATTTGCCCGAGGCGGGTGAATTAGAGGAGTTGCTGCAAGACTTAGATAAATCAGACTTAGATCTAACACCGCGAAACCTTGACTTTGACCAGAACACCGCGCCGGTCGCTACTGAGGCCCCAGCTGAGGTACTTTTTGTGAGCGGGTCACTCGGGCACACCTTCGTGGGGAGCATCATTTCTCATTGACTGTTTACCTGATTGAAATATGTTTCATTAAAATTATTCATTCATCTTTAATTTCATATAAAAGTCTGAAAATAGAATAAATAGACAAACAAGAAAGTCACTTACAATAGTAGCCACGCAGAAAGGATGATCCACGCCTCCTGCACAGAGCAGCCTTTCTGCGTGGCTGCCCACACCCTCACATTGCCAGTTCACGATGGGCATGCTGCACCAGTAGCTATGAAGCTTTACCCTTAACCTGCAAGTGTGGTCAACTTGTATCTGCCTAGATGCAATACTGTTTGTGATACGAAGCAGATTGTTGCGCCTTTTGCTTACATTCACTGTGCACTGCATGGACTTGATTGATTAAGATAGAGAATATGTCGAGATAACGATTCTAGGACATTTTTTTCTCAGTGGATGCTGTTGTATCTGTTGCGTATATTTATATTGCGTTATTGGTGAATAAGTATAGCTCTTCAAGGGCAGCATGATCATTAATGCACTGTACCCTTTTGTCGTGACGTCTTCTTACAATCATGTCGAAATTATAGGATTGACGCACTCCTGAAGGGTCAGCATGATGCATGTATCGCAGCATTGGTGAATTACTCGGCGGTACTGCCTGAGTGCATCATGAAGACAAATGAGCATGAGCCTTGAGGCATCATCTGGTTGACACTGCTACCTACACTGCATAACAGTCACTAAAGGGCATATACTTCATGTTTTGCTTTTAATAGTAATTCAATGCCTTCTTTTTATATCTCTTTGTTCGTTGCATCTCACATTTTTATACTATGTGACTTTTCACCCATCATGTCATCTTTTTAATTTTCCTGTATGTATGGAAGTAAAATAAATAGTCTGTCTGTTTTATTATCTCTGTTTCGGGATATCTTTATTTTTAAATTTATCTAATTTAAATACATTTTAATGTAGGATGAAGGAGCCAGTTCTCTTCTAAGTCACATAAGTACGTGTGCTGTTCAACCAAATATAAAAATATACTTGTATGCCGGCTCGAAATCCTCACTGTTCAGAGTTGTTGCATGTGGAAACGTTATGATATTCCAAAACTGTCTCAAAGATGAGAAACGATACTTTTTAAAACACTCATATTTGATCATGAATTATATTTCCCCTCCAAATAGAAGCCTCCACCGTCCTCTCCGACACAGCGCCAGCAGTACGAGGAAGCTCCGCATGATGAGGGGGCGGAGGGCGAGGAGGAGGACGAAGAGGAGGAAGGAGAGGACCAGGACATGGGACCGGACGACTACTACCATCAGCAGCCGCACCAGAACGATGCCACCCCGATGGGCGAACCGCGCAACGGGCCACTCGGAGGTAGGTCGTCAATATGTTTGATAAAATTATTCCCCAGGACCTGCAGTTTTGTGGTTTTCATCATTATGAATAACCTGATTTAATAGGACAGTTGCATTATGGAAGTGTGAGAATGCACCGAAGTGTTGATTTGAGACTGTTATTTGCAGTGGACGAATTACTAGTCATTATCACTCTAAACCTGAATGAGGATTGGCTCTTTTATTTTGATATTGCCGATTTACCGCGTCCTCACTAATTCAAACAGGAAAGTCCTTTTTATACCATTCACATTATATATAGTATTTGTCTAATTTCTTGTTCAAAGACATATTTCACTGTAAGTCTCACTGTAAGTTATTCCCATATGTTTCATGTTATATATGGGCATTATTGAGAATTATGAGAAAAGTACACAGTATATCAAAAGATCTCATTAGAACGGTTAGAAGTTACTCCCAATCCCCAAGCACGTGACTAAACTGAAGAATTATCGGAAATATATCTGGAGGAAAAATCAATAACATGCACTTAAACTGCCCTTCGTACTAACACTCGTGGCTAAAGACGAAAAGGACGAGGAACCTGCGGACGACCAACAGCCTCCGTCCCCTGACAAGGCGGCCGCTAAACAAACCACGCCCATCAAAAGGGCTCCCGTAGGCCCACCTAAGTTTCCTGGTTTGTAATATTAGCCTTCAGTCACAGTACCTTATTTATAGGTTAACCACAGCTTTCTTTTAAAATACTTATTACACTTTATGTGGAACAAACACCCATTTTGTGTAGATACCAATTTTAGAAGGTAACGTAACCCTTTGAAAATGCATGAACTTTGCTTAGATTTGCATGTTACACCAACGCCACTAATTTAAAGAATCAATGTTACCCAATTAGATATATCCCCAATGTCTGTCATATAAAACTGTTGTCAGCTCCAGTTCAAAACACCAAAGCTTTCCAAAATTCTGACCATTTAAGAACACAACTTTATAAGGGTATATTGATAAAAAAAAGTGTGAGCAGCGAAGCAGAAAGGGTGTTCTTCTTTTACCTCTATGGCACACCCTTTCGATGTGGCTGCTCACATATATACCTAAAGTGGGTGTCGAGATATGGGGCAAGGATTAAAGTGTTAAATCTTGTAACCATTAGCTGACCTTTAGTTAGAAGCGATATCTCCAGAAGTAAAATCCCCAAATTGTGACTGTACCTAATGATCAGTGATAACTGATCAATGATAATATCTTGATAAGATCCACCTAGTCAAGTTATTGATGTACCAAAATAACTTCCCATGTGAGTCATATCAATTATAAGTCAGTTACATGTAGATATTGGTACCGGTATTAGGATGCCTTTGTATATAAGTTGTACCGTAGTAAACTACTAGGGAATCATGATAAAGTTTAATTCATATTTGTCATATAGAATAGTCCCTTGACGTTGATACTAACTATTTTGAAAGGAACAAAGAGTGGCACAATGTATAGTATTTGTTGATCTTCATATTTATATATGTTTTTGAACTGGTCATTTATTAGTTAAGAAGGTCATATTGATAATGATTCTACAGATTCTACGCAATAGTTGAACTGTGTTGCCAAGTCTTCATTTCGCTTCATTATTTCATAATTAGCATTTACAAATCATACCACATATTATTCTGAAACCCATCATATGTGTTTATGCACTTGCCGCTTTGAATGTTGTAACCAGTGTGTATGCATGGTTTTATGCAGTCAATTCTCCTGGTCACCCTTTAACTAAAAGTGGACTACATTCATGGCCAAATGGGCACTATGTGGTGCTAAAAGCTTTATGGCTTCATTCATGTATCATGCAGACAGAGGTCATAATGCAATAATCCAGAATGCGGCCCTTAAAGGGTTACCGAGGAGTTGACCGTCATAAGTTCTTGCGTAGAAGCCGCAGCTGGCCAGTGCAGCTTATAAAGATCGGGAGAAAGTCAGAGTTCGGCTTATACAGGAGTTTTTAGATGTATACTACACTGCTAAATTCGCCATAATCAAACCTCCTCTGCGGCTCTTACGGTTTGTCAAAGTTAGGGGTGTGGCCTATATTCGCGTTAGGTCTATACGCAAGAATTCAAGGTATACATGTTGTGCACGTTGCAATAGTGACGTTGGTTTGTGTACTCACAGTGTACGGCCACGTGCCCAAGCCGCCGCCGACCGGGGCGTACGGGTTACCAGGTGAGGTGTGATACTAACTGTCTAACCCCGACCTCTCTCCAGGTCTCCACATAAGTATACCGCTTTGAAAAATGCAGGCTCCTCCAAATCAAAGTGCATTTCTTTTCATGTAGGTGGTGGTGCCATTACTTTAAAAATTTGGGCAGAGATTTTATGTGCAGATTACTATAGTAGCACGCAAAGCGTCTGTTATGTACTTGTAGAAGAAATAAAGATTGAGTATTGCAATTGAAATTTGATATTTAAAACTGTTTCAGTAGGAAAATATTTCGTTCGCATTTTGTCTGGAATTCCTCGAAAACATCCTTTGTTTCCAAGAATACTGTCTAACGTTTTAATACATTTGGCGGACCAAGGCTTGCAGAATCTCCACAACTATTAACTAAGCTGGTGCATAGGTGTATAATACTGTATAATAATAACATGGTACATTGTTTGTACAAGGAGGGAGTTAGACTTTGTACAGCGTGTTTATTTTCCCGTATGAGGATGTGAAGTAATTACTGTACCCACCAAAAAACGGGTGATGCCAATTGACATCACCTATTGAAAAACGGGTGATGCTATTTGGCATCATTTAGAAAAGTACAAAAATCTCTATTTCTATGAGAGAAAATATTCCAATTGTCACAATTTTTTCACAGATTATAGATAAAATATATATATCTTTTCAACCCAAATTCTAAAATATCTACATTTTACCCTTACCATGGTGGATATGGGCCTATGATTTGACATGGAAATCCCCCGTTTTTTTTGTAGTAATAGCAGTTTAGGATGCCCATAGTCAAGGATTTGGGTCATTTTCTGTGTCAGTAGCGAAAGGGTTAATAAGCTGTCCTCCAACTTACTTCAGATCTTATGGTAGTAATACACCTATAAGGAGTCTCACCATCTCCACTCTCTTATCTCAATAACCAACACTGATATGACAAACCAATACCGAGTAGTATGTTTGATCAATAGTACTTTTATATCCTACATCTCAAACAAGTTCCTACAATACAATAATAAAGTGAAGGGCTGCTTTCATTAATAGTAGATTAGCCTCAAGATCTTTCGCTAGACCTTGTATATTATCCAACTGAGTTGTAACAATTGCTAATGTACTTAACTACAAAATGAAACAATTTCTAAGCTATATGTACAATACAAATATCGTTCCGTCATGTTGAGGCGCTTCAGCTCTTATACATCTGGCAGCATAATTTCCAATGTATTAATTTAGAGCAGATTCTAGTGCATAGGAGATGCATTCCACTACTCATAGACGTAGTGCTTATACACGATAATATGATAGTTGTGGAAGCGTTGTTTAATAGTGTCAGTCCAATTGCCATCAGTGTCTCCTATCAGAAGTCGCCTACATTATCAATAGCCAGCATCTATAAAAGTTATCTTGACACTATTATTTAACCATATTGTAAGGCCTATCCATAGGTTAAAGAAATTATTTGTGTCTCACATACCATATCATGTGTTGCACTAGTAACGTCAAGTAGAATTTGACATTTTTTCGCTCTCACAGCACATTACCAAGCAGATATTTCCTCCTCTCAAAACAGGAAATTCAATGTCTATGTAATGCTAAATGAACGATAGCTTAATGACCTAGAAGTCTCTGGTGATTGGCTCTTCTTTGTTCTATAAAAAGATATGCTGTTCTGTTTTTGGTTTAGTTAAGTATAGTGGTCATACTTTATTGCTGAAATTATGGATATTTTAATTTATGTTCATGCTTAATACTGAACGTATAACGCTATGGATTTGTTAAGATATAAGAAATACAGATGAAGCTAGTAGGGAAGTGATGAAATATATATATGTTTTTTAAATGTACTTTTGATTATATCTGATGAAAGTGATAGAAATTTTGAAATACTAAAATTCATTGAATTTCCTTTCTTAACTCAGCCTCCATGCACCACAACCAAGATGGCCGCGTGATCCCACCGGCGCACCTCCTGCCACTAGATCTCCCCCCGCACGGCCCGCCCAAGTCTCAGCAGCAGAAGAAAAAGAAGAAAAAGAAGCGAGACCGTAGCTCCTCGCACGGCGGTGAGGGTGACTCGCTGCCCCCTACCCGAGGTTACGCTGCCCCGATGAACCCGGCCGGGCCCCAGGGTGGCCCGGGTCCTGGGTCAGCCGGGGCTAGGGAGCGGTCCCCTCACCGTACAGGGGCAGCGGCACCCACACCCAAACCACGGGACCGGTCCCCTGGAGGACGGGCCCCGCCACAGCCACAACCGCAACGCGCACAGAGTATGAAACCACACAAGAGACGGACTTCACACGAGGATGAACAAAGGTAAATAGGGTCATAAGATACGTGGTTCAAGATGTTTACAGTGTATAAATTGTGTGAGTAAGCAGAAATGATTTGCTAAGCTATAATATTACATTTTTTATATATGAGAGAAATAGCTTTCTTCACAGATGTATTGCTACCAACTATTTCATCAGGAGTGTGTGCGTTTTCAGTAATAACTTTATTTTGAAACAAGTGCTTCATACTGGGAATTAAGTGATTCTGTGATCTAGATATTACTTCAGTTAAGGTTAGTAATGGGCATGAATATGTTGACAAGATTTCATGGATTTAATTAGCCAATGGGAACTCAATTAATATAACACATACATGTAGTTGAATATCTTAAACAATGGCAGTATCCTCATAAATTTTACTCATGGGAATATTACTTATTTTTACTTTCTCCTTTCATAATAGCACTACTGATAATAAGCCCATCCCTTTACAGAGATCTATAACTTTTCCTGATGTTTCCTCGATAGGACAAGTCTTAAGAAATACTCTTGAACGAATGTCCCTTGGTCACGACACTGAAAAGGTTTCTAGCATGCCTGATACTAACCCTTCTCCTCCTTTACCAAAACAAAGATCTAAGAATAATCAAAAATATAGCCAGACGTTACAGGCATGGGTGGGAGAGAAAGGTCCGCAAAGCAAAAAGAGGACATCCAGGAAAGGCCAAGGGGGTTTAGGTAGTAAAGACCGCGAGAGCGTTTTGTCTCCTGATTCCCGGCCTCAAATTTCACTCTCGGTAGAAAAACCCAAACCCATGCGAAGCAAACGACGAACACAGAGTTTGACCTATGAATGAAGCCATTTTGATCCAATAAGAATTTAATCCATGTAGTATTTAAAGGGTTGTTTGATGATAATGTGTGATTTTACCATGTTTTCTCTTTTCTATTTACTTCCCTTCATGCTGTCTATACTGGTGCAGCCCAGAACCATTCCCTGAATAGCCTGCAAGTTTTACAGAGCTTTGAAATAATATCGGTAGGAGCTTTTAGTTAAAACAACTCCCTTCATTCTCCTGACCATGGACTTGTAACCCTGCCATTGTGGTTGCCATGTATTGCTTATACTTTCTGAGGCACATTCAACACAACATTTTAAACTGGTTAAAATGTAAAGGATTGGAGGCCAGGATTTGATGGTGGTTGAGTGTGCCTCTGAGGTTACTGCGAACTGCTTTGTATGCATGGCACACTACTGCTGCTGCTGCCGCCACCTGGGACCAAACCGTGGCATCTTGCACCTTGAGCTGCTCCAAGCTACTCACTAGACGCTCTCCCCATTGAGCATGTTTGAAGGATATTATTTATGATGCTTGCTAGATTCTGCTATGGTCATCCCTTGAAGGCCAGCATAGTGCTTGAAATGGCAGAGATGACTCAGCATCTCAGTCTCTTTACTTCACTCTGGCATAATAATCCAAGCAGATTCTATGAGTATATACACATATGTATCCTCCAAATGGAAAAGAGATAAAGTTGTGTTTGGAGAGTGAGCGCTATTCAGCTTTGACCTTGAGGTTCAGTTCAGTTTCTACACCAGTGTGATATTTTGAAAATGCACCTATGATTTAGATTTCCTTTTGTTGTGTCTTTTTTACTTTGATTTATATCCGGTACTCCCTACAGCTTAAGCGAATGGCTTAAGTTTGAGTGCAATTCAAAAACAAATATTGTCCTCTACATTTAGTTCTAATTTTTACACAGATGCTTATATAATGTATATTCAGTCAAAAATCGAACAATACTTCACTGATATATTCGGTAATTCATAGAAGGTTTTTAACATTTATTCTTTTCAACTGGCATTATCCAACTTTTTAGATTGAATCTCTTCACATTTTACCTCTCAAAATTACCACATTTTGCATGAATTAGTGCATGAATTCCTCCCTCTATAATTTGGCCAGTTTCATGTCTCCTTTCTCTACTTGACACCCCTCTGTGCATGACTCTCTACTCACCTGGTGTAGTTACACACTTGACAGCCACTCTAAGGTCAAAGGTCAAGGGCGCGGCGGGGGTCGCAGCATCTTTAGTGGTGGCAGCGGTGCCGGTGGTGGAGGGTTCCCGGCCCACAGCAGTTCGCATTCAACCCGGCCGCCGCATATCGCGGCGGCTGAGCCGAGGTCTCGACTTACCCGGTCTGATGCTGAAGATAACCTAACCTGCGATTCTAATGATGATGATGATGACAGACGGAGCGAAGATGACCAGTACGCAGACGACTATGAGGATGAAGACGAGGATGCAGATCAGGTGGAGGAGGTCAGACAGAGCTCTGCCAGTTCAAACGGCAGCTACCGCGGGGCGCCACAACAACAAAGAGGCTACTCCTCACCCGGACGAGGGCGCCATGCAACCGCAGCACACCAGAAGGGTCTTGGACGGGGCGGCTCTCCAAGAGGTTCTAGAGAGGTACCATGATATATCTTGATAATAATTACTAAATTAAATAATCTAGCAGTGATATTTTGATGGTTATTAGTAAGTAATTGATTTGCAGAATATGAGGTACAGAGTTGTTGCAGCATGTCTCAACATGTTCTGTATTCCTGCTATCTTTCCGAGAATCACCCATGGTTTCAAGCAGATTTGTGCTCCGAATAACATAATATGTATTTGAACACATAATTAAAACTATTGTGGGGATAAGAGCTATTGAACTTTAAAAAAAAAGATACTTCACATTTCTTTTCTCCTTTTCTCTACCCCAGAACCAGAGGAGTGGAGGTCTGCAGCGACTCAGGCCACAAGACCAGCACTCATCTCAGCCCCGTGCCTCCGCCCGACAGGGTCGAACCACGGTGCCTTCAATAAATGCAAAACCTGGCGCTCGCCACCCTCCCTCGTACTGAACGTACGCCATATGTAAATACCTCAGGTTCACAAGTGGCGCTGTTCATAGTCATTTAAAGAGGGTGTCACTAGAGCTGGCTTCCTGAGCCAGTGGAAAGTAGGACTATGCACTCTTTCAAGGCAAGCTCAATACGTGAGAATGTGATCCAAGATCATGGTGGTAGAGCCTAGCACAGTTATCCCAGGCTGTGGTGATATGGACAGTTAAACCACAGCATGAGCAGGTACTCTTTCTATATATATATATATACCATGTCTCTGTGCATGGTCAGTACTGTGTCAATACTGGATTGAGACTGTCCTGGATATTCTGTGTGAAATTATTAACCGGTTTCAATCACTTCGCTACACCCCTTTGGAAAGAGGAAATGTCTTGGATACATCATTAGTGGGAATCTCCACGCGATTATTGTCATGTGACAGACTTTCTGTGTCTCATGTGGTAAAGCATATCGAAGGACAAATAACAATATCTCAACAGGAGGTCATGCGCTGCCTAGCGTCACTTTGTGCGCGTTGCTCATGTCGTAGATGGTGAACCATTGTGATAAAGAAACGCAGTCGCACAAGCACAAGTGTGTGAGTGGGGCTGTTAGGGTGCAGAGGCTACACAGCCCAGGGGTCACCTATAAGCACCTCACACTCCTTCCTTCCATGTCGTGGTTTGGGACCAATACTCAACACTTATTGCATGTGTACTTTTGGATATTGTGAATGCCACCAAAGAACTTATAATATTGTACTCTTTGATGCCACTGTTGGGAAAGAAACAAGTGCATCCTTCTACAGAGTGTGTACATAATGGAATAGTGTCAACCAGCTAATGATGTCATTTGTTATGTCATATTTTTTCATTGTATGTATTATTCATTTTCAATCACCGTACAGAATTTAACCCTTTGAGGCCAGCATGATACTCCAAGATGTAATAATGCTTATTTGTAGTCATTATCCAATAATGTGGCACTGGAGAGTAAATTGCTGGTGCTGCATTAGTGCATCATGCCGACTTCTAAGGAGTGCATCAACACTATAGGGTTGACATAAATCAAATGATAATGCATTCACCGGCTAGTTACTTTATGATGTTGTATTCTTGCATCATGGCGACAAAAGGGCAGATTGTACTAAAGCATTATGCGGACCTCGAGATGGTTCAGAGCTCTAGAAGGGGATTTAGTTAAGGCTGGGAAAATTTTATGTAAATGAATCTCAAAGAATATTGAAATTAATGAGAATATTAGTCAATGGTTTTCAATCTGGTTTAGGTACTAGCTAGCCTTCTATTCTATTGATGCAAAGATAATTAGTCGACGTACATGCTCAAGTTAAGTTTGGTTATGTGAATGAAATTGGTATCTTAAACCAGGGTGATGAACCTGAGGGGCGATTGTTGCATACTGTTACACTGACCCTTCACATCCCAATTGCAAGCTTGTTACCCTTTAAGGCAGCATGGAATTTTAATGTACTATGCCCTTTTAGTAGGCATGACTGTGGCACTGGTTAGTAATTTGATGCATTCATGTATCATGCCAACCCTAATGGTTGTATTCTTCCAAAGAGCTGGCATAATGCACAAATGGAGCGCGTTACTCGCCAGTACTGCATTGATGCATCATGACAACAAATCAGCATGAAGCCTTGAAGTGTCATGCCATCCTTAAAAGGTCAAATTTTTTTGTAGGTTCACTTAGTCTAGCTGTAAGGCTTTTATCATAAATATAAAAATAAGGTTAGGTTATGATATATCTACCTCAAGGTACCTCATCTCTATATCCACACGAATAGAAAGTTGACCAATTTAGATATCCTTGTTGACTTAAGTAGCATTCCCATCATTCAATATGACACAGCTTCTGAATCTGATAACTCACAATATGATTCTAAATTGGATTCGTATGGCATTGGTTACAGAATTTATTTAAAATCTATGCGCTGTATTTCTTTCATACTTATTGCATGTGGTATAGTACTATATGTCGCTGCTTATTGTAATTTCACACAATTGCTAAGTACAGTTGGTATATAAGCAATGTTCTATGCACACGTCATTGGCCACGTTGGAGAGAGCTGTCATTAAAGTAACAATTTTGCTGGTCCAACAACTCTTTGTATTTACACTCATGTTTTTTGTATCATGTCTACCGGTATTAATATATATATACCGGTATATATAACTATAATGTGCTGAATACAACTGTGATAAAACAGGTCATACATGCGAGGCACTTCTGACATTATCAGAAACAGATTTCATAGTCAGGGTGAGGGTTTCCATACGTTGTACTTTTCTCTCTTTTATACATAATCTGCTGAAATATCCCATTGTTTGGAAAATATATGTGATAATTCATCCAATGATAAATTGAATATAATCTAGTGTAAACTGTGATCCAGAAAATGTATACCTACTTCTCTACTGCTGCACTGGTATGGGATTTAACATTGTGTATATCAGCTATAATTACATGCCATGTACTTTATAAAATGGCAACATTCTAAGGTTTCTGTGCATGTATATGGTGACGCAGTATATATTATGGCTTTACATTTTCAGAAAGAATGTCTTTAACAGCCATGTGTAACATTCAGGTACTTTATGCATATCCATGTCAAGGCACGTCATACCATATGCTGTGATGATTTAAAACATATTCTATCCTACTTCGTGCCTTTACAGTAACATTACTGGTTTGATTTCACCTCATTTAGAAAGGGCCATTCTAACACAGGTTTCTCTCTCGTGTTTGGAACGGTCTCAATCGTCCATGATATGTGAAAAGACAATGCTTGTGCATTTACACCTCGAAAAACAGCAAATCTTTTGAAATAATAGCGATGCATGCGGATATTAGATGGGGATTTGATGACCTTGTTGATGCTACTGGTGTCAACACATACTAGGACTTTTTTGTATTTTAATGGTGAATACTTCCCATGATAACTGTTTATAGTGGAGTTAATGTTCTACAAAAATAGGCTGGTTTGGTCATATCAATTATGTAAGAAGTAGTGGCTTTTTATATTGTAATGTAAATTGTTTTAATTTATTATCTAGAAATGGATGTTGAAGTTATTTAAAAGAATATATCAATTTAACCTTTAGGAGCACCGATCTGTGCTTTAATGCCAGTTTGTTGTTATAGTGTATGAATGCAGCTGTGGTGAGTAACTCGCCAGTGCTGCATTCATGTATCATTCCGACTCTCGGATTGGCACACACAGGTGAGTAAGACGCCCTTCGGAACAATGGTGTATCATGACAACAAATGAATATGAAGCCTTGAAGGTTAAATATCCATGTCTAGTACATGTATGTACCAAACTTTTATGTTAGTAAAATGTTTGCCCTCTAAGTCATGACTTCTCAACAGTGCACAAATTATTTTCTAGTCTAATGGTGATGAAATTTAGATGAAATATTTAATGGTAATCTTTGTATTAAAGTAGGAACGTTTTATTGTGTATCGTTGTATGTATAAATAATCACATAATCACCAATCCGTCCTAATCAAGTGATCTCTGACATCTCTGGCGAACCCGGTAGATAAAACTGGGCAGATAGGCTCAAATTATACATAGGCCCACAACCATGTATTTATTCATATATTTTTATTGTGTCCCAAATGAAACTTTTAGCCAACTTTCTGGGCAATAATAGTGTTAGCATATCTATGAACTATTCTACATTCCGGATCCTCATTGGCGTTTCTGACTAGAGTAGAAATATCCAATGTGGTACATGTTTATCATTCGGTCAAGTTCAATATCTACTAGAGGGTTTTATTACCACAAGTGACTGTGAGAATATAACACGTTTTATCTGCTATGAAATGGTCTGCTTTTCTACAAGGAGGGGATCATACTTCTTGAATAAAAGAAAGATAAATAAACCTTTTTATGTGTACCGCTATTGTGTGGGTATATAACTAGTACTTTTGTTTGTAGGTTCCCTGCCGTACCTTAAAACCTCGCCTATATAAACTGCACACAGACTTTA